>JAWWEW010000001.1:24787102-24834216 GCA_035583185.1 Anabacerthia variegaticeps | reverse complement strand
GTTTAGATACATTTAGACCTTGGCTTGCCAGCACATAGCTATTGTCTGCATGGGCATGTCCTCAACAAACGATGCAGAGAGCCCATTATGGTTAGTTGATAGATCTGGGCTGGATAATTGAGATCCACTCTTAAGCCTCAAGATGTTCTGATCTAATGCTCAAATCCAGAAGACTCCTCTGTTGCAGATAAAAGAGAAAAAAAAAAAAAAAGGAAAAAACCCTCCAAGCCCCCCACCCAAACCAGCATTTCCAAAGGTGAATTTTCTCAGTTCTAAAGAGCCTGAGGATTTTATTTTGATTTGAGTGCTCAGTGTCAGAGTTCAGATCTTGTTCCCATATAGATGTAAGTGTTCAGAAGGACTGCTGTATGCACTAGCTTGTTTCAAGCCTGCTCTCTAGCTAAATTGAAAGTGTTTAGTGGGGAGAGGCTAATCATGAGTTCAGTGAATACCTGGGAAAATTAATTTTAAAGCATGTCTGTGAAAGTCTTTTTTGTGCCAGAATAGCAATATTATTAAGGAACATATTTTTTTTTTCTTCAACGTTTTTTTTTTTTTTTTTTGGCAGAGAAGTTGAAGTTTCCATAATGACAAGAACCTTAGTGCAATGCAGTTGAATCCACTTATAAGTCTTTTTGCCAATGTATAGTCATTTTTGTTTCACTTATTGAAATCAGTTAAACAAACAGAACTCTCTTGTGACAGCAAAAACAGTACTTTCACAAGGCAGATTTGCTTGGGTAGCTCTTCTGAAATACACCTGGAAATTTTAAGACATCACTGAAGCAAACACATAGAAATATACATATATTGCAAAAAGGTGGTGACGAAAACAGCCTGAGTCATCTCCAGTCTATCCCAGTGGACAGATGAGAAAGCTTCCAGTTCCTACATAAACACAGGAAGCTTCCTCTCCCTTACTTATGCCCTGATGAGTAGGAAGACAACAGTAAAAAACACCAGCAGCCTTGTCTTCATTCTTTGAAGCATATTACCCTTACAGTGTGTACACAAACCTCTCCAAAGGCATTGCCTAACTCAACAGACAGCCTCCCCGAGGTATGTTCTGAAGAGCCAATGCATGTCACACCCATGCAATCCTCTTTTCCTGAATCTCCAGGCAAGGGCACGAACCGCCCATAAAAGTATGCAAATAATTCCCTAAGTATTGTACCAACCTGTAAAAGAAAGTATTTCCTTGCCCTGAGGAAGTCATTGGCAATGAAGAGATGGTAAAGACTGGGGAAGAACTGGAAGGTGTTGCCACTTCCCTAGCTGAAATAGCAGGGGGCTGAAACAAGCTGGGTAGTGGAGAAGCCAAAACTACCAATCTGGCCAACAGGTGAATGGGGTAGAGGGCTTAGGGGACTCCCCTCCTTGCTCAGTTCACCCTGAGCTGATCAGCTGTGGTGGCCCTTGGATGGGCTCAGAGCAATGGTGACCAGCTGCTGACTGGCAGGACTGGGGTGGCTCAAGCCTGCCCAGGACCTGCCACCCAGCCTGTGCTCCTCTGGCTCTCTGGGCCATCATGGAGGGAGCCTAGAGAAATATGTGACTTCTGGGGGCTGGCTTAGTGCCCAGAATGCTGTCAAAAAGGCATTATTTCTGCAGACTGACCAAGGGAGCTGTGGTGGCCATGGAGGGGGCTGCTTGCAAGTGCTTGATGCTTTATCAGCTGGAACTATTGCAGAAAGGACCTCTCAAATTTTACAGATATTTTAAAATCTTATTTAACAGCTTGAAGAAATATTCTTTTTCCTTTTCCTTAATTTTTGGGACAAATTAATTTCCCAGGTATTCTTCCAAACTCAAAACACAGGCTTCCTGATGTAGGCTGAGCAAGAAGATGGCATTATGAAATTGGAGTGGTATCACCTTCCCCCAGAGAACCACAGTGGAGGAAACAGAAGTTTTGGCAAACCTAATCACCTAGTCCTACAGGAAGTCACAAGATCAGCTCCTCTCAAGCCAAAGCACTGAATGCTTAAACAACAAATTGAGATGTTGATTGAAAGGGGAAAAGCCTTTTAAATCTATATTGACCAATGCAGTTCAAAAGGGAGGTTTATTGTTGCAAGTGTATATACTATAAATAAGGGGGTTATTTGATGTTCTGAGAGTTGCGTAACAGATTGTTTTATGTGATCTTTTGAGAAATGGTTTTAGCATGAGTGAGGTGGGGGTGGGTGGTTCTCTGAGGTACTGGATTTCGTCAGTATGCTGAGGCTTTTCAGAGAGCTTCCACCCTAAGAAAGATGGATCTGTCATGCTGGGGTTTTTGTCTCTCCCAGGACATAGAGAACAGGAAAGGTGATAAAAGGGCATAAGCCCTTGAGAAGTAGGGGCAGGGGAAGGGACAGAAAAAAAAGTTTGGTTTAAAGAGAAGATTTATTTATTGCTCTTCCAATGAGGGAGTCTGCTCTGCGTTTGAGTTTTGGAAATACTTTTGTCAATATTGCCAACACAGGCAGTAGTGGATGGGTCAGCTAGATTCTAGCAGTGCTTCCAGAGTCCTTTATAGCAAAACGCAGGTGCCTTCATGATCTGTGGACACCTAGCAATCCTCAAAACAGCTTATATTATGGCAAGGGAAAAAAAAACCACAGCGCAACAATGGGTGTGTGGTCAGATAGGGGGCTCTAGGAAGGGTGCCATGAGGCAGGTGTGGCAAGCTGGAGCACGGTGGAAAGATGTCAGCTCCCCTTCTGCACCTGAAGGTCTTCAGGCCTGCAGAGGGACCCAGCCATAACTGGTACTCCATCTCCTGCTGTTGTGCCATGTGGAGCCTCATTTCCTCTGCTCAGGATCAGTGCAGATGCAGTTGCAATGCCATTAGTAAATGTAATGGTCAAAGAAGGCTGGGGTGGAAAAAGTCATGCAAGTGGATGCAGGTTACACCTCTGGTTCCTGCTGGCAAGTAGTGTTTGTGTCTCTGTTGATGCAGGATTAGTTTTTGTTGATGTGGTTGGGGCAGGAAAGCCAAGCTCCTCACTGTCAGTTCATTTAAGTTAATGAATATGAACTGGGTTATTGCCACTATAAAAGGGAATGCCTTGAAGGAAGATTGCAGTGTAATAAAAAAAAGGTAATCCAAGTACGTAATTTTGTGCTTAGCACTTTGTAGCTGCTACTCACTCTTACTAGACCTTTACACCAGTCCGATTGCAAGACTAGATCTCTATTCTTAAGCCTGAAAGGGAAAGAAAAGTTTGGTCCAAAAGGTAGGGTTTAGAGCTGAACCATGAAGGAGACCAATCTGTAAACTTCACTGAATAGACATTTTCTCACTTCTAGCCATACTTAAGTCTAAAACACCATGTACTAATTGCTGAGGATTCATCATGGAGCTTAGGAAACTCCAGCTAGATCCTAAATGACTGAAGTTTCCCATTGCACCATGCACTTATATACAAGGTGCCCTCCACATTTTGTCCTACAGTTCTCCCGTGGTTTAGCTGGGAGATCTTTGGCTCTTTTCACCCAGCCCCACCCAGCTGAATGAAGAGGATGCTGGCTGAATGCATTCCCCAAAAGCCTTTTCCCGAGAAAAAAGTCAAGGGCCGTACCCAATTGCCTCACGAATTAGCTCATGGTGATCTAAGACATCCATTCCTCTGAGACAGGATTGAGGATACCTCACCCTTCCCAAACTGAGTTTTAAGGACCGATGGGTGGTAGCCCAGCAGCAGAGTCTGTGGGTACTTACTGGAAGACTAGCAGTCCTTAAAAACTTGAAAATATTGTCCCTATGCCTACAATAAATCATCCTTCTTGTAAATCAAGCCAGGCCTGCCCTGCCTCTGTGGACACAGAGTATAATGCATCAAAACTTTTACAAAAGGGCAGGTTTTCTGGTATCTCCCTAGTTGTTTTGTCTAGAGGAAAACACGCTGGAGTCTGTCACATCTTCCTTGGAGGTCATGTTTTCCGAGCCCTCTGCCCAGCTTGCTGCTTTCCTTTAAAATGTTTGCTAACCTCTCCAAGCCTTCAACCTGATATAGTGCAAACTTAGTCTGAACTCTGAACCCAGCATAAAATTCCCTGTGACCCTAAGTGAGTAATATCGTTGTTGAGGGAATAGAAACAAAACTGAAACATGGGTCCCATCTGTCTCTTGTAGAATGGTTTGGGTTCGAAGGGACCTTAAAGATCAATCAGTTTCAAACACCCTGCCATGGAGAGGTACACCTTCCACTAGACCAGGTTGCTCAGACCCCCATCCAGCCTGGCCTTGAACACTTACAGTGATGGGGCACCCACAACTTCTCTAGGCAACCTCTTCCAGTGCCTCACCACTCTCACAGTGAAGAATTTCTTCCCAATATCTGATCTAAACCTACCCTCTTTCAGTTTAAAGCCATTCTGACTTGTCCTATCACTACATGCCCTTGTGAAAAGAGCCTCTGTATCTTTCTTGTAGACCTATTTAGGTACTGGAAGGCTCCTATAAGGTCTCCACAGAGCCTTCTCTTCTCGAGGCTGAACAGCCCCAGCTCTCCCAGCCAGTGTTCATAGGAGAGGTGTTCCAGTCCTTTGATAATCCTTGTGGCCCTTCTCTGGACTCACTCCAACAGGTTCATGTTCTTCTTATGTTGGTGGTCCCAGAGCTGAAGGCAGTTCCAGGTGGGACCTCAGCAGAGTGGAGGTGAGGAACAGAATCACCTCCCTCAACCTGCTGGCCAAGCTTCTTGAGAAGCAGCCCAGAATGCAGATGGCTTTCTGGGCTGCGAATGCACATTGCCAGGCCATGTGCAGCTTTTCATCCATGAGAATCCCTAAATCCTTCTCCACAGGACTGCTCTCAATGAGGGTCCTTGTCACTGGGTCATATGGGTCATAACTTCATAGAGTCTTCTGTAAAAAAGAAAGATTGAACCAAAATTCCGCCGTTAGTCATCTCCAAATTCTGGATAAGCTTACACTTGAAATGTGCACATAGGCTCATAAGCAGAATCCAATCCATATTAATTCCTGGGCAAAACATTAATAATGCAGGAGAATTAGAAACTTGGGACACTCGGCTTGATTTACCAAAAAGGTCACGTCAACAGATTGAGTTACAGGTCTCAGCACTGAGGCTTGCATGACTTCTCTACGGCAGCAGAGGTGGAGAAGCCTTTGCAGGTGGCATTCCTTCTCCCTGTCCCACCAGCACGAACAGCAGAAGGCATGGTGTGCATTACTGATCTAGGTTTCAGCACATCTACATGTGGTAACCAGAGAAGCCGTGGCAGAGCCATAAGGAAGGCAAGCTGAAATCGATCCAATAAATGTGAAGTCCATCAGCTATCCTGTTGCAAATCCACTGAGAGGATGTCAGTACCACTGCATCAGAGATTGTTGAAAACAGGCCTTTCACATTTTATAAATATAAATATAAAAATAAATGTAAACCCGAGTTTCCATCTTATGGGTCCCTGTCTCAGGCACTGAGAACCTGAGAGAGCATGTGTAGGAAAGTAACAGCAAGAGCTGAATCTCACAGGTAGCAGCTTGACCTCTGAAGTTTAGCATTCAGGAGGAAGACTGACCCATCTGGAATGCCTCCACAGAGGAGGACACTCCTGTCAAGCAGACAGTCTGGGTCTCAGCTGCATGGAAGCTTTTCGTGGCTTGAATGCATCTGTGCATTTATCCTCAGGACAGGGAGGAGGGTGTTAACAGTCTTGCAGTTACCTGCTACAGCCTCAAGGCACAGTACATGCCTAGGCAGAGAGGAGGGGTGGATTGATGGGCCCTCAGGCTGCTGTGTAGGTAGAGAAAGGGAGGGTTGCAGGGTGTCTTGGATGTTCTGTGGTAGGAAAGGGCTCTCAGGGAGCACACAGCAGCACTGGTGCAGCTGAATTTTGTACCACTGCAGTAAAGCACCCCAGGTGCCCAGAAAAAGCAGACTGGGCTGGTAATGTTTGGAAAAAGCAATACCTGTCAGGCATCCTGCTTCTCTGAGGTCTTTCTGTCCTCCCACCCCCAGCTGAGCTGGCAAAGGGTGTGGAGCCACCAGAGAAGGGATACCTTGCATGCCTGCACCTACTCCAGGAACTGGGGCACCTGGTGCTTCACCCAGCATGCAGGTGACTGCATCAGCACCTACCCATGTCCTCAGATGTCTTGTGGTCAGCCTGCCACATCCCCAGGGGCTCAGGGCTCACCTCCATCCTGCAGAGCTGGGTGTGCCTCAAACCTTGTACAGGGCTTGTGAAATCCACATCTCTGCACTCATCTGTCTCTCCCACCAGGGCTGTCAGAAGACATGCTTCCAGTGCTGGGGCATATCTCTAGTTCGCTGTGCCTCTCAGCTGTGTGCCCCTTGATCAGGAAAAGCTGGAGCGATCAGAAAGAGTCTGCTGTCAGGGCTGCCCTGTGCTGGAGCCTATCCCACATGGGATGTTGTCTAGGGGAGAGGGGAAGGTGGACCGTGAACTGACACAAAGTGATGGAGGGGGGGACTGCTCCTCATACTTGCTAGAACTGTGGCCTCACTGAGGGGCTGCTCTGTTGGTAAAACGCATTGCTGGAAGAGCTGCTCTGGGAGCTACAGTTTTCCAGTTGCATGTCACATGGGCTGCACATCCTCTCAAACCATGCCTCTTGTCCCCTTTGCAACACCCCATAGCAATGAGACAGATAAGGCTGAAGTTCCATAAGTCCCTCACGGGCTTACCTGAAAAGCAATACCTAGATGGCAACTCCTGCTGCTGAGATGGTATTTTTCTGGCTGACCGATTTTCCTCTGCTTTCCCTGTTCTCTTCCTCTTCAAATGGCAAGAGTTGATATCCTTATGCTCCCTAAGTTAGGCAAATATTCAACTTATCATGGAGAGGGAGAAAGGACAAGGGATTGTTAGCAGCCTTAGAATAACATATGAAAAATCATATGCTGTATCCACCTCTCAGCTCCACCATGGAGATTTGGACTGGATTGAGAGTTTCCCCACTTGTAAAAGAGAGATAATCAGTCTTCCCAAAACTGTTGCTGGGAGAAAGTTTATGCCCTTTGAGGTTGTTAAAGAGCTAGCTGGTCTATCACCCAGCTGGAAGGCACTCTGTGACTTGAAATACAACAGCTCTTTGCAGGGGGGAGGATCATAAATTCCACAGGGCACCAGATAAACTGGAGGAGGTGAAAAGACAAAGGGGCAGTTGAAGTTTTAAATCCCTTCCCCCCCATACCCTGCCTCCTCCCTCCTACCTTTGCCATACCAACACAATAATAACATTGACAGCCGTCTCCATCACCACGTGGAGCTAAACCTGCTATGCTGCACCAGGTCCTGCTGCCCATGGACCATGTATTTCCTTAATCCCTGCTCCTCCTCGGTTAGCAGGTGGACAGCTTGAGCAGCCTCTCACCTGGGAAAACAAAAGGCGGAATGGTGATGGATGTGTAGGACAAGTTTGGAGGAAGGCAGGGGGAATGAAGAGTTGCAGCAAGGGGTGGAATGAAAAATCTGGAGCTAGACAGAAGGATTAAATGGAGCTCCTGAGGTAAAAGGGGGAGAAAGGAACATACAGACATGCTTGCAAAAGAAAAGCAACAGGTGGAAGTATGTAGGAGGGCCTGCCATTAGGAGGTGGTGTTGCTTACATTTCCTGTCAAGTGGGAAAAATGAGAGGGCACACAGAGCCTCTTTCCCAGAACACACATCTCCAGGCAGATGCCTTGGACACCTAGGAGGTAGCACTGATGTACACAGTTAGCCACCATCTTCACCTGCCACTTCTGGAACAGAGTTTTGGGACCAGAACAGAGATCCACAAAGGTAACAGCACCTTCATTTTGTGCAAGCAGTGCCCACTTCACCCAGCTCTAGCCTTGACTGTTTGTCTTCCCCGCTGCAGGTGGGTGATCAGTCACAGAGTAGTCACCCAACTTGTTCTGCTGCTTTGGTTGGACAACACGGAACAGTTACTGGAGAGTTCCCATGAGGATCAAGACAAGGAAAACAAGGCTGTACTTACAAGTGTTACCAGTGTAATCGTTTTGGAAGGGGGCCGGAAAGGGGAGGGAAGACAGCACTCTGTCAGAGCAGTAACAACCCAATTATAGGGACAGTTATACTGCAAAGGAGCACCTTTTTTTCAAGAAAAGCTTATTTCACTTGAAAATTCCTGTTAACAACATCAATAACTGCTTTGTATTGAGAAGCATGTATACAAGAACCTAGATATTGCACCCAGGTCACTGTGGTATGGCAAACTCCTGCTTGTCAGCTGCATGTTGCCTGGGATGGAACATCTGAGTTCACAATATATGTAGAGTCATTGCAGATAGAAAAATGAGGTACAATCATTATTTATTAGTAGTTTGTTACCATACCTAGACAGTGTGTCTAAGCTGTAAAATGTGTGCTGTGCAAGGAAAATCGGGAGGAGCCCATGTGCAATTTTGGGAATAGCATGCTACTGACAAGCCTCTTTAGGGAAGACAGAGTCTTCACTGGTTGGTTGTCATTGCACAGAGGAATAACTCTGGTAGCTGTGCAGAGAAAGCCATGTCCACAACTGCTGGGAGACTTCCCTTCTACAGATTCCCAGGGCAGGTACAGCCAGAGAAAGGGGACAAAGCCAGAGAGGCTACAACAGCTAGACCGACTAGCTGATTGACTAGCCTGGGTCCCTCGGCCTGGGCCCTTATGCTCTTGGACTCACCTCCAAACTTTCCTTCATCGAGAAACATTAACCCCAAGCCCTTACTGGCTGCATCCATTTTTCGCAAGCGATGCATGCTCAGGCTTAGAAAAACACGGATCATTAATGGATCCTACTGTGACAGAAAGGGACCGCAGGCTACTCACAGCCCTTAGGCTGAAAAAAGAATTCCCCCAAATGAAGGGTAAAAGAATTTGCCTCTTTGTTTTAGGGATTGTTCTCCCCAACTCTAAGCACAAACTGAATATTCATGAACCTTCTATATGAATTGGTTATCTTCTAAAAGCAAATACAAAGTGCCCATTCTGCATGAGGTGCCCAGGCACCGGACAAAGCCAAGTGTCTGCTTTAGCAGTGGGTTTCCCAGGGACTCTGCATGCTTCTTTAAACCAGTTACTATTGCCTATTAAAACAGGATCAAAACTGAACAAAGACAAAAAGATCATTCCAGAGCTGTTTGAGGCAGCTGCAGCTAGTTCAGACTTCTGCATCTCTTGACCTAACATGACTCCCAGGCTGCCACATTGTCTGGATGGGAAGCCAGAAGGGAAGCTAACGTGATTTTTATTGTAAGTGCTGCTCACTAGTGCAGTCAGTCTAATTTATGTTAAGAGTTCAGGTTGCTAAGTAGCTTGCCAGCACAGAGGTTCAAATTCATGTCCCAGCTGTATTTGTGTTAGGAACAAATGGGTGTGTATGAGCACAGATCTGTGTAATGGCTCATTTACAGGTGTTTGTGGTAACATGCACGTGGGAAATGGGTATCTCTGAGTGGGAGCACTCCTGAGGTTGTTGAGCACATCAGAGAATGGTTCATTCATTGTATACATGATGGAGCTGATGTGGCATTTAAGAACTGGATATCACTTGGGACACAGACCCAGGTCCAAGTGAGATGGCAAGAGTGTGGAAAAAAAAGCGCAAAAAAAAGAGATGAACAATTGCAAGTGTGTGTACAAAAGAGACAAGACACGCTTGTCTTGTGCTTGGTTTGTAGAGAATGGAGTTAGGAAGTTAACTTTTTTTGCTGCAGCCCATATGGTGCATCTGCTTACCAAAGGGAAGTAGTGGATGAATTCCCTGTTTCGCTTTGCTTTTGTGTGCAGCTTTTGCTTTTCTTATGAAACTGTCATTATCTTGACCACAAGTGGCTTTTTTAGTTTAATTTTCTCCCCCTGTCCTATTGAGGTGGAGGGAGTGATAAAGTGGCTGGGTGGCCATCTGGCAGCTGGTCATGGTCAACCCCCACTGACCTTTGATTCAGGTGGCCTGTGTCCCCCTCTGTATGCAAACAGTGGAGATTTTTAGGGACACTTCATAGGCTGTTGAGCAAATCATAGGGCCCCTGTGAGGAACTGCCTGGGGCTGAGAAATAGGAAGGAGCACCAGGGTCAGATTGACCTTGTGTCTGTACGCTTGGGAACACAGCTGTCACTGCCACTGAAAATACCACTGCAGTACCAGTGCTGTATCCCACTATAGCTGGGCTGGTGTTGCCAGGATTGGCAAAACCTTCTGAATTGCCAGGGGCCTCTGCTTCTCTGTGCAGCGAGACGAGGGGGCTCGTGCTGAGGTGGGCTTGAAGGTTCTGCTTCTGACATGTGCTGAAGAACAGATGTGGTGCATATGGAGACTGTGTGGTCACCTACACAGCAGCCTCCTGTGCCCACATTAGTGCAGCTTAGGACACAAGCCACATGCGTCCTTTTGCCTATGCTCTGTGCCATACTGAAAACACTGGGATGCCCACGACTGTCTCTGCTACTGATTGTTTTCCAGCTCAGTGCAAACACCAAGGCAAAGAGGGGGGATGTCCTTGGGGTGTTACCTTGTCCTCTGTGTATCTTCCATATCTTGTGCGTGGGTGGCAGAGAGTCCCTAGTACTCCAGAGAACAATCCTGGCAAGTGTCACCAAAATAGGAGCTTTTCTACAAGTGATTGGACTCCACTTGCTCCCTTTTCCCAACCTGTAAGTGTAGTAAACCCTTACCCTCAGAAGATGTTGAAGGACACCAGCAGAACTGCTAGCTCTGTGAGCCAGCTCCATATCCCTGCAGAAGGAGCAGCACAAGCATGGTCACAGCATGGTTTATGGGGTCCCTGGACACAAATCCCTTTTGCAGCATGAGGGAGACCCTGGCATATATACACCCATCAAGCTCCAGCCCCTGTCCCATCTGCCCTGAGGGTTACATGTTCTTCTCCCCATCTTTCTACTTGCACCCTCTCCACCTCTGGCCCCACTATGTCCCAAGACCTTGACAACCTCTTCTTTTCCCTGGCCAGCCTGTCCAACTGCAGCCCCAGGAGGAGGAGGAGGATGATGAAGAGTGAGGATCACAGTAGCTATTTCTCTCCCTGCGCTTTGAATGTTCATAAGGAAAGGTGGGCACGAATGGTGGAGCTCTTATCTGTGTCCCCTCCTGGCTCCCTATTCTCACGCTTTTAACTCTCTGACCTTCATCCTTTTTCTCCCTTGAATTGTTCCCATTTCTGCTATTTTCCTTTATGCTCCCCCATGCCACCCCAAGCGCTATATGGTTTAGTTAGGGTCAGCTGACACTCGGACTAAGGGGTAGGGTTTTCCCCAGCAGTCCTTGGCTGTTAGCCACATAATTAAAAGCAGCAGGAGAGTGGCGACAGGAACCCAATCTGGCATTAATGAGAGTGAGATGTTGTTGCGTGACCGGCTGAGCAGCAGGAGCCTGGCCAAGCAGTGGCACAACAAATGGCGCCGGGTGTAGCAAAGCTCCATATTAGCATTACATGGATCTCAATTACACCTGGGGAGCTCGGCCTCGCATATTTGCCGTTTCCTGATCAACCGTCATGCATAAGAAAATGTAGAAGACTGGAGTCTACTTGTTCCTTTCATAAAAAAAGAGATGTCTTACATTTCTACTTTAGTTGTGTTTGTGCCTTGCCCTTCTCTAGAGCTCTTGATATCCAGATGGAGCTGGTCAGGCTAACTGACCTGGGACTGAGCAGGGTGAAAGAGGACTATCTCAATTCTCTTTGCTGAGAGCCTGTTTCCCCCATCAGGTCATGAAACTGGCATGGTGTCCATAGGCAAAGAGGACCAGGCAGGATGCAAAGAGTTGTTAGGCTTTGCTAGCTGAGCCCTGCTTGGATTTGTGGGTTGCAGTTGCTTTGGGACCTACTGCCCTTAAGCCTCACAAACCCTTGTCCTTTCTTTATGCAGACTGATCGCAGGCTGCTAGCTGCAAAGCTCTCTTGGCTGGCCATTCTCTCACAGAGTCTGTATTAAGGAACTCCTTCTCAAGGTAGCTCGCTGCTATATTATACAGCAAAATGTGCAGGGCTTAACAGTAACTACCAGTTGTAGTTCATTTCATCTCTTCCATGTACAACACAGCAGGGGCTTGCTGACCTAGCTCAGTAAGCAAAAGATCCCGCTTCTGCACAGCCCTAACTGATAGCAGATGTAGCAAAAGCCTGGTCCTAAAGTCCCTGATGTGAATGCGATCAGATATAATTATATAGTTTAGCTTTGACTATACCCCTGCACACAACAATGGTCCCGAACTGGAAGCTTGGAGGCAGTCCATACCCTTTGTGCAATCTTGGGAATTGATTGCAGTCTGAGGAAGCCGCTGTCTACACAGGCCAGAGACATCAAAACAGGCTATTGCCCACAACGTGTTCTTTGCACGGTATTGTTATCTAAGGAATGACATATAATATGTGGTCATATCTATCATCTGTTTAGCTACACCAGCATAGTTCATACAGTCAAAGAAGTTGTGTCAGTAGAATTTCCCAAGTGGGCAAGCCTCATCATGGTTTTCTGACAACCACATAATACAACATATCCACACTGCTCAGAGCAGCTAAGCAAGCACGAGACCTGGCTTTCAGTGTAAGAAACCCTCTGAACAAAAGCAGAACATTAAAGAGTCACCATCCAAGAGTTTTTCAGTCTTTTCTGGAAAAAGGAAATGCCTGAACAGTTTCTGCCCTTTTAGAATACGAATTCAGAATAGATTTTGCCAGGGACTTCAGAAATCATTATTTGGAGCTGGGAGTCTAACAAGACAGGTAGTGTTTGGTCTGCGTGCATCAGGAGAGTGTACTGGCATCTGTGTTTCCACATATGACTTGTAAGATGTGACTTTTTCCACCCCATGGGGAAAGCAACCTGGCACAGGAGTTTACACAGAACCTCTTTGCACAGATCTCCAATGGAAAACTCCTGTCTCAGGGCAGAGACTCCCAGATGTGCCCTCAACAGAAGGAATATATGATAATTTACAGTTCTGAGGATGTTTGCTTTGCATGCAGCCTGAGTGGGGACCAGCGAGGTCAACCACAGCTCTAAGGCCAGTGAAAGAGCTGCTCTGGGGATGGAGGCAAAGCTGTTCAGTGCTGAGCACAGAGAAGCTGAGCTGTCAGAGGCATTGCTGTGCTGGTTAGTGAGGTCATGGTGTGGTCCCCACATCTCTCAGTGACCAACCAAAAACTGCCTTTGGGAGGAGGCACCCAGCCACCAACATGAAATGTACCCTGGTCTGCAGCACACACTTGTTGTGATTGTGAAAATTGCTTACCTGCTCTTGAAAGCTTGTATGAGCACATACTGGGGTGAATCACAAAGTTCTACTGTGCAATGACAACTGTATCCCAGCAAAAAACCCAGTGCAGTGGCCTCATACTGGCCTTGTAGAGCCTTCTACAGGCAGAACCTCCCAGCACTTTAACATGCCCTGGGCTTTAGCCTGGCTAAGGAGAGTTGTTGAAATGCTACCTGCAAACATGATTTTGTCTTGCTGAGTACATCAAGAAAATATTGCACTCCACTGCAATATTGTTGGAGTGACCTGGGTTTTAGATGTAGGAGTGTTAGACAATGACACTAAAGACAGAAAATGTGTCCATGCAATAGGTTAGATATGGAGCAATGCCCTGTCATAAACAAAGTTTGGCCTCACCTACATTGAAGTAATTAGCCTAAGTTTACCAAATCACAGCCTTGCAGAAATCATGGACCAAATCCTGACATTTCCTTAGCTTCACAAGTGGTGCTGACTCAGAAAATAGTTAAATGCAGTTCTAGTTCTTTGTGCATGAAGACAATCAATTTTCTGGCAACATAAGGGTACCTGGCTGCTTCAGGTCTATGGTATTTGCAACAGGGATTGGACTTTGTCAGGCCAAGGTGTAGGAGGCAAGAACAAGCCACGAGCTGTATCTGTGAGTCCACAACAACAGATGGGTCTGAAGGCAAACCACCCAGATGAAAACTGTCCATGGGTGAAGCAAAGACCTGCTTGCAAAAACCTGTGTCTGGACTTGCCCACACAGAGTAGATGTTTGGGTCTCAGTCCAAGCTTCCTGGAAGCTCAGTGGTGTAAGAAGGAAGAGTCAGAGCAGAAGAGATCCCAGGGTTCATATCAGCAGAGGGTTCAGACCAGGTAACAGAGTCCAAATCCAGCAGTTCCTTTATCCAGTGACTCATGAGTATGAGGGCAGTTTTGCAGAATCATAGCTTCAGGCCTTTGGATGGTTGGCAAAAAGGCACCTTGGTGCTGATACGCATGTGAATTATCTCAGCTTAGCACTCTGAGTACAGAGCAAGGATACCACTTGACCTGTGCTAGTTTTATCCACTCCCCCTATATCATCACTATCATGGACAGTGAAAGAATTGCAGAGACTTGGCTCTCCCACTCTGACAGTGATGGGAGGTCTAGAAACTACGGGCTGTGTTTTCATCCAGCCTAGAGGAGACTCGGACGAGCCGCAGGAACAGGCTTCAAACAGGTGAAAGGTCGCTGCAGAGAGCAAGGTTAAAAAAAAAAGAAACCCGTTCTCTTTTCCCACTGGGGAAAAATCAAACTCACGTGCCTAAAACACAGTAAGAAGACCCACATCAATACCATCAACATTCTCTAAATAATAAGGTGAGTGATTCATTTCCTGAGTAGGCTGGAGGGCTGCAGGGCTGTTAAATACATGTCAAAAAGTATCTGTCAGGCACGGGCCAGGTTTAGGATGAGTTAGCTGTTCCCAAGGCCCTATTTTGTGTTTGGTGATTTCCCCAATCCTCATAGTATGGAGGGACCAAATGCAGCTATTAAAAGTGGTGTAAAATCCCTATTGGTTTGTGTTTCTTTCATTAAAGAAAAAAAACAAAACAAAACAAAGCACCAGAAAAACCCAACAGACTCACCCATGGTTTATTTAGGAAGGAAACAGATATTCAGGGAAGGAAAACATCCTCTATTTATTCCGTAGCCAATGCTTAAGGGAGGACTGTGAGAGAAACCAGGTCCTGCAGTGCTTTCTAAAAGCAGGCAAAACTTCTCCTGTGGGAACAAAAAGATATACCACAGCCAGCACAGCAATCTGTCCTGTAAGTGCCTCCAGTTTCTTGGACTGGTGGCTTTCAGCTTCTTTTTTCTCACATGATTTTCTCTTTTTGAAGATGCAGGCCCCATAGAGTGAATTTAAACTGGCCAGCAAAAGGCTTACTCTTCTTAATTACCTTTCAGAACAGGGGGTCTGCAGACCACAGGTCAAAGGGCACTTTGCTGAAGAGAGTTCATATTTAGGCTCTTAAAAACCAAGTGCAAGGGATCAGGCATCAGAATGCGATACTGCCTGAGGCTCTGCCTTGGATTACACTCCCAGGGAGCATTTTGTGTTTTGAAGCTCTTCTTTGGGACAGACTAAAAAACAAGCAGTTCAGTGTCAAGGGGACAGGCAGAGGGAAAAACAAAATCTTTTTGATTAACAATGACAGACTGGTCTATAACCCTCCAGGGGCCTGTCAGCATCATCACAGTTGCCATGCCAGTTCTCACGCACTCAGAGGAGTAGCCGGCCGTTCACTCAGATACGGGACGTGGTGTCTCCTGGGCCTTTTGCAACCCTCACAGAGTTTCCTGACGCACACATCTCGGGACACTGACACTCCCCACGTTCGGAGTCAGGGTAGGAGCCTCATGGAGGTTCCCCACTGCTGCATCTCCTTGGGGCTGCCAGGAGTTTCTGTTTCAGCCCATGCCCTGGAGGGCTGGAGAAGCCTTAGTGCAGCATGGAGCATTGTCAGCAGAGACCAAAATGGGCTGTGCTTGGCAAGCGCAGTGGAAAGTAAAAAGAGGGTGACCTGGGAGCACTGCTGTTCTCACTTCATTTTTCCATTGCATCTGCTGCCTTCCCCCCCCCCCCCCTTTTTTTTTTTAAATTTTTGCCTTTTTTTTTTTTTTCTCTATCAAGCCTGAAGAGAGAAACAGAACAAAAACAAAACATAAATTGGTTCTCTCACCCTAAGTACTACAGGAGGGGAGCACTGTTGGAGACACGAAAGCCAGAAGGTCTGGGTTATAGTCTTCATCCTTCCACTCACCTTCTTTTCTGTCTTTCATCCCTCCCTGTTTCGCTTTCTCTCCAGCATCCCGCCACTGCTGCCACTCAGGGTGCTGAGCTGATGTTTGCACTGGTGCTTTGATAGGGTACCAAGGAATTGTATCGCTCACAGGCTGGTCCTGAAGAGACATTTTTGGAAGTACCTCAGCTCTCCCCACAGTGTATCAGCAGGTACAATGGCTGAAATATGATAGCGGTTGAAGGCAACAGGAATATTATTGTTGTCTGAGCTGCTGGGTGCAGCTTCTAGCTGCTCAGAAGAGCTGAGTGTCTTGGTGAAGCACCCACAAGCCCATTGTTCAAAGCTCAAACCATATAGAAAGTGCCTGTCTCCTGCATCACCACCTCCAAACTGCCTCTGGCAGGAGCTGAATGTCATTTGGCATCTGCCTGCCCTAGAGAAACCCAGTCCTTGACAACTGGTCCAATGTAGCCCCTCTTCTGGCTGGCTCAGCTGACTGTCCAAGGAGTGAGTGAGGCAGACAGGTCCTGTCCTGCAAAGGAAGACACATGGAGAAAGGTTGCTCTGACACTGTGTGGACTGTGGCCTATGTCCTCGAGGGCTGTGCATGCAGCATTGGGCTCAGGGACACTATGTTGTCCATCAGGCAACCTGCCTCACCCTTCCCTACTGGCGGGTCTCCTGCACCACCTGCCTCCATCCCTCCATCCCCGTGCAGCAAGAGAGCCAGAGGACAGAGGTTAGCCATGCTCCACACCAACACTCCAGCAATTTCAACTGCCCATTTCCATGCCAGTGTCACAGTTGCAAAGAAAGGTTTACAGAGTGCATGATGCCAGGAAATCCATGGAGAAGGTCTACGTAGAGAAGATACCCTTTTGAGACAGAATCTCACCCACAGGACCCATGACAACTGATCTGCCCTAGAGCTGGATACAGGAAAAAGGTATTTATTTTTACCCATTTGACTGGCAATTTTACAGTTCTGGAAATGGGCACCAGGCAGACCCCTGAACTTGGCTCCCCCCTTCACTGGCAGAGCTGCAGGACCTGAGGGAATTGCAGCTCCCACAAGCCTCAGAGCAATCGTGTGCTTGCTTGCAAGAAAAGTCTTGAAGCTGGAAGACCCTTGACTCAGACCTGGAAACAGAAATGCCATCATTTCTTCACTCCATAGGATGGCTCTGAGAACCACAGTCACCATGAACTGCCTTGAAACCAGACCGCAGCCAAAAGCAGGATCCAAAAGTTAGGGCACTGTTCTTAATGCCAGGAAGGTGGCTATATGTACACCCTGCTTCTGTGTGTAACCTCAGGTAAGTCGCTGCCTTGGTTGCCCACACCTCAAGCCTGGTGAAAGTAACCTTTCTTGATCTTGCTTTAACTCTTCAAGAACATGAATTTCTCTGCAAGCCCAGCACATACCAGTCTTCCCATTGCCAGCCAAGCAGACCCTCTGGAACTGTGGTCTGGGCCCTTTAAATGCTGCTCCTTTATTTCAAATGGCTCTTGTAATCCTCTGTAACCTGAGCATACAAAATTGGTGCTGGCGCTGGAAAGCAGTTTTGCAATACCCAGAAGGTAAAATGCTTTTGGCAGGGAGATGTGAAAGGAGATATAGGTGGGAGGCTCCAATCGCTGGGGTGAACACCATGTCCTATGAGAAGCCCAGGAGAGAAGAGATGAACCAGTAATAGAATCACAGAATGGCTTGGGTTGGAGGGTACCTTAAAGATCATCTAGTTCCAACCCCCACTGAAGCGACTCTCTCCCTCCTTGCTGCTGTTCTCCCAAATCATCTCTGCCATGAAGCATGGACAGATCTGGACAACAAGGTGAAGACACTGCTGGAAAAAGAGACAAGCCAGACCTGTCCAAATCTGAAAAGCCAGCAGGGGAGACCTGCACGGATGCTGTTCACCCTGTGTGTTTCAAGCATCACCTTTTGGTGTGCCGAGCTGTCAAGTTCAGCCAAGTGTTCTCAGCCACATGTTCACTGAACTGCATCATGTCTTCCCTCTCCCAATGCCATCCCAGAGTGTGCAAAGGCAGGAAGCTCCCCAGGCAAAGCTGGGAAGGTGCAGTGGAAGGGTGCCATGCCATGCTGCAGAGTTGGCTCCTCCGCCAGCCAGAGCCCTGCCACTCCCAAGGGCAGGGTTTGGCTGAGGCAGGCTGGTTCTGGCACGTGTGAGCGACAGGGCATGTATCCTGTTTCTTTGCACTGGCATGTACAACGCTCTGTGGTGGGACTGTATGGGCTTGAGCTGTCCTGGCTCCTCACAGGTGAAGTCTGAAGCTGGTCCCACCCCTGCAGCCAGGGTAACTGCTCCAACCTGCAAAGGCAGGATTTTGCCCACAGCATGATTTTCTCCAGTGGTGAAGATTAATTTTCTGGTAACCAAGAAGTCTGATCTAACCAGTGCTCTGCACCACCTATCCGTGCCAGAGCTGCTGGTACTCCTGTCCTCCTTTTCTCCCTGCTGAGCTGCCGAGTTGTGTGCTCCATGCAACTGCCCTCCCACCCTCAACCAGAGAGACCTGACTTCCAATGCCGCCAGTTTGGCTGTGAACAAATGTCCATCAGTTGCTTGCTACTTTCTCCTGCATGAGCCATGCAAAATACTTGGATTTTGGCTGCAGAAGACCCTGCACCCTGCCTCTTTCTAACCCTTGAAAAGAGGCTGCCTTGCTTTCCCTTGCCTGGTTAAGCACATTCCTTCCTTTCTCCCTTCTTTGCTCTACCCTTCAGCAATTTCCAAAGCATTTTTGTGGCATCTAAGACCCGAAGGCAAATTCATGAGCTGTGGAGATGTGGTTTCTGTCATGTGTTCTTAGCTTCAAGCCCTGGCTAGTGCAGGGGGCAGTGAGTCCATAGACATGAGGATATCCACCACGCTCCTTTCCAGAGGGTTGTGGTTGTTCTTACGGTTTCACAGCTGGCTCCATGTGAACTTAAATCGCTCACCATGAGCTGATTGGGAAAAGACTGTTGTCTGCGTGCTCTCTCCCAAGTTCCTGACTCTCAATAATTATGTGGCCTGGAAAAAATTATTATTAACCATAAGCCTGAGAACTGTGTTTATTATTCAGTTTTATGGGAATCCATACAGCTCCCATGAAAGGGGATTATTTACCTAGGCCCTGAGAAACTGTGGAGGAGCCTGCAAGCTCCTTCTGGCTATTGTATTGCCAAATCCCACAGCAATTCATCCGGAGAGCTGCTTCCTCTAGCTGTCATTAATTCTTGTGGGCTTGACTACCTCAGCATGCAGCATCCTTTGGGTCACAGGCTGCTGGGAAGCTGGACCATTGTTTCAAGGCTTTTGTGCCAGACAGGGGGTTTGCTGGAACTGAGGAACCAGGCTTTTCAGGTATCACGCCATCATACAGTGACTGGCTTGTAGCCTGACAATTGCTCAGGCCTTTCCTAGCTCTCCTGGTGGGAAGTCAGCTGGATTTGGATCCATTTTGATGAGGCTGAAGGAAGGATTTGCCATGGGATATGACAGTATGAGCCGTGCTTGCACTGCGTGAAGGAGCTTCCCTGCACAGCTGTCCATCACAGCCACCATGGGTGGGACGGGACTCCCGGGACTCCCCACTCCCTCCTGGTCCCTAGCTCCCAGCCTGGTTTTCTAGTCCCTGCAGGGGAGAAGCAAGAAGATCCAGTTTCAATTCAGTGCAAGAATTGAAGGAGAGGAGATGTTGTCCTTCTCTAAAAGCTGAAAGAAAGTTTGCAGGGGAGGCTTTCTCATAGGGATGGTGTCCATGGCGTGTATGTGCACAAATGTGCATGGAAGGAATTGGAGCATGCAGGGAAACCCAAACTGGGCCTTCATTCTTTCCACGAGCTTTCAGAGCCCTTTGTGGTTTCTTTCGTGGTAAAAACCTTAGAGGAAGAAACAGAACTCTGAGAGTTTTCCAAGTGAGGGTTCGAAGGGGGTTTATAGCTCTGATGGGAAAATCTCTTTTCAAGGCTGTGTCTGTCTCAGCACAAACTATACTTTAGGGACAGCTCAGAAGGAAGCAAGTTGTGATTTCCTCCCCGCTGATGCTGGCAGACAATGCACCAGCAAGCTTGGAAAGAGCTGCCTTTTCTTTCTCTAGGTGAGGCATATAGCTGGGAATGCCTACATGTGGGCAAGCCCCCACACTGCTCTCCATTCTTGCCCTTGTCAGGGCTTCTGGAAGGCCATGGAGCAAAGCAGCTGGCACCTACTGCCTACCCAGCTCAGCCACCACATTGTGACTAGCAGCTCTCCTTCTTGCAGCTGGAGCTCCCTCTTCTTGCCCTCTTCAGGGGTGCTGGATGCCACCACAGCTTTGCAAGTGGCAGCAAAATTATTTTGATCCTGCAGCTGATCTTTTTTGGTAACTCATTGCTTTGTGAGGTGCTAAAGGATCGAGGAGAAGGTTAAGAAAGCCACCTTTTACACCAGCCCAATACTGATGCTGTAAGCGCATCCAGGATCTGGAGAAGGTCTGTCTAATGGCCCCCATAAACAGAGCTGTGCTGCTGTCCCCTCCACTGCCACCGGGACAAAGGACACTGGGAGAATCTGTGAGTCTTCCCAACCCACACAGCATGGGGCTGCCTCAGAGACCCCTGTGCTGGTGCATCTCATGGCCCTGTGCACTGTGCTGGTCTGGGGCTGGAGCACACCAGTACGGTTCCATGCCTGGGCTCCCATATGTCAAGTGGGGAACTGCAGGGACCCAGCTGTGCAGCTGGTCTGGGAAGTCTTCATGCCTTGCAGGGATCACAAAGCACCATCATGGCCCAAGGGACCTGCCCAAGGTTTGCCTGAGGGTCTGTAGTAGAGAAAAGGTCTAAGCTCTGCCTGACCCAGATAATGCCTGGTGAATGCAGAGCCCCCCTAGTGCCTGCAAAGCAGTACCAGCCTTCATAGTGCACTGGGGAGTGGGGTAACGCTGGTCTCAGGCATTGATCCCTCCATCTTCTCCCTGATTTTGTGCAGTGAGCGGTGTGCAGGGGGGCAGAAGGACACCCTTCCCCTCCCACGTGCTCAGCGGATGCGGACGGTGGTGGCAGTCAGACAGAACCGCTTTCTCCAGCACAGTGCTGCTATTGTCCAGCTGGGCTCTGGGGCCTCTCATCCCCACCAGTCAGGCACAGTCGGGACCTCTGTGGCCCAGCAGCACAGAGGACAAGGTGAAGGAGAGGGAGACAGGCCTCCGGAGTGGGCAGCCCACTTTTGCATCTCCATGGCACAGCCCCACTGCTTTGTGGACTTTTGTGCAAAAGACAGTATAAGGGAGGACAATAAGGTGGTGGCTAAAAAACGGAAAATCTGAATGAAGAAGAGGGGGAAAGGAGAGGAGATGATGCTGAAATGCAAGGGGCAAGGCAGAGCCAGTGAGGCAGAACTGGGCTGTGAGCTGGAGAGGAAAAGCAGTGAGCCCCATGGGAGCTGGGCTGTGGGAAGAGACAATGCGATGGAGGGGAAGGAGCCAGCTCCCACTCTGGGACATGCACAAGGCTGCAATTAGAGAGAGGAGACAGTGTGTCTGCCCAGGCTGGGAAGTCTCCTTCTGCCATGGACACAGGGTTGTGCAGGGGCTGGGGCAGAAGCACACTGCCTGCTCTGTGCCCCTGCGCACAGCTCCCCTTTGATTTGCACCCCTGAGGGTGGCAAAAGCCCAGAGAGCAGACGCTGACAGTACCCGTGGAGATTTCCTCCAAGGTTCAGAAGGCTTTGCTCTCCAGTGCTGGGACAAGGTATCTGAGTCGCTGTGTGGTTGCCATTGCAGTGCACATTCACACCAGGGCCTCTTCTCTGGGTCAGCCCTCCTCCCCTGGCTGCCCTGGGCAGCCCCCTCCTGCCTCCTAAAATAGCTGCTCAAACACTAATGTTCTCATGGCAAGCAGGTTACTTGTCCACCTGCCTCCTGCAGCTGGCAACGCACCCTTTGGTAGGCTCCTGGGATTTTCTTAGATGAAGGATGCTACAGACATATGGGACTCCAGAGCAAAAGCTCTGGTTTTAGTGTCCTCCTCTGCACTGCAATTATCCAGATCCCAGTGGAAAATTCAAGTTTGTTTGGAAACAAAGTCTCTGGGTTTGGCTTGGAAAGGCTCAGAAAATACCGTGCAAGGGTCACAAACTTTTAACACAAACTGTGTTTGGCTGTGGCTCTACAAGAGGAGGGAGGTAGAGAAGGACTATGAGGACACACCATTTTTGCTACTGCAAAACTTGGCTGGGAAACTCTTTGTGCTTTGCTCTCTGTAGATATAAAGGTCCAAGCAAAGAATTAGGTGATCTAAAAAGAAAGTGAACAAGTCCTGCAGCCAGAGAAACTGATTTCCAAATTTGCTTTTTATGGCTCATTTTCGCCACCCAGCCAAGAGTCAGATAAAACAGAGCTTCTGCAACCTTCCACTGGGGTGACAGCAAAGGGAGGTGCTTGAAAAAAGCCAGCAACTCATGGCAGGGACAGAAGAAAAGGGAGAGCCCTGGTGAGAAAGCAGTGGGGTTTTTAAAATATAAAATAATATACTTCAGACTTGCAGTGGTTTTTGCTTCCTGCTCAACGGTTTTAAACCAGCTCAACTGCTTTCCTCTTTTCCTGGTCATTTTAAGATCTTTTCGCTGAGGCGAAATTAAATACGAGTTGTGGGAGGAGACCTGATGGCTTCCAGGCCATTCTCACCTGCATGGGAGCAGCGGTAGCCATGAGTTGAGGCACCACAGTGTATTGACTGACCAGTCAGACACTGAGAAATGTGGAAGATCACCACAGCGTATTTAGGGCTGTGCAGCAATAACAGTTAATTTGTTTTTGCCTAAAGAACGATTAGGGTTGGTTTTGTTTCATTTTAAATAAAGACTTGTGGACTCCAAAGGTCATTTCCGTGAAATAACAATGCTCCTTTCAGAAAGGGGCACCGGCAGGGTCTCTGTTACTTCCAGTGCTCCCAGCCTGGTTTGAAAGCCCAGCTGCAGCTCAGCCATGTGAGCATCCCTGGGGCTGCTCTCTACACATTGCAGCAGCTGGCTGTCCCAGTACCCCCACCAGGGAAAGCTCAGGAGCTCAGGAAGGACTTTCAGTCTTCTCTGTTGGGGTGTTTGCAAGCACCCAGCGCCTATTTGAGAGTAAATTGAGGATGATGCCCAGGTCCTCTCCCTCCTCACCCCAACCTCAGCTGCACCCCTCTGCCTTCTAGGAGCACTGGCAGAGGATGGTGCATCCCCAGCAGGCAGCATACAGCCATGTGTTTCCCTTATCCTCATCAGGTATGGCATGAGGATCAGATATGACCAAGTATTCTGATTTTACAATAGTCTGTTTGCAGTGTGGAAAGGTTTTCCATGTGCTGCTGTCTTTAAACGGCAGGTGAATGTGCCTCATTGACTTCAGTGAAGTTGGTACCATGATCTGTATCCATGCAAGTACATCGAAGCAAGGTGATGCAGGAAGTATTCAGCAGAGCTAGGCAAAAAAGCAGGCATCTTGGTTCCTAGCTCCAGGTACACTACATATTTATTTTCCTGTATGATTCCTAAAGAGCTACTTTTTCATGCTTTCAGCAGGCAGTGAAGAAGAAGAGCTGTGAAGAAGAAAACTCAAGGCTCAAGCTGTTCTCTGCCTTACAGGCATGTGTTTGCCACAAATTTTCTCTCTGCTTCAGTACAGCCCCCAGCATAACTTTTTATCAGTCAGTCTTCAAGTCACTTTGCTCTAGAAGTACATTATCTTTTATTCCGTGTGAGGAAAGAATCTTCAGAAAGAAAAAGCCTCTGAGTTAAAAAAAGCTCTCCTCCTTAGCCAGCACTGCTGTTTGCCACCCTCTTGGAAATTTGTAAACTCTTTTCTCTGTATTTATCTAACCTTGCTATTTTTGGATTTGCCATAACTGTCTGCGCCAATGAGGTGTGTACGGAGCGGAGAGCGTCTGTGCTGCTTGGCTGATATTTTTGGCCAGTGCACTGGTCACACTGGGAGCTTGGGTACCGCGGAGAGATGCAGTCCTGATCTTCTCATCTCTCTGCCTCCTCCTCCTCCTCCAAAAACATTGACGCCCTGCCCACAGCAGCTCAGCCGCCCCCAGCTGAGATGGCCTGTGTAGATGTGGATGTGCCAAAGGCTGGAGGTGAGGGGAGAAAGAGGCCGGGATGGATGGCACAACCAGCTGCAGTGGCACTGTCTGGACCTCTTCTTCCCATCCCAGCACCCTTGTAGCTACAGGAAAACTCACCATGGCAGCTGAAGGAGGGACTGTGATGGCCCAGAGGAGAAGATAGTTTACTTCACCTGCTCTGCCCAAAGCTGCCCTGGCAAATCCCAGACAGCCAGCTCTTGTGTGGGAAAGAGCAGCATGGGACATACATGGCCACCATGAACAGAAAGGAAAGGACTTCATCAACTCTCAGTCCTCCGCAGGGAGGTGTGGGTGGACACATATTGTATGTATACACATATATGTACCTTAACACTCTACAGCTTACAAGACACGCACAATTTTAATTTTCTTCTCTTGCCAAGAGTCTTCCCAAACTGGCTCCAGATGGGGTTAACTCTGTCTGCCCTATGCTGTGCCTAGAAGTGGGCTGTGTTGGTGACAAAGGAGCTGCATTGTGGTAATGTTTCCTCCATCCCTTCATTCGAAACCAGGGATGCCTCAGCTTCACTCAGACAGATTTTCCTGCATCCCCTAAACCATCAGTTCATGTTTACAGCTGAGATCGGGGGTGAATCCCAGCATGGGCAGTGATTCACTCCCATCACCCCAGGCAGCAACGCCACAGCCAGGAGAAGCCACTGCTGCTCCCCTGTGCTGTCGAGAGATCTGTCCTGCCCTAACCAAAGTCCTGTTCAGAGCCATTGTGCATCCACTAATCAGACAAAAAGGTCTTTCTGATTTCTTAAAGGCTTGCAGGAACAATTTTTTTCAGCTCCAGAGTTTTGATTAGGGCTTGTCTTGCAGTAGCCAGGAGGTCACAGTATCTGCAGAGATCACAACCTGAACATCTGCATCCTATTACACAGCATGGTAATTATTTTTCAACATTCCCCATGTCTTCTAGTAGTGACAGTGGTGATTAAAGCCTAGAGTGGATTCCTGAGTAGCATTTCAACTTCCTTTACTTTCGCATCCTGATCGTAAACAGGAGAAGAGGGCTTTCCTTGGGCACTAGGTCAGGAAGCCCATGTGCCTTAGGGTGATACTGACGCACTAATGAAAGCCCGGAGATGTCAACTGGTACAAAGCAGCTGAACAAACCTGCCAAGGGGTGCCAACAATTGCAGGATGTCACTGCAGCTCACAGAGAGGATGTTTCCATTCACTGATTTGGCTCCCGTGCCAAAAACTATCTAGTGGTCCAAGGAATAAAGTCATTGTCTCCAGGAAGTGACCAGGAGTAGACTCTGGTGGCTCAGAGGGAATGACGGAGATTTGATTTCCCATCCCCATTGCCAAAGCAGCAAGAGGAGGTGTGTGAGGCAGACTCTGGGCAGGGCACCTTTGGGCAGCCCTCCTCACACCTCTCACATGGTCTGGAGCCCCTGTAACAAGGGGGCTCCATAAACCTTCTTGTCGAAGACTGGGACTTTATCATTCTTGGGGGAGGCAGGGGAGATGGGTCAGGGAGATCAAGAAGCCAAGAGGAGAAGGATTAGTTGGATCAAGTCTACTGCAAGAGGCTGGAGCTGCCAAGCAAGTATTCCAGCCAGGAGACAGTCTCAAAATTTCCTGATCAAGAAAGTATTTTACTTTCTGTCCTCATTATGGTGGCATTAATGAGCCCACATTGCTGTCGAGTTTGAGCTTGTGCAGGTCAGGATTCAACATTCAAAAAACTTCCTTCATAATTTTTGCTGCAAGGTTTTGTAAGGCAGTCAAGGGCAGGAAACTGTCTATACAGGAGGGCGACCGCTCCGTGTGGGTGTCAGTGCTGAAAACAACTGCTGTCTACGGTCTGTATCCAGCTAGAAAGCAGGCAGGAGGCAGGAGTCATCCTTCCCTTAGGAATAGGGGCCATGGCACACACCGGTGCATACACTCTGCACAGCAGCTCCTGCCCTTTCCCTGCAACTCGTCCCGTCCTTGTCCCTCATTGCCTGCCTAGTATTTCCCTGCTTGGCCATGTCTCTCTGTCTCCTCCTCGGCATGCGTGATGCCCTGTCTCCATGTGCGTGCCTGCACGTGCACTCCTGTTTCCGTGTCTCCCTCAGCCCAGTGCGTGTCTTGCCCTCGATAATTGCTCAGGTTGCCTGGCAGCTACACGCACATCTCCATCCCACCTCTACTTTTGCGCTCGGTTACGCTCGTGTGCCTCTCCCTGCGTCCACCTTCCAGCGCCTGCCTGCACCTCTGCTTGCATTCTGCATCTGCCTCCACTGGCCCTTTTATCCATGGAGAACAGGACAGGCACGTGCATCCAAGCCGCGTGCGCCCAAGTTGGCTCGAACTGCACCGGCCCAGAGCCAAGACAAAAGGACACCGAGGAGGGAGGAGGGGTGGGAGAAGTGGAGGGGAGCGAAAGGGCTGTTGGAAAAGGCCTAGGGGACAGCCCAGCTTCGTGTTGCCTTTGCACTGCCCTCATGGAAAAGATCACCAGATAAGCCTGCTCGTTAAGATAACGACCAAATGCCTGCAAGACACCAAAGCTGGACCTGAAGAGAAGCTCTCCTTCATCCTCCGAGACAAGAAAGGACGAGGCTGTCCCAAGGCTGCCACTGCTTGGGCTAATGGGGGTCAAGGGGTGGGGCACAGATGCATAACAGAGCTCAGGCAAAAGGGGAGGGCTGCAAGGGGGTTGGAAAAGGCTGACACATGGCAAAAATACTCCAATTTCAGAAAAATGCAGGGTGAGCAATTAAGGCTCTTTACAATAGAAGTAGCGTTACACCCCTCCTTCACAGGGAAAGGGCAGCTGGCACTGTATGACACAGCCTGTACATACTTTCTCAGAGCCTTGGTTATAAATTTGTCCCTTACACAGTGTTGCTGGCCACCACATCACGAGCCAGATGAACTGCCACCCACAGTGGGGAGAGTCCTCCCTGTGCCCACAGGTGTGGTGGGGCAGGGGGGAGGATGCTGCACCAAAGGCATGTAGCAACCAAGCACCTGAAAGTGTTTGCAAAGGGCAGGGCAGCTGTGGCAGCTATGCAGAGGATAGCTGTAGAGTGCAGAGGATGGTCCAGATTAGAAGATGCAGAGAGGCCAGGTGAGAAACTCTGGGAGAGGAGGGACTGGCAAGGTTTCTAGAGATGTAGCTGGGAGAGGGGATAGAGCAGGCTGGCTCTCACCTGTTGAATGGCCACAAAATTGGTCAGAGCCACCCTTGGGTGCTGGCAATGCCGGCAGCATTCACATGTGCAGGGAGGCAAGGCAGCTGCTGTGCTGGCATAAGATGCAGGGGTGGGGAGACAGGAAGAGGCACAGAGGCAGGCACAGCCCTCAAAACAAGATGAAAATGAGTCAGCTGTACCAGCTGATGACTAGGGGGGGGTCCTGGAAGATGTCAACGTCTCTGTCTCACTTTCTGGAAAATACCCAGCCTCGATGGAAAACTACTGCAGCAGAAGTCACCGGGGCAGCCACACTGGTGGCTGGTGGGAGGGCTGGTGAGACCGGCTGTGATCCTGCTTTGAATACTGGGCCAAAAACAACACAGCAGTGCTTGCTCTCCCAAATTTTAATATGACTGCTTTAGAAGGCATGCCATTCAGACCGACCTGGGCAAACCTAAGAAGTGAACTTACAAATCTAAGTGTGAGGTGTTGCATCCAGGCCCTTTTCCTCATAAGCTGTTAAGTTGATTTCGACCTGAGAGTTGTCTGCTGGAAGATGAGGACAGCAGATTGTAAGCAACTGAGGAGACTCCTGAAGCTTCCTTTGCCTGGCCAGCCAGCAGACCACAGCAAGCAGGACCAGGGCTGCTGCAGTGGTGCAAAACACACACACAGAAAGGAGCATGGCTTCCTCTGTGCCGTTGTTAGTCTCAGTCTCCTGCAGCAGGTGAATCAACTCCTGGTGCAGACACATCTCACGTTACAGCATCTGTTTGGCTGTGGCTCCATCGATCTGGCGATGCTGCTTCAGGACAGGCTGGATGATGCTTCTGGCCAGCAGAGCTTGGATGAGAGTGGTTACTGCAGCCATGGCCTGAAGGAGGGGAAGGCTCGTCAGGTCTGAATAGGAGAGAGGCACCCAGCACATCCCCAAAGCCTCTCTGGGCATCTGCCGTCACTGGGAGACCTGAGTCCCTCTGCCACCAGACACAAGGGCAGTACCATGTCCCACCCTGAGGGGCTTGTCTCTCTCTCTGGGTCAGAATCCCTCCCCACAGCATCCAACTATCCTCCATCCAGCTCAGCCTTCCCTCTGCATGCACACACCAGTCCCCTGAGTTCAACTGTGGTGGTGCTGGGGCTTCCTGCTGATGCTCCCGGTGACAGCTTACATTGTGACACATTCTCCATAATGTCACAGCTACCAGAGCTGCATCAGCCAGATGGCAAACCCCAGGCTTCGTCCCCACCATCCAGCTCAGAGAGTTCTGGCCATCACACCAAGTGCAAACCTCACATGCAGAAGTGAGTTCCCAGGGAGTCTCTTGACAGAGACTCCCCGCACAAGGTGTAGTTTAAATGAAAATGGAGGCTGTAGATGGATGTCCCTGACCTAACTAGAGTGTTTTCTGGGCCAGGTAGTCTGACTCCAGTTACCTTGCAAAGAAGAGCTAGGAGCCCTTGAGCAGAGACAACTCTCCTCCCTCTCATCCTCTTGGCTTCCTTCTCCTGGGTCAGCACTTGGCCCAGCAAACACTGATGATCAAACCAAATGCCACTTGTGTCCCTGGTGCAAGTGGAGAACGTCCTGTGACTCCTGTCTCCTGCTATCAACTTGCTGCCTGCAAGGGCAAGCAAGTGGGCTGGAGGGGCCGTGTTGGGACTTGCACCTCTCTGCTCCCATGAGGTTTCCCCAGTTCAGGAGAGCCACCAGAACACCCTGGTGGAGCACTCTGCTGTGTATTATGCCTCTCAGAAACATGGTCTGTACTGCATGAGTTCATGCCCTGGGACCCAGACAGCTCAAAAGCTTTCTCTAGCCTTGCTGCCTGTGTACCAAGACTAACATGGGAGCCACATTTCTGCTAGTTCAGCTTGTGCAGAACTGTACATCCAATGCCCCTCCTGTCCAAAGCCTTCTGAAGGCAAAAAAATAGAGGGGTCAGTAAGTTCGAGCATGCCCTGACATCCCTTTCTGTGCCAAATTTCTCTTGTCAAGGTGGGGGTGGGGCGGGGGTGGGGGTGTAACTTGAGGTCCCAAGTGGAGGGAATGTAGAATAACCGAATCATTGTGGTTGGCAGAGACCTCTAAGATCATTAACCATTAATCCAGCACTGCCAAGCCCACCATGAAACCACATCCTGAGGCACCACATCTATGCAACTTTTAAATCCCTGCAGGGCTGGTGAATCCACCACTGCACTGAGCAGCTGGTTTCAATTCTTGACAAGGAAGAAGTTTTTCCTAATATCCAACTTAAACTTCCCCTGGCACAACCTGAGGCCATTTCCTCTTGTCCTATTTCTTGATACCTGGGAGAAGAGACCAAGCCCCACCTGGCTACAACCTCTTGGCTGGACTTACTAGCAAGGCTTTAAAGTAGATTCAGTGAGGAAAAGGGATGTACTTCTGACTGTCAGAGAGGAACCAGGAAACACCAAGGCTGTAGAAAGCAGCCAGGAAATACCTGTAAATCATCCTAAAGGAGTTAGAGAGGGCTCTTCCCAAAAGGTAAGGAGGCCAACAGCCCAGCTGAAGTGCCTCTACACAAAGCAGGGGAAACAACTAATAGGAGCTGAAAACTGTGGTGCAATTGGAGAACTATGAGCTAATTGCTGCCACAGAAACATGATGGGACGATTTACGTAACTGGAACACTGCAGTTGAGGGCTATGAGCCTTCCAGAGGGGCTGTGCTGCTGGGTGCTGCTCAGACCTGGTGGTGCTGGACCCAGACCCAGTGCACACTGGCCACCCCCTTCCTCACAGGGATTTCCAGGTGTCCCTGAAAGACAGCAGGTACCTTGAGATGCACATCTGTGTCCTCGGCTGCTGCATCCCATTGTCCCCACAGGGTTGCCTGACTGAAGACCAGCCTCTAAGGGCCATGAGTGCAGAGGGCAGCAGGGTTTGACCATTTTCCTTCATTGGCTTGCTAATTTAAGGATGGTTGTTTTTTTCTACCCCTTTCTGCAGCACTCCTGATGCCCATGGGAATTCAGGAAAAGCAGTGAAGCCGCATGGACGGCCTTGCAGTGGTGCCTGGCTCCCCTCCTGCCAGCAGAGAGGAGTCCTGTCCCAGGCTCCTGCTCACACTGGACACATCAACTTGTAGGCAGTTTGGATTTTCAGCTTATTTATAGATTTCCTTACATGTGACTGGTGGTTAATGTCAGACAAATTTAAAAAACTCAGTGCAGCCAAGGCTAAAGTTCAAAAGAGGGATGCCTGCAGCTGTCAGTGCTCTCAGGTACAGAAGCAGGAGGGGACATCTTCACTGCCCACAGGGGAAGGCTAAAAAAAAGAAATAAATCTCATTACTTTTCTTCCCATCAACCACCCATTTAACTCCCGCTTTAACTCCTGCCTTCCTCTTGTTTCTTGCTGCCTAATTAGATTTCCTCAGATGACCATGTTTCAGGGCAGAAGGCTGGTGTGGGGGCTGTGCAGGTCTCCCAGTCCTTGGCCAGCTGTGGAGGAGTGCACATGTGTGCACCCCCATGCTCCCAGCTCCCAGACTCCATTCCTAGCTGCTTGTACAGTTGGACGGAGACATAACCAAGGGCACATTGCAATCTCCACCACAGGTTAGGAGATAAGCAGCCCTCTCTTAATGAGGACATGATATACCTGGCGAGACTGTAGCCCTTGTGGGGAACAACAGGCTCTTTCACTCTGGGCCCTGGCACATCCAGGAGCAATTGTAGGACAGAGGGAACAACAGCTGATAAATCAGATCAGCACTACCAGCCATAGGAAGCCCAAGCTAATGGGGCAGCCCCACATCAGCTGTTGTTGGAAAGCCCTGGGATGTTCCACATTGGATTCCACCAGCAATCAGAGCAAGACAGCAATTCTGGAGGGCTACAGCATTGCTAAAATTGGCTTTTCCAGAAGGCAGACGAGGATGGCAGCTCTCCAGCACCAAAGGGAAAGCTGCATTTCTGTCTCCAGTATCTGCCAAGGGAAGCCCGTCCCAGAGGGAAAGGGCAGCATTACCACACCAAGAGACCTCTATTTGCTGCTTGGGAGGTAAAATCCCCACTGAAAGGAGCCAAATTGTTATTGTGCACATCTAAAGGCACTGAATTATTAAGGAGAAGAGATCTCTTAAGGCTGCAGGTGGAGGAGAGAGCTTTACAGATGGCTGATGTTAAGTGTAATGGACCTCAAATGGAAAATCACCTGATTGATACAGGATGGTTTCTCAGCTGTAGAGCAAAACAAAGCAACTAGAGTGAGTGTGGTACAGACCATCCTTGCCCTGGGGAATTACTGGGTTTGATAGTCCTTTGCAGCCTTTTGGAGTATTACAGTGATCATGTGATGGAGAAATACTCCCTTCCACCCTGTTCGCTGAGAATATCCACAGTCCAGCCTTTGCTTTTTCTGGATGAGCCCAAAACAGCCTTTTTGGTCTTCCACATGATTAAGGTCATGTAAGAACTAGCTGTTTTTTCCAGGCCTCCTGAATTTGCCAAAATTAGGCTGGATTTGTGGAAACTGGCTTCCTGAGACCTTGGTCACTTCCGGCTTTGAATACCAGGCCAAAACCAATACAGCAGTGCTTGTTCTCCCAAATTTTAATATGACTCTTTTAGTCCCACATGGAGCCACAAATTACAAAACGTGTTGATCTGAGTGTCAGAGTGGAACCAGAAAACACCAACACTTTAGGAAGCAGCAGGGAAATACTGTAAATGGTCCCAAAGGAATTAGAGAGGGCTCTTCCCAAAAGGTGAGCAGGCTGGAGTGCCTCTACACCAACGCACACAGCATGGGAAACAAGCAAGAGGAGCTGGCAACCATGGTGCAATTAGAAAACTGTGAGCTAATTACTGTCACAGAAACATGGTGGGATGATTCACACTACTGAAACACTGCAATCGAGGGCTATGAGCTTTCCAGAAGTGGAGAAGGGAGGGTGCTGTGCTCTTGGTTAAGGAATGGATGGACTGTGGAGAGCTGCCTCTGAGAAACAGTCACTAACAGGTTGAGAGCTTGTGGGTGAAAATCGAGAACCAGAACAACAAAGGACACCTTGTGGTTGGGGTCTGCTCCAGGTGCCTGACAAGGGGAGCCTGTTGATGAGGCCTCTTGCCTCATCTACAGAAGCATCACACTTAGACGCTTTCATCCAGATGGAGGATTTTGACCGTCCAGACATCTGCTGGGAAAGCAATGCAGCTGGCTGAGAGCAATGCAGGAGACTTCCAGCCAAGTGATAACTGAACCTGGTGCTCACATACACAGATGAGCTCATCAGAGAAGTTAAGTGGAGGCAGTCTGTGCTGCAACCAAGCCCTGGGTGAGTTCATGATCTTGAGGAACATGGTGAGAAGCAGAGTGAACTTTGGAAAAGAAAAACTAGCAGAGAAGACTCCCTGGGAAACTGTCCTTAGGGACAGAGGAGCTGATCAGAGCTGGTAACTCTTTCAGGTCACTTTTCTTAGGGCACTGTAGCTCTCCATCCTGGTGTGTAAGGAATCAAGCACAGAGTAACTCTTTTGGTGACCTGAAGAGTAGAAAAGGCTATTACAGCTGACTACCCTGCTGTGCTGGGACAAGGAAGCCTTTGCTCCAAGACCTCATAATCAAATATAAGACAAACAAGAAGGATGGAATAACCAGGGTGGAGAGGAAGTCAAGGGCTGGAGGAAAGTGTGATGTGTACCAGAGCTGCAGGGACTGAGGCTTTCTATCCCTAATTAACAGACTCGTCTTATTTTCTGCTGTGACCACCGTATGAACCTGTTAAATATAGAAGGCTCCTCCCTGGCTATGTACACAGCCAGCCTGGCACCACCATCCATCTCAGCTACATGGCCACAGGTCGCATTTTCAGAACCGCTTGATGGGTGGATTAATGGCTGCCTTTTTATTGCCAACTCCTCAGCTTTTGGCAGGGCGGGGTGGGGGTGGGGAAAGGAGAAAAATAAGTAATAAAACCCACCCATATGTGATGCTTTTAAGTGTCATGAAGGTGGATAAAAAAAGTCAGGATCTTATTTTAAAAATAATGTGTAGGGGGTTTATTTGCTGCTTAGTATGAGAAATGTGAGGCTTGTAGGTTCATTTTTCACACTTTCCCACACACACACCCCAGGCCTGGAAAGCTACTTTATTATTTTTAAATGAAAATGTGGTGTTTTTCATAATTACATAGCTTCAAACTCTGGAGCTTTACTGGAATAACTACTAACTGTGGGTGCTTGTCAGTGCTGCCCAGTGCAGCTACCCACACAGAAATCTTGAGGTTTTCATCACATTTAAGATGAAGAGCAGGGTCTTTTATCTTCTCTTTCAGGCTTTGAGAAGTAATATTTAATATGAAAACCCTAGAAATTATTTACAAAAAAATGTGATGGTTTATACAGGTTTGATGTAATAAACAGGTGAAACTGAAGAGTTTTGGTTTGGTTTGGGTTTTTTAAATTATTACTAAAAAGAGGGAAACGACCCAGAGTTAAAAGTTGCCTTTTATGTAACACAAAGAAAACTCCAGCAGGATGCAGAAGGTTTGGGTGAAGACTAAGGGGAAGTCAGCAAAAGGTATGCACAGAGCTAGAGCTCTGAAGGGGGGTGGGAAATAATTCATCATGACCCACTCTCCCCATGGCCTGCAAAACTGCAGCAAAGCAGCACTTCAGCCAGAAATCTCCCGTTGAAGCTGATGTTTCTCATAGTGGAAATCCAACCCCCCCAGAGGACAGGGAGGGATTGTTTTAACCTCTCGAGCAGAGCCAAGTGTCCAGCCGCGCTGCAACAGGCAGCATGCTGATCTGATGCTGTTACTGCTGCGGCACAGCTCCAGCCCCTGCTCCTGGTCCCACCCAGCCCACGGCCGCAGGGATTTGACTGTGGCAGCACTCCTGCTGCGAACGGATCTGAGATGGCCTGCTGCACTTTGTATAAAGCTGCTCTGGCCAGAATGATTCAGCCTCACCCTGGCTTGCCAATGCCACCTGTTATTCTCCAGAAAGCCAGGGTACATGAGTCATTTGGTCACACCAGCACAACCAAAGCGAAACGCTCTGGGCTCCCTGCAGCTGGCTCAGCTGCACAGACCATCCCCAGTGTGGCCGAGTTCATCCTCATGCCTGCAGCTGAAAGCACCCTGGCCATGACATGGGGACACATAGGATCATAGAACGGTTTGGGTTGGAAGAGATCTTAAAGATCAATCAGTTCCAACTCCCCTGCCATGGAGAGAGACACCTTCCACTAGTCCAGGTTGTTCAAAGCCCTGTCCAGCCAGGCGTTGAACATTTCCAGGGATGGGGCATCCCCAGCTTCTCTGGGCAGCCTGTTCCACTGCCTTGTGACTTTCTTTCTAATATCTAATCTAAGTGTCCTATGTTTCAGTCTCAAGCCGTTCCTCCTTGTCCTATCACTACATCCCCTCTCCAGCTTTCCTGTAGGTCCCTTTTAGCTACTGTAAATCTATCTTGTGGGACAGGAGATGTGTGTATCAAGGCACACCATCCTGCTCACAAGAGAGCCCACACACAGCAGGTGAACATGCTTTTTTCTCCTTTGATTGGGACACCCCTGTAATGGCCAAGTCCCCCCTGACATCCTATTTCCCACCCACCACCACCTTACACACCAGGCAGGGCTGGCTGCTGTGCTGCAAAGGTGTGCAGGAGGAGAGGTATCCCTGCCAGGGTCACCTCGTTCCAGCTGCACCCAGGGGCTGCTGCAGGTTTTGGGGCTGGTGGCAGGGATGAGGATTACTGATGGAACACAGGACAGGAAAGCAGCAGCCCAGGTGCCGCCCCTAGCGCTAAGCCAATCTGCACTGAGTGCCACCAGGGAGTCACACCAACATCCCACTGCTCTTTGTGCCCTGGCTGACTGTCCCGGGAAGTGCTGCCTTCAAAAGTCACCCAGGGTAGGGCTGACTTGCTGACACAGGGCATGGCCTGGCTCAGCAATTAATTTGGATGCAAGTAATATTTGCATGATAATTACTCTCCCTAAGTAACACCATGTGTGGAGTAAAGAGTGAGTGTTTCTCCCCTACTCTGAAATAGCTTGTCTATAAATGGAGTTTTCTGAGCTGGATGAAGCTCAAAACAGATACAAGGCACTGCCTACAGTTTTCACACAGCATCATCCCAACTTTGTTGAACTGATAACCCGTGAACAGGGGAGCCAAGGGGTGCCCCAAATAAGAGCAGGAGGGTAGAAACACTATGCTAAATAATGCAAGAGCCCCCCTCCCCCCCACGCCAGCTACCCTTGTGTGCGGACTTTCCTTCCAGCTGGCACAGCACCAGCTGCCTTCCTGAGCTGGTATCTGGGCGAGTGGGAAGGAATTTGGACCCGGTGGACCTGACTGCCAGTGCTGTTAAGGACGCACATGCAGCCATCGCATGCCGTGAGTCTGGCTTTAGGACTAGAAATTGCATCCAAATTGCCTGGACGCATCTGGACTCCATGCTGGCTGAGGACACCTCACTTCCAGCAACAGAGGCTGCCGTGCTCAGCAACGTGGTGTCTGCACTGTGGGCTAGGGAAGTGGGGGCAATGAGTGGTCCTCCCAGCTCATCTGTGGGTTTAAAAGCTCTCCCAGAAAGGAGGAACATGAGGGAGCTGTGTAACAGGCTGCTAAGAAATATTTAAATGTTTCAGTTTCCAGTGTAACTCGAGTCATTTGGAATGGAAAGTTTCCATTGCCCAATAAATCTACTACACTCATTTAAAAGGGGAAAAAAAAAATAAAAAAAAAGAAAATGGTCAACTGCAGGTTTCCCCACAGACAACTTTTTGGTGCTGGCTTGAGGAACATAACAGTGCAGCAGAATTGCTGACGCGCACCGCCCACCAGCAGGTACATGATGTTCTTGGCCCGGGCTGGTGCCAAGGAGGGGCATGGGGCAGGCACAGGGCAATGGGCACATTTGCTACCCAGGGAGAGCCTGCTCGGTCGTGCTGGCGCTGCTAATACAGAGGAAAATTTAGGCTTGTATCAGAGCAGGTGGGGAAAAAAAACCCTCCAAACCTGTGCACCTTTGGATGAAATTAAAATGCAGGAGAAATGTTTTAGGAAGGTTTTTGTGGAGGTGCCCTTGCCTGAAGCAACACTTTGCATTACCTGACTCTGAAAGCAAACTCAGCCCAGGGGTGCAGAAATGATCACCTCTGACTTCTGCCCAGGGAGGGTACGTACCCACTGTCTTGGCAGGGCTGGCTCCGGTGCCCGAATTCAGGAGCCCCCTGCTCAAAGCGGGATGGAGGATCAGCTCTACCTGCCCCAGCTCCTCCTGCCGCTCCCCACGAGCGGCGCTTCACAGAGGACCACGCTACCTGTATCAGGTTCTGGAGAGAAAGGAGAGGTTTCTGTGTGCCCGGAGCGCTGTTTTCCAGCAGCTCCAGAGGGGGAACAGCGGGATGGAGGGTGCCGCACCCCAGGCAGGTGCGCGGAGCCGCCCGCGGGCGGAGGGGCGCTCGGCGGGGCTGCACTGCACCCCAGCGGCAGCGCTCCTGCAAACCCAGCATCCCGGCGGGGAAAAAGGAAGCTCTCAGCCTCCCTCCGCATCCCAGGGGGCATCTCAGCCTTCCCACGGCCTCCCCGGTGCCCCTCGGGCAGAAAAGCTTTCCCGGTATTACAGCCACTGCAGTGCCAGAACGTTTCTCCCGTTGTCCTGCGTCCCCTCTGTCCCAGTCTTCCTGCAGCAACACTGCAGCCAGAGGTAGAGAGTGCACAAGCACTGTTAGGGGCAGGGTTTGGGGAGCCGAGGGCTGCTTGCAGCAGGGACAGGCACACAGATGTAAAATAAATAAAGAGAGCAAGACGCTTGGCAGCACCTTCTTCCCCAGCACCAAAGACACATAATACGGTTTTCCTTTATTGTTGGTCACAGACCAGCTCGGTCTCTCTGTGAACAGGGAAAGGGATGCACCTGTTCATACCTTTTTGGTGTGAAATTTCAGTACAGGCTTAGCACAACAAATTTGTGGGTACCTGATCAGCCTCTCAAAAAGCTGTGCCTGCAGTACCCTGGGTAAAACAGAAACATGTATTAGGGCTCTCCTATACTGCCTTAGGCTATGTTTCAACAACTACTGAGTATTGCCAAATTTTCTGTTTGTTTTCTGAGACGTTTCCTGTTTAGAAAAACACAGCCCCCAGTGCCCTCTTGTTCACTAACCACGTGTTACACAGAGCTCAGTGAGCAGACACTGGTTTTGATGCTAGCATGTTTTTAATAAATTACATATATTTTGGATGTAAACAGTGAGTATTTGTTGAAGTGTTGCTTTCTGTTTCCTTGTTTTGATTGTAGGCTGAAGATTCAGAGAGATTAAATTTTAAACCACCAAGAGTAGCCTTTGCTGTGGTTTCCTAAGCAAAAGGGGAATGTTAAGCACTGGAACACAAACAGGGATGTGTTCCTTCACTTTGCTTAGAAAAACTCTGCTCTCACTAAATCCTAGCAAATAAAAAGCAATTCTTACAGCTTCTCCATGCTGGGATCACAATAAGGGTTTGCCCAGTCTGCCTGATGAGGCTGCTGCCACCTCCACATCTCAGCCATCCTCACATGCTGACCCCTGTCACATCCCAAACTCTGTCAGTCCAGCTTGCCACGTGGCTGTTGCACACACAGCAGGAAGAGCAGGGATCACCTTAGATCTTTGGTCATGTTTGTTTGTTAACTGCTCTTGAGGCATTTTAATTTGCTGGAGAGTTGGTACCCATGGTTTTAGGTGTTCCCTTGTCACAGGTCTCAAATCCATGTCTGTCAGGTCTGACATCTTACCACTGTGCCTCAGATCCACCGCTCGCACAGCCTGAAGGAAACTAATTGACAACATAAGTTCTTGTATTACAGCAGCACCAAGAGGCACAGTAAAGGCTGGGGCCTCTCTGGAGGCTTGAGCAGGATCACTGCCTTTAGGAACCCTTAACACAAGGATAGCACCTGAGCACAGGCTACCTTAGCTGACAAAGTCGCCAGGGCAGTGACTCAACAGGAGAACAACATGTGATGGGGTCAGTCTCCTCTCAGCAGTTCATTTTGCTCTGTGCTTACAGGGGCAGCCACCCACTGTTCCAGCTGGGTGCACAGGCAGAGAGAGCTGGGGCTCTGCCCCAAATTCATGCTGCCCGTGTACCTGTAGAGAGCGATGAAGGCAAATACAGCCTAGAACTGGCTAGATTGGTCCATACATTATATATTGTATATCACATTCATATTGCATGTGATTATCACCACTCATTAAAACCTTAATCAAGACCTGAGGTGCTGTTGCTGACAGCAGTCTGTTTCATCGTCAGGGATGCTCTTGGGAGCAGGTGGTGCCAGAGAGGGAGCAGCTCCTGAAGGGCTGTCACCCTGTACAGCACTGTCTCAGGCCACCACTACACCCAAGGTGGGCTTGGCTAGCCAGAGAATGATTTCTGCCCCTGCTCCGCTCCCACCGTGGCTGTGGGCTGAGCAGAAAAGTCTCCAAGCACTGTTAAAAGGCTCCACCTCCAGAGCAGCTTCCCTGGCTCCTCATGGGTCCTTGAGCTTGCCCAAAGTCAACATGCTGTGCAGAGGTCCTGAGAGCAGCCCAGGACTACGTCTGGCCTGAGGGAAGCAGCAAGAATCACTCCATCCTTCTGCAAAGTTAGAGTGTCATGGCTAAATATGTACCTTCCCACTGTGTGAGTGCCCTTTTGCAGTTTCTGTCAGGCACCAGGAGGGGAAGTCTGTCTGTTGCCATCTTTTTTTGGTTGTTAATGTTGGATGTGAGTCCCCTGAAGCCATATACTGAGCATCTGGCACTGCCATCCCCTGTGTGCTGTCACTTCATCATCCTAAACCAGGGAATGTCATTAGTGATCTGTATGGCTATAGCACTCACAAAAGAGTGGAGTGTAAGTTTCTCATCCATCTGCTTCCCACCAAGTACCTCCTCATCAGCCCAGAAATTGTCTAGGGTGGCTAGAAATGCTCTGACATCTTTTCAGCTGTTCAGATCAGGATCTCCTTCATTACTCTGAGGTTTTGCTAAGGGTTTGCACCGTGTTAAGTTTCAGGAAGCACAATGAAAGTGAAGATCTTTCTATGTTAGGCTCCTACCATAAAGTACTTAGTCTCTAGGGAATGGAGAGCAGACAAAGGAGAAGGAAGAGAGTGCAATATCTGAGCAAAAAATCAAGCCAATGAGAGAATATATTATTCATTAAGTGTATCTCCAGGACAAGTAACAAAGGGAGCGAAGGAACAGAACTTAAAATGGTCTTAGGTACAGTTTTAAAAAATTTATAGTCATTTTTATCTCCACTTTTTTGACAGCTGTTTATTTCATTTGGGATAGGACTCAGCCTAGCCACCATTTTTGAAAATGGGTATATTTATCTGTTCTCACTGTTTTCACTGGTGATGATGGAATGTGCATGTGATTATGTGCATACATAATGCCCACGGAGAGAGCTGCAGAGGGCTGAGTTTGATTCTGAAGTTAGTGGTAGCTGGGGTCTTTCCATGAGACCTGCCTGTTAAATGGGCTCAGGACACAGATCGAAGCTGCTCTGACCTATGATCCCATTTCATTCTGGTGGCACAGATGCCAGAAATCCATCTGCATGCTGCCTTTCCAAACCTGCCAGCTTTTATTTCTTCTTCTAATATTAGCCAAATCAGCTCAGAGGAGCTCACAAGAAGACCTCCTAGTTCTATATTCACAGTGGGGCTCCCGCTGAATTTTGGAGAGTGTCTGCTGTTCCCAGACTGCTGGAGGACTCATAGGATGCTGTGCTAAATGCACCGGTACAGGAAGGAACTGGGAAACAGCCATTCAGGTCAAGGACCTCAGTCTCCAGCACAAAGATAATGATAATTAAGTGACTAGTGCCAAAGCCATCCCCCCTGCCCAGAAGTACCTGGCTTTGGTGCACATGCAGCTTTGGCATCTGCCATCATTTACACCCCCTGGCCTTTCCTGCCTCATGCAAGCCCTCTTTTCAAGCCCTCATTTGGGAAGCAAAGAATAGAGAACCAACCCCATGAGGAGCTGGTGGCTGCAAAGGTACTCCCTATTTCAAAGTGGGTGCTAAAACCCTTCTGCTCCAAACTGAGCAGGGAGATATTGAAACAAATTCCCCCCAGCTTGAGCCTCCACAATCGCCTTCTACCCCTGTCACCCCTCCGAGCAGAGGCAACTCTACACTGTCACACAAAATTAAACTTTCTCTTTATTCTCCAGTCTAATCTCTCACTCCACAATATGATCCTGAGGTTTAATCTGATTACGATCCTTCATATCGCACTATAACAAATGGCCCCAGCTGCCAAGCTAAGCAGTTTAATGAGATACTGTGCTGGCTATCAAACGAAAGGCAGAGGAGACACTGCAAACAAAGGCATTCCTTGCTCAGTCCCACCCTGGGATGTGGGGCACAGGCTACAAGGAAACACTCATGCAACTAATGTTGTGTCTCTTCTCTAAGAGAAGAAAGCCTTCCTTTCTGCAAGAGTTTTGATGCAGAACTGTGCTTGGTAAAGTCAGGGTGGCAGATGCTCTGTGACTGGCAGCTGTGACATACGACCACAACCTTGGTTGGCCACGGGGATCTGAACACAAGATAGGGAAAACACAGTTTGTCTTTGTTCAGATGCTATTACATCTGATCTAAACATAAAAGCTCAAGATGTATCACATGGCAAATTAATATAGCTGTTTGTTAATCCAAATGCAATCAGACACTTTTCTTCCTGCCTAGATAAGACCCATCCTTCCCCCTCAGAACTGCAGCCATAACGTAATTCTCTCTCAGTGGCTAATGGCATTCATAAATTACACTCAAGATCTGTTGTTCATTTAATCCTTTTTGCTGCTATTAGCTCTGGTCACTGATCTGTTACCTCTCCAGTCTATGGCATTTTAATGACACAGCTAGAAAACAGCCAAAGTCTTCAGCTTAGTAATAAAAAGCTGCATTTGTGTTAAAAGGAGGGATGGTGTCAACCACTAACTCAAGGGGAAGAAGTGGGGAGAAATATAAGCCAGAGCTGGCTGTTGACTGGTGAAGGCAGAGAGAAACAGACTGGAGCAGACTCATTGATTCTGGCCTGGGCTCAAGTCTCATGGAGATGATGGATCTGTTGGCCCACAGCCTTGGGAATATGGTTCACTTCCAAGACAACCTAACCATGGCAAGCCTTTCAACCAGCCTAACCTGGTTTGCAAAAAGAAATCATTGACGATATTCACTCCTTTGAAGTTGCACTTGTTTTTTAAGGGCACTTGACTTTTGGGTGTTCTGTCCTCTTCAGCACAGGGGATATACTGCATGGATTAGTACTATTGATGTGACATGCCATTACAGGAGGTACTGATGAGACCACATCTGGAATGGTGCAAACCACCCTGGTTATCTGTGCTGAGATAAGCTACACTCAGTGCAGGAACAGAGGTTCTATCAGAGAAGAAGACACCACAGAGTTTGGCATATCTAGTCATGCTCAGCTAAAGCCAAGAGAGCTTATAATGACCATTGTGATGGTTGCACAGACAGCAAAGCCTATGGAGGGAGAACAGCGCCTTGATCTGTATTGGCATAAGCCAGACAGCACTGGCTGTGAGCACATTTATGCTGAAAGTTCAAAGGAAAGCTCCTAATGATCTGTGTGGGTCCAAAACAGTCTGCCTGCCTGAGGAGCCAGGGGCAAAGTATCTAACTACCTTTGAAACAGCTCTTGGTTAATTTGGGGACAGGGACAGAAAGAGCAGCAGATGGTTTTGGTGGTTGATAACACTCCTCCAAGCTACAAGTCCTCCCCCTTTTAAAAGGGGATCACGAGAATTCAACATAGATGTTCATTTCCTTAACAATTTTTTATGAGGCATATTTTTGAATTTCCCCTCAGCTGAATGTTTGCTTTGGTTCATTACTAGCTTGGAACTGGACTTTCTTAAGCTCTCCTGAATTAATGAAACTCCTTCCCTGGAAGGCATTACGTAGCCTTCTTGAGTTACAGTGCATGCAGCCATGACCCTCAGGTTCCCCAGCTGTGTTGGTGACAGAATTGGCACCAGAAGGGGCTATGACCTGCCCTTTGCTGCAGAAGTACATGGGTGTAAGGCTGCCTGCAGTTGTGGCAGAAGAGATTTGTTTGGCTGTTTGAGTTGCTGGATAACAAATAGTACCACCCATCTCTTCCAAGGCAACAGGAAATATGTGATGGGCCAGATGCAACTGAGCCATGGCTTGGGATCAGGGTCTGGACCCCTCTGCATGTAAAGTGGTGCCCTGCCAGGTTGAAGGAGGCTCAGTTTAGGCTTCTCTGAGCTGTTGGCATGTGTTGTTGCCTGATTCCAAGAGTGGCTTCTCTAAGAACAGAAACAAGAAGGTATTTAGCTCTTTAGTCCAGAAATCTCTAAGTTGCACGGTTGTGCAGCTGGTAATTACCATCACCCAGGGGAGCCTGAGAAGATGCCATTCTTTTTTCTAATTATTATAAAGCCTTTCAATCTGATTATTTCTTTCCTTGATGCATTTCCTTGTAATTTCTATTTGTGAGGATGCTAAGGGTAAATTAGGGAATCTTTCCTGTGAAAAATACATTCTGCACTCTTCACAGGCCTGGTCTCTGGTGGCATCTCTGCATTCCTTATCACCCGTCCAGGAGATGCTTTCAAAGCCAGGCTCTGATCCTGTTCTTTCAGACTGAAGATGTCGCTTGGAGCAGAAATGACAAATACCTGTAACATGATGAAAGTGTTGTCCATTTCTTTGTGCTGCGATGGCTTGGGTCAGAACAGGATAAAACCCATTTGCTACCTGGAGCTGTTTAATTTCCTTTGAAAAATGTGCATATTACTCCAGCCAGAGAAGTCAGATCCCAAAGAAGTCATGGGCACCACATACCTCCTTATGGCAATGGCAAAGGTTGGCCTGATAAGGCAAGTGGGATCTCTTACCATGATTTGAGGATTGGGTGCTTTGTCACTGTCTCAGGTGAGAGTCCTTGGGGGTGGAGTATAATAATAAAAAGTATGTTTCTCCGGAAAACCAGAAATCCAAGCATTGGTAAGAAGAAAAATATTTAGTGTGAAGGGAGAATTAGCCTGCTATCTATTATTGTCCATGCTGCAGTTTTCCTCTGAGAGGCCAGGCTGCTCCCACTGGGAACACAGTTTGCAAGGTACTCTAACTTCACTGCTGAGCACCATTTCAAACTAAAAATGGAGTATAAGTGAGGGTGAGTAGATGGTCTGTAATGGCCTCTGTGTACACCTGGGTCCCATGAACTAAAAGAGAGATGATGTGCACTAAGAAATGACCATTCCCACCAGAGACAGAAGGAGTGACACCAGAAAATTTCTTCAGGGAAAACTTTTCCTTTTTTTTTTTTTTTTTTTTTTTTGAGGAGGAGGACGAGGAGGAAGGGAAGGGAGGAGAAAGGAGAAAAAGATCAAAAGAGGGAGACCGAGGAGCATGAGGGTTAGACATATATGAGTCATGGTCCTGCTCCACAGGGAGAGGGCAAGACCCTGATGGAGCAGGGGAGTGGCTATTCCCGCAAGTTTCCTCCTTCCCAGAACCCTGCCTGCACTTTCCTTGTTGGTGCTCTCCCCAGTCCAAGGCAGCTGAGAATTGCTGCAAGGCCATTGTCTGCTACAGAAAGAAATAAATCCACATTCTGCCTCTTTGAATGGTTCCCGGAGTTTAGAGACTTTTTTCCCAAGTCTTGCTATTTATTAGAAAGCTCTCCAATGGTGTCTTTTCTTCTCTCCTTTTTGGCGACAGAATTTAGAATTAATCATGCTCATTTGTCTCAGCTCGATGATAAACTAACAAGATGCTGATATTAAGAGCAAGCGAGATCCTGGATCAGTGTGTGTGCCTCAGAGAGACATTGCCCTCTAGTGATTTGAAGGTGAAGACAGGCAGTGTATAAGGGCTAAAACATCCAGAGTTTTGCAGGGCAGAGCAACGCATTCAAACTGAAGTTTCTGACAGACGGAGGGATGCTGTCTGTGGTGAGAGCTGTGAAATGCCTGCAGCTGTAAGGAGGTCCTTAGCACCCACCGTGAGCCTTCTCAGCGTCCCTCATCTCAGTTAAGGCTCCAGCACATGGCATGACAGTGAGGATCCCACACACCACACTGGGATCCCACCCAGTCAACAGCGAGCAACAAGCTACCCTCAACAAACTACCTTTCATATGCCTTGAAAAACACCCTCAGTCAGCACCCAGGCTGAGTGCCATCATCTTGTGCAAAGTGTGCAAAGGCAGTGGTGGCCAAGAGCTCAGCCATGAGTCAGACAGAATACTCTCAGAGGTGCTGCTTCATGTCTTGTGAATGGAATATTTCTGTAAACACTCATTGCAGTCCATGCGTCATCACAAATGTGCTTCTTAATTCCTCCCTCTTTTGCTTGAGTGCTTTGGGAATGTCTGTTGTTCTTGAGTGCTGTGCTTCACATGCAAGCAAGACAGTTCTCTTTTGGTCACTGTTTTCCCCTTCTTGTTTTAAAGATAATGATTCAGTCAAGAAGAGAGAGCAAAACTGAGAAGTAAGCAAAAAGGCACTGCCAACCATAAAGAAGTTATGAAAGTCAAGATTTCTCCTTCTTTTCCTGAGAGTGCCTTTGGGAGTCAGTAGATACTCAAAAAAGAAAGGAAAAAGAGGGAAAATGAATGGTCATCACCGTCCTTTCAGATGCTCTGAACAAAGAACTTTTGATTAAATCCACTTCAAGAAAGTCTTTATTTGTCAAGATGCTCACTTTTTGAAAAATAAAACTTATTCTGTAGCCAAAACACAATGTGATATACTTTTTTTTAGAAGAAGACCTTGGGATGAGGGCATGATTTTGCAACCAGACTTGGTGTATAAGTGAAAAACTATTTGCAGAGAGTTTACTGTAATAAGTAATGTGACGAGTATATTTGGCAAGGTTTTGGTTTTGTTTTCTTTTTTTAATCAGAGAGCTCCTGCACAACTCTTCCACAGAAAACTGCCTCACAACCCTCCCACCCGCAACCAGACCTGCACTAGATGATATAAAATAGCATGCAGTATACCTCAAAGCTCTCTCTGAGATGGAATTATTTCTTGTATTCAGCTATTTCAATGAACACATTAGTTCTTTCTTCAAAGCTGTTCCGCTCACCCTTTGTTAGTGGCCAACTGTGTCATGTCTTCCTGTTCTGGAGAAAAAGCTGAGGGATTGTTCCTGTGTCTCTGTGGTCAGTAGCAATGTGCCTTACAGGACAGATCTTTAGTTTTATATGGTGGCAAAGATATTTTCTGCAGCCTCTGCCACACCTGCCCGTGTATCAGTGAGAAAATAGAGCAAAAAATGGATCAGACTTGGCTCAGAGCGGGGGCCCACCATTCTGTGCTTCCTTGGTGGCTTTGCTGACTCATTCCTGGCTGTAAGAGGCTGCCACTCTGGCAGAGCAGCGGAACCTTCCACGCCACGGTGCATGCCCACGATTTCCTTTGCAGCAGGCTGTGGACTGAGGACTCTGATACACAGCTGCATCCAAGTTAAGATATCACCACTGAAACATTTTTTTCATCCAGCTACAAAGGCAGATAAATTCTTCTGGAGCCACAACTAAGTCCCCAAAGGATCATACATCAGAGTAGTAAAATATCAAACTTGGTATTAATAGCTCTGAACATTTTTTACTGTCCTTTCAAACTGCCTTTGGCCTCCTCTAACTTCAGAAGCCAGCCCTTCGACCACAAGACAAAACCAAGACCAAACAGGAGACATTACTTCATTGTCACAGCTGCCTGCCCCTGCTCAGAAGACTGGCATCTCCTTGCTCTTTACAGAAACAGCTCAGGAAACAGGAAAGCCACACTGTGACAGGAGGTGTCATCACGAAACTGACACTTGGGTACTATTTAGAAAGGAAACTGGAGAACGGAGGTTTAGTAAGAGAAGTTCAAAACATTTCCACACAACGTGGTTAGCCATGTGAAAGGCGACTTGGAGAGTATTCCCAGGATCTCAGCAAAGAGGGTGCTGGTTTACGTGATAGGGCCAGGTCTGCACATGGTGGGATCTGATGCAAGAGATATTATAAGAATGACCACGTAGATAGGATTCTGTCTGACCCATATCTACTCCGCTAAAGAACTTTAGAAGAAAGCCTCCTTCTATACCTAGGTGAAGGAAAGGCTAGAATATAATAGAACAGAACAGACCATTTCATCCCGTCCAATTGCCCTTCTGGGGTGACTAAAAGTTAAAGCATGTTGCCCAAATGCCTCTAACACATGCTTGAGGCGTCTACCACCTCTCCAGGAAGCCTTGAGCCACTTCCACGCGGTCACACCACGGCCGGCCACAAGAGGGAGAGGCTGCTCCGCGGATGCTCCGCCAGCAGCTCCCGGGAGCGCGGGATGCAAATCCCACCTCTGCCACCCCTCTTGGCAAAGGAGAGACGCACATACTTTGCTGTACAGGTGGAACAAGGAAAAAAAAAAAATCTTCACTTTGGTTTAGTTTCAGTGATTTAATAACATTAAAACCAGCGTTCTTTATACTCATTCTAAAACTCTGTCCTTTTGAAGCACTTACATTGGTTTTCTCTCTAAACATCCATAATATTAAAAGCACTGGGGGTTTTGGAGCTAACTGTCTTTGAAAAATATTCTTCTTCTGTACAGCACCCAAAATTACGTGGGTGCTAATGATGCCTAAGAATTTTTATGTATTTTTATGTATTTTTAGTGTGGATTTTAAAGCTGTAAAAGTAAGGGATTTCTTGCTCATATATTAACTGTTGTTTAGAGTTCCTGAAGTAAGTTTCTCACATAGTCTCAGGCCTTCCGAAGGCCACGGCGTCCCTCAGAGATACCTACATGATACCTTGTAGCCAA
>JAWWEW010000001.1:24644970-24787002 GCA_035583185.1 Anabacerthia variegaticeps | reverse complement strand
ATCAATAAAGGTATTTTCTTTCTTATCTCTAATAACTTTGTGCAGGTTGTCTGTTTTACAGGGTTTTTCAGGCATCACTAACAACTAGGGGAAGACGAAGACCTGCTCCTCCTCCAGCCTGCTGGACGGAGCCAGGGGTGGGAATGAAATCTGCTCTGGCAAAGCCCCCTGGTTGTACGGCACTAACACAACTGGCAAAGGCAAACATGAAGAAATCATATTTGAAGCAATTGGAAATAAAATGTAAGTTCAGGAGAGAAAAACGAAGAGGAAGCAAACCCCACTGTTTCTCCTCTTGCTTCTGTGGAGCTATTCAACACTAGCAGCATGGTTATCTTCCTGCTGGAGCAGGGTCCCACTGAACTGCAGATGGGGACATCAAAGTGCATCTGAGAAAGCTTCCAGGTCAGGACACCTCAGAAATGTTCCTGTGCTCTTCTGCGGAGCTGGCCTGTGAGGTAAGCAGGCAAATAAAAGCGCTGTCCTTGTGAGGAAGGCAATTGCAGCAACAACACACGTGCTAAGCTACAGAGGCGGATGGCAGCAGAGAGACATTCCTTTGCACTGCCTTTCTGCTTAAGTGCCACAAGACTAGAGACAGAGAACAAGGCAGTCGCCTGTTCTGACTGACACAGAAAGTTGGGTTTCACTGGCTGTAGCTTCCAGGCAGGCTGTCACAGTTGAAAGCAAATTAGATCAGCTGGGCATCAAGCGATACCTCCCATCAGTTTTCACCGCCCACTGCTGCCAGCTTGACACTTCTCTTTCACGCTGCATGTGCCAACTGTCTTACAAAGCCAGCTGCAACATCTACTGGAAGGACACGAAGAATAACCGCAGGTGGGGAGAGGAGCCGGGGTATTGGCTCAGGGTTGGGGTGAGGAGACCTTTGCTTGCCTTAGTCCAGGCAGAAGACGGGATTCTCTAAGAAGACTGCAAGCTTGCTGGCCATGAGGTCCAGGTCACTGGTGTTGGCATATTTGAGCAGATTGGTGTTCTTGAGAAAGTAATGCTTGAGGAAGTGCTGGCTTACGCACTTGTGCAGCTTCTGTACCAGCCTCAGAAAGGCTTCAGGGAAGCAGCGCCAATCCTTGGTGCGTGGGTATTTTTCACACGTCCAGAATAGCACTGTCTGCAAGAAGCAGATGGGAGAGAAGATGTGTTAGAGGTTCTGTCGAGGGCTCACAGAGCTTACTAAGGCAGTTTCAGTGCTGGTAAATGGCTGACAGCCTTGGAAATCAAAGAGACTCGTGCTGCTATCTCCCTGTGTTAACATTTCTGCAACAGAGGGAGCACAACTAAAGCCTCTTCTGGGGACCAGGCAGAGCAATTCTGACGTTCCTGGTTAGAATCTCTCCCCAGAGAAGCCCCACTGACTGAGCCAGGAGCTCAAGAAAAATGATCTTGCTAAAATAATCTTAGCCTATTTACCATCCTCCAGCAGGAGCCTCTGTAGAAATGCCAGGCATTTCAGGCTGTAGAAAATGGCATACAAAATAGGTGTAGAAGCCAGTGGGTGCAAGGAGGGAGAAAAGCCTAATGAGATTAACATAATTATTTGTTAGCTTCAGCTGTATTTGTGCTGAAGATACACACAGATCTGCATCCTAAACAGGCTGAGATTCCAAGCAGATCTTGCAGGTGCAAGGCTTGCTTTCTGGTCAAGTGCTGCCTCTTTTTTTCTGACATGTGATACTTACAGCATGTCTTATGTTCTAGTCTCCCAAGTTTATTTTATGCAATTTTACATTTGAGAAATACATAGTTAAAATAACAAAATGCCTATGATTACTGCTCTTATAGTATTATTTTTACACTGCCCATGTTGCATTTTTTCAGACTTTCCTATGACTGAGAAGAATTTTCTGGAGGCACTTATACTACTGTACCAAAAAAGCCATGACTGCCTTGTCAACCTAAAATCACTTTTTGAAGTACAAAGTCACCTATCCTGGGTTCAATAATTCTGCTAAGTCCCTTAACTGTCCTCTGAATCCCGATTTTATTTTGCAGATTCAGCAACCCAAAAAGAGACCCAGAGATGCCGATAGAAGTGGTTGAACTACAGGCTCCAATTCTTCTGTTTCTACAGAGGTAGAATCTCATCTTTAGTTGTATTGCTGACAAGTTTCTTCCCAGACAGTTTTTCAAATGTGAACAATGTTTTTGTTCACAGCTGCAATAACCACAAAGCCTTTTTTTTTTATGTCACCAGGGAACAAAGACACAGTAAGGAATTCAAGCTAAAACTCTGTGAGAGCTTCTCATTGAAGACTTCCAGAGCAGTTACCTTTTGGCACACTAAAATTATTTCAGCAAGATCCACGGGCAGTAGTTGTCATGAAGTTTCTGGAGGAAAGAAAACAGTGCTGCTTTTCCAGTCAGGTGCCAAACAGGTGATTTATCCCTAGCATTTATGGAACTGTCCCTAACAGCCAGCTGTCTCCCAGCAGCATAGAGTTGGTTTTCAAAATGTACCTAGACCTCTTTGAATTTACATGTTGAACTTCATTCCTATGGACGTAAGCATAGTGAGTGCTCTTACTTGGTCCTCTAAGGCTTTCACAGCTTGTGAGGGAAGGATCTCCTCTGTCATAGATGGTTTTTCTCATATGGAGTCTTGTTTAGTCCTAATTGTTAGATACCTCTGTCAGGGGAAACCTGAGAATGTGAGGAAACCTAACACTAAGCCTCTGCTCAGCTGCTGGTTTGTTCACTGACTGTTTCTCTCATTTTACTTTTTTTTTTTCTTTTCTTTTTTTCTCTTTAATGTAAGTAATTTTGAAAAATTTGTTCTCTCTAGTAAACTAATCCTCTCACAGTAAAAACCTGAAGTACAGTTACAGTAAAGAGCTGAAGAGCTTTTAAATAGCTTTTTATTTTGATCAAGAGTCTGTGCAACAGCACTTCCTGCACATCTGCTTCTTCAGCCAGAGACAAAAAAATGTTACTGATGGTTAAATGGTTTTCCACTTTCTTCCACCTATGATGGTTTTTCCACCAGGTTGTTCTTATAGGCACTGAGATGTTTTGCATTCTGCTAAGCTATAATCAGCCTCATCATCTCTTTTTTGACTCCGTGCTGACTTAGAGACTACAGAGACTATTACAGCATTTGATGGTCACAAGCTTTTTCTTTAGGAGAAATCTTGGCATTGCATCTGGTTTTGGACACCAAAAGATCAGTAACTACTGTGGAAACCTGGTGGCTTGAGGCTTCAAGGTGGAAAAATACAGCCACACTCTGGCAACTTCAGGAGGATGGAGTGTCAGGAAACAGGACTGCTCTACAGTCTGATAAATGGTACTGCCCATGGCCCACTGGCATCTGCAGCTGTCAGATGTGGGGACACAGTCATAGGAGTCTTCTGTCTCTTCTTCACAAATCTTTTTTAAAGCCATCCTTGAAGTAGGCACAGGGAGGATACTACCACCCCTTTACCTCTTTCTTCCCTACCTACCCCAGATGAAACACCACCAGAAGTGCAGTTTGCACTAATTCATTAATAATACTCACCCAAGACACTTCTGTTTGGTGCACGTGCACAGATAGATGGATATAGATGGCTGGGATAGTCAAGAAGCAGGAGGTAAGTATGCGATTACAGACATGATACAACGCCTGTGTGAAGTCAAAACAGAGCAGGGGCTTCAACTCTAACATTATTTATGTTGCTGCAATCATAATGTTCCTACAGGCTTTAGTTTCCTGTTGAAGTTTGGAAAATATATATTGACTGAACTTCTGGCCACTGCTTAGTGAAAAGGTACTGCCGTTTTGACAGTAACCTTGGAAGTTACACAGGTGCTACAGCGATTTACACCACCATATTTTGACATTACTGGACGGAAGGTACTGCAACAGATAGAGCAAGTGTATGTTGGTATCACAGTGATGCCTACCTGAAGGTGATAAGCTGTGATGACAGGCTTATTTCCAGCACACCAGACATCTTCCTTCATCTGCCTCATGACCCTGAAGCACTTCATGCGACAACCACCATCTTCATCAAGTCCTTCCATGAGTATGTGCTCAGCACGGGAGAAGCACAGCTGCCAGTGATAATTGGAGCGGGCCAAAAGGTCGAAACCCAGTGACTGTGAACAAAGGGGGGAGTGTGACAGCAGATCAGAGGCAAACTTCTCTGAGCAATGCAGAGAGATGTTACGAAAAGGATGTGTGACATCTTTCAAAGTGTGTTCTAAACAGAGTTAGCAGAGGCAGCAAATGAAGCATGCTACCATCCTAATTCTTAGCTGAACAAATATGCATTTTGTACTGTTTTCTCATATGCTGGTATCAGTTACTCCCAAGACATCAGGTACAGTAGCAGCAGTGCCACTAAAGCAGAGGTGCAGCTCTGCAGGCACTTTGCCATGGAACAGCAGGTTGTGCATGAGAGGGGAGCAGGACTGGAAGGTGGAGTGGGACCTTTAGGGACATGGCAACTAGGGGTGGGCTGGAGTACCAGAATCCAGCCATGGGTGTTGTAGGGAAAGATGGGATTAAGCTGGAGGGAAAGCTGCAAGGCTTGCAGTTGCTGAAGGCTTATATTGAGCAGAGCAGAACAGCAAAAAAGTGCATGTCAGCACTAGCAGAGGTCTGTGCAAGAGACTCATGCAGTAAATAGTTAACTCAGGTTTTGTTCTATAGAAATCACCACTGTAAGGAAGGGGGAGGGAAATCCAAACAAAATCTGACAGAATATTTTTAAATGCTTCTCTACAGAATGCATCTTCCTACTGTCTTCTCTAGAGAATACATCTTCCTGCTGTTGCCTGCTGCCACCATGCAATTCTTCCTTTGGAAATCTACTGTAAGACACCTGAGATGTAAATTCCAGCACAGAGGTAATAGTTTTTTAATACACAATTTACCTTGATGCACTGCACTTTTTCCTGAGAAGGCCAGCGCTTAAGGCAACGAGGCCACCGGGCTTTCTCAGGCCAGCAAGTTGGAATCTCCACAGCAGGGACCAGCTCCACCTCAACCTGGGATTCTGATGTCTCCACAGCCACCCGGACCACTGAGCTGAAGCTCTCCAGCACTGTCACTTTACCTGTGAAGGAACAACAAGAGAAGATAATATATGAAAAGGTCCTTTTCCACAAGCCAGGCAAGAGGCTGTCTATGACTTTGCAATTCTATTGGTCTGCCTTAACCCTTCCTCTTCAATGGCATAAGCAGAATATAAGAACAACTTAAATCTATCTAAATCTATCTGGGGAACAAGAACGGGAAGAAGATGAAAGAACAACTAAGTTCTCAGTTTTACACTCAATTATCATGCTTTTGTTTTCCTTTGTGGGTCCTCTTAAATCCTAGGATCAGCTTCTTAAAAATACAGCTATATGGCGGGTACAACCCAACGTGTCTAATGGTACAGTACAGGGAGATCATTGCGGATTAGAGAGGACCAGATGAACGCTTCACATCTAAAGACGTTCTTATCCCTTCAGAGAACCTGAGATCAGGCCCTTGCCAGATCACACTTACCATTGCCAGCCATTCAGAATGTTTTGTGGGGTGTCTGTAAGTTTTGTTTCTGGAGATGCACTTTCACAGAATTTATGGGCTCTTGTGCAGAGCAGTCATACAAAAAAGGCTAACTGCTAGATCACTGGGAGTGTGGAGTGTCAAAAAGAGTTAGTTCTGAGGTGATTTGGAGGAAAGAAATTTCCTCACTGTGAAAGAAGAGTGGCTCATCTCCAGGAACATCATGCTCTAAGAGTGCAGAAGGAAAGGAAACTGCAACTAATGGACTTTGTGAGACGTTTCCTATTGAATGGTCCAGCTGCGTGCATGGAAGAAGTTTCCATCCTGAGCTTTTCCAGTCACTCTGGCACGATCACTGAACTTCATCTCTGCCATCTGAGCCAATTGTGTGATCATACTCTAACCCACTGAAGTAGAGTGAGCAGATTAACTTAAGCAGTTTAAGTAGTAGTGTGTTAGCCCCTCATTTTTATTGGCATGGGCTAAGAAGCAATTCCACAAGGAGCTCACATGTAGACTTGCAGGGACAGCAATGAACATTTTAGATGGCAACCTCTTCTGCCCTCACAGAGGAAATATCTGCCTAAACCCAGTTTAGCATCTCCTCTAGAAAGCGAGGGGTGAATTACCTTGCAAATAGTAGAGTCCATCCCAACCAGAACTTCATAACCCTCAGTAAAGTCTGCATGTTATTTCCCTGGTCAGCCAAACTTGGCACCAAAACAGGAACTATACTGCTCCCAAGCTTTCAACAAAGCTCCCTAGCAGCTGAAAAGTGTTAGAGAAACTGCTGTGTCAGCATATAAATATGTTCATGGCATTTCCAAAAGCATTGCAATTGTGATACCTATTTTTCCATGAATGAAAACTAAGACGCCTCAAAAACAGGTTTTGCTGGTGGTCAAACAATTGAAAAACAGGAAAGCAATGAAATCAGGGAAATTTTTCTGTAACTTTAGCTGTACTGTGTGAAGAAGGAAGTTCACTCTCCACAGAAACAAACAAAAATGGTAATTGCTTCTCCTGAGTTCATCTTAGCTCATCTCCTCACAACAGGCCTTACAAAAAAAAGCATCAGAATCATCTGCCCAAACATCACTCTCTGGGTTCCTTGGAAATACTTCTCCTGGCTCAACAACTTGATGTACTGCTGCTAGACACAATGGCAGGTTTTTGAACACAGTACCTTTAGTGTACCTAAAGCTTCACTGGCAAGCACATTCCAGCTGATCTTTCCTGTAAGCCTCAGTGGTGAAATTTCATTCCCATCCACCTTTCCATTTCTATGATAACAAGTATTTCTTGAAAAAATGCTATTATATAGCGGAGCTTGACTTTAGCATGTTTTCTTACAATTCAGAGCGCAATCAGATAGTGGAAATGGCTCCTATTGCTTTGAAATACAGAAGACCCATATCAGGCCGCTGATAAATAAAGTCATCCTGGAAACATGCTATGAGAAGAGGCACCACAATCCAGATTTAATCATGCCCCAGTATCTTAATGTGAAACCATGGCTTGGATCAAGCCAAACTGTCAGTAGCTGAATTCTGTAACATGCTTCTGGGATGCTAAGAATTAAGCACGAGCATCACTGTTCAGGCAGCATCTTGATATAGATGTTGCAGCTGTGAAGGCATGTTCCATGCACCACTGATCATGTTATGTCAGTGAACAGCACTTCCAGTATAAATAGCCACAGGAAAGAAACAGGCACTTTGGATTGCTCACAGAGGGAACAGCTCCACCGCTGAGAGCAAACTTCCTGAGATCACTTGAGAACAGGGCTCGAGGAGCCTGGACACTGGGGAAAAGAGAACTTGTCCAATACACTTTGTCTAAATCCTACTTAGTTCCCACCACCCCATGCTGGAAAGCTATGGGCAGCTAAGGTTTCCTCAGAGAAATAATCTGCTCTATCAGTATCTTCAAACACATCCTCCTCAGACTTACGTACCTTCCCTGTATCAAATTTTCCTATACTACTTTCCTCGATAGCCTAAATATATTGCAAGTGTTGTAGTAGAAAAAGACTTTTTTTTCCCAAACAAACTCCTAAATGTTCTAAAAATCTGGGCTGCCCTTGTGAAGGTGATGTTTCTGGAGACCTTACCCAAAGTCCTAAGAAAGGAGTTACACTTTGGTTATGAAGAGCTCAAAACCTACTTAATTCTCTCTTCAATGCAGGTCTACAGGCATGACAGCAATTGTCTAAAGGCTTCCTGATTTTGGAAGGGTTTGCCATTTCTTGGCTTCTGATCATGTGAGCCAAGCAAACACTTGGTGTGTGTGATGGTTTCCCTTATACCTGTCCCTACTAAACTCACTGGAGAGGTTACAGGAGATAATTGACTTCTCCACCAGCTCCCGGAAGACGATAAGGACTTTGGCTGGAACCAGATCGCCTTCGATGTTCACATCCTCTTCATGCCACTGCTGAAGGCTTTTTGAGAACTGCTCCACCTCCAGCCATTGATGCAATTCCTCAGGGTCCCGCACGGAGGAGAGGAGCTTGGCTCCATTCACGGTGTAATAACGCCAGTGCCGCACCTGGCACTCCCTGTACCCAGTCAGGCCACGCAAAGGGACTGTGATGAGGAATTGGCTGGGTGCTAAGACCTGGGAGAGTTCAGAGAGATTGAGAGAGGAGACAAGGGCAGATCCATGAGCCTGAAGTAAGGGAAGGAGGGTTAAGGAGGTAGAAGGTAAAACTGAGGGCTTTGGAGAGAAGGAAAAGCCATGGTTTGATGGGATTAATTGAATACAGCCAGGACTTGTTCCATACCTGTCTCTGAGGGTAACTTTAGGGGTCCACAGATTAAAAGGAAATTGTCTTAGAAGGAGTCTGATGTGACAGCCATGGCCCTTAGAAGACAAGAGCTCACTGACTGATTTGCCACCACACTTGCCATGGTTCCCTCCTTTTTATTTCTAGTCTGCAATTGCATGAGGTGTAATAACTAGCAGCTTCCAAGGCACAGGAAAGCATCAGAGAGTATGCTTGGAGATACAGCAAAGGGAAACAAAATTATGCAAGTTACTACCTCAAAACTGTTACCTGAGATAAGCCTAGAGTTCAATAGTAATAATGACTATGGCAGGAAGTGCAACTTTCTAAGCCCACTACAGACATAAGTAAAATAAGACTATGGCCCATTAATTTTAAGAGTGTTTTGCTCTGTATGACTGTCCTTTAAAGACACAGAGACATAAGGCAAGTGACATGCTTGAGCCTACAGAGGCAGTGGCATTTTCAGAAACAAGCCCAGGTCTTGGCCAGCTGTATTTTATGAAACTGCATCTCCTGCTGAGCACAGGACAGAAGCAGTTCAAGGATGAAGGCACCAACTAATGGACAAGGAACCCTCAAAGAGGCTTGTTTTCAAGCCAACTAGTTTGCCTCACTTTGGGAATGACTATTTTCCAGTTAAACGAATGCTGAGCCAATATTTGCAAAGAAAGAATAAGGTGACACAAATACTTTGAAACTTCATACTGGCCCAGGGCATAGCCAGGCATCTCAAAACACTGGTTTGGAAGCATCTGGCAGTTGTGGCTCCATAAAGGGTATCCAAACTCTTTCAGATTTTGCTGTGTTGGCTCAGGAACTTTTCAAGTCCACTTGCTACCAAGCCTAAATTATACTGGCATAAAAAAGGTGGAGCTGCTGCACGAGCAGGATATGAAGCCATTGCTGCAAGGTGGATACACTCAAGGTGAACAAAACATGCTTATCACTCTCCTGTAAGAACCCAAAACACTCTGGTAGCCTTCCTGGTAGCTCAGCCAGGTACCCAAGGGCACTAACAGGCTTTAAAGGCTCTAAGCAGCCTTTCTGGGGCTTCTACCCATGCCATTTGCCCATGGGTCTGGGAATCCCACTTCAGCTGGACCCTGGGCTATATCATGGAAGTGCTGGTCTGCAACCATGTGACAGCTATGCCTGTGCCTGGCCATAGATCTTGTTGTCCTGTCTGCAGACTGCCTTCCCAGCCTGGCCTCAGACCTACCTGGCCATCAGCAGACTGCACCTGACCCTGGTTACTATTGCTGGGGATGATGCTGACCCCAGTGGGTGCTCCTGACTTGACTTCAGACCTGCCTTATCAGCTGACTTGCCTGATGACCCAGACTGTTTGCTTCCCTAGGTCTGCCTCACTTGAGTACCACAGGGCGGGAGCTGCCTTGTTATGCTCACCTCCCATCTCCCTCTCTCACAGGGAGCAGCTGGTCTTCTTTGCATCCTGGCAAGAGATTTGAAGTACAAAAGGTGGCCAGCAGGAAGCACAGAAATGGCAAAGGAAACACCAGAAAGCTGCTCTTTTGTCAAATATAAATCAAAAAGACAGGAGGATATTGGAAGGATGACATTTCAGATCAAGCCAACCTGCAGATGTCAGGTTTGGTGGGGCTGAGAAATCCTGTGAGCAGCTTAGGAACAGAGTTCTAGGCTCCGTAAGGAAAAAATACAATGGCTGTCATGCAGTTACTGCTCATCTCACTGCCTCAGCCACATTTGCAGATAAACCACCATTGCTTCCCATACCAAGATGCTGTGTTGTATGTGCTGGCACCCAACAGATTGTAAAGGGAAGAGCTGCAGGTGTTATGTGAGTGCCTGCAAATGGAAGTCACAAGGGTCCTCCACCTGGGGCTTTCCAGGAAACAACAGAAGACACAAGGCTGGGGATGGGACTGTAAAGCTGAGCAGCTGGTGTCCTCTTGGCCTAAACAAATCCCAGTCCCACACCTATACTCTGTCACACAATGGTCTTATGCACTATATGCAGACCATGGACCCCAGCAATTCACAGGCTTGATCGAGAGCCTCAGATTCTGGGGTATGCAAATTACAGCCAACTGTGCTCTATTAAAAACCTGTCTGAAGTTGGCTGGGCAAATTCATTCTCAACCCTATTCTTGCTGTCCTGGCTGGGATGTTCCAGGGAGGCAGAAGCATTAGATTAGAAGGAAAATAATTATGCTTTGAGGGAAAAAAAAAGGCAAGTCTCTTGCAGAGATGGTGAAATAGTCATGGGAGGATCAGTGAAGTGGGTGAAGTTATCTGGAGAAGAGGGTGGGTGAGGAGGAAGCAGGCACATGGACTGTCAGGCACCAGGTGGCAGGAAGGCTTTGTACCTGGATGGATGGGTGGAATGGGCGCTTCCTCCGAAGCATAGCTGACCACTTGGCCAGTAAAGCTGGCTGATCCTGAGAGAAGCAGAAAGGAAAACAAGAAGTACACAAGAAGAACAGAGAGAAAAAAGCATGTGCCAAAAGCTGCAAGCTTCCTTGGAGCCCTTATTTTTCAAAGGAAACCCCCCCCTGCTCCCTCACTGTGATTACAGAGTTAAACACTTGGCAATGCCATCGGACAGTGTTGTACAGAGTGATTAGTCTGGACCCTAACCTGTTCATAATGCCTTACTGAAGCCTCCATAGCTTTTGCATCAGCCCTCCACAGGTGGCAGCTGCAAAAATGGTGGGCCACAACTAAAACAAACACTTAAAATAACCCATTTTATGCATCTGAATTTTAATTCAAGTTTTTTATTAAAGATTGCCTTTTTGTTGCATAGGTTACAGGAAAACATTGAATATCTAAAAACTTTTCTGATCTATTCCCAACTCAGCCATGCATATTTAGAAGGAAGCTTGTGGTTTCTCAAAAAATCCAGACCTCTCACCATGTTGAATTGATTCCTTTTAACCAGAAGCTGAAAGTTCTGAAAAGTCACTGTAAGTTTAACTGACAAGAAAAAAAATAAAAAAAAGATGTTGCAAAATTAAACACAGAATAATGAATACATTGAGTTTCCCTTGATACAAGTTTCTTCTTGGTTGAATTATGTCAGCAGCAATATTAAGATTTCCAATTTTTGAAAGTAGACAGCCCAAACCAAAATAATTTCTCATCAACCCATGCTTTGTTGCCCCCATACATACAGGACAAAGTTAGTCAGGCCCTCCTAGCATTACATAGATTCATAACACTGGGTTAAGTATGAATAACAAATCTGCCACTTCTTAAGAAAATATATTTTGAGGATTTCTTCCAAGGAGTAATTGTTCAGATCAGCCTACTGTAACACCAAATTACCACTCAGAATAGATTGCCTTAGTGGTTTCGTTCTGCTTTGTTTTCCAGAACAACAATTTTCCTCTGACCCTGGTCCTGTCAGACCTCATTAACTAAGCAGGTTTGTTCCAGCACAAGAGATGGTTGGCAGACTGGCACTAAGGAACATGTGGACCAGGATGTGTCCCTGTTTTACATCACTGTGGTTGTACTGCTTGACAAGGCCACATGCCCTGGGAAACACAAAATTCCAGAAAAGCTCTAAGTCTGAATGACTTTGTTCCCAGGGCAATAGCCACATTTCAGACTGGGTGATTATATTTTGCCTCCACCTCCGTACCCTTTCAGCAGCCTGGTACACACAGACTTCTTCCCTTTCAATCCTAGAGAGCTGCAAAAGTTGCCTCATGCTTTTTACATGTGCTTTGATCTGTAACTGGCTGCATTTTAGTATAAGAGTATGTAAACTGGTTCAGATGAAAAAGATCATTTTCATCTGAAGTTGCCATTGCTGTGGTTGTTTCTTATATCTTTACACTAGTTACTCTTAAGTAGCCACAGGAAATAACCAAATTAAAGTCCTCTTCTGTCACATTATTATTTTCATATTTGAAGGTCTAAAATGGGGAGGCATTTAACTTCTCCCACTAATAAGCATATTTCTTTCCAATAAAGAAAAAATTCCAACCCATGACACAAAAAGAAAAATAATAAAAATTTCTGAAGGAGCTTTCTAATGTTCATAGCAGAAGGATTTGATTTTCCTTTCTTTTTTTTTAGTGAGTTGAAAAGTTTTCCACCTGTGAAAAATATGAGTCATAGCTCATGAAGACATGAGCATTTTTTCTTATGTTACTGCTGTACAAGTTTCTTTCTGTCTCCCAAAGAACTTTGCCTTCTGCTTGCAGATTGACAGCTCTGGCAACAGATGCTCTTTGTAAACACAGCAGCTGTAAAAAGAGGCTCTTCCTGATCTACCCATCCCTCTCTGAGGCTCCTCTAGTTGTAAGATGTCCACGAGTAAGCCCCTATAACTCAGTCACTAGAACTCCCACAGCACATTGTCTGTGGCATTTTGGGTGAGGTACTTGCCCATACACTTACACAATGGAAAAATCACTTACTGATTGCCTACAGCGTGCCAGAACATACATCAGAGTTCTTGTTCATACCTTAATATTCTCATTGTGAATGCCAGAGTTGGAGATAGCCTGGAATCGCGTGGCCTTATAGCTGATCTCTGTGGTCAGCTGCTGGATGATTTTCTGCACCTCCTCCACTGCTTTGGAAACCAGGTGATGTCGCCGTTCCACCTGTCAGTGCCAGGAAAGACACTTCATGTTACAGGTAGCTGCAGTTTGTATCCGGTGGGAAACACTCAACCAGCTTAAAGCATCCTGAAACATTTGTGTCTGTGCTGCACTAGGAATAAAATATGTTGTTCCCTTTGTGTTGCAACTGATTACCATGAGACAGAGCTGGCAAACATCACAGGGCCAATATTCAAGACTAGTGAGCATTAATTGATATTTCCATGCCAATACCACTGGATAGAAGGAAAAGGTTCATTACATGGATAAATTTATTATCAACCAGCTACAGTCTCATTGTTTATCCATTTGATGCAGAATAGTCAGTTATTCCTGTGTGTATACTATTCTCTATATACTCATATACCATTCTCAGAGCCAGGATATCTTTTGTTCCAAGACCTGAGAAGACATCAAGAGTTATAGATGTGGCATCATTTAGATGCCTACATTATACATTGAAAGTATCCATACTCTCTTCATAGCTGAAGTACAGATGAGAGTCTACTCCTAGATGGTAAGAAAGCATCTTTCCAAGGCGTCTTTCCACTGGGGATGAGGTGTTTGTGTGACTTGATGGATAGTTCTTCAATTCAAGCAGTAGTAGCATAATTATGTATTGAAAATTATTTCAGTGGAAGGTCTGAGTCTTCGAAGGACTGAGGTGAGACATGGACAACTCAGAAAAATATAAGATGAACTTTTGCCTTCATATATGACTAAAAACGAGTAGAGCACAAGGGGATGGTCACAATCTGAACAAGAAGATTCACAGGAGGAACATGGAGGAATCATATTAGTGAAAGACATTTAATATTTCCCAAATATGCTCACACATTTACCAAAGTGGGGAGATTCTGTTAATGAAGTTCACGATGAAAGATGTCACTGTCCACAGCAAGGAGATGGCACTAGATGATCTTTAAAGATCCCTTTCAACCCAAACCAGTCTGTGACTATTAAAAACTCCTGCTTTGTCAGCATCTTTAGCATCTAAACAGCACTCTTTCCACTTTTAGAAAATACTATTGACAAGCACTTCAATAAAAGTCCTTTTGGACATCTTTATGTCAAATGTTGAACTATCAGACAAAAATACTCAAGTGTGTTGAAATGTGTCCCCAGGCTCTGAAAGGGAACAAATAACTTCACTTTTTCACAATAAGGGACCATTCAATGGACTCAAAAGGACCAGTACCTGCCTAAGAGCAACTAACCAATGAATAGCAATTGACTAACACTGAACTTGAAGATGAACAGAATTTGAATACCTTCCTGCCACAGCCAAAGTTAACAGTACTTTTATTAAGCCTGAATAGCTTTGGGAAGTGGGAAATACATCAGACAGCAGTAGCATATTCCTTTCACTAGGCTCTCATCTGCCCTTGACATCCTGTTTCTTTGCTATGTTAACACCATGTAGTCCCTTATGTTTATATAATACCCTTTCATTTCCCTAGTAATTCACTCTCCTCCTCATTCCAATTCATCCTTGTCCCCTAAGACCAATTTCAGTTAGGTCATATGTACTTTTTTAATTTATAGTGGAAAATTTTAGTCCATATTAATTTTCACCTCCTCATCTCAGCTTTCATTTATGGCACTTCTCCATCTGTAGCTATAGCTATTTTCTCCACCTTATTTTTGTTCATCTAGAACAACTCCTTAGAACAATCCAATAAGCTTGTCTTGTTCAACAAGATACCTAATGGTTTCTCCAACAAGCAAAGGGTGAGTGGTGAAGAAAATTGTCCACCTCTAAGAACTTTCAGACAAAAAGGCAGACTTTCTATTGAAAAGTATTGAAAGTATACAATCTCTCTGTGGGTCAGTTCAAATGGAGCCCTGGAGCGTATTGTATGCATGATAAGCTCCTTATAAGACTATGGACTCTCAAAAAACCTACTGAGGGAGGTACCGCTAAACACCTCTTTCTACCTGTACACCTCATCACTGGGGCAGGGATAAAAGAATAAGGGGCATGTGACAGAGGGTGCTCACTGTTCCAAAGCATAATTAGCTCCCTAATCATGCTATTGGAAAATGTAACCTTCCTACAGAAGGGAATGCATAAAAATCAGAAAAAAGAACATGAGTGAGTGAGTGCAGCTTCTGAAGAGCCAAGGCATTTATCTCAGATGCCTTTAGCACCAGCACAGACATGTTGGGAGAAGAGACAGCATAAGGTCTTTGCTTCTACCACCTACTGGTATTCCCCTTACCAGGTCTTAACTTGGGAAATCATGCCAAAACAAAATGCACAAAACTAGAACAACAAGGTCAGTTAGGGACTTATTAAGGAGGAGTGAAGCAGGACTGAGATTTATTAGGAACTCTTAAGAACATTTGAGTTTTCTCTTATTTACCAAGTCACATCCTCTCCATGTGCACTTGAGGTTTTCCTTTGCTGAGTGGCTTAAAGAAGAAATCTCTAGTACTATAGAGATTCATTGTGCCAGGTGGTTGACCTATTTTCAAAAACAGGCAGCATTTGACAAGCTGAACTGGGACTGCCTGAAGGTTAGGCAGCCTCATCTTGGACAGGAGACTCAAACAAAAACTAGGAATCCATGAGAGCTGGAGGGCTGCTAGAAAACAGACTTTCAGTAGAACCTAAAATATTGGCAACTCTGAGCCTCACTTAACTACGCTCTGCTTCTCTTCCCTGTACTCAGAGCTGTCATATGAGCATCTTCCTGTGCATGGCTTCCCTCTGTTCCCTCCCTTGTAGCTCTGCTTTTTAAGTCTTCAGAGAAGCATTCGCTATTATAGCTCACCGAACAGCTTCTGATGGAATGATATTCCAGTGCACAACACTGCATGACTGAAAAATGAAAGTTCTCACTTGTCACCAAAACGTTTCCATAGAGAAAACAAACATTTCTTACCAGCCCCTTCATTGTACGAGAATATGTAATCCTTTACAGAATGTAAAGCCATATATTTCCCCATTTTGAAATTATTTTTCATTTTATTATCTTGCATTTTGTTGGAGAAAGAGACTATAAAATAGGATCTAGCTAAGTACTGTGATAAAACATGTCAGCTTTAAAAAACGCTATGGCTCACTTAGAGCTACTTTTATTAAACAACATTGTTTTGTGGATGATTTTATTCTGTCTTACTTTATTTCATAATGGGGAAGAAAAGTTGAGTGCTGAAGTATCTCATAAAACAGAAAATGTGGTTCCAATCTGCATGTGCTAATGAGACATGTTATTTTAATCATGGTATATAGGAAAGTATCCTTAGATGAGGTGACAGACTGATGAGTGAATTCTAACAATATTTGTCTGTCTCTCTAGTTCCTACATGAATCCTTCTTAGGGGCAACACTTGATGTGATTTCAGTCTTGTTTCTGCCAAGTCAAGACCACAAGACAGAAAGAGAAGCAAGGACCTTCCCTTTGATTTAAATGCTGGCAATTACAGCTAGTCTAACATCTGGAATTCCAGACCAGGAGCAAAAATTCAGGACATCTGAAGGAGAGGACAAGCTCCTTGAAAAATTAGGCTACCAGCTGAGATCCCTCATAACATACTGCAACAGGAACCTAGAAATCTCATTAGAAATACAGTTCTCATGAAACTTCACCCAGTCTTGTCTCAGAAATGAAGACAGCAGGCGAGCAAGTAACTGTCAAGTTTGGCACCCTTCAGAATCAACACCTAGTGTGGGAGACAGAAAATCTGGACAGATAAAGCCTTACCTTGCTCTGGATGTAGTTTTCTACATCTTCATCTGTGAATGGTTTCATGGCAAGATGGTCTTCGCTGCTCTTTAAAGTGTGAATTCACTCTTCATTCGTTTGCCTGCCTCTGGAAGTAGAGAACACTCAGAGCGAGGTGCTCAGAGCCTTCTTGCCCTGTGAAGCTCAGGTCACCTAATTCCTCTGTGGATAAAGAAGATGAGAGAGAAGCAAGGAAGTATGCCTATTTTCAATTTTTTTTTTTTTTCTGGTCTCAGTTACAATGATGACTTCCAGCTGCTTTGGAAAACTAACTCCAAATATTATTTCCTAAGTTCAATTATTCTTATTTATCTTGTTATTTTTAAACGGTGGGTTTTGCATGTAGGGACACACAAAAATATCCCAGCTACTGCTCTGCCTCTGGGCAGGTCTGGAAGTGCTTTTCAGATTGCAGTGCAGACTCAGTACACTCATGCACAGCATTATTGCCCTGCGTGCCACTAGTACATCCCTGCCTTGCTAGCCCTGCACTAAACCATTTCTTAAATGCTCTCAGTTATCCCTTGTTGATTTCAATCTATGCACTTTTCATCTGAAACTGCATGGGTATTTTTATAGTGAGATCATTCATTCAGGTTGCAGTCTGCAGCCCCTGCTCCCCTCTCCTCCCCTCTCCTTATATCTCCTCTGTCTCTGGCTGTATTGACAGTAAATATCATGCAGCCTGTCCCCTCCTGTAGCTTGCTTCGTTTTCTTTACAGTAAATAGACAGAAAGCTGTCTCCTGTTTTCTGCCAGCAGCTCAGTTAACAACCCCATATGGATAGTTCAGAGGGAAAAACAATTGATCAGGCCTTATTGATCCAGTGAGGCTTGGTGGCTTTTAGCAGGAAGGGTACATCAGCACATGGAACGGAGTGACAGAGTATAGAGATGTGATCCCATGCTGTTAAGGGTCTCTTATTAAGGAAGGCATACTCCATTTTTGAGTAAAACCATTATTTCCCTCTGGAAAGTGAACTTTGACATCCCTTGACTGATTTATTACCTCTGCAGCAGCTGGCAAAAGGCAGCACTGGGTGCTACCTCAGGACAGGCACTGTTTCTCCTAGTTATTCTTCATGATGTTCCTTATTAACAGTCAAATACTAAGTACATTAATGGAGTACTAATACCTGCAGAACATCTGCTTCCCCAGAACCTACAAAGCACACCTTTCTCTGTGCCTGCCAGGCATCTGCCTTCGTCTTTTTGCTAAGGGGCTTGAGGACTCCTTCACAAAGACCTGTAAGCATTTACCTCCCAAACCAGCTTCTATGGGAGTTGGGCACTGAAAAGGATTTTCTTAGTTCCCCAGTGTTTAGGGAATCATACCACAACCTTGCTCACTTCAAGACTTGCTGGCTGTCCTTCACTTGGGGGGCTAGCAGTGTCTGTGAGCTCTGCCAGGGAAGCCAGACAAAAGGCAGGGTCTGAAAGAAAGTGGGTGGAACAATAGGTTGGGAAGGACTTTTAGGGGCAGGTTGGATGGGATTACATCCAAGCAGAGTGTGCAAGGGAGGAGAATTAGCCTTTTAAATGGTCAGATTCCATTAAATGTGTGCCCCTTTGTGTACTCCCTTAGACAGCCAGCTGCACATAGAGCAGACAACTTGCTTAACACTCCCAATACCATATGTTACCTTAATAGCCAGAACCTCAGGCATGTATTACAAAGCAAGACGAGATTAAGGATTTCTCTTTCTTGCACCTATAACGTCTCTCCTCATGACAGCTGTCCAGAGTCGTGGGTGCTACTAGAGAAATGAAGTACTTTTGGTAATTTTTCTTTTATACAATAACACACCTTATGTTTATAATTCTTTTCAGTTGGAGAAGCACTTCTCCAAGAGGGTCTGGATGTCCCCAGGTTCTCCTCCTCATACTGAGGGAAGGTGGCAAAGTCTTGGACAAGGATGGTGTTTTTGTTTTAAGTCAAGCATATTTAAGATCAAGTCCAACTTTATGCTGAAGTCTATGGAGCTGAGCAACAGTTCCTGCCTGCTCCTGTCATCTGAATAGAATAAATAACTTTTCATCATCACTGTTGAGATGCAAGGGGAGGTGGGAGAGAAAAAAGCAACAAGAAACCCAGTATCAAATGTAACATCAAACACAGCCTTTTCTTAATTCTGAAAATTTGCTCCACCTGTAAGAATTTGCTGCTTCTTAATTTCCTTCAATGAATCCAAAGAAAGAAATAAAGAAAAACATTTACAAGAACTGGATCCACAAGATCCTAGCAAATGGATAACTTGCAGCAAGTGCCTGTGGAAATCGACACATTATTTCCACCTTATTATTATTATTCTTATAATCCATCCATTATTTCCATTCCACAAGTAGCACATATGCTACTTAAGGGATGGGAAGAGTGCTATTTGGCTGACAGAACATATACAACTGATAAAGGCCCTTACACCACCAGCAAAATACAGGTTAGAGTGCCATGGGAGACAGCAGCAAGTCCTGACCTCACTGAGGAAAACAAGACATCACAAGAACTCACATTTGTTACTTGAGGACCAAATAGCACAGAAGACAGCAGAAAAGTAGGGGCAGATGGCCATGTGTTAGGAGGGAGTATTACTCTGGGAAAAACCTGCATCAGAAGGAAAGAGTACAGAGAAATACAGAAATAGGAGCACCTGCATAAATAAAAGAGCATGTAGGCACAAAGCTGGAAGAATCCGGGCTTATCCAGTGAGATTTGCTGAGCTGATGCAGTGTTGTTGCAGAGAAACCTTTATCAGATTGGTCCTTCCCAGGAATCATCTATCAAGACAGTGCTTGTATAGGAAAGTAAGACTAAAATGGAGAAAACCTGAGAAGCACCCAAGCTCCAAAGACTGATAAACACAATCTCCTAAGAAAAATATTTCCTCTGAGCCTACAATAACTTAATTCTCTCAGTGCACCAGCAAGAAGGAGTGAAGAAAGGCTATTTCTTTTTCCTCACTCTTTGGGAAGCACAGAAGGAAAGAAGGAAGATGTCAAGAGAATGGAGTCAGACCCCTCTTGGTGGTGCCAAGCAATAGGACAAGAGACAATGGTTAGAAACTGATGCACAGGAAGCTCTACCTGAGTATGAGGAAGAGCTTCTTTACTGTGCAGGTGAGTGAGCACTGGAATAGACTGATCAGAGAGGTTGTGGGGTCTCCCTCACTGGAGATATTCAGGAACCATTGGATGCAATCCTGTGGCATGTAATCTAGGATGATGCCTGAGCAGGGAGGTTGGACCAGATGACCCACTGCGGTCCCTTCCAACCTTACCCATTCCGTGATTCTGTGAAAAGCTCACAACAGCTTCATGCAGATACAGAACACTCCAGTGAAGCCAAGCAACTGCATGAAGATGGAAACAGAAAAGGTGCCTTCAGTTCTAATTAGCTCACAGTCCATCAGATATCATGGACATAAGACCTGTCAAGAGCTTTTACATTTTGTTAATTTGGCAAATGGAACTCCACAAGTCTATTTGTTGTTATGGAGATTCCCATCCACACTGAGAATGGCTATCTTTCTGACACCTGTGAATCCCTTTCTTTAATCTTGATTATCTTGAAAGAGCTTTAAGCCCCCAATGGGATCTGGGCATATTTCCGAGAGACAGTTTCTTCAGACAGTTTTTGCTGAAGCACCGCAACCTTCCTTCCTTCTTTGGTATCCCTCAGGAGGTTATCAGCATCACTGCCATAGCTAGCTGATCACAGACCCCCCAAATTCTGCTTGAGAAGCATCCATTGATTTGCTTCTCTGAAGCATTTTCAAGCCACACTTCAATACTTTGGTCTTCTCAAGTCTGCATAAGATCATCCGACATTATATACATCCCCCGTTTGTATTATTTCAGTTCCCACTTCATAGTACCTTGCAATGGAATTCAGATTGTGGCTAAGTCCCTTTGTACCTGTGTCTTCATTTACTTATCAGTATTCACCTAAGAGGATTCAGAGATTTCCTAGTATCTGCAAAAACACTGAATCTATGATACATCATTTTCATTCATGCTGTTGGCAATATCCAGAACTGAATATGACTGTGGAGCTGTGAAACCCATGTAAAAGTATTCTGTGAATATATGCCTTGAATGGTATCAGATTGGCTCTTGTATCTCCTGAAGCTGCCAATTACTGATTCTTTCCATGCTTGCTTGGCTTTCCTTTCTTCACTCTTCGCTTTCACAGATATGACAAATACATTTAAAACCTACAATCAAAAATAATCTGAACTGTGAATTGCACAACAATAAAAAAGTCACCAACATCTTGTAAATAAGAGCAGTAGTATTAACCGCATGGGGAAGTCTAGTATCGTGCCTTTTTGTGTTTGGCAACTATTTAGCAAAACTATTCATACGGAACAGTGAGCATGTATTAAAAAGCCTCTACTGAATCACACAAATGAGTCAGCCCAATGTACTACTTGTGACTCACAGATGATCTGCAGTGGCAACAAATAAGCCCTGTTGAAGATGCTGCCTTCCAGATGAAATACAACTCTGAATTTGTAGTTGCTAATGATGACCCATGTCTTCTTGCTCTAATTACCAGAGGCATTAAGTCTGTTGCATTAGCTGAGGCATGTACTTGGGTCACGACAGACTACCCAACCAAATGATCCCAACAGATTTAATAATCTCTGACAGTTCTCTTGCCTTCTTAAACTGTTGTCCCATTTCTCCCTATTAGTGGATTAAGTGACTGTACAAAATGAGTAATTGTAGCTTGAATCCCCTATAACATTTATGCTGTGACAGTCATTAGTACTGTTCAGAGTCTCCACTCAGAGGATACTAGCATAACATAAACAGGCTTTTTTGGGGCAGAAGTTCTGGGAATTCATGTGGGGTTTTTTTTTTCACTTTTAACAAGTTGACATGGGCAAAGGGGATACTTCAATGACAAAAGTCTGGGATGGACTAAAGGGAAAAGAAAGTGCTGCTAATTCACTGTGACAACATCAGAATCACATATGTCTGCCAAATTGAAATGCTTCTCCACTCATTCCCTCCCCTTACCAATCAATACTTGGCAGGCTCAAAAATGCTCCGAATGCCTATGCTGCTTGTTTTCACTGCCACACGTTCTCACATTAGCCTTGGGCCTGCCTGATTTGAAGTGCAAGTTAAAGGTTTGTGTCCTTTCCAAACTAAGCACAGCACTGGATCAGGCCCAGTGGTTTATAAAGGATATATTTTTTCTGTTTGTGGCCATACTGGATACATCAGAAAAAGGCAGAGAGCTTTTGCTAGACATGAGTTCTCTTAACTTGGAAAGAGATTTGAAACCCAGAATTACTTACAATCGGAACGTTTCCAGACTGTGGTGTAGCATTTCCAAAGGAAGTGATCGCTCCAGGATCATCAGCTGAGGATGCAGGAAATCCTGAAAAATGCTGAGATTAATAATGCTGCTACCCACCACTGACCAGCCTCAGCTAGGAAACTCATAAGGATCCAGTTGGTTTAGCAGCTGTTTTTAAGCAGCAAGCCACTGGGAGGCAAACATAAATCATACAGCAGTGCTTCTATTATTGCCAAGATCACTGGGACCCGGTGTGGTGATGTGTTCAGGGTCTGGAAATTTCCAAGTTCAAAATGGTCAGCTCACAGGATGACAGGAGAGGCAGGAAGCTGGGAGCCCTGGCTGCATCAGCTTTGAGGCTTCCAGGATGGTTTACTGAGATGTTGGGCTGGAAAACTGGCATTTTGAATTCTAAATCCATGCACTGTCCTCCTAAAGTTCACCGAAATAGCAGAGGTTCACAATGCATCACAATTTAAACATTAAATATTCCACTAGACCACTTCCAAACATTTGCAAAGGGTATTTTTCCTCTCTCTGTTTTATCCATTACTAAACTACAACTACTGTTCTATTGTTTCAATCAGGAGGTCCCACCATTTTGAAAAACTAACTGTGGCCAGCATTCACAAAACCAGGAGCCTTCCAGCACTTCTATTTATAAGCCTAGGTAAATAGCCTGCATGCCAAAAAGGAAATAGTCAATGCCAAAGGAGCTCTCACAGATTTAAACACATGGTTAGAAAAATGGCATCTGGAAAAAATACCTTTGGCAGAGCACAGTGCAACCGGGAAAATTTTTAGTACTGGAAGTCTTTTCAGGTGAAAAAAACCTGTCTCGTTTTTGGTCTCAGCATAGGTTTGCTGATTATTTTCAGTTGTCAAGAAAAGGATTTTAAATCTAGAGGCACAGTAACTCTGGGACAGACAGACCACATCCAAGATTTACAAAAGCCAAAGCAAGAAGCATGCTTGCAATGACGCTGTGTTGACATGAGGGGCTGAATCAGACTGGATCATAGAATTTCCAGGAGCTGGTATTTTTTTCCAAGACTGCCCTCCAGAGCACAGTGTTAGCTTGTATTATTTTTACACTTTGCTGTTGTGCCCAAATTGACCTGATTCAGAACTTATTGCTGGAGTCTATGGCAGTTTGAAGCAAATTGAATAAATCACCAGTGCTAAGTGAGAATAGTCACTCCAACACAAACTCACTTGGGAGAGAAAAGACTCAGACTGGCATCCCTGTTTATGTGCTTCATTCAGTCACTGACTAATAACAAAACACACAAGAATTCACTGGAGCCAGAGCTAGAAACTAGGTCTCATATATCACAGGCCAAAGACAGCTATGTATCCATAAGATCTATTGCTTTCACTTCATGAAAATACAATTATTGCAGTACAAACAGGTCAGCTTCAGCAAGTAAACTGACAAGGGTCTCCAGGCTCAAAAGAGCCTGGTCCTCCAGAGTGCTGGGAGAAATATTTGTGTGGGAAGAGAGTGAGGTTAAAACAAAGCCAACCAAACCCAACCAAAACCAAGAAACAAAACAAAAATGCAAAAAAATCCCCCCCCCAAAATAAAAAAGGCACAACCCCCCCCAGCAACCCCTCCCAGAGTAAAAACAGCTCAACAATCACATTCTGTAAGTCAGGATCCACCGTAAAGCAGGTGTGGGTTTGTATGATCTTGGTTTGCACTATGGCCAATTTACCATATAAAAGCTGTCTCATCAAACTCCTCAGCTTGTGTCATCCTATACAGAAAGGTCAAAGATATCTAACAACCAAATAATAGGTGATACCTAGGATATACCAGCCTGGACACTGTGTTGTGTTCTGGGCCTAACACGACACTGCAGAGAGGATGGAAAGGAGAAGGTGAAGAAGAAAGGCGCATAAAGGAATATTTTGCCAATACACCTGTAGAAGTGTCTCAGGGAAAGCACAGGGAAAGGCCCAGACAACTGCATGCTTTGTGTGGGAAGAAAGGACGGGAGGAGAGAGTCATTTGGACTTTACAATGAATGGGCCCTGAGGGATACAATTGCTGTGAGGGAACAATTACTATACAGACGAGAATGAGAGTATCTGCAGAAGTGAGAAAAAAAGATGCTTTTTATTAGAAATATAAGTAACACAAAGCAGAACAGGAGATTCAGCAAACTCTTTGGAGCGAACCTTGTCTGAGAAAGAATTTCAACATAGGCTTCAGTCAAATCTCTTCCTAGAATTCTTAGACAGATCAGACCACAACCTGCATAGCTACACACTCCAGCTTCAGTCACTGGAAAACGAGCTAACAGCCTCCAGTCCAAGCTACGTCTTGCAAATACACACAATATTCTTTTAGTCTGGAACTTCTGAAAATTTGTCATGCTCAAGTGCAGGCAGCAGGAGAAAGAGGAATGTGACTGCATTATTCAAGCAAACACTTCCTCCTCTATCTCAGACCATAAAACTATACAGCTTCAAGCTAATCCCCATAATCAGCTGCCCAGCCCTTTCCACTTTATTGGCTGTTTTGTGCAGTCAAAGCCAAATTGCCAAAGGGAGAGGGTCAATCGTTTGTGCTGCATCTGCTGCAGGCAGTGGCTGAACATGGGATAGATATTTAGGGCTAGAACTAGTTAAATGCAGATTCAGGGCACTGAAAACAGGAGTGTGGGAGGAGAAAGAAACCTGGAATTAAACCACTGGGAATATGTGGAACAAGTTGCTTGGCCAGTCTAGTGCATGGAAGAGCAAGCCATTTCTCTGTTCCTTGGGCTCTCATGGGCGGAGGGAAATTGAAATGCAGGCAGATGTGTTTCAAATGGAAAACAAGGTGAATAGTAGCACAAGTTGCCTGCTAGGAGAGGAGCAGTTTGAGTCAGGAGGGAAGAACAGCGTTCATAGGAGCACAGGGTCATTCAGTCCAGCTCCAGCTATCAGGGACACCACTTATCTGAAAGGACTTCTACTCTATGAACTGCTCTCTAACAAAGCAAAGACTAGCTGAGAAAATGATCAAATGGCCACAGCTGTAATTCAAAATTTTAGAGAAGCTAATGGACCCTAAATTCAAACAACCCAACATACCTGAGAACGGGCCACTGCACAAGCACTGCTTTCTCCTGTCCTTGTGTATACTGTTGCTGAAAGCCAAACCATCCCAAATGCCCACTTTTCCTACATACCATGCAAGGACCAAAGCATTACAAATTAATTCAGGAACTTTCAGTTTCTCTGTTCTTTCTTTATGCACCCTTCCCAGCATTACCATTGTAAAAGTTACCATCCCCTCTTGTCCTATCACTGCATGCCCTTGTAAAGACTCCCTCTGCAGCTGTGTTGTAGTCAGCCCCCTTGGGTACAGGAAGGTGCTATAAAGTCTTCCTGCAGCCTTCCCTTCCCCAGGCTGAACAACTCCAACTCTCAGCCTTGACTGACAGAGAGAAATTCTTTTCTCCAACCACAGGTGTTCACCTTGTCTCTTTGTAACCAACAAAATGCAAGGTGATAGCATTGGAAAGGGCAGAGTTGAGCTTCTCTCAGAAGCAAGGTAGCTTTAGTTAAATTTGATCCTGGTGAATGAAGAACTGAGTCATTGCCTGGCAGCTGCTTGGAGCTGGTAGGCAATGCTCACTGCTGCCATCTCAACACCAGCACCGCCTGTTGCCAGCAAAGGACAGGCACATTTCTCCAAATGTCCCTGTTTTCAAGGGATGGCACCTTATTAGTTCCACACCTCTTACTGGATGACTTCCAGAGGTCTCTTCTATTTCAAGTGTGGAAAAATTACCTACAGCAGAAGCATCAGAACATAGAAAAGGTTAAAGCTACATTGACAAAAAACCCACACAGCCATATGAAACATTCTCCTTCCCATATGCAATCTATGGTCACTTCATTCTTGGTCTCTCACTCTGCTTCTCCTTATCTTGGCCCAACAAAGAGTACAACGCAATGGCTTGGTAGTCAAACAAGCTCCAGTCACAGCAAGATACAGCCAGTTCCCAGCCAAGGCACGGGCAAACAAAGCTGCTTTTAAGAGCAGCCCAGGCTAACAGAGAGGTGCGTCAATGTAAATCAGGCTGCCTTACCCAGTGGCTGCTCACAGAAACACTCCTCATCCTCATGTTGATGACAACCAACGAAGTAGTTTCCTGCAGCATGTAGTTCAAACATATTAGAGAGAACAACAAATTTGAATGGCTATGGATGGAATTATGCTGAGCACGTAACTAGACACATCTGAAAAACTGGGCCTTCAATCACCACCTTCACAGTGAAATAGCAAAACTGAAAACTAAGGTAAAAATCTGTCTCAAGTACCAGAAGGAGTGTGAGGCTCACAACACCTGGAAATAAGAAGAACAAAAGATGGCCTTTGCCTGGTAACTTTAGATCAAGGGATGAACAAAACAAGTGATTTTGTATGCTGGTGCATACTTCATATTTTCTAATTACTCGTTCTAGAAAGGCTGCTGGTGAAAACACTTGGAGTTCAAAAGACTTCCAAATACCTTGTTTCAAGTTTCGTGAGATCCTAGAAGGCATATGACAAATCAATCAGAAAAGACAGCTAAGTTGGTTGCATTTTTCCTTTGCATTAAGCAATACAAGAGCAAAGGATGACTCTTGCATTCATCAGTGCTGAGAAAGCACTGGGAGTCTGGCTAGACTATTGTTCTTAGCTTCATGTTGAGGAAGAGTAAAATGCAACACAACACAAGGTCTAGTAATATTACCCATTGTGTAGTCCATCTATCTTCTACAAAATACTGACAGATAAAGTGTTTTGTCTCTGGCTATTCAAGGAGAATCTTTAAATTTTCTTTTTTTCTTTTTTAAGCATATAGAGAGGTATGAACCTGGTACCCACCAGTTTAAAAGAGCACTAATCCCTATTTCCCAGTCACTTTTTCCAGATTCAGACATTTTCTTTGCCACTGGACAGGGGACAGGAAATGCAGTCAAGCTATTTATCACCTCAATTCCAGGTAATGAAGACAAATGTTCAAATTCTGCCCTTCCCTGACAAGATGTTTTGGCAGAAGCACCGAGGACAGGGACTATGGCCTTGTGCATTTGCATCCCACTTTAGAGAAGGGGTGCCAACTGGTTAAGTGCCAAGCAGTGCTCGTGGGAACTCCCCCAGTACACATTATAACACCACCACAGAGATTTTGCTATGCTAAACCCCCCAAAGTGTTTCCAGTCTTTCAACATCAATCAGCACAGCTGAAGCCAGTAGTAAATTGATTCTCACATTCCACTGGTGCCGGTTTTTGTTGGAAATGATTTGTGATAGATATGGTGGAATATATTGATTAGTACTGACAGTCCCAGTTTCCCAGGCGCTTTGTAGCACTGCCATTCCAAAATGACCTGCTTTCCACCTTGTCAATTTTCTTCAGCAGAGTCCATTATGAATATCTATTCTATTCTGAGAGCTTCATCCCCCTCCAGAAAACAAAACAAAAGGGTCAGGCAAGTAAAAAAATCAGTACAATAAAATGGGTTTGTCGTGTTGCAAAAGAACTTGTTTTTATTGAGATTTTTGTGTCAGAGGAAGAAAAGGCACAAAATAAGTTACAAAGACATTAGATGAACTGTATGAATCAGAGGCAATACCAGATCTCTTACAAATCATCTAAAACTTGTCTTACTAACATAGGTTAGCCTCTACAAAATTCTTAAAAGAAAAAACATATGTCAAAATATCAAAATAATTCAGAAATTAGGAGCAAACATGAAGACCATCAATATTAATTTTTGACTAAATTCACATCTGGGCTTACCACCATCACCCTCTCTTAATAGACAAAAATCACTGGAAAATATATAGTATTACATAATTATTTTAAAAACTAATTTACATATTATAAATTAAAAACCTGATATTTACCTTTTGTACCTCCAGTGAAGTACAATACATACAGGTAAAGGCAATATGCATAGGAAATACATTAAAAAACAGAATAGGTAAGTGCAATTATTCTAAATATTTCAACATTTGTTATGGCCCCTCACCTATGGCAAAGAACATCTTAAAAAGATGGATCCAACAGCTGTTCACAGAACATATGAATATACCACCATAAAAGGTCTACTGTGGAAAAGCTTATGCTATCTTCAGTTGTGACTTCTCAGATGAAGTATTTTACAAGCAAACTTTTCAGCAGTACAACTCTGGGTTAACAACAGCACACTAATACAGTTAAAGAAGAGAAAGTACTTCTAAAATATATCGGTCCTCATTTTACCACAGGAAGGCTCATAACACCCAGTATTCAAGTAATCAAAATTAAATATTTACCAATATACACACACCAACTATATACAACTTCATTTTTGACTGAATCTATTCCCCCTGTTTCCAGTTTCCTGTTATTCAGCTCTCTCTCACCTGGCAAGGACATTCAATTGTTAGTTCAAATTATATGGGCATGAGGAAACAATGCTAAGTCTACAGGATATGGAAATTACACAAAGATTTGGTTTTGTGGTGATGAAAGGTGGAGCAGCAACAACGTAGTTTACCCCTTTGGCTGCTCCTCTGGTCAAGTGGAGGTCTAAGTTCTGTCTTCTGAAATCAACAAGGATGTAAATGCAAACAGACACAGAACTTGGCTATAAATGCCTCACTATATCCTTAGGAGTTTCACTTACTTGACCTAAGACAACAGCAATGCAGAAAGGGGATACAGTACCAACTACCACTCACAGACTGTCAGCCCAAACAAAGGACTTGATTTACAAAAAAACCCAATCCTGTAAAGTCCCGTACTGAGCAGGACTGCCAGGGCTGCAGCAGTGAGGGGTGCAGGGTGCCTTGTGAGGGAAGAGGTCAGAGGCAGCACAGAAATCACAGAATAGCTGATGCTGGAGGGGACCTCTGGAGGTCATCTGGTCCAACTTCCCTACTCAAGCAGAGCCACCTACTAAAGCAGGCTGCCTCAAACCATGTCCAGATGACTTCTGAATACCTCCACACCTGGAGACTCCACAACCTTTCCAGGCAACCTGTGCCAGTGCTCGATCTCCCTCCCAGTCAAAAAGTGTTCCCCTATGTTCAGAGGGATCCTCCTGGGGTTCAGACACTGTCCATTGCCCCTTGGGCACTGTGAGCACTGACCCACTGCACTCCCAACAGTGTCAGAGTTGCTGGCACTTCCACAAAACCATGTTTAAGAAAGGGCAGCAGGTGACAAGAGAGAGATTACAGTGCTACAGCACCACGAGAAAAACAGGCAAGCCCATGTCAGCACAAGGGTACATGAAAAGAGACATCAGAGCAGGAAAAAAGCCAAAGGAAAAACACAGTCTGAGCAGAGGCTGAGAGTGGACTCAGAAGGAGCTACCACTTTGAAGGGAGCTACAACTTTGCCTGGTGATGAAACGCAGACGAGGGCAAATAACAAAGAAAGAGCAGTGAAAAAACAACAAGCACAACAGAGTGATCCCAGTCTCCTGTGCTGCCTGTTGCCTTGCTGAAGGGACTGAGCATGACATGCCATCATGAAACTGGAGACCACCGTGGGGTGGGGATGGCATGGGGAGAGAGAAGGAAGAGCAGTATCTGGAAAAAAGGAGCACTGTTTTCCTTAATTATTTTATTTTTCTTTCAAGACCAAAGCAGTAACTAAAATCTCAATAGGAAATAAATTAATTTGATTAAAACTCCTCAACTCAAAACTTACTGCCCCTGAAAACTGTCCTCAACTGACATTAGTATAAAATGAGGGGCTTTCTGGCCCTTCTAAAGGCAAACTGTGTACACAGGAAAAGCCAAGTTCTAGCTGTGTAATTATTCTGCTCCTTCAACATCTTAAGTCTTTTAACTAAATTTAAAAGGCCTTTAAGAAAAACTTTGAAGGTAAAGACAACTTGAGGACTTTAAGTCACGGATTCCCACATAAATTAAAAGGAAGCATTTTGTAGTTTCCTAAAAATCAATTAAATAAAAAAGTGACAAAAAAGCTCAACATAAAGAGGTAGCTTAAACAAATCAAAGTATCAATAGATTCAGAAAGTAAAAGTAGTGCAATTAAAAAGTATCCATAAGAAAAATATACTTCAGATTTCTACATTGCTTACTCAAATTTTAACAAGAACAAAATAAAATTTTGTTTGGATTTTGAGGAGTGAAAAGGATTGAATACTAGAAACCAGAGGCATACTTGAAAAGGCAGCATCCACAACTCCTTCATCACAAATCACCCAGCAGTTGTTTCCTAGATAACAATTTTCATCAGCGCCTGCAAAACTGATTTGTTTCTACACACTAACATTAGAAATGCCTGTCTCTCCATCAGGTTTCCATAATTTAAAAACATTTTGTTTCAAAACAGATGTGCCAGATACCTCTCATGGGACTTTCTAAAGTAAATACAACCTTCAATATTGGCAAAGGTTTTCTTAATTGCCATACTTTTTGCCATAAAAAGTAGGTATAAGATGAGCACCTCAGGTGTGTTAGTGGGAAGCAGTAATGTGCATGCTAAGGACCAATTTCCCTTACAAACCTTTAGTAAATGAGGGTGGGCAAGCATTTAAACACATTCCATCCTACAATCTTGCTGTATATGACAGGACCCCAACACCACATTGTCCCACCTCATTCTGCATACACAGTAGAGAATGGTTTAAAACAAATTATCTTTCTTCTGGGGGTAGTCAGCTCTTGCTGCACAAAGCTTTACCAACTTGCCTTTTTACTGACAAACATGCAGCCACGATAGGGCTGACTTCCAGTGAATATTAGTTTTAATAGGCATTTAAACTCTAGACATTATTATTTAGCAACGCCTCAAGCAGCCCATGCATTTTATAAAAACCTGCTGGATCTTAAGAAGCTCCAGGCAAGTTGTTATTAACAATGCTCATTTGTAAGGTTGATGACTGAACTAACAAATTCCAAACAGTCTTAGAGTAAACTTTGACACTGGCAACTCAGGAGCACAAACAGGCTCTGCAGCTTCCTGTGTAATGGCTATATGGTATAAATTCTGCATGTTCTACAAAACCTACACTTTAATCCTTCATTCAGTTTCTTTGGTTTCTCAGAAGCAAAAGCTGAGCAATGAAAGACAAGCAAACAAAGGTAACTCTCTGTCCACCACAGTTTCAGAGATGCTTGTAAATACCAGTTTTGGCAGGCTGCATGGAAGAATTCTAAATGAAGGCAGCTAGAACTAGTTTTGGACTATTGCTTTCCAGCAAAAACTGTCTTTGGCACTTATATAATCCAACAATATGATGCTACTTTACACATAGTCCCATATAAAGCTGACTGAGGAAATTAAAGATTACTTTTATAAAACAGGCACTTTAAATCAGGACCAAAAAAAAAAAAAATCTGTTCCCCATTAGGCAATACAAGAGATTTTTTTCAGAATGACAGGAACAGCAAGCAGTACCAAAATTCAGATGAGAAAGTTCAGTCAATTTAGACTGTCAGGGTAAAAGTTTTACCCAGCTCTATTAGACTTAGTAACAGTAGCACCTAGAAAATCTGAAGGCTACAACAGACCGGACAAGGCATTAAAAATACACAGCATGGAAAAATTATGTATAAATTCGCTCACCCTCCAATTCTACATTAAGATCTGCCACAGAGGTTTTCTTATATGGGTGTTTTTCTTTCACTTAACACATCTTGTAGTAAGATACAACCAATGAGACTCAAAATACAGCTATACCCTAAGCCTCCTGTTTGGTAAACAGCTGAATACAGACATTTCTGACACAGGCATTGTGTCAGGCCAGACTAACTTCCACTATCAAATGACAGCACTGCTCTTGGGCTTTTCTGACATATTTACTGCAAGGCTCAGTTTGCATGCACAGGCTCAGCTGTGTCAAAGAGCAGGATCAAAGGAGCTCTAATAGGGTGAGGAAAGGCATGCACAGCACACCAGCCTCCAGCTAAAACAAAATAATACTAACCAAATCTGTGTTTGCTGGTTATGCAGAAGACTCGGGAAGAAGAGTTTTAGCTCAAATGTTTCCATTAACACACTCCAGGAAAAGTACATTTGTTCCTTACTTTCCCCTCTTCCTCAGAACAACAAAAACAATCTCCTGCAAACTGCTTTTATGGGCTTAGGTGAAATAGGCTGGAAAATGTATGGCTCAACTGCATTCCCTTTGGTTCTGTAAATGACACTCTACTAACCTCAGCACATCCACAGTCTGAAGACCCTGACATGGATTGCACACTGTGCACAGATGAGCATGTCACTGCAATCCTTAAAGCCTTGACTGTAACAAAGGTGGAAAAAAGCTACAACATGCTCTATGTTAATTATGCATCTCTGGAGAGGTGTAGGTACTCAGCATCCTGACCTGAACACAGACTCACCTGTGACCCTCCTGTAACACAGAGCTTCTAAGTTTCTGGTGTGCCAGGAAGTCTCTGAACAGCACTTTCCCAAACCCTAAATAGAGAGCACTAGCTTTGTTCTTAGGGGAGTTAAAAAACTCCAAACTTCTCACTGCATTGTATTCTCTTCAGCCTATCAAAAGCAGTAGAAAGAACTAAAATCCTTTTAGCAAGGCTGAAGTATCACTTCACAAGTTGTGAGACAAAAGCTCATCAAATAATGCTAATATTCCTACCTTTCTAAAGGGATGCTGGCAAATTAAGCAATGACCAGTTATACAGCATTCACCAAAAGAGGGCTTTCCAAATTTTAATTATTTTACTGACGTGCCATTTCATAGAAAAGCTGAGTCCAAAAGAAAACTGAGGCAGGCCACATTTTATATTGATCCAAAGAAATGTTTAATGACTAAAGTAGCAGTGCTGAATGACGCTCAAATTAAAAAGGAAACTATGAAACTGATATCCCCCATAGGACATCCTGGAACCAATGCTAGCTCTGAAAGCAGAAGCTTCAAGTCAAGGCAAGGAGCAAGAAGGGTATTTCTACCCAACAGCTGGCTGCTATCTTGTGTTTTCACCTACCTTCACCCTAAAATATTTTATTTGAATCCTCCACTTTTTTCCACTCCTTCCAGCTAATTCTCCTCCATGCTGTCATGAAGACCTGTCATTCTCCTTCACTCCCAGCTGTGTTCACGTATCACTTGTGAGGCCTCCAGATAGCAGAATCCCAAACATACCTCAACTGAGACACTATTAAGATCTGACTAATCAACACCATGGGAAAGCCTCTATACTTTCTAGCATAATCCCACTAAGTGAGCTCGATGGAGGAAAAAAAAAGAAAAAAATGACAGCCAAAGTAATCCAAGGACGAAATTCCTTCTTGGGAATAGGTGTATCAATGTCTGCCCAACACAAAAATAAATTTAACAGTGCCAGCTGCTTAGTATACAAAGCTACCCTAGCAAAAAACACAGGACATTTCACTCAGCTGTAACAAGGATATCAGGTCTCAGACTCTCAGCACTGCAACATGTAATAAACTGATATATCAAGTACTCTATCATCCTCTGCTTTCCAGCAGCTCCTCAGGCCAAACCTACTGCTCAGACACTGAGATTCATTAACTGGGCCTATTCAGACTGCTTACACAACTTCAAAAACACCTACTGGATCTGAACTTCAGAACACAAAGGGGGAGAGCAAAGGCTGACACTACATTGCTGAGCTCCTCCTGCAGGAATGCTCTCCTACAAACCTTCTGAATATAACTGACCAGGGAAAGTAACAATACAGAGCTCCTATGGTTGACTGAAAGAAGATTTAAAACTCCTTCTGAAAAAGTCCCTTTAAAATTTGAAAGGTGCAAACACAGAGACAGACATAAGGTTAAAAAAAGAGCAGCGATATATATATATATAAAACAATTACTAATTTTGTCTTCACTCTTGTTTTTACAGTTTTACATATTTATATTGATGATATAAAAGTGCATGAGTGGAGAGGTAAATTTAATTGTAAGTTGAAGACTGTCACAAAATCTAGCTCAGATCTTGCAAAGAGCAATCTTCTCCACCTGAACCATTACAGCATCCTACTGGTGTAGTGAAAATCATACTGAGGTGTCTTGTGGCATTGCCAGGGTTGCTAGCAATGGGTAAGGACAGTAAAACTATAGAGGGAGGAAGGCTAGCAGTTCCCATCTGCCTTGAGGATGATTGAGTCCACTTAACACCTGAGGAGGGTCAGAGACAGCAAACACCTAAAAACAACTGCTGGGTTTTGGCAGCCTGTTAATGCCACTGGGCTTACTGCTGTTTGCTTCTAAGCAAGCAGGTTTTATTTATTTAGAAGCCAGCAGCAACAAAAAGTCATTTCCCCACCTGTCCACAAACTAAAATGTCGATACAAAATTAAAAAAATATTTGATTAGGTTCAGCCTCTCCAAGTCTTTCTGAGTACCTTCTTTGAGACATTTTCTTACATACAAAGGCCAAATAAGGAAAAAAGACTACACAGCTGGGTTTAAAAGTGCCTTGCCACATCTACAACTATTCAATAGTCTGTGAGAAAAAAAAAAATAGAAAGAGAAGACCACAGGCTGCAATTCTTCTAGTGAAGCTCATAATACAGGCAAAACCCACAACCATGTGGATATGCTGTCCATAGGGACTGAAGTTCCCAACTTTGCTCACAGTCAATGCCTGGATCAAGTTCAGCCCGAGTGGGAATGGTGCACGTGTGAAACTGCAGTGTCTGAGCTGCCCCTCTGCACCCTCCAGGGGAGATTCTCTTTGCTCAGAGTTCCCAAGGAACAAAGTTCAAACAGCTAGCTGTGCAAGCTTCACATTCTGTTTACTTTAACTTCTTTGAAGAGTAAAGGAACTTCCCAGTTTAATCAGGAAATATTCAGCAGTCAGCTTACAGATATTTTTAAACCCAGCTTTTTTAAGTCTAAGATCTACAAAAATGGCTAGTGAGCCTGAAAATATACTTTGTGCCATTGCATGGCACTTTGCTAGGAACTCCAAGTAGGAAGACTAAGAAAGATTTTATGGAAACCAATCTTAACAAAGAGAAAACCACAGGTTAGATGATGAAGATGACAATGTAATCATGAAAACTGAATCTTTTAAGGCCTCATTTTTGTAGTTGGAACTTTTCATATGTTCATTTTTCATATTTCAAGACTCCACATCCCTCTAATAAAGCACCTACGGAAAGTTCAGACCAAACAGGAGAATAAAGCTGTCATCCTCAACAAGGTCAAGTAGCAAAGTGCTTGAGCAAGCACCTGGTTAAGAAGCAACATCAAGTAACCAAGTGCTGTCTCACAGAAGTTTGCCTGTTTTTTAAATAAGAATGTTATCTACACAGGAGACTTTTAAATAAACACTGGCAGCTTCCTGGCAATAAAGCCCAAAATGTAACAGCAATTCACAGTTTCTCTTACCACTTCAGAGTTAAGTCTCTTCCAGAAACAAAGACACAGACAGGTCTGCAAAAATTAGCTATATATTCTAACACAGCTCACACATACCATAGGTGATAAATACCTTACCTATGTCACACCCATGAAATTATATCCATCACAGAATTATTTCACTCCACAGAGAAGTTTCTTATCTTCAATATTTATGGTAAAGTGAGGACAAGGTAGAAGTAGGCAAAGCTATACAGCAGTGCTGAGATGTGAGGAAAATGTGGCAAACATATGCACAAGACAGCCCAAGAAAAACCTCGGTGTATGAAAAGAAGGAAAAAAAAAATCAGTAATGTTCCTTATGTCTGCAGGCTCTTTTGTGTCCTTCCTCCCAGCCTTCCATTATCACTAAGTAAATGCCCAGTGCATGACTAACCAGCTGCACCCTGTAAATCTACACAGGTGTGCAGAGCCTTATGTTCAGTTTCCCCTCCTCTACTGAATATGCAGAAGCCATTTCAACATACAATTTCAGGAATTTGTTCCCATTGAAGTAGCATAGGGCACATTCTGCGATCACTTTCACCTCGTGGAATGAAACAGTGGCTGTTTTCAAGTGGATCAATTTATGCTGAATCAAAATCCAGCACCTTGAAAATAAAATGCCAACACGTACATTGACGATCTGTCCAAATCCATCTGAACCTAGGTGATGTCCTAGGCTTCAGAAATCCCACTCTTGCTGCCTCACCTGGCTTCAAATCTGGTCCGTGCACTGTCACTCTAAACCACAAGACTTCGAATGGCTGTCTCACATGGAGAGCATCAGTGATGCAATTAGTCTGAACAGGACTGAAATGCCTCTCCTAGTCAGGAAAAATACAGGCACTTGTCCAATTACACTCCCTGACAAGCGAGGTCCCCAGTACTTGTCATATGGCTGGACTGACTGGACAAGTAAGAAAAGGCATTAAACGAGCCAGTGTTTCTTCTGTTCATTACTTGATCATATGAGTCTCTTCATCAGCATCATAAAACTCCTCATCTTCACTTCCACTCCCTGTAGAACTGTCTTTGTCTCCAGACTAGAAACAAAAATTAAGTTGTTAGTTAGCACAGAAGTCAGTAAATCAATCTCAAAATACATAAGCACAAACCATTACACCTCTGTGGAATGTTGCTACTGAAAAAGTAAGGAAAGACAGGTCAAATCACTATATTAGAACTTCGTAAAAGACATAATGTGAATTAAGATTTCTTTATGTCCTTGGTTGTCCCAAATACCTTTAAATGAGACAGGGTTTCTCTGCTCCACTACAGTACAATAGAGAATATACACAGGAGTTAGACTGGCTAGAATGGTTCTGAAGTGATAACGTACTTAACTTCCTTAATTTAAGACTAAGGTCTCTATTCTGTGGAGAACTACTAGAAACACCACAGCTCAGAAACACAGATTACTTGATTAGGTAAAAGCTTCTCCAGAATTAATACCCCTCCATGTGTAGAATGGACATTTTACTATATGAGTTCAGGTAGAAAGATCCCCCTGCAATACTAACTAAAAGTGTTATGGAAAATGGAAAAACCATTACCATGTCCTATGTACCCACTCCAGCCAGAGTCCTTTTCACAATATAATTTATATCACATACCAAAACTAAAGTCAGCTATTACAACTAGCTGACTTTTATTTGGCCAGTATAGCACTTTTCCATGGAACTGACACAAATTATTCCAGTTAAAAAGATTCTCCTGCTAGTATAAACTTTATGTAGTTTGATTATTTAGGATTTCCCCCCCCCCCATCCTTGCATTCATCCTAAGACTTCTGCCTGCCTAGTCATATGCTAAGAAGGGTGATAGAGAGGGTGAAAAATAGAGAAATGTAAATCATGTTCCTGACTGACAGTACCATGCAAGCAAAATCTGTAGCTTTAGATCTGTGTTCAGAGGAGTTTTGCTACAGCAATGTGCATTAACTGCAAAGGAATTTCAGACAGTTTGAGCACTAAGACCTGTCAGAAGATATAAAGGGAACCATGTTATGCTTTTTTCCAGAGTTCTAAAATTATTTGAGGAAAGCCAGGCTATCACTGGATGCTGTCCAACTTGCATATCACATTCATGTATGTTAACAGGGACAAAACCTCCATTCTGGGCAATCACAACGCATGTTATCTTGAAAGTGGTACAAAAGGACAATGGATTCCACAGGGGGAATTCAGGGTGTGCCAAATAAATTCTAAATCTTTCTCACAGCAGCTTCATAAGACCTCTCCATGGCCTTGTCAAACAGGGTTACTGTTTAACAGCTTTCCATTTTAACAGCACTTTCTTTGTGAGCTTTGAAATAAATCCCTAATGTCTCACAGACATTCCAGATATAACTTCACTGAAGTTACAGGATTAGTTCAGGCCTGAACCAATGACTTCTTCATTTGGATTCAGTAATTTTAATCCATCTGGCCAAAGTGTTCCTGAAGAACATTCTGAATTTATTTTTTTTTCCCTTCTGTGGGTCCTGTTCAGGTTGGGATTTTTAAGAAGCCTACAGAAGCACAAGCAAGGAAGAGTTAAACCTGAGAAGACTGGTTAACATAAGTGAATCAAGTTGTGAGAATACTGACAGACAACATTTGTCACCTCAAAGGGCAATACTGACCTTAGCTGGTTAAAAAAGAAAATAAAAATGTGACTTCCTTCCCTCTAAGACCTGCACTGCTTGCTGGAATTGCTTTTGTTGGTAAACCATCTGCACAACTAAGATGCAATAATGATGTAATTACCAAAATAACAGCTGATGTAAACCTGTATGATGGATTTGTGTAGTCACCAAGAACATGGTGCCATAATACATTATCCAGTATGGTTGAAAATGGTTATAAAATACGCATGTAAAGTAGCTAAGGTATAAAATTAATTGTTACAGGGCTGCCTCTTTCAAGCTTTCTTCAAGGGTGCTTCTGTCACTGAACTGTGCTGTCTTGTCAAGAACTATTAGAGCCAAAATTTGTAAACAAGGCAACATTTTGAAGTCTCTGATAGGAAGCAACTGTTCTCATTCTAGAAATACATGCTGCTCAGCCTCCTGACTTCTGTGAAAATGAATATGACTACCTGTGAACCTCAGGGTGCCTAACCAAAAACTAATCAAATGAAAGTAAAAGGTGTTAAAGGATCCTATCTCATCTCAGCCTAATGGGGCAACTAACAGTTTTTCTTACAAGTTTCCCTTCAAGTTTTCTGACCATTTAATCTATTTTTATAAGTCCATTGATATTTTAAAATTTCAGGACCATTAAAACCTTACCCAAGTTCAAACATCTACTTCCATCTCTCCAGCTACTTCCTTCTAATTCCACTTCATTCACAGAGCAGCCATGTTAAAAAACCTACACGTGACTGGAAGATGCAGATGCCAAGGTGCTTAACAAAATGAAGTAAAAAGTGATATGCTAAACAACATTCAAGGAAACAGGACTGAAAAACATCCTGCTGCCACATTTATTTATGCTTATACCTGGGAGTTTTGTAGTTCCAGTGTTTTCAACAAATCTCATTTCCCAGGGCCAGCAGTGGGACAGATCTCAGAGGTTAGCCTTGCTTTAACCCATTTTAAGACTCTCTAGGACAACTGGCACTGCAGAACAGCCTGGGCATGTCAAGAGTATAGGGTGCTGACTTTGAGAATAGCCTTTCACAAACAGGCTTCTGTTTTTGTTAACATCTAAGGCTTCCCAAGCTTCAGGGGCCACCTTTGGATGAAGCACGTTGCATCAATCCATCTCGAAGATTAGAGAGGCACAGACATCACTTTATCCCAAAGGGAAATACTGGAAGCTTGTGGCCTTGAAGAGACGAATTAACCCAGCTATGTTTCAGCCTGCATTTCCAGACCACATTTCAGACGTGATGGTAAGGTTACTAAACTATCTTCTCTATCTCCTTGGGGCCTATCCTCCACAGGCCAAGAATCACTATCCTGATCTATTTAGAGTGGCATATTCAAACTGACAGCTGAAATAAACACAACAAAAAAAGTACTAGGAAAAGAATTAATATACCTGTGAGCCATCTAGGGCTTGCAATGACATGGCTTCATCTCCCAGCCTCCAGTATGAGCACACCTGCAGGTCTGAAATAGTTTCTAGCAAAGGGCTGTTTAAGGTCTCTGGTAACAATAAGCTTAAGAGTCCAGACAACAGACCAGTCGATCCAAACACAATGTAAGGCAGAGACCACTGTACAGATTTCTGGAAAAAATAACAGAGTTAGGTTGAGATTGGTTCTCTGTAGTTCATCCTGTATATTAAAGCACTTAGCCTTTACACCATTCCCTCTGGCATCTGTTTGTGTTCCTATTTAGTATAAAGTTACCAAGCATACTGTTTTGTTTGTTTGTTTTTTAACCAACATTGTCAATCGTATCTTATCAATACTATTAGATCCACACAGATTTTGGGATGAACTCTAAGAGAAATGCCTGCTGAATTTGAACTCAATTCTTCCCATAACATGCATGCTTTTCAACAAATGCAACATCCCTTTGTAGTACGGAATAGATACACAGAAACAGAGACATGGTGCTTGGAGATCTCTTGGGTCATCTAGGCCAACCACCTACTTTAAGCACAGCTACAGCCACCACCAGACCAAATCAATCATAGCTTTGTGTAACCAAGTATTGAAAAAACTCCAAGGATGGATATTCCCCCTCCAAGCAGACTGTTCCAGGGCTGCATTAAGACACCCAAAAAGATTATTTTCTAAATTTCCTATCTAACCCCCAAGCCAAAACTTGTGGCCCTTGATCCCTGCTGAACTGTTCCACACTGCTCGGAAGATCCAAGGTGTGAGACCCACCTTCATCTGAAGCCATATGTCCTAGACCTCTGACCATTTTGGTAACCCTCCACTAGACCCTCCCCAGATTTTTCAACATCTCTCTCAAACTGGAAAGGTAATAAATCTGTGGGCCACATACTGAATTGGGTCTGATGTAGGTCGGTGTGAAGTTTGTGATGAGAGGGCACTGCTGGCTTCCACTTAACCTGTCTCTTCCAGCAAGGTTGCTACTCAGCCAGTTGGTTCCCAGGCTGCACTGACCATGCACTAAGTCCACATTACAGGCAGAATGTTATTCTTCTTGTTAGCCATCGTGGGATTTCTGTTGGCCCAAAAAGTCCCACTGGACCCAAGGGCTACTATTTTGTGTGCCAATCACTCCTCCTTATTTTGCATTCTCTAAAAACATGAGGAGGATCTATTCAGTCTTATCTTCCACTTGTCACTAGCCACCAAATATTGACTCTCTCACTATTCTTTTGAGCCTGGTGGTCCATAGGACGTTCAAATTTACCATTCCTTCCATTCAGGACACACTTCCTCAGCTTCCAAAAGCTAATAATGTGGGATAGTGTCACAAGCCTCACAAAAGCCTTTCCTGCTCTTCTGCCTTTCCTCATACATATTGCCCTCTTTGAGGAAATGACTGACTATCAAATCCAACTGGCTGAAAAGGAACTGTCCTTAGTAAATCCATGTTCACCAATCCCAATTACCTTCCTTGTCTTTACATGCTTAGAAATAGATTCTGAGAGGTCATGTCTCAACCTTTCCAGAGACAGAGTTCAAGCTGCTCAGGCTATAACACTCTGGTTCAACTTTCTGATATTTAAGATATACACAGCATTACCCTTTTCCCTGCCACAGCTATCAATGATCCTTCTCTACAATAATGCTTATCACAGATGATGGATGCTTGCCTCACCATCACAATCAGCTCTTTCATCAACTCCCAGGGAATTCTAACCCATGGAATGGAAAGCTTCCTGCTTTAAGTGTTCTTGGACCTATTGCTCCTCCTACTGTTTGCTGGCCTTCTGCTTCCTTAACTCTGCTGATAGGCAGAGTGTCACAGAGTCAGGCTTTGCCTGTCAATGCTAAAGCGTAAGTATTTCAGCTTATTTCATGTCATCCACCAATAGTAAATCCCTGTATAGGAAACAGCAATTCTAAACTGAGGAAAATAACAGCCTGTGATCAAATAAAAGACCAACATTTCATTTCTTATCTCAGCAATTAACTTTTCCTGTTCTTACTATTATAAGATCCCCAGACAAAAGACACTGAAAATACATTTAAATAGCAGAAGAAATTCCAAAACACAAAATTACCTAATTCTTTTCTCAAATCAGTGTTAACTTGTTATTTAAATAAATAGAGCTATTTTCACGGAACCCCTTCAAGCATGACGATCCAAGACCTGTGTCTCATGCAGTATCAAATCTCTGCTAGATGCAATATAATCAATGCCCCAACTGCTACATAAAAGCTGTCTATTAAATCTACTTGGGAGACTGACACCAGTCTTGGCTTTGCCTGCTGTACCCCACAGCTTTCCACACTCTCACCTACTCAGTGTTTCATTCTGCAGATTAAAAGGCTCCCTGTGCTCACCTGCCCTTTTGTGAGCTTTCTACCTCACGTGTTAGATGGCAAATGGCACAGAGGAAAGTAAACTCAGATAAAATCTGTCACTTGACCTCGGCAAGCAGTTGGTGTGAAAAACACTTTTACCTGCATATATAAAACTGTAAGCAGAGGAAAAGGACAGTATCATCCCCATGTTTTGTTCTTCAGAATTTTTCTTTGTCTTGACAGACTGCCGTGAAGTTTCAAAAGCCTTGCCAGTGTATCAGATCTCCACTTCATCGTCTTCATGTATCAGATCTCCACTTTATCATCTTCATTCATTGCACTGACAGTAAAACTAATTTATTCTCAGAAATATGAGTCACTGAACCCACATGCTTTATTTTGACACAGTAGATCCTTTAACTATGTGAGTCTTTTTCTATAGCTTGCTTATGGTTTAAAATAGGGTATCACCATCTTGGTAATTTGAAATTATTATATTGCTAAGGTCCACTAGCTAAGTCCCAAAATTCTTAGAAGAGCTAAAATACATTTTGAATTAAACAGTGCTGAGGTTTTGTCTAATCACACAGATGATACTGCAAGGCCTTTGGCCTACCATGATACTGTTAAGATATGCAACTTACATATCTTAGTTTATATACATAATTAATCCAAAATATTCCCATCTCTGTAAGCCTCTGATATATCAGAGTCACAAACCAAAAATATACATAATAGAAGGTAGACTAACCAAGGAAGGGACAAAAGGTGCAATGATTCCACCAACACGGGAAAACATGGAGCAGGCACCCATTCCAACATTCCTATGAAAAAAACCCAAAAAATAATTAGTCCTCATAAAAGTGCCACTGATCAAGGAAAAAAACCTCACCAGTCATGACCCTGACCACATTAACTGGCAAAGAAAAGTCAAACGTAACTGAAAGCATCCCAAGAAAGGAATAAAACATGTTTTTGTAATTAAAATGAACCAAAAGTGTCCCTTTATGTTCAGAATTCTAAGATAGATACACATGTAGGGAGGCAAAACTAGTATGAGTTCAGTTCATGCATCCTGTCTCAGTGTGAAACTCTGGCTGAATTCATTTATCCAAATCCTATTTATGGGCAGATTTACCCACCCATCAAAAACACCACAGTATAGTTTCACTGTGGCTGATCATCATATGCACCCATATGGCAGATGCTTTTGTCTGCTCTGCCAGCACAGGCACAGGGTATTTCTGCCTCTGGTGAGTGAAACCTTACTGTTGGTTATATAGGACCTATGAAGCACCACGTTACTTCTACAAAGTTTATTGACCAGTCATCTTCAATGTTCCTTGTTAAGCAAGTATGATGATAGATAGAGTTGCCTGGTTCATAAAGCACTAAAAAAGTTCAACATCAGTCATTAAAAGAAATATCAGCAGTACTACTGTTATCCTGATTAGAGGAAGGAGAATTGTAACCATGCCAAGCAGCCAAAGGACTACTTTACATAAAAATAAAGTTAGTCTGAAAAGAACACTGCAAATTTGAGGGAAGAGAAAGTGAGAAGAGGATAAGGGAAGAAATTTAATCTGTAAAATTACATATAATCAATACATGTAACTGAAAAATTCAAGCGAAAATGTATAGTTAACAGAAAAAAGTAATAGAGAAGTAAACGGTAGGAGAGCTAGAAAAACGAAGACTTAAAAATTAACCTGTGTTACCTGATCACTGTGGGATAAAGTTCTGATGTGTAGATGTAGACAATGTTAAATGCAGCACTGATTGTCAGTTTTCCCAGCAAAGACAGAGAGTGACTATTCACCACTGCAAACACTCCAGTATCTGACAGAGAAAACGTGTCCCTTGTAAGGCTTAGGAGCACTCAAATATATTGCTAATAATTTCAATCACACAATAGTATGCAATGAAAAGGAATCTAGTGAAGAATCTAAAAGCTGAAATAACAACTTGATATTTTCAGAATCTACCACTAATTTAATACTAAACTAGTTCCATCAGTAAGTTGAAGAGTAACAGATAAAATTTTCAAAGCAAGTTTTTTTAGAGTCCTACTCATCATTTATACAGTATGATAACATGTTTCTAACACTAGTATTTTGGAAGGAAGATGCTGTAGAGGACCATACTAAATATCCCATCCAGCTCACTTTTGTCAGAACAGCCAGTGCTTATTTCCTTATAGCAGGCAAATCAGAGCTAATGCCCAGTGGAGACACCTATTTGCTTCTGGCCAGAGAGCCATTTCACCTCCTAAGGCACTTTGCCCCTGGATGACTTTGGCAGTCCAGCAGACAGCTGATTTAGTGTCTTGCAATTCTATCCTCTCTTTTTACATGTTTTAAGTGGAATGATATGCAAAAAACTACTTGATGACTGGTACCAGTCAAACCAGAGCATCTCTGAGTGTTCAGGCTCTAGCATCTGGATTAATTCTGGAAACTTGAGTTGCATCCCTTTAAAAAAAGCTTCACCTATTAGATTCATTGCCATCTAGAGCAACTTATGTGCTCTATCATAAATGTTTAATTTTTTGAATCACTCAAGTGTTTGAAGCATTCTCTCACGTTATGAAAGGTGTTATACATCCACAAATCTTAAAACTGAGGTGAATTTATGATTCTGGTTTTAAAAAGAAAAATTGCTCTGTAACTTTGTTCCTATCATTTTGATAAACATCTGAAAATAAGCGTCAGTGCATCTCAACAAAAAAGACATTTAATTTCACATTTCTTAAAGACCCTTTGCTTCAGAAGATTATCAGAATGCTCAGAATGCTCTCTTAACTGGAAGTTATGTGGCCACATTACTAATGCCACAATGACACTAATGTTGAACACAACTGAGGCATGAGCAAAAGATGAAAACTTATTCCAAGACTCAATTCTATGGATTCTTTGACGCTGGTCTTTCACTTGGACAGATACATACAAGTTGCATGGGCACTACTTACACTGACATATCATTTGGCTAATGGGGATACCACAAGAAACATCACTCCTTGGGATTACATCAGAAACATGGGAAAGGAGCAACTGATGCAATCAGAAGGGCAGAATCCAAAGGCAAAAATTCAAAACCAAATCTTCTTAACAAGCTTTTCTTAAGGTCCTAGAAATATTGATGTTTATTCTTTCTCTGAGTTAGCTGCTCTGATTCAAAAAATTGTGGCTCACATGTGGTACGAGCCTAAGGTACTAGCAACCATCAAATTCTCAGGCTACAGGATGCTACCTTTACCAATTCTTTTCCCATCCTCCAGAAACAAAAGGAAATACTCACCTTTCTTTTTAGGTAGAAACATGACAATAAGACAAGCCAATCCTCCCAGGAACAGGAATGCACTCAGCGTTCGCTTCCGACCAAACCTGATGTGCAAGGATAACAAAGCTTTATTCTGCATTAGGTCTGTAGTTTGCAGAGCAATAAAACCTCTAAGTTCACACTGACTCTTTATTTGCAACTGGGAATTCTGAACGCAATCCTCCACCAACACTTCCTCTCACACCGTTTTTAAACAAGCTTCCACTGCATGCTTAACAAAATGAGCACCAACTTTATGCACTGGCTGACAGTCTCTAGGATTTTGATTTGCTTCCTGCTGTGTGGGCACATTTATGAACCTCCTCGGGAGCCACAGAGAGAAGAGATCAGGAGGTGAATTCGCCAAAAAGTGAGTGACATTGTCGAGCATAGTGGTTCAGGAAAAGTCTAAATAAATACCTACTCTGCTCACATCCTAGCACACACAGGTAAAACTGCAGGAGACCACAGGACAGCTCCAGGTGAGTCGCAATAGCTTTGTCCCAGCACTGAGGGTGGGGAACACACTACAGAGGTGGGAAGAACGCTATCTAGTGTTAGCAGAGAGTCAGCACAGCCTTGACTGAGATTAATCAGCCTCATCTGAGCCAAACCCAGCCGGCTCACTATTAGGTGAGCTACTGAACACAAGACGAACTGTTATTTGAAATAAAGATACATCAATGGCACTTTCAAACTGAAGGGGGAAGCCCCACACAACTGACAGAAATGAGGAGATGCAATATAAAGGAAACCTTATCTTTGAGGAAAGTTATAAAAAAACCCCTGAACGGGTAATAAATCCCATACTTACCACTTTTGGTTAATCAAGTAAATACAGATTGGGTACGCTGGGATTTCTATCAAGCCTGAAAGCGCTAAATTGGCATAAATACTTCCACCTAAGTCACCCACATTAAGGGTAAGACCATAGTATACCAAGCTGCACACAAACCTGCAAAAGACAGAATTTAAAGAGTAAAATCAGAGCTGTCACTGCCTGGCAAATCAAAGCACTGGTCTGACACAATACAGTATAAACTATATTTAGTGTTTCAGAAGACAGGTCTAAAATGTTTCTCTGTGAGTGTATGCCTTCTAGGCAAAGAAACCATTCTGTCCCTGCACAGACACAATTCCTGACTTATTATTAAGCTTACTCTTAAAATGAATGTGTGCAAACCAGAATACAGTTAAACATGATCATGATTGTATTAGTTTACTCAAGAAATGTCTTTGGCCTTTTTGTTTTTATCAGTCTCATGTTCATTCATGCTTTTCCAACTGTACGCAAACCAAATTTCTCAAGCAGTTCAAGCTTCAACCTCCTTTTATTTTCTACACCCTGGTCCAGTTTTATTTATTCTCCATCTCTGTTTAACTTTTCTTTCATAACCCTGTCACCTTGTACATCCCTGTAAAGGCTGTCATCTTCACAGAGAGGAAAGAAACTGGTTACTCATTCATTCTGCAGCAAATCAGCAATTCTCATTTAACGAACAAAACAATGAATTATTTATTCTGCAGTAAGCATTTGGAAAAGCAATAGGAAAACCCCTCTGTGCTGTCTGCTGACAAAATAATTTGTTTTATCCTTAATCAATACACCTTTCCCAAATACATGCATTGTAAAGGCAACTGTATGAGCAGTAATGCTGGGGGCTCACACACCAAGTCATACATAAGGTTTACTTCAAAGTAGCAGGAAAAGACCCCAGGGCTAGTAGAGCTATCTGAAATAAAACAGGCACTTTTGGAGTTAAATTTCTGCTAGTGACTAGAGGGAGCGTGATAAGTTCCTGCTCCTCACTACAGCAACTGCAAGCACTGGCAGCACCTTCTCTGAAGAAAATAAACATGCTTATTAGACAAGGCAGGCCACCCACCTGCTCATGGGCTCCTTGCACACAAAACAAAGAATAATCCATGTGACAAAACACTGACAGCACTGGGCCTAAGAGGAGGACAGAGTGACTAATCTCAGCAGGGGTCAGAAGAGAAGAGGTAGTTCTCAGCTATTTCAAGACTCAAAAAGCAAGACAGAAATGCAAAGATAAAACACCTAAGAACTAGACTGGCTTCATGTTAGAAATGCACTAAGGAAATACTGCTAATAAGCACTAAAATGCTATAAAGGATCCTTTTTAGGTACAGTGCCCCTAACAATAGAGGCTGAGACTAAGCACAATCTGTAGGATGAGCCAATTCTCAGCAACATATTCCCTCAAAGACTTCAAGGGGCCACAGTAGCAAAGCTGGCCCTACAAAGTGTTTCAAGTACCATGTAAACATCATGATCAAGGTGCGTCCCAAGAGAATCCTATATCGGAACAGATCCAAAAAGCTGCCAGCCTCTCTGGAGCTCCTCTCTGCTGGGAGCTTTAATGAAAAAGTGCACTTCTGCTTGCGGTTCCTCTTCGCAATGAGGTAGAGAGCATCTTCTGCCTCATTCAGACGGCCTTGGGAGTAGAGCCAGCGGGGGGACTCGGGAATGAACCTGAAACACACACACAGCAAAGCTTTAGGGTTTTTCTTTCTTGAGGCTTGACACGTCTACGTGAATAAGGCTGAAATATACTTCAGTATAATGAAGAATTTTTCAAACAACCCTTCAGGTATAAAATTCACTTAATTGGAAGAGAGACAAAGTAGATTAAAAGCAAAAATAAATCATACACAATTCACATAACAAGAAATTACACTGAGTGCATACATACATAGACACGCACATAGAAAGCACAATATTACAAGCTAGGGTATGATTAGGACCCTGTCTTTGGGATTCAGAATTAAGAAGGCACACCTTACTACAAGTAACACAGCATGTTTTAGTAAGACCAACTAGTTCCATTTCTCATTTTCCATAGGACCAACTTTCATTTCTCACTTTACAACTTTTTCCCAAATTCTCTCCCGTGGACAGGAAGGCAGATGCTGTGTGAAGGTCATGCTCCCCATGTGCACCATTCACTTGACAGGTCTACAACTTCAACATGGACCACAAAACAAATCCTCTTCTATTACTTTTCAATTTCCAGAACTAATTTAAACTTTAGCCTTTTGCCAGAAGCTTTTTAGGACTTTTGCCTCTGACTAGAAATGACATTTTCCCTCTAAATTTAGAAGAAAGTGATTCTGTGCTTTTATAAAAGAGAAGAGCTTAGAAAGGAACGTACTTTCTTCCCCATGATAAAAATCTGATTGTATTTTCTGCACAGAGTAATTTTTAAGCCATGCGGGAGGGAGACAGTTTGAAATTTGGAATAAAAAAATCCCTTTCTTACAGCAAGATAGGCCTCTGAGCACAGCACTGAAGTTTCAAGCATAACTAATTTCAAAAAATTGTACATATCAATCTGAAAGTTAAAATTTTTTCTCCAGAGGCCCCAACCACCACTAAGTTTTGAAATATCTAGTGTCATCTCTGCCTTTCACCTCATGAACTGCCTCTATGACCTTTCCCTGAGTTCTGATGCTTCCTCTGAAAGAGCATATGGATTCTTCAGCAAAGGCTTTATTCAAAAATAGTTACTTAAGTTAAATAGATGTCAGAAAGGAAAAACAAAACCACTCTAGCATAAACAGCAGCTAAATTTATTTTCTTCTTTCAGTTACTGAGATTTAGATGTCAGGAAGTATGTAAGAAAAGAAGAACACACTGCATCACATAGCTTTCAGTCCTAAAATCCACAAACACAAACCTTCTACTATCTTCAAAATGATCACATTTGAAAAATAAAAGAAAGCTGCCCATCTTTTCTTTTGCATGTCACCTCTAAGACTGTATGTGCAAGCAGTTTGGATGCTGTTTCTTCTGTGTAAGCACAATTATAAGAGAAACATCATGTTAACACATAACCACAAAACCATTTCTGTATCTTTTAATATGTATATGTAGTGCCTTGTAGCATACGAGCCAACACTTTAGATCATCTACATATACAGTAAAAGGATGTGCTTCTACACCAGTCTGAGGGTGTTCCCATCTCCAGTAATATTGCATAGATGATACAATGCAGACTCACATTTTCAAACACTGCAGCACTACTGCTTGAAGAAATGGGATGGTAGAAATTGAAAGACCTTATTTACACCATTTGATGCCATCCTAGAAAGGCACCTTGACTTACTTGGTTTGTTACTTGGGTTTGTGTGCTTATTTTTTAAACATCTTTCTTTATAAAACTCAGTTTGAAAAATAACTTACAGAGAGAGAATAAAGATGATTGTTCCTTCCAGGTTAACCACAACAGCCAAAGTCCTCCAGGAACGAATGAAGTATCCTAATAAAGCATACTGGGCAATTCCCACAGCAAAGAACAAGCCACCAATAGAACCTAACATACAATTCAAAACAAAACATTATCACTCCTTTAGGAAACATTAGAAAATCTCAACACATGGGATCAGACAAGAACTAACTCTTCATTAACAAAAATTCATTCAGCAATACAGACAAAACCAAACCTCCTTAACAAACGAATATTCTGTCCTTCACTCAAGTAGGGTAAATTAACTACATTTAATTGCAAAGGTCAATAAAAGACCAAAAAGCACTCTTCTACATCATCCCAACAAAGCCTCATAAACAATTAAGTCTTCTAATTCCAAGTAAAAGCATGTTTCAGCTTCCTATGCGCGAAAATAAATACTACAAACCATTGAAAAGTGTATTTTTAGAAACATGTAGTATTCAGTTGTAGCAGTCACGGTTTTTAAGACACCCTGCTTTAAAACAATCTCAGCACAGCACTTCTTTGGCACTTGGCACAGACGGGCTAAGTCAGGTCCAGGAGCTGCCACAGGGCAGGTTGAACACATCACATCGGAAGGGCAGGTCCAGCACGGGCAACCAAGGGAGATACGGCTGTCTGTACCTTTTGTTCTAAATTCTAAGGTTAATTGCTGCATGGGACAACTTTTTTTGTCTGTTTTTGGTTCTGTTTTGGTTTTGTTTTGTTTTCAGTTTTGCTTTTTTGTTTTGTTTTTTGTTTGGGTTTGGTTTCCGTTTAGTTTAATTTTCGGTTCAGTTGTTTTCATTTTCGGGTTGATTTCGGTTTCATTTCACTTTTGCGTTCGTTTCGCTTTCGCGTCACATTCGATTCCATTTCCGTTTCACTTTCATTTCACTTTCGGTTTCGGTTTCGTTTCACTTTCATTTTGATTTCATTTCACTTACTGTTTCACATCGCTTTAGTTTTCAGTTTCGTTTCACTTTCTGTTTCGTTTCACTTTAGTTTTCGGTTTCGTTTCACTTTCTGTTTCACTTTGCTTTCGTTTTCGATTTTGTTTCACTTTCTGTTTCAGGTCACTTTAGTTTTCGGTTTCGTTTCACTTTCTGTTTCATTTCACTCTCATTTCCGGTTTCGTTTCACTTTCACTTTCAGTTTCGCTTCCAGTTTCTTTTCATTTTCACTTTTGGTTTCCTTCACTTTAATTTTGGTTTCGTTTCACTTTCGTTTTCGGGTTGGTTTCGCTTCTTGAATGTGTTTCTGAAACTGGAAGCCAGTGAACAATAATCTTACCTGTAAGTAAGCATTTTGCTACCAGGGAAGCAGGTAAGAAAGAACACGTTGATAGCCTTAAGGAATCTCACTGTAGCAGGAGGTAATGGTGACCGGAATCTATAAATTCTGACAATAATGGCACATTACCTGCTAATGCCCAGTAGGCAGTACCCACACACTCGTTCAGGAGGACAAAGGCTACCAGCGACATCCCACCATTCATCATCCCTACCAAGAATCGAGAGATGGCAAAGAATTCATAGGAGGGTGAGAATCCATTTGCAATGGCAAACAAGATGTCAAGAGCAAAACCTGGAAAACAAGGCAAAGTTTCACTTCAGAAGAGTACCTAAAAAACCAGAAGCATTTACTCGTATATTTACTTGATGTTCACTGGCATCTGTCCTAAGCAATCACAGTCAACAAACCCACCACGTGTCTGGGTAGAAATTTAAATACCTAGAGTCAATATCATAGAGGGCGGACACAAAAGGAGTGGGTTTGATATACAGTTTGCAGTATTAAAACTTCAAATTCAGGTCATGAGAGACAATTTTTTTCATATACTCAGAACCACTGCCTGACTCCAGTTAAGATGGCTTGACATTTATCCCCAATGCATGATGAAGACAGAGATGAAATATATGACCAATATTTCCCCTCATTCTTACAAAGCAGTGTATACAAACTAGACAAGAGAAATATTGTAAGGGGACAAAACATGGTAGCTTTGCACTGCACAGCAGGCCCACCTTTATCTGCTTTCAATGAGGTTTCATCTTTAAAAAAAAAAAAGAAAAAAAATCAATTTTTTAAATTCAACGTGCTCATCCACTGACACACAACTTCCTACATACATAAAGCATGCAGTTTCAAATATTTGTTGCAGGGACAGTAAAAAAGCTTATGAGCTTTAAAACAAATACATAAAAATTAAATCATGCAGAGAGGAGATAAAGGGTGCAACAAATTCCTAACAGGGCATACATGTAAGACCATTGTTAAAAATTTACTAGAAATACTAATTACAACCTGTAGGGATCCCATGAGCACATTATGCATGGGTGTAAGCCCTTTATGGCATGACTCTCAAAACCAGAACATCTCACAGACATTCAGATGGTGATTGAGCATCCAAATATTAATTTCTTTTAATGACTTATACTCCTGAAGTGTATTGGAAGGACAAAACAAACAAAATCACAGCACGTGAATCACAGCTGCATATCAAGCTCTCAGCAGAAACTGGATGCTTGCCACAGACCTTTGTAGACATGACACCTCCACTCTTTTTGTTAGGTGGCAGAGGTTACCTGTGAGATAGACTTTCTTCCTCCCGAAGCGATCCGAGAGCTGGCCAAAGGAGATTGCTCCAACAAACACACCACTGAAGTAGAAAGAACTGGCAGCACTGACTTTGTATGATGCATTGCCAATTAAGAACCACTGGATGGAGGGGAAAAAAAACAAACCAAAAAACAACAAGAAGGCAAATTAACCAGAATCCAAGCAATTCAGCAGTCCACCAACAGCTAGGAAATGGAGGGGATGGCACGTATTATAAGGAAGACCAAACTCTGCTGACATCTCCTAAGCATCATATTCAGTAAAGCACCAGTCAGTCACCAAAACACAACTGCTGTCTCCTCCAAATCACATGTTGTCTTTGATTCTGAAGTCAAGAACAAATCCCTCAGAATGCTCTAATTTTTGCAGCTTTCTCCCACTCTCCCCTTTTCTGCCTTTTCTCACATAAACCAGTCAACCTAAATAGACTCAGTTCTACCTGCAGTGTGTAGGCACACAATGAAAAAAGGTAACTGTGGTTTATGTCTGAAGACAATCCTGCACATGCCCCTCCTTATGAACTGTCTTGTCACTGAGAAACACTCTGGTAGCACTAGACGGGTTAGTCAGCCTTTCTGCACATACTCCTCTTTTCTTACAGTATACTTTGCAATTTCCAATTCTTCTCAATTCCAAAAAAAATTCTGATCTTCAAATGTTGATTCTTACAGACTTAATGTCTCTAGTTGAACCCAAAAAAGTGTTGAATGAAAATATGCCATGTTCTCATTGTTTAAAAGTTATTTCCTTTTGTATTCTAAACACTCCACATCTTCTTTTCGTTTTCTGCTTCTCTTGTACCTTGAGATAATGTTTCCTTTTAGTGACAAGTAACTTTTCTTCCTGTGCTGGTAAGCTGGTGATTATGTCATTATCCCTGCAATAACGCTCTAATCTTCTCCTCATAATCTTCTCTCCCTTTACCAAAATCCCATTAAATATCCTTTCTAGCAAAGCTTGTATTATTTCAAAGCTCACTTATAAACTACCTCACCATGAGAACAGACACATGCAATTAAACCTCACTGAGATTAGGAAGTTAACAAAACATCATTCATAAGCTCCAAGAAAATAACTTGTAGTATATGCTTCATTTTGAATTGTCACTTTAATGGTGAGGTCTTTACTGATACAGTAGCTAATGTGCCCATAAAGCGTCAAGACTGACAAAATTCAATTCTAAAACTAAACACGTGACCACAAATCAGCTTTTGAAGCTTCTGCAGACTTTAAAAACAATTCCCAGAAAAATACATTCGTACAATTGCATATGAGATTAATTTTATCCTGAAATAACATGGTCAGTTTGTTTTATAACAGCTACAAGAATCATGTCCTAACTTTTGGTATAAAAATTAAAGAAGCCGCCAACATGAAACTTTTGACATTACATGTTTTCTGAAACAGTCAGGGATTAAGAGACAGTATGGCTGCATAGCAAAATTTCTTCTGAAAATTAATTTCAACATCTAAACCCTTTAAAGGGCTCGAGGTTTTTCTCTTCTACATAAAAGTATGTTACATATATGCTTGTTATTAATATATGAAGCTTTTTACATCTAAATATTTGCATGGTCACATTATCAGTAAGAAAAACATTAAAACATCATCCTCAAATGTAGAAAAAACCTTTCATCAGTAATGAAATTGCATATTGGTGAACTATCCCCCAAGTAAGCCTGATCTGACCAAAATCTCTGCATTTAGCACGTAACTTCCAAATATACCACACATTCAGCTAAAAAATTTTGAAATCTTGTATTTTCACAGTGGGAAACAGGAGAGGTAACAAGATTTTATTCACATGGGCCTTTACTGAAATCTTAAAAATGTATGTTAAAGAACTACGGAGGAGAATCCACACAAGTTGCCTTGGGATTTTTTTGTTTAATTTTTAAGTAAATTTGTTCTTTACCTGCACTTCTTATATATGTAACCAGAATGATAAAAACTTTGTAAAATTTATATCATATGTGAGGCTCTACCAGCATGTCTGACTCATAAAGTTTTAGAGAATTAAAGATTCTTGAGCAAGTTAAAAAAAAAAAAAAAACCAACAAAAAAGAAAAAGTCAGACAAAGTTAGGAAACCCTACTGACCTGTAAATAATACTTAAGCAATCCACCATCCATTAGAATTCTAATTTAAATAGTGTAAAAAGTACTCATATCCTCTTTATTACCAGAATAAAAAGCAACCCCTTCTGTGCACAAGGCTTGGTACTATTCCAAAGCATGCCATTTTTATTAATATGTTCATAACCAATGAAGTGCTTTACAGGAGTAATTCAGACAGCATTAATACCTCTGGACAACAGCCATGAACTATCAAGTGGTACTACTCGTGACTCCAGAGTTCAGCTCTAAATTCAGGTCTTGTAACCAATGCATTCAGGGCTTTTGCACAGAACAGTTTGACATTAACAGATACTGACGGCCCCAGGAAGGGCAGGTGTTGCACACGTCAAAGCAGAGTCTAGAATCATTCCTGTAGGGACTGTGACTAGTCCATGAAAGAAAACAGAGAAGCCACAGCAATAAAGCTAAAGCTTGTTTTGGAACAGAACTGGGAGCGAGCTGCTTTGTCCCCTTAACTCTCCACTGCCCGCATCTTCTCCCATACCTGGAGCTGCACAGACTGCAAAAGCCACTTCCTCTCCGGTTCCTCCACTGCTTGCTACCTGCATGATGGATGCACCTACATGCATTGGAGCTCAGCAGGGGAATCACAAGAGGTGGCCACAAAGAGTTCAGGGTCCATAAAGGATTTTGAGCACATTAGTAAAATGAATGTTGAGCTTCCAGCTCAAATGTGGAACCAGGCTACAGGATCCAATGCATAACTTCCATGTGGAAAAGGTGGGAAGTTTTGGAGCAGAACACTGGATCTGCATTGCAATATGGAGTTAACTTCTGCTGCCAGTAAAGATGCGAGTACATTACCCGTTCTCTACCTGAAGGCAGCATCTGTTTCATTTCCTAATCAAGACATGCATTACTATGCAAGAAAGAAGCAGTACAACCAGACCCCCAAAACCAACTCAGTAAGATTTACTACTCCCACATGAGGCAGCAAAACCCATTTCAGACTTACCTCAGAGACTATTGATGTGAAGCTGCTGCCGAAGTGCACGTGCTTACGCACCTCGCTGCCATTGGCAGTGAGAAGCCATTCCCCAAAAGCCCTCTGCTCACTCACTGAATGGTTGCCATGGCTCTGATTAGCTGGGAGCCCTTGGAGATCCCAGTCGTAGGGAGGAGTTGCACCCACCAATGCGATGAGGATGGCTTCAGTGGCCACATAGAGCTGGCATGAAAAGACAAAAAACATCAAAGATGCTAAACTTACATGCAAGCAATGTTTCTTCCACAGCTGGATCAAATCACTATTAAAAATATTCCCATTTTATATTTGCCTTCTTCCACTATGAGATGACATGTATAGCCCTCTTCTACCCAATATCACACACTGAAGAACCACAGCTTCAACAAAGTCGTTCTTGCATTTTTAATCTATTGGTTATTTGAGAGAAAGTAAGTTCCCCTCCTGATACCTTTCACTCAGTCAGAGGCCAACTCCCACACATAGCAAGTACACCACCTGGATGCATGAAGAGTTGTTTGTGGTACTAAGGAGACAAAATAAAGCTCTTCTTTAATGCAAGTATATTACTCTCCTATATCCTCTCCTTCCACCTGCATTGTTCACTCCTCTGATTTGGTATTTGGAATAGATCTCCTCCTCATGGTTTCATATCTAATATTTTCCACTTTTAATAAGATTTATTCTTTCTTTTTTGATTTTCTGTGAACCTGTTTCACTCTTAAAAAAGGGACAGAGATGCATGTGAGCATACATATGCATTTTTTATGTATCTACACATTTACACATACACACAAGGTCTAAATGCAATGATCAACAGCAGTTTTTGCTTAGGCAAGAGGAAATAAAAACTGCTGGAAATCCAGACATTTCAAGCCTGGTCTAGAGCTGGATTACTGGTGCTTGCTCAGAAAAACACACAGGCCACAATACAATTCCAGCTTAAAACCCAGTGGTCTGAGACCCGTTTGAACACAGAAGTGCCATGAATTCTGCAATAGAAGACAGATGACAAAGTCTTCTGAGAGACAAAAGGAGTTGCTAGTAACAACAAAAAGATCCCCAGATGCTCTTCAAATAAAACTGCCTCTTGTCTCAAGCTGTCACTGAGGATCTGTAACTCAGCACAATAGCTCCTGACAAAAAAAAACCCAAACCAAAACAAACCATACAAAACAAACTAAACCAGCAAACTCCTCCCCCTGCAATAAAAAAAAAAAAAAAGAATTCCTGTTGCTTCTCCTGCCTATTACTTCATTAAAACCCCCTCATCCATGCCTCTCTGTTCCTCAAATCCCACTTCAGGTAGTCCCTGAACACAGTCCTTGCTCTGCTCCCAGCACCTCCTGCATGAACGTTCTTGGGAAGAACATACCTGCAGGAGGTGTGTTCCCTTGGAAGGCTGCTACACAAATAATTCACAAAACTGGAAGACCACAGGCACAACACCACCAGCCCAAGGACCTCTGAATTCTAATGCAAGCAGCACCAGACAATACTATTCTATTCTGTACATTGGAGCAGCTGAAGTTAAAACCCAGATGTAAATGAGAATTACTACTAAATTAAAAAAAAAGACCCTTGAGTTATTACCTGAAAGCATTTTCCCCATCAGCTCCTTTTTGAATTCTACTTGATAAAATGCTAGTGTAGTGGCAGAAGGTAGACATTTCTAAAGAATCATTCTCTTTCCATTTTCTATATTAAAATTATTGAAAATCAGAAGGAATTTGGAAAAAAACCACTATCTGTTAACTATGTTATTATTTAAGCTAAAGGACAACTAGGTCGACAATGATGAAAAGTAAAAGAACTCATCTGGGAAAGAAGGCAATGACTAAGATCACATGCAGAAGGCAGTGTAAAAAACTGAGTAGCCATGTTGCTAGGGTTGTGTGGATATGGTACTCTCAAGAACAGTTTGAAATTACTGAGAAATGAGAATTACAGGTCATGATGTGTGGTGCATCCCTATACTCTGACTCACTCAGATGGTTCCGCATCAGGACTAAGGGATAACATACTTGCTTTTGTCTTGTGAAATAATAAACATATTTTTGAAGTAGATCAGGAAATGAAATCCTCAAGGCATTTGGTTTAAAGAAGGCAAGCATAATGCTTTTCATTTTTCCTCTAGGTGAACTCCACTCCAGCTACAGAAAACTAAACAGAAAAATATGCAATTGCAGGCACATGGAGAAGCACTACAGATTTTCTTTCAATAAAATAAAATCAGCCTTAAGCATCCTAGTGGCTGCAGCAACCAAGTATAGAACAAAGACAGAAACACTTTGAATTGATTTGTGGTATCAGAAAAACATATGAAGACGGAGATGTGTTTTGATGTTATCAAATAGTATTGTTCTATGCTCAAGTTCACTGGAGTCACTGCTGGAACAAGACTCTCCCTCCTAGTGAACACCTGCCTTGTACTTTGGGTAAGAGGCACAGTAAACCCTACTCATTTCATTGTGAAAACAAAACAAGGCCCACAAAACATCCCTCCAAATTAATTTGTAATTCTGAAGATCAAAAGCATTTTCTAAAAGTGATCTTAAAAACATGATGAAGCAAACTCTAGACGTAAAAGAATTTCCAAATAGTTTTAATTTAAGTAAGAGGCAGGTTGTGTTAATGCATCTGGAGATTCTTCCCTTAAGAATTCTAAATGCTTGTACCTAACAGTAACAGTTGTGCAGACTGGAGAACAACATAAAATACTAAGAAATCAAACAAATATTATATAACAACTCTATAAGGTATAAAATGGCTACATTTTATGCACTATGGTAAACAAAGCCCTTCATTTTTCGCTTGTTCTATAACCCAAATCAAGTCAAATTTATGTCCTTAGTGTACAACCTCTGCTCAAACATGTTTAATTGGCTCTATACGGATGTTAACACTCCCTACCAAGTTTCCTGCAGTGATCTGTATTAATCAAGATGAATACCAAGCACAGAGGGATGAGGCACCAGCTCATAGTCACTGACAATGAAATGATGAGAGTTTTGTTAGTTTTAGTTTCTCCTATTTGTTGATATTCTCTTTAGGTCAACAGTTTATAGCCTGTCTAGATGAGAAGGCTATGGTGTAAGGAAATTTATTAAAAGGCAATGCTTGGTAATCTGTAAACTGTCATTTTCTCTGGTAAGTAAATTTTAGTTAGCCAGTTACAGCTATTTCATTAAGAGGTCTGGAAATTAGCTAAAAATTAATATTAATAGAAGTGGCTGCAATGTCTTGACCAGCTTTCCTGGTGTTCATTTTCATAATAAATTACTTGCAAAAAGACGTAGGATCTCTTAGTAAGACTAGAAAGGGAGGGGGAGGAAGACTTTAAATAGTTTCAATTGTGTATAATGAAAGCACGCAGAAAAGTAACATAAGAAACACCCATTAGGAAGCGCAAAAGAAAGAGAAAAGCAAGACTTCAGTGCCAGGAAGAGGAGCTTTCACAATGGTTTTAGTCAGCTCATCAGCAATTCACAACTAGCCTGGTCCTTCTAGACAAGTATCAGCTGAAGCATTCACTGCTGAATAAAATAATGAGTAAAACACCAGCCTCTGACCCTCAAATACAGAAGCATTAAAACCTCACCCTGAGGAAAAGGAAAAATTAAGGAAGAACAATGAATGACCTTGCTCTGGTAGAAGTCTTTGATGAAGAGATGGTTACAGTTCAGAACTGAAGTAATTTCTTCTGAACTCATGACAAGCAGCTGAAAAGCTGGAGGGCAACCTTATTTTTGAAAATCTGATCTCATCTGCTCTGAGTCATTTCCAAAGGGTTATTTGCCTTTAAATTCACATGATTTTTTTTTTTTTCTCCTCAATAACTCCAATGTGGAAAAGCCCCAAAACTTATTGCAAAGTTATTTGCTGCTGACAACACACTCTCGTCCCAAAGTACCCTTCCCTTCTTGGTGGCACAGTATCAGGAGACCTGTTAGGTGCACAGGAACACCCAAAAGGAGAAGGAAAGGCTGTTGTAGTTAAAGCAAAGAATCACCATGTGCAGAACAACATGATGTCATCTCTTGGTCACTTACCCAGCCCAGCCCACTCTGGCAGGAAATATTCCCCATGCAGTGTGTAACCATTGTTGATTATCACCTGTGACTTACCAAGCACAGAGCAGACACATATTTTGACATAACTTAGGGCTTCTGAAGACAAACAGAGGAAACCTACCAAAACAGACTTTTTAAGCCTGAAATTTCAGGCCTCCAGAATCCACAGAAGAAAGTCCAGAGTCTGTCCAAAACCACAACTTCATTCTGGAAATTCTTAAACATCTATATTGAAAACTAACACTGTACAGAAAACCAACACTCCTTGAGCCTTGCTTCCTACAGGTTTGAGGAAAATGTCCCTTTAGCTTCCCCCTCTTCTCCGTTCCAAACATCCAAACACACACCTCTCAACTTCATGCCATGCTCAGTACTATTTTGCTTCACTTTCTGCCAGCAAACACTGGCACCTCAAGAGCAAATAACTTCATTGTACAAGCTTTCTGCAAGGTCAGTCCACATGGCAGCTGACTCCTGTGTACACACCTTTGTCTGACAGGGCTGTGGAAACACTGCACCCTCACATCATCAGCTCACAGGTCTCTGACTATGAATAAATAAGTTGGAAGTAGTATTTTTCTGCCTTTAAAAACACAAGGCAAAAAGAAAGCCCACATGCTGGTAAGTCAGAGAACAAAGACAATAAACACAAACCAAAATTGCAGAAAGTATTATAAATACTACCTCTGCTTCAACAGGAATACTCAGGAAAGCTAAACTACATTTGTGTGCAAACAAGTGGCAAGACTCCTCAGCTGAACACCAGTTTCACCAATGTCACGTCAGAAGTGCCACTCCACTACTCTTATGTAAAGAAGGACTTAAAGAGAACAAAGCAAAGAAGTCCCAGAAGGTCCTACTGCAGTCAGTGGCATTGTAGGATAACAAGAAGTCAGCAAAGACTGGCAAAAAAAAAGAAAAAGGAGAAACTGTGGGCTGACGAGTCTCAGGCAGGGTTTAGTCCTGCTTCCAAAAGCATGATTATTTCTTTTGGATTTCATCTTCGTCCCTCTTTCTCTCCATCCTTTCCAGGCTGTGTTGGCTATGAACACACCTGAGTCACAGACAGGACTATAAGTGATCAAAGTCCTCACCTTGGCACTCTGGCTTGGGACACGGACAAAGAATATTGGGTGAACACCTTGGTCTCAAAGAGGCAGTTCTGCTACAACTATGCGAAGAGCACTTTCTTAGCTAAAGCTTTTAACCTGGTAAATTACTGATCACTTCAGACATGTTCACTTAAGTATCCAGACTAAAAGACAATGCCCACTTTTGTATAAGCTACTTTCATTTATTTATTCACTGTAAGGACCTGTCAGAGGGTAAACAATTAGCTCTACTTGTGTTTTGCTGATTGTGGGTTTTTTTTAATGAAAAAAAAAAAAGTCTTGGGTTTAATGCTATTTCAGAGCAATGTAATGCTTCAGAACTGAAGAACGTTTTTTCCAGTTTTGTGGTGTAACTGCTAAACAAGTGATTTTTAGCCTCAGAATTCCTTGAATTACTCCTAAAAGTGCCTGGAAAAATAATTAAGGAACACAAAGCTGCCAGCAGTCTTACATTTACTGCACAAGGACTTAACCTATTCAGTAGGAAGTCTCTAGGAGGTCTACAAATTGAGAGAGATTGGGGAGCTCTGGTCTTTACACATTTTTAAGACACCAATAACTGAACATCACACCACAAACAGAAAGCTTGGTAAGCTATATGTACAACTCTCTTCAGCTTTCCTTACTTGAGGATTTCAAAAGTTTCATTGTGCCTTCTAAGGCAAATTCTTAACACCCTTTCAACCCTAAACCCACCAAGATTAGGAAAACAACCAGGTGAACAAAAATACAATGTTTAACCAGGTGAAGTTGTAAACTTAGTCAGAGATCATACTGTAAACAGACAAGACCTAGAAAACAGATGTTATTGCTCCAGAGGGACTCCAGTCCTGCTGGGCTGGTACTTCAAAAAATCAAGCAGAGGTTTTACTTAATGCAAACAATGCGCACGAGGCACTACATTACAGAAGTAGTTATATTAACTACTCCAGTTAAAATAAAGACACTTGAAAGCACAAAACTTTATCTGTGTCAGAAATAAAAGGCAACTATCACATGCAAGTTGGAAACAACTCTTCTGAGTTCCATTGCACACTTACTAATTCTGTCACCCAAGAGAAAAGGAAATTAGAGCCTCTACAATGGAGGAAAGTGTCATTGAGGAGTGTCTTAATGATGTGGCTTGCTGGTGGAAAAACACAGCCAATTTATTGAGACTGTGTACACATGGGCAGGGAAGGAGGAAAGGGAAATAATGTGTCATAATACAAATATTTTTAACCCACAGTCTTCACTATCCAGTAGAATTATGCCTGTTAACTATGAGGCTCATCTCCCAAGGGTGCTCAGAGGACAGACTGGCTAAACGGATTGTTTCAACAGATTGCCAGGCCGAAAGATAACTTGATTAAAACCAAAAGATGGGATTTCTTCAGCTCCCACTGAATCCAAATACCATCCCATTGTACAAAACATTCTACGGAACTTTATTATTAACAGTCTGAAAACATCTCCCCATATGTTTTACCCACACTGCAAATAAAGATGACAATCACTATTGACACAGTGCCTCCCAGACACCTTCCATTCCCAGTTGATAAAACAGACTTTGCAAAAAGCAAGACATTCATCCACAGCCCAAGTAAAGGGCCCCAGAGCAAGTTCTGCCTGACAACTTCACTCTTTACATACCATGTAGCCCTTTTTTTTAAAAAAAAAAAAAGTTTGCATTTCTTTTAAATAGGCAGAACAATCTGCTTTCTTCCCTCTCTTGCTAGGCCTTCAGAATGTCTACTTCTTTGTGCCTTTCTCAAAATTCCAGCTCCTTTCCATGCCCATCAGCAATAATTTTGTTAAGGTCTTTACAACAGCACAGTGAACAAGCACCTTCCAGGACAGGACTGCACAGAAACTGAGGTAAGGCTCGTAAGTTAAATTGCAAAAGCTGACTAGAGGACTTGATCCAGATACATACACACAGAAAACGTGGTTTCAGTGTCAGAGAGAATGGAGTGATCCTTAGAAGAGCAAGAACATTCAGCAATTGTCAATGGCACTTTAAGCCACTTAAATTGAGCTCAACTACATGCACTTTGCAGTTCAGATGCAGCTAAAGAAGGGAAGGTCTTGAAGTTACAGCTCACTTTTCTACACCTCAAGCTTGCTCTGATCATACTCTTGCACATAAATGTAAAGCTTAGCTACATGAGTGATGCACTGGTTTAAGACACAACATAATTTTGAAGGAAGATGGGGATGTAGGCAGTTGATAAGACATTCATGACTCCCTTCCACTAAGGATTATTTTTGGAAAAAATCCAATAGCAAGCTAGTTAAAATTAATCAGCAAGGAAGTAGTTGTTACAATCCAGACTTCTGCACTGCATCAGAGTTAAGGACCCAACTGCTAATGAAGCATGTCATAACTCAGCATTGTTATTTCAGGTTTTCTGCAGAATATAGTGCAATGCCAGCATCGGCTGCATTCATGTTTTTAAGGTTGTAAGTGTAACATAATTAAAGATAAGTGATCGTTTCTTTTAAGGAATGGTTAAAGATCTGAAAGAAATAGGGACCAAAGGATCAAGGAGTCTTGGTTAGCATCTAAATCACTGAAATAAAATGTCACATGTGACCAAACCACCATTTCTTTTTTTTTTTTTTAATCCTTAAAAGATTCCCCCCAGACAACTGAAGTAAATTGCAGGATTGGTCTTCACTTAAAAATTCCACCAACTTTCAAGCAGAAATATTCTTAGCTAAATGAGTAGCAGCATTTCTGCATTAATAGTTTATACACTTTTGCATTACTAGTCTATACACTTATGCCCATATAGTTTATTTTTCTTCCCAAGCAGGAATACATTATACTAGAACAAGGATTTATATTCAGTGATGCAACTACTCTAAAAGCCTTCATCACATCTACAAGAAAAGAAGTACCATCCTTCAGCACACACATGTTCTGAGTAATGCACAAAAAGATGTGGGAATATGAAGATTTCCCCAAGGAAAAAAAAAATTGAGTCCCTATTGCTTATGACTGTATCCATGGCACATTTGAAACCCCTCCTCCACATAAGTGGCTGCACATGTCTGGCACACTTTCTCCAACTGCTTTATGGAGAATCAGAGGGACTTAGAACTCTCACTTCTCGCATAAAGCAAAAAGCCAAACCCTGCGGTAATCAAAGTGAAAGAGGATTACACGGTAATTCTGTAAATCCTTATTATATCTGCCACCTTGCTTACTTACCTTACAGATACTTATAGTTGAACTGTGTCTAAGTTATGGAGCAAGTAACTTTGGGTAAACACAATAGCTGTCATGAAGCCCCTGGAACAACTGCAGCACACTATACCAGCAATTGTAATGCAACTTGTGTAATACCCCTCTCTTTCCTTAATTTTAATCATTCAAGCAACCTCATGTAACTATCTTCACTTTTTTTCCATCTTCCCTTCAGTTAGTGAGTTCCTAAGACAGACAGAAAAACCACCCTTGTTAATTATCCATACTGCTGTGCAACGCACATTGCTCAACTTTAGGCAAAGCCTCTTCCAGCTGTGCAAGCAAGAACTCCCCTTTTAAACCCTAACATGTTTTTAAAAGCCTTTCAATAGAGATATAGTAGGAACACACTTCCATTCTCAGATTTCTGCAGGTTCAGTTTGGAGCTGGGCAACACTGTCGCTCAGATTCACTGGCAAAGGCAAACCTCCTTCACAAGAGACCAAGACACTTCCTATTTTTAAATATGCTTGCAGGCTCTGATGCATCTGATCAAGGTGTGAGATTTTGTCTTATGTTGCTTACACACACTAAACAAACACTAAAATACCACTCTTTAATAATACTTCAGTATCATTTCTTCAAAAGATTGTGAGCATCTTTCCAGTAATCACCAGGTGTCAAGCAATTGCTTTTAGCCCAAGATAAAGTACAAAGTTATACGCTCCCTTTATTTCTCCCACACTCAAAGGCCTACTGGAAATGCAAAACTAATCTAATCTCAAACTCACATCACTAGTTTATCTTCACATTCCTCAGGTAAGTTCAGTCTTTATGTAATTCCATATAATTTGGAAAAATGTTTCTCTACATTAGCTGTCATCCGTCCATTACAAAGTTACTGCTACAGAACATTCCTAAAACTCTTCCAAGTTCCTATTAAGTTGGTAGTGAATAAGCCAGGCATACCTTAGTACAGTAACAGCTCAACAGGTTAATGAATAACAGCAACAGGTAGCAGAGGAAAAATACAAATCAGGGAAGATAAAGGAAGCACCCCATAAGGCTTACACTTAAGTTTTACACTGATAACACACAAAACATTTTTCTGACTACAAGCAAGCTGGAGGTTTTTGTCAGAATGTCAGTAAAGTCATTCCACAAGTTCCAGTTCATTAAAGCCCACATGAAAATTGACTTACATGGAAAGTCTCACCCATACAGACAGAAGTGTTGGGTACAGATTGCCTTAAAGAAGTTCTGCAAGCTAAACTATGTTTGTAATTATAATTCAGAGACCAGATACACTGGCATATCAATAAGGCTACACGGTGGAAGTCGTTTACTGCAGAAATTTATAAAAGAAAAACACTAAAATGAGGGAAAGTATGTATGAAACTCAAAAAGATTAGCACCATGCAGAGAAGAAAAAGCACAAAAGCCTACCAGCTAATTAAGAGCATCTGCTGGGAATCTTACTGGAAAGGGAAAGCACAGAGTTTATGCTCAGGATATTGGCATCAGAGATGAAGGGACTTAACACAGCAAAGATAAAAATATTTTTCACACATGGGGTACTCTAATCTCTAAGAATGTAGAAGTACTTTTTATACCAACAGGCCAATGCGAAAATATAGGCCAGCATTAAAATATAGGTCAACTGAGGAAGGACATGGAAAGGGACAGGCAAACAAGGAATAAAATGGAAAAATCACTCCAGGGCAGAGTCAGTGACACAGACTTCTAGGAGTTCTCATTCTGCTGAGAGATGCTGCATCTAATGCACTAAAGAAGCCCATGATTACCTAAATCTACATCACACACACCAGACATTACTTACCTTTGGGTCCATCCTCCAAAGGCTGATGATAAACCAGACAAAAGACTAATACTGGTCCTGGAACCTGCCTTCAGTCTTGCTCTTGCACATCCCAGTGACACTTATGCAACTTGGCACCAATAAAGGAACACAAAAAGCAATCAACCACCCAAGCAGGAACCAGCTGTGTAAGTCCAAATCTATTAATGGACTGAAAGACAATCACATCCAAATCCCTTAGACTCTTGTGCAAAGAAAATAGACCAGAGGATGATCCTCTTTGGTAAAGTTCAAGAATTAAAGATAACATGAGAAGAAAGAAACACAGACTGCAAACCTGCTACCTTTTTTCTTTAGTTATTCTGAATTAGTTCTAGGATTTGCAGTGATCCTTCTATTTACTCCTCCAACCAGAAATGCAAGTTAATCCATTAAAAACAAAACAAACATTACAGAACAGCTGACCCATACTACTCAAAATTGTGGAAACAGAGCACTTGTCATGCTTGCCATTCATTCCAGAACATGACCAGCACTGGAAAAAAAAGTAACTACTACTTCCTTAATTCCTTGTCTTCAGTGAGTATATAACTTTTCTAGCCTTACAGCCAGCAGAAAAAGCTCTAAGCAATGTCTTAAAGGATTAACTAGCTAAATCAGTAAAAAAAGGGAGGAAACAGACTTACAAAGCTTTTGCTGTTCATCACAGCTTTACAACCAAGTACAGAGTTCTCATCTGACAAGACTGAGCAGCAGAACTCTCTTCAGTCACATCATAAAGCTTAGTATTTCAGTCAGTCCCCTAGCTGCCAGAGGACATCTTCATTCTCACAGTTCATGGCCAGAAGTTCTTGATTACTACAAAATACTGGTTGGCAGAGGTGGGAGGACACTGAAGTTCCCCTCTTACCTCCTCCAGCTATTAAATTTCCACAGCGGCAGTAACCCAGCATTTGCCAGCCTAGCTGAATTCATGACCATTAAGCTTTTGATGCTAACCAGGGGTAACCCAGATTTCTGTCAGATTCAAACTGTGCTTCAGTCCTAGGCCTGACTGTGAAGGTACACACAATATCCTCATCTTCCACCCCTACCCTCAGAGGAATATGTACAAAGACTAAGCAAAGTTGAAAGACAACAAACGTGGTTGCAGAGCACATCATCTGCTTATGCAGTCTCTGACAGGTAATCCAGGACTCCACTGCTACTTTGGACTCTTATCACAAAACTTAAGAGAGCTCCAGTTTGGTATCTCACAGAACTTACTACCCAAAATGTAGAGTCTCATCCAAATACCCCATGGAGAGACACCACCCTCGCACTCCAAGAGTCAAGGCAAATCAAAGTACCCTAACCCATCATCACCTACCAGCTGATTAGATGAGATCTTCTGCACACAGAGGTGTCACTGCCCACCTGCCACTTTACCAGTGACAATCAAGCCACACACAACCCAGAAATCCCCAACCTAGGCCATTCATTCTAGGTCGCACACAATTCCCAGCAGAGCCTGATAAAAGTCACCTTCTCCCAGCCTAGCCCATGGAAATCTCGGCTTAACTTCGCTCCAGCCAGCCCTTCCTTCACCTGACGAGCTCCCCACTCCAAGCATGGGCTCAGGGAGCGACACCGGGCACAGCTGCTCGGCCAGGGGCACCGAGAGCATCCCCTGCCCCAAATCCGCCCTGCCTGCGGACAGGAGCCCGGCACGGCGGTGCAGGACACAGCCAGGGCACAGCCCAGCTGCTGCCACAGCTGCCTTCGTTCCCGAGGGACACCCCATCGCTTCCCACGGGACACCCCGCGCTTCCCACGGGACACCCCCATCGCTTCCCGAGGGACACCCCATCGCTTCCCACGGGACACCCCCATCGCTTCCCACGGGACATCCCCATCGCTTCCCACGGGACACCCCCATCGCTTCCCGAGGGACACCCCGCGCTTCCCACGGGACACCCCATCGCTTCCCACGGGACATCCCCATCGCTTCCCACGGGACATCCCATCGCTTCCCACGGGACATCCCCATCGCTTCCCGAGGGACACCCCATCGCTTCCCACGGGACATCCCCATCGCTTCCCGAGGGACACCCCATCGCTTCCCACGGGACACCCCGCGCCTCCCACGGGACACCCGTGCCCGGGAGCAGCCGGGGCGGGCCCAGGGGGTCCGCCGGGGTCTCACCTGCAGCAGCACGGCCAGCAGCACGCACAGGTACACCTGGTAGGGCCCCATCTGCCCCACCAGCGGGAACGCCTCCTCCACCTCCATCCCGCGCCGCCGCCGCCGCCGCCGGGCAGCGCATCCCCGGCGATGGGGATGGGGATGGGGATGGGCAGGGAGGAGGAGAGCGACCAGACGGACACCGGACAGCAGGAGGAGGAGGAGGAGGGCGAGGAAAAAAAAAAGGAGGAAAGGGCGGGAGGCAGGAGAGATGCGGCGCTCACGCGCAGGCGCCCGGAAGAGCAGCCGGGATGCGGCCACCTCCCTCGCTCCCTCCCTCCCCTCCCTCGCTCCCTCCCTCCCCTCCCTCTCTCCCTCCCCTCCCTTCCCTCCCTTCCTCCCTCCTCTTCGTTCCCTCCCTCCCTTCTCCTCCCTTCTTCCCTCCCTCCGTGCCGCGCCCGCCAGGGAAGCGGAAGCGCGCGCGGCGCTAGCGCACGCGCACGGCCCGGGATGGGATAATTTGGGATGGAGTAATTTGGGATGGGATCATTTGGGACGGAATAATTTGGGATGGATGGGATAACTTGGGATGGGATAACTTGGGATGGGATCATTTGGGATGGATGGGATCCTTTGGGATGGGATCATTTGGGATGGGATCATTTGGGATGGGGGTATCGGGGCAGTGCAGGACCGCGGAGCGGGATGCAGGTGGAGCATGGGGGATGTTGTGCCTCCCGAGGTGCAGCATCACCTCTGTTCCCAGGTGTTGGGAAGGGGCCCGGGCACAGGGGTGTTACCCTGGAGCCGCGGTTGGACCCAGGATGTGCTGGCAAGGTGGATCTGGGTTTTAAGGCATTCTCCATGGCTCGCACCGTCCCGTTCCATCCTAAGGGCACAGTGAAGTTACGGGCTCTGCCCAGCAGGTTTGCACCTGTACTGAGGTTTGGGTTAGACATTAGGAAGAAACTCTTCACAGGAAAGGTGGAACCTCCACAGACAGTGGGATGGACTGCCCAGGGAAATGGTGGAGTCACTGTCCCTTGGAGGTGTTTAAAGAAAGACCGGACGTGGCCCTCGGTGCCATGCTCTAGCTGACGTGATGGTGTTTGGTCACAGGTTGGACTCGATCATCTCAGGGGTCCTGTCCAACCTAATTGATTCTGGGATTCTGAACAGTGTTAGCCCTGTGTCCAGGAAGCTGTGCCCACATAGTGCACGCTGCTTAAGTTCCGAAAGCTCACACAGGACCCCTAAATGCTGATAACTGTGGAGCATTCTGTAATGATACTTCATAGCACACCTGCAGGTAGTTGGGAGGGGGAAAAAAAAAAAAGCCAAATGTGGCATAGGACTATTGTGTGGGTGCCACTAGAGGCCATTTCTGGACCTACAGAAATCTTGCTGTTCTAGATTTAATGCCTGGTGAGGACATGGCTCTCTCCACTACATCAGTCTTCACAAAACTGTAGTTGTGATGTATTTTATGAAAAGTATTTGGAGAGCCTCCATTGTGAACATGTGGTAGAAGTTCTCACTTAGAAGTAATGGGTCTGGTTTGTGAAGGAACACTGCTGCATAGGGATGGGAAATAAATACATGTGAAATACCAATACTCATGCAAAATGGCCACGAGCTTTTTGTGGTCCATTTTCCTTCTATCTTTACAGTAAAACTCCAGGAACATGAAACAAATTAGATCGCTGAGACTTTTTTAGCTTGTGGTACCAAGAAGTAGCAACAACATCTTTATGCTTGTGGCTTTTATTGTATGAGCAACAGCTGGAGGGAAAGGAAGAGAGTTGTGTCATGAGATACGACCTTTAGGATCATGCCAAGAGCCAGGGAAATAGTACGATTTCCCTGCTGTAAAAATCTTGGCAAATTGACAAGCATCAAAGCAATTTACTCTTAATATGAAATTCACCTTTGCCCTAAGCACTTCTTTTCATATTTGAGGCTTAGTAGAGATTGATTAAAGGCAAAACAGCAAAGGATTTCTGAAATGTCAGGACCTTTCTGCTGTTCACCCAACCGCAGTTGTCTCATTTTATTGCTCAGCTAAGATGTGGAGATGTCCTGGTGTTTGGGATGCTCTGTGTTCATCTCCCCTGCATCCTCCCTGCTCTCCCAGTCAGTTCAGTGACACTCTATGGCAACCACAGCTTTATTCCAGCTTGCCCAGCAACAGGGAGAGCTGTTGCCTTTGCCATCAAGCCCCCGGCTCCTCTTGGCTCTTGAGCAAAGGTGAACAGAGCCAGGGAAGGAGGTGGTACTTGGCTTTCTATCAGGAGGGTAGTGCCTCCTGAATTACCCTGTTCCCTGCAGTCCCCAGGCACTTCTCAACTTCTCCCTCTCACTGAGGACCTCCAGACCCCTGTCTGGGAGTTTTCCTTCCCAAGGTCCCCCACTTCTTACAGCCACGCAGTCTACAGGCTCTGCCTGCTGTGTGGGCAGCAATTAGAGCTGGCAGCTTTCTGCTCTGTTCACCTCCATGAGGTGCTGCCTTTCAGGCAGTGCTCTTGCTCTGCTCCTGCCATGGCTCTGCTGAGGTAACGCCTCTGACTCCTCCAGCCTACAGTCCTGACTGTACTGGAGTTTCTGTATTGGCTTTAGGCACATTGCCATAGTGCAACAATGCCCTACACCTGTAGAGAACAGCTGTCAGGGAGCTGTCTCCTCTTGTGCTGCTGTTTCCCAAACAGTCCAGTGGAGAACCATGAAGATGATTAAGGGACTGGAACATCTGTCATGTGAGCAAAGGCTGTGAGCTGGGACTGTCTAGCCCAAAGCAGAGAAAGCTCAGGGAAGAACGTCCCAATGTGTGTAAATACCTGGTGGGAAAGAATAAAGAGAAGGAGCCCAGGCTCTTCTCAGTACTGCCTCCTAACAGGATAAGAGGCAATGGAAACAAATTTAAAAAACAAACAAACAAACAAACCAGAAACTCAATCTGAATACGATAACTTTTATGTACTTACATATACATATTACTGTAAGGGTGATCAAACACTGGAACAGGGTACCTTAGGCTATGGAGTGTCTGTCTGTGATGATATTAAACACCCAACTGGACATGGTCCTGGACAACCTGCTCTAGCTAGCCCTGCTCGAGCAGAGGGGGTAGAGTAGATGATCTCCAGAAGTCAGTTCTAATCTCATCTATTTTATGATTCTGTAGTTTGTGTGTCACAGTGATGACCAAGCCCCTCATAATCCCACTTCATTCTAAACCTTACAAATTTTGGTCACATCACGAAAAATGCCGGATTTTAGTAGGGATTTGGCTTTTAATTTTTTGCAGTGAAACCTGAGTTATTGGCAGAAAGGGTGATGTTTGAGTCAGCCTGAAGGAGGGACTTGGCAGGAGAGTATCTGTGAGACACTGACCAGAGGTATAAAGCAAGGAAGCCATGCAGAGCATAGTGGGAGGAGAGGAAGAACTGACTAAGAGAAGTAAAATACCCATTAACCATCATCCTAAACCCAAAACATGCAGGTCACCTCATGCCACATTCTGTAATGTCCATATGGTGAATTTAGTGGAAAAAGAGCTTTTTCATCTTTCTGCTTTTACCTGACAATGAAAGGTGTCTGCCCTGTGAGGCCAGTGGTTTTGGAAAGGATTGGATGCAACGTTTAGAGGTTTCAGCATTTTGTTGACATAACGATAGCACTGCACTGCACTTGGCCAGTGATGTGTCCTTGCTGGAGCCCTCAGATCTTCCCAGAGTATTATTGTCCATGAAGTTCATTAATGTGCAATTTTCTTTCTCCTCCTCCTCCTCATTAATAACCAGGTCAAAGAAGAATACTCTTAACAGTCCTGTTTGTGGGAATTTTTTCTTTTAATGAGAGAGATTCAGGCTTCTTACTCAGCCATAAATATGATATCCCCTAGGTTTTTCGACATTGCTCCCAACCACCCCCCTACTACCACTTCATGGGTTTTTTGCTCTGTAGAGGCTTACACATCAAATTCATTTGGGCACCCCAAAACTGAGACATGCACATGGCTTCTTTTTCAGATACATTCAGCCCTTCTCTGTCTGTATGTAATGATGACCCAGAGCATTCAAAGCACTAGATATATGTAAATGCAAAGGGATAGCCCTAAGCTACATTTCTCTCTGTAAAATAAAAAATAATAAAAAAAGGATTAAATTAGATATCTCAGAGCTAAAAACTCGTTCTGGTTCATTGGCATTCTGTTTCCAGATTGGTTACATTCACTTGTAGTAAATTCTGACAATGGCTGTTAATTTTGCCTTGGAAACCACAACCAATAACAGTTTGAAAAATGGCCTTAAAAGGACTTCTGACGTTCTCACCACCTAGCTGGGGATTTCTTGCCTGTTCAAAGGGTGGCCACACAAATTGTTGATTCAGCACTTAGCACAGCTGAATTCTAGAGAAGATCTGTTCCTGATGGAGGAAGTTTCAGCTTGTCCATGAGTAGACACTGTGAGTAAGCTATGAACCATAGCCCAGGCTGCTGTGGATGAGAGAAGATAAGTGAGTTTGTGTGAATGACCAAGTACAAAATTCCTCTGAGGTTTATCTAATGCAAAGAGGAAACACCTCTGGCTCTGGAAAGTCCCCTGAAAGACAAATTGTTCAAAGGTGGTACCTGGAGGAAATACTCTCTCTTATGACACTCCTGTCTCAGCATCAGCTTTTGGACACAGCAGGAGATGGGATTTGGGTAAAAAAGGACATTTGCTGTCCTGTTGCACAGCCACTTTTGTGATCTTGCACTTCAATCAGATTTCCAGCCCTTTCTGACCTCCATCCCCCTAACTCAGAGAAGGTTTCCAACACATCAGCTGAGCTGAATGCTGAACTGCAAATGACTGAGCTCTGAGGCAGTGAGAATGGCACCAGTGGGAAGAGATGGTGGAAGCCTCTTCCATAAGAATATAAGAGGGCTATGGCTCATAAAAACAGTTACTGCTAAACAAGCCGAGGGCTGAAAGAGGGTTCATCCTTTAGGATGAAAATAAAACGGAGGCTCCTTGACCTCTTAACTTCATCTGATCCAAAGCAAGGTGACACAGCAGTCAGAGGGTTGACGATACCTGTCAGAATGCTTGCCTTTGCTGGCCTCCTGTCATGGAAAATGGAGATTTTTCCAACCAGACTAATCAGCTGCATGTTGCAGCTGGCTTACCACATAATACTGTGCAAAGCTAGCATATGGCTCATTAGAATATACCCTGACTCAGTGCTCAGCCAAACAATCCACCAAGGCATTTTTGCTTCTCTGATGTGCTGTTTGCACTTTTTGCAAACAAAGCAACAAACAATTCCTTTGGAGGTACTTTTCAATTTTAGATGAGGCTTGGGGATGCTGAATTCCTGTCTGAACTGTGAATGGTGTCAGCAGCTGATTCTCTATCCCTTCCTAGATGGACAGTTGTCTGTTGCAAAACAGCTCCAGTTCAGGGTCCTGGGAAATCTGAGCTTGCTTACACATCATGTATCTGTGGCAGTGGATAGTTGTTTGGTCCTACTTAGTTTCCCCTCACATTAGATGGGAATCCCTTAACATTACCCAATCCCTTAGACAATCACCTACAGTGTCCATCATGTGGTAGAAGGTATGTTTTCACCACCAACACCTTCAGGGATTTCAGGCTGAGCAAAGGAGTTTATGAAACACACCTTGGTGCTTAAATATACTAAAATTTAGACATAAAAAAAAAAAAAGGAAAAAAAGCCCCGACCAATTATGTAGTCCTGAGAGGCAGGATTGGTCACTGTGATCTCCAAGCAGTGACTGAGACAGAGATAACAATGGTGAACATAGAGTTGTATGCTTGTACCTCAGAATGGTTCTCATGAACAGTTGTGCCACACTGCCTTTGAAAGAACCCACGTGTTCTTTGTATGCTCTTTTCTTTCCAAGCAGTCATCATTTGGCTGGAATAGTGCTCATAATCTTGACATTTATACCATTCCTTCTCTGCCTTATCACCAGCGTGCAGAAGACTCATTTGGACCATGTCTCTCGCTCTGGAGACTGATAAAGATCCCACAGAAGTAAGCAGAAGCACTTCCAGGTGGTTTGTCTGGCAGAAGCAGCAGCACTCTGGATTGGGAGGCAGAGAGGGCACTTGGCGAGTGATAGCTTTCTCACAATTCCCTCAAAGTGCCCCTAATAAGGACAACCTCCTGGATTTCAGCAGCTATTTCTACTTCAGGTGTGCCAGGTAGTGCAGTGCTGGTATTCTGCTCAGCATGTCTGGCTGCCCATTAAATTTCTAAATCACTGCTGCAGGTTATCACAGGAGCAACCTGTCCTTCAACAGCAACTCCAAACTGCAAAATACGGCTTCTGTTCCTGTCCTGCCCTTGCAAAAGAGGTGCAGTAACTTAGGAAAAAACCCTTCAGTAATGAAGGTGTATAGACAGCCAGACACCAGACAGGTGCTGCTGAGTATCAGGTAGAAGCTCATAGTCAAAATTAGCAGAAATTTGGAGAACTAAGAGGACTGTGGCAGCAACATGAGAAGTCTCATGGGGCCCTACTTGTCTGACCTGGTAGGCTGGCACAGACTGTCCTACATGGACTGCCAGCCTCTGGCTGGCACTAGCTGAGGGCTGTCCAAAGTATGAGGGCTGTCAAAAGTATGGGAATTTCAGGTGCTTCCCATTGCCCAAGAAAATAGGAGGTTTCAAGTCATCTTTATGTTCAGACATCCCAGTTGATATACGGGAAAAGGAAAGACACAAAGCCCTTACCCAGCTCAGCATCCCGGAGAAACCACTGGCTTTGCCCTGCAGTTTCTGGACACCTACAGTCAGAAGGATCTCTCAGCCATCCACAATACTAGCTTTTATTTTTCCAAGTTGTCTGTTGCTTCAAAAACTTACAGTCTGGTGCAAGACATGAGTCAACAAGAACAATGAAGGACAGGTAAGCAGTAATATGAATCCACATGAGTACACAAGTGTGTCCCTGCCCATGTCACGGGCAGTGGAACTAGATGATCTTTAAGGTCCCTTCCAATCCAAACTGTTCTATGATTCTATGAAATTAGCTGGATGTAGAAAGTATGGAGACAACAGGGGTTTGCCATTGGAGTTAATGGTACAATACAAATGAGATAAATACAGTGGCACTGAACTGCCCTTACAGGTAACATGATGTGAGATTTTCACAGGCACTCAGGTAGAAAGAGGTCCCAGGGAAGGCTTTCAAATGGAGTGGATTTGGACTATATAGGGTTTCTGCAGCAGAGATGATGAGAGGGGATTTACATACCCTGGATGTGAAAGTGCAGATGGTGTGATAGCTGATATTACAGTGCCCTGGTAGCAGGAAAGATGCTTCACTGCCTATATGCTCAGAACCTCAGGAAGCCTGGAGATCTCAGCTGGGACCTTCTCATACCTTTGGTTCAGGACAACCTGCAAACCACTGCAACACGATGGAAATCCATTTTGAGTCAAAATGTTCAGCTGTGTGTAGAAAGATACAAGATGACAACAAAAACAACAAGTCTACATGTGAATTTTGAGGCCATCACAGCAGGACCAAGGCTGGCTGTACCACTGCTCACAGTCTGAACTTTAGTGGCTCTTCAGTGAGTCAGAGAATTTCTGGATATAAAACACTTCAGCCTCACCTCTTTTTTACTATGGAGTTACAACAGATTTAACACAAGCTGAAATCACCCAGACACAACAGCTAAGCCTAACCAATGAAGTAGTTCCTAAGACAGGCCCAAGGACAGGGCTTTGCAACCCAGTTGGGCAGGATTAAGGTAATTTGTTTTTGTACAACCCACAGTTTCATAGAACCACAGAATCCTTCAGGTTGGAAAAGACCTCTAAGACCATTGCATCCCACTGTTAACCCTGCACTGCCATCTTCACCACAAGTGCCACATCTAGATGTTTTTTAACACTTCCACGTCCCTGGGCAACCTGTTCCAATGCATGATCACGCATAAAGTGAATATTTTTTTCCCTAATGTAGTGCCGTGTTCCTCATGGTTTTGCTCATCACCCTCAGCAACTGGCGCTTCTGGGAAAAGCCCAGTGGTGGGAGGAAGGCAGGAGTCTCCCTCCCGGCCCCAGCGCTGGCCCGACGCGGGTGAGACAAAGGAAGACGGAACCGTGCAAAGATGCCTGAATCCCTTTTGAGGCCGGGGGGCCGGGGGAGGTAAAACCCAACCCCCAAAATAAAGGAACATCTGGCTGCGGCTGCCTGCGCGCCGGGAACAAAGGGCGGCTGCGGCGCCGGCAGGGGGCGCTCGGGAGCCGCGCTGCGGTGCGCCCCATCATTAATCGCCGCTAATTAGCGCCGCGCTCCTGCAAACAGCTCCTCCGGAGCGGCGCCCGAGCCTCAGCCCCTCTTGGCTTGTCTCCCGGAGCGGAGGGCATGGCACCAACTTTGCGCGTCTTGCTGCTCAAATGTGCCGTGTGAGTGAGGCGCGTCTGAGGTCTGGGGGTGGGTGGTGTAGCCTGGATTAATCTCTGTCGGAATATGAAGGCAAGCCTCGTCGGGTGTTTCTGGCAAAAAATATGCAAATTTGCCATTCAGACTTGTAAAGATCTAGTTCCTAATTGCCATTAATACCAGTGGCTGTGCCCTGTGCATCACTATATCATTCTATACAGGTATGGAGCTGTAACATACAACAAAAGCCAAAGAGCATTTATTTTTCTGCCAGAGGCGAGAGCAGCAGCTGCTCTATAGACGATTCACTTACTCGGCACAGCAATGGTAAATACCAGTCTTACCAGGATATTTTCACTTGGCCATGATGGCCACATCATCCAGACTGCTGGGGAGTATTACACTGCCATAACAGGTACAGAATAGTTGCAAAACCTGGAATGAGGGTCTCCTCTCCATCTCCCTCTCCTTCTTCTTCTCCCTCTCCCTCTTCTCTCCTCTCTCCTCGCTGAATAGCCAGCATTGTTAGATTTCCTGCTATTCTTCTGGGACAGAGCACAGAGGAAGAACTACCTGGGGAAAGCTCCTTAGCTGGAACCACAGGGAGGAAGTGTGTAAAAGGTTCTCAGATATGTGCTTTTCTGTCATCAGCTCCCAAACCACTTTGCTCAGTAAAGAGCTGGCCATTTGGAGCAATCGGATTTAGGACTGTTGCTATAAATGAAATAAAAGCTGGAGAGAACTTCTGCTGCCCAAGGTGGCAGTGGTGCTGAATTCAAGGTACACATAGTGCTGATGTCTGCAGCCTTCTCAGCAAAGGTTGGAGGCAATGCTCCTGTTCCATTTCCTCCTTCTGTGGGAGCTCTGGATTGTGAGAACAGTCCATCCAACTGAGTTTGGTTTCCCAATCTAATTCCTTCTGATAGTAACAAGCAGGATTTTTCCTCCCAAAGTCTGGACATCCACAAGGTATACTTGACAGTTGGCCCCAGACTCTGCATTTCTTCCTGGGATTGCTCTACCCATCCACCCACAGACCTATCTGAACCACCCAGAAGACCTGCGTGGAGGCAAAGGAAGAAGTTTAGTGAGCAGGAGGCAGTTCACACATGTGGCTCTGTTAGATTCTGGTGACAAACCACACCAGTAGGAACTGACATCAACTCCAAACCCCGGTAGGGAGCAGCAAGGGAGAACTTCCCTTCTGCTGTTCCCACTACTGGCATTCAGGGCCTGAGGTCTCCTCTTGGAGGCTGGAGTTCATTCTCCATCACTTAGCTCCCCATTGACTCGAAGTGCCAAAGAGGGCATCTGGTAGAAAAGGGAGCTGGTGGTTTTTCTGAGGTGGAAATGCAGTGTCTTTATTAGCAGATGCATTTAGACTTCTAACTAATTTCATCTAGGCCACTGAACAGTTGGAGGATGACAGCAGCTCCACTGAGTTTTGAGGGTACAAGTGCACCTAAAGGCTTCAGCTGTAGTAACATGTTTGGCTACTGTGTGACAGATCTGCCGTGGGGTACGAATTCAGGGATGGCGTTCTAAGAGGAGCTGGCATTTTTGATCGGTTCATTGGTCATGACACCTGAGGCAGGAGTTTGCATAAGTCTCAGACCCTATTTCCAACGCCTTTAATGATTGCAGTCACTGAAGTGAGTTGTGTCGAGGGGACAGAGGCTCCGTTAGGAGGGATAAAGGAAACACAAGTGTGAACAGCTGCGTTACTCTTCAGTGGAACTGGGATATCCATCCTAACCCCAGGGTGGACAAGGGAAGGGGCTCCAAGCTTCTCAGCAAAGATTAACTTCCATACTGCTTTACACCTTATTTTTAAACTCCTCACATGCAGATATGGTTTACTAAATCCCACCCACTATCACCAGATTTTCTAGGGGGTAGAGTAGAATTCAGAAGAATTCAGAAGTCAGTTATAAGAGGCTTAGGGAAATTGAGCCCATGAATGAAGCCGATTTTTGTAAGCTCTGTGAGACGCACAGGGAGTCAGCAGGAAGTGCTGGAAGATGTTACAAGGTCTTTTTTCACATGCACCTGTGAAGTGGACTGTCACTATGCCAGGTCTTGTTGCAAAGTCTGGGCTGGCAACCTTCCTACAAGGAGGGGACCAATGGCAGAAAGCTCCCAATAAAAGTAGACACAGTAGGACAGCAGAGATCTAGGAGGATAAAATAAGGTCCCTGCAGGGATTTGGATTTTAAATAATTTGTGAGATGCACATAAACAGATTGCAGGGACAAGCTCATTGCTTGAGCAAAGAGAATCCCGATCCAGTTGATGCTTCAGATGTGTGCCACATATTTTATACTGAGTGGAAAACCAAACCCAGCTTCTTGGACTTGACTTGCTTTCCTTGCTGTGTGATGTGTCTCTAAGGGTCAGTTTGTGGAGCTGAAAGAGATGCATGGGACATGAATGGAACATGGTGCAATGAAGTTATCACACCATAGCATTTCCAATACTCTGAATCAAGGATCTCTGCATGGCACAGTGTGGACCTACCAGTTCATTCAAAACCAGCTTACAAACTCTTAGCCTTGATATCCGCTTGCAAAACAGACTCAGCCATTCTGGTCTTGCTAAGAGGGACTTTGCCTCTTGTTACTTCAGTGGACGTTTTTCTTAGTCCAAAACTCCATGTCAGTTCAGCCTTGTTCCTTTCAAGTCACAGTGCTGGGAGAGGGAAAGCTACCAATGTTTGCTTTCTGTACCAAGAACAATAATGTTGGAAGCACTAATGAAGAGTAGGAAGGGTGTTTTCATAGAAAACATGTTGCCTACATTTCATCTGAGAATACGAAAAAACTGTGGTTGCCAGCTCTAAACTTGACAGGTTGCTGCCAAAACAGAAGCATTGCCAATAAAAGCAAGTAAAGATTTGCTGAGAATACAGGCAGAGCTGCTTTTGCTCTTCGTGAGTGGAGAACAGTTGGGAAGCGATTAGTTCACAGTGCCACTTCGAACAACTTTATCGTATGTGCCATATGGACTGCAACCCAAACTTCTCTATAGTTTAATATTTACTAATATAGAAATAAACAGAAAGAAGTTAAGTGAGAAAAATTACGTATATGTCTATGTAGAGTGAAAGGGGAAAAGTGAAAATGGAAATGGAGAGTCTTTTTTTGGCAGAAATGCACTGCTAGACTTGCAAGCAAATAGTCAGGAGGTGAAAGCCACAGATTTGCCCATGGGGAGGAGAGAAGAACTAGCAATCAGCCAGCATGGATGATATACCTTCTGGGAAAGGTGGTGCAGCATTTGAGGTAGAACTGAACAACCCCTTCTTCAAAACTTGCTGTGACTTTAGTCATCTGAGCAAAGTCCTTAGTTCTCGTCTGTCATGTTGTGGCCCATCATGACCACTAGATAAGTTATATTCCTAGAAAAATAAAAAGGACCACACTCCATAATTCAGACAGGGATCTATTTTTCAGCTATTTGAAAGTCAATGAAGACTTTTCAGTTGAGTCAATGGAGAGTTGTGATCAGAGGCAAGTCAGTCTTATGCAGGAACCACAACACTTGAAGAAATCAGTTCGTAGGTTTTAGGTCTGGGGATTGAGTTTTTCCCTAAGCCAGGAAAATTTAGGGGCAGATCAGGATAATCTAAAATATTTTCATGCCACATGTCGGAATGTACCTGCTGCCATTCCATCCATCCATCCATCCATTGTAAATGCACTCATTAATTGTTGATTTCTTTGGAGTTCCAGTTGGGCTTGTTTATGTTCCATTTCCAATTATCTGTAAATAAAATGTAACAGCTACACAGACACCAAAGGAGGGCGAAGGCAGAAATGGAAGAGAGAATAGACAAGAGAGCTTTTTGGATTCAATTATAAGAAATTTGTCCTTAATTCATGCTATACCAAATCTGTATGAGATTTGAGGATTTTTTTTAGATTGAAAAGTTTCTTGAAGCGATTTGAATTTACACTTTGAAGTTTATCCCATTTCACATCAACTGAACATCCTCACACCATGGTCAGTCCTTCCTAAGATATATGTATTTATCTAGTGTCAGTCTCATATTATCCAAGCAGCATCAGACAAGCCGTTTCACCTCTGTGCCTCCATTCCCCCCATACCTTCCAACAGGAAATAGTGCATTCTTCTTGCCTCCAGGCCAGGATTTTTCAGAACCTGCATATTTCCTTATTTTGCCACTGATCCAAAAGGTGCTTAAGGTCAGTGCAAAGATTTCAAGGGCTTTACCTTAGTTAATAAATATACTCTGAAGACTTTGGACAAATAGCACCATAGAAATGCACTGTTAGTACTACTGCATCTTATACTGTCTTCAGGCAGTTCTTTAGCTGGCAGTAGTCCCACAGAATACAGACTGAGTGAAAGCCAAGTGTCAAGCTCCAGATTTCACCCCTTGTCTTCTAAATAAACTGAATTGTAATGCAAATTGTTCTGCTTTATTAGGAATGAAGTGCAGCAACACACCAGAAGTGTTTATTCTCAGGGATATTTCTTGATAGACACTGCACCCAGGTGGGGACATGTAGCTTTTTGTTACATCCTAGGTGGTGCAAGCCCCAAGAGAGCTTCCATAGTGAGCAGAAGTATCCATATTTCCTAAGCAGGGAAGAAGAGTCAATGACAGTTTAAAGCCAAGCTCCTGTCACACAACAGGAAACCTGCCATCAGCCTCAGAAGTGCCCAGATTTATCTAATGAATTGGTACCACAGGCAGGGAACTGGCCCAAACATCACATGAGAAAGAAGAGCTCTGCAGATCAGCCCCCTGACTCTGCTCCTTCTTTTAGCATTGTCTAAACTCCTTGCATTCATTTAGCCGTGTTGGTGAGTGGTTGCCAGCTCTTGCCATTCATCAGTGCTGATGCTGGGAATGTGGAGGCGCTTCTGGCCTTTTCGGTCCCCATCGGTTTAACACTGATCTGCTGAGGTCTCCATTCAGTGCTTAAGACCCTGACAGCAATCTTTCTGTGGTAAAGATCCAGCACTAGTTAATAGCAGAAGGGAATCCTGCCAGACAGAGAAATCCTGCAATGTTTCCTCAGTGTCTCCCAGGCTGCAAGGGTTTACCTCTTAACAAGATCACCAAGATGAACAGATGCGCCCTGACCTGAAAACTCTCAGCATTTTGATCAGTGTATTAACACACAACGCTTGAATTGTCAAAATCGTTTACACCTCCAAACACATTCCTTTTGCCAGGCAGTTGGAAGAAGTGTGTTGAATGTTTAAACAAAGGCACTGACCTGTATGTAAGACTCAGATAACTCTTTGGATCGTACACCCTGTGATGTTTCTTGTCAAAGCAAGACAGAGGTAGCAGTTCCCAAGTCTGAATTGCGGCTCTGGAGTCCTGCCATCCACAACAAACATTTCTTTCTGGCCTAGAAGAGGTGTCACGTGCAGCGAATCCCCTGTAAGCTCATGGATGTGCACTGTGTGAGGTGGGTAACCAGGGAAAGTCAATCATGCAGCTTTCTGGCTGTTTCACAGGGTTGAGCAACAGGGACAGCATCTATGGTCAGATAAAAGTCAGGAATCAGTAAGATTTAGCACACTTTTCTATGATCTCTAATAACCAGATTTGTCTTCAGATCCTATAAAAGTGTGCTGCAGCATTCATCCCTGGGGTTGGCTTTGAGGAGCAGAAGTTGAAGATTTCAGTTTCTGTAGCCTGGGATGTCTTTGAGAAGCTGCCAATGTTTTATTTCTGTCTTATTTCTTCTGTCTGTCAAGTAATCTACCAAAGCCATCGGTTCATGTCAGAGAGGATTCAGGGAACAAGGAAGAAATGGATAACAATAAGTCATTATTAAACCTGGGCTGTTGGCTTCCTTCTTCCAGTGGATAGTTTAGATATCAGGAATCAAAGACATTGCTTCCAGCAGGAGGGATTTGCACACACATCTGTTTGGCACTAATAAAGTAGCTACTAGACAAAGTGGAGACTCCAGCCTTTGAAACCTCTCCATCTGTTGTTTGATGCTCAGGGCTCACAGTTCCTTGGGCAGCATTTGCAGTAATTTTGAGAATCCAGCAAAGGACATCTTTTCTGATGTAGCAGTGTATGTCAAAATGAGAAAGAAATATTAGAGGAACTGGTAAGTCAGTGTACACATATATTTTAAGGCTATTTGTAAACAGATATCTTCATCCCTAAGGAGACTTCTTCTCTTTTACAGATGGAGCCTTTCTGGTTCTTACCCAGGGAGCATGTGGCAATATGAAAGAGGATGACTGTCTGCAGTCCTGTGAGATCTACAGCAAGAATGAGACTGCATAGAAAGAAAGTAAACTTGCAGAAATGGTGCAGGAGGAGTCTATTTCAGTTTCAAATTTGTGTGCCCAAGCCTGCAAGGCAGTGTTCCTGCTTTGATGCAAATACTGTTGGTCAAGGGGCACATGGACAGAGAAGTTAAAGCCATCCCTTTCACATCTCACTGGAGGAAAAGGTTAAGTAGTGAGTGAGATATACTTGTTGTGGGTAAACACCCCCACATGCCCATGATATAGGGAAGAATGCAATGTATTTGGTAAGTACAGTGGCTCCAGGGAAATTAGAATTGAGGGAGCTGCATTTGGGAAAGTGACGATGTATTGGTGCTTATACAAACATACAATGCAGGAAAAAAACATCTGCAGAGGAAGAAACATACTTCAACAACAACAACAAACCATCATTGAGCCTCACTAAAGATCCCTGCAAGGCATCCTACATCTGAACTGAGAGAACTCCAGCTTGCCCAGAGACACAAACCCTGGCTTAGGGTTTAGCAGCAAGGGCTGCTAAACTGAACCAAAGGCAGCACCAAAACAATGGCTGCTGCAGAAGAGCAAATGTACTTGCCAGAGGTAACAGTTTTCATGAAGCAGGAAAGCCAAATAATAAATCATAAACCAGGACACATCCCTCAGAAACAATTCAAGAGACAAGGTAGATAATATACAGGTCATGAGCAGGTGTGGAAGATGCTGGAGAAACAGCACCATTTCACCTCCCCGTGGGATATCTTCTGCAGAAGGAAAGCACAGCTGTGTAATGGATGGTAAAGTACATGATACAGGTTTCCAGTGCAGGGGATTTCTGTAGTATGATAACAGAGCTAGGAAGATTCACACATGCTAGGCACATCTCTGAGGACTGCCACTCAGCTACCATTGTAGTAACTCTGCTCGAAGATCAATGGCCAATTTGATTTCTGCCGGGCTGCTGACCCAGATGCCATGCAATACTAGCAAAAATGATAAGCAGGAAAATGAGCTGGGAGAAATACATCTGTGTGCTGATGATATGCATTGGCCAGTGGAAGACAAATGCAATTCATTTTTCTGTACAAGAAACAGCAATCTACTATGTGCTCGAAACAGTTAAACACATCCTGATCTCAACAGTATTCAAAGGAAGCCACAAAGATACTTCAGAAAAGTCAGGAGCAAACTCACAACAGAAGGAAGAATTTCAGTGTTGATGTGTGCAGTGTACTAAAGCAAGGTTATCTGGGTGCCAACATCTCCCTGAAGGTTGTAGACATGATGAATTAATTGTCTCCCTGGATCCACCACAACACTATTGGGCCATTTCTCCTGATAACCACTGGAAAGCTGAATGCTTTTTATTGCTATGGAGTTGACTAGACAGGGCACGTCTGACAGCACCAACACAATACCTGTCCAAGAGCAGCATGACAAGGGCTACTCTGTAAAGGGGAGCAGGCAGGGAGCTGAGGGTGATCTCAACACAGGCAGAGCAGCACCTTCACTAACACAGTCTCACAGCACCTGAGCAGGGCAGAGCAGTGACAGACCACTGGCTGTCCCAGACAGGGTGAAGTGATATGTCTGGTCAGAGAGATCAATCAGAAGCAGTAGGACATGGGGTCAGAGCTAGGATTTGGAATAAAGCTGGTTACAACATAGGTCTGGAGTCCAGCCTTGAAAACCAGCCAGTAAGGCAAGACAAAGCAAAGGTACACCTAAGACACAGCTCAGACTAGATCTGGGCACCTGTGTCCTGAGCTTACCTGGAGTCTTTGGGCCTATGGTCTGAGGGTGTGTTGGTGGAGATTGTAAAAGAGGCTGGGCAGGGCAGTGAAAGTCAATTGGTTCCCTCAGGTCTTGGTAGCACTCAGGAACACCCTTTTCAAGTAGTGAGTGTTAGGAACTTTCAGATTGGAAACCTCACGAAATAAGAGATGCTGTTGCTTAATTTATGGTACAGGATCATGGTGGAATATCAGAACATCCTCACCATGTGTACGAATGAAGAGGTCATTTTAAATCTCATCCAGCACTGTAGTACAATATTTCAAGATAGTAAAAGCCCTTCAAGATAAAGTTAGATTTATGCCATCTGTGACACTAATGAAGTAGAGAGTTCTGCTGGCCTTGACTGTCAAGCAGAAAACAATGAAGAACATCTATGGCCTCTTTATCTTTACAACATGAATAGAAAAAGCCAGTGGCAAGAAAAGCCCTGGCTGTGTAGCAAAATTGAAGCATGCAGTTTGCTACAGACATACCTAGAGTTCATGATGATACACAGCATTAAAATAACTTCAGCAAATGACTGGACACTTAGAAACTCAGATACACTAATGATGTGATGGAAATCAAGAACCTTGTGAGACAATGCAAGTCGATTCTGCCTACACCATGAAGTGTACAAGCCTTTGAATTGGGCAACACACATGATGTTCAACAAGCGAATCTGGATATACACTTAAAATTAAATGTACCTCACGTCATCAGCACGCATATAAGCAGAGTCTGCCTTTACTGTGGGCAATGGGACACACACAGTTTCCAACCTGAGATTGCTACCATGAATTATATGTACCATCACAATGATACCACATGGACAATATTGAGCAGGTAAGACTTCTGTTTGATCCTTACGGTGCCACACACCACAAGGGTTCCCGGTAATCATAGGCTGTTCAACGTTGAAACATCTTCATAGCAGCATGATCAGAGAAATTACATGCTGGTGATGTACATGCATTGAGCAGAGTGAAAGGAATGCACCACAGTTTTTGCTTATTTCCCAAAAGGGAAAACACCATCAAAGGCAAAGGGAGAGAACCAGCAGACAGCACACCTAAAGAAACAAGAGCCATGTCCAGAAATGGGCACACTTATAAGTAGCCTCTGCCATCAGCTTGCTTGACATAGGAGAGTTGGAAAGAAAAATCTGTGGGAGCAGCAAGAAGGATCAGCTAAATGGAAAACATCCACCTGAGAACAGCTACAGTGCAAACAATGGATAGGAGAGGGATTCAAAATCTGTCAAACCTGAAAGATGCCAATGAACATTCTTTCTAGATGGGGCTGTGCGTTGGTAACTGCAGGGTATGGCAAGTCAGTAAACATTCAAACAAAACAGAGCAACAAAAGCAGCTAAAAAGCAGACAACAGCAAGTTGCGTGTACCGTGGAGGAGGGAGAGCAGGCTTGGAGGAAGCTAGAATTTGGAGATGCAGTAGAAAGTCTGTCCAACCACATGCAGACACGACTGCTGTAGCTGCAATGCCTCTAAAACAGCTGTTGCCAGTGAAGCAGGGGTTTACTCTTATAATGTGCCCTACTAAGAACTGCATGAAACCATATGTACAGTTGCACTCCAAGCTGAACACATTGTCAGTGGCCCCAGAAAGATTTAAGGCTCTCCTGCCACCTCAAACTGCATCAGCTCCAGGACAGGACAGGTTCCTGGAAGAATCTCAGGTCCAAACCATACCAGGACCCCTGATTTTCCAATTATTTTGGTGTTTAGGCTGCTGAGGGTGAGCAAAGTGGTGTGATAAGGCACACTGGGACATCTGACATGAAGCCCCTGTCTTCGATTCTTTCAAAACAAATAGCATGCAAAAAAGGAGCAGGTTTTAACCAGCCTTGGTTTGCAGCCAACATGGGCACATGGTTAGCTTTAGCAGGACTGGACAGCATATGGCACAGCGACCTGGCTTGTTGTGAATAATGGAGTATAATAAAACCTGTCAAACTGCTACTGGCAGCTAGGGTGAGGAAAACTCTCTGTGCACAGACAGTTTGAGAAAGCCTACTTGTCACTGCCATGCAAAATATTTTATGGTAGTAAATATATATTCATAAAGTGCCTCTCAGCCTTGGGTGTTTTAGCCTAAGTCCCTGAATTTCTACAGGAGTCCAGCACTACTGTGGGGATAGCAAAGTAGGGAATGCTAGCAGCTGGGAGGAACAAAAAACAGGTGCATAAGGGGAAGGAGAAGAAAAAGTGCCAAGAATCAGGTCCAGAAGCGAGAACAGCAGGAGGAGCTAGAAGGAGTAGTAGGAAGACAGAGGAGAATCCTGGCCACCAGCAGGTGTGTTGGCTGAGAAACACATGAGGGGGCTGCCTGGTGGCCTGGATGGCAGAGGGGGCAATGGTGTGTCCTCAAGCCAGGCAACGGGAGGAGGAGGCGGCAGGATCCTGTTGGAGAGGCAGCACTCTCTGGTTCTGTGATGGAAGAGAACTTTATGGGTGATGGGAGGGCTGCATTTTGTGTGCTGAAATTTGAAGGTGAGGAATCAACAGGGGAATTTTGTAATCCATCCACCCAGCTAGTGTCAGCAGGGAAATGTGGGATTGGGAAAATGCAGCTCTTTACCTATAAAAGTTCAGTCAGTACCTGTCCCCTGCAGCACCTTTGCAGAGCACATGGGGCCATGAGGTGAGCTTGCAAGGGCAATATCGCCTGACATGCAGGAACTGCAAGTCCCAGTTTCACCCTCAGCCTGGGAAGGCTGAACAGAGCTCTGCCAGAGCAACACAGGTCAGAAATAATCTTGAATTTTCATGTCTTGAGTCATCAGCCTGAGCTTTGATTTTAGGCTGCATCTCTGGAGAAAAATGAGTACTGCAAGGCTTAAGGGCAGCTCAGCCTGGGCTTCTTTGTGCCCTGCAATGTTCTTCTCCCTCTGGCCTTGGATTTGTCAGGTTTCTTCCTATGGAAATAGGAGCACTGCTTAGTCATTATATCCTGCTATTTCAATAATCAGTATTGTTTGGGTTTTTTGAAGAAAACGCTGAAAGTACTTCCCTTACAGCCTTAAATGTCTTCAAATGTTCCTAGCACTGCTTGGGGTGGCTGGTTTGTAATATATATGGCCTGCCTTAGCTGTGCTAAATGCACTTACGTGGGAGCAATAGCAACAATCTGGATTTCAGAAAGTCTACAAACAAGCAGCCCTGTTTTAATTAGTTGAGTACAGAGACTAATTAATATGCAAATTAGGAGCTTACCAATATTAATCATCTGTTTTACTAGGCAGCTTTACTAAAGAGTTTCTAACGAATTTGCAGATGAAGTTTCCATGGCATTAAAAATCAGCTAAACACTTACCTGAGAAATACTCTCTGCTTAATATAAGAGAAAGAGAGAAAGGGAGAGTGAGGCTTTGTTTTTTTGGGAAGCAAAACAGCAATGACTGAGACCAATTTTGTCTTTGGCAAGTGTCGTGTAGGCTGACTGAGTCAACCATTTCCAAACCCTAATTGAAAGCATTTCAACAAGCTAGACACCAAAAAGCACTTGGACCAGCAGCAGCACACACATGTCAGTGTGCGCATATTTGCTTGTGAAGATTGACTAAAAAATTGCAGGACTGACGAAAAGAATGATTGACTGAAAAATTACTGTCTACCTTTGACATCTCTCAATAGCTGCCAACACCATGGAACATAACCCCCAAGTACAGTCTCGCTGGGGTGTAACTTCCGTGGATTTTCTTATCTCTATTCCTGTTACTAATGCCTTAAAACACAGTAACCAAAATCCTGCCCCTGAGATATGCCACTCTTTACTCTGCTAGCTTTACATTTTGCACCTCACTGCGCTGCTAGGTGAGTTTGGTGGAGCTTCTTCTCAAATTTGCTCTCTGATTTTCATATTATATTTAAATGCAATTGTATATGGGTTCCCCTCACTGCTCCAGGGAATACAGAAATCAAATAAAGAATGTTTTCATCTCTAAAAAATTTCTGTACATCCTGGTTTTCTTTTCATGTCCCTTTACCCCCATGTTCCCTCTAATAAAAGCAGAACCTAAATTCTTGGTGTGATGTGCCCCTTTAAATGACTGATAATGTGAGAATGAGATTTGCAAATCTCTTGAGTAACAGGTGAAACCAAAAATCTGCCAGCAAGATACTTCCAAAAAATTAGACAGCCTTAAAAATTAATCTAAAACCACTGCTGATCTTCAGGGCCAGTGAATGGAACTTGGCGGGTGGTTTGGATTAAAGAGGTTCCTGAGGCTGCAGAGCTGGAAAATGGAAATAGATCAGCAGCACCTGCCATCACTCCTGAGATAGGCTTCTCCCTCCCAGCTGACCACGTGGAAGATACACATTTCATTTATTCAGAAACAAGACCTGGGCTGAGGCTGCCCTTGCTCTCCGTTCACCTGCACTGAAGTCACAGTCAGGGGTATGTTTCCTTCCTGACCTGGGGATGCTGAGATGACAAGAATAGCTGAGCCTTATCTTGACTCCCAACACCACCTAAAGAATCCTCCTGCTGCTACTGCTAACCAGTTTTCTGAGACCTGTCTGTAACATGGAAAATTGCTTTAATTTTAGTTTTTACATTTAAATGCAGGAGCATCGCTCATTCTTCCTCCTAGCACCAACTCCTTTCATCACTCCTTCCACAGTGGTTTTAGTTCCTGACCTCAGGAGCTCTTGAGGCAGTGCAGTAGTGCCAGGAGAGCACTGCAGTTGAGGGGTCTTACTGCAACGTTGACAGGACCTTTTTGGGAACAGGACAGGGACAAAGGAGGAAGGATGGGCTGTGGGTGCATTTCTGAGGGATTTTGGTGTGCCTGGAGGTAAAGAAGGGAAGCAAAGGTGGGGAAGTGAGGAGTGGGAGGTGTCATGTTAGTGTGGGAGGGTCTACAGGCTTCAAATGCACCTGAGGAGTTGCATTTAATACTATCTGCCCCACCATTGTGAGTGCTTGAGCTCCAATATTCTTCATTGTCCTAACAATCCAAATCTGGCATTCCTGGGAAGAACTGAGGTGTACTCTTGAAACAAGGATGTTTCCCTGAGTGGTTCAGCTCTTTCAGAGGGGTGGTGCATGATCTCTCCCTCCATACTCCGTGCGACACAAAGGGCTTTGTTTTCTTCTCTTTCTTCTTTCAAAATGTCTTCAGGTAAGGTTTCCCTTGTTTGCTCATGTCCCAACATTGCTTAGAGAAGACCTTCTTCCTCAGGGCAAAGAATGCTGGAGTGATTGTGCCCCTCTGCCCTCTCAGCCTACACTCTCCCATCTTACACAACCTTTTCCCTTTGGCTCATGCCTTCCCCCGTCTCCAGTCAGAAACCCCATCCTGGACCCCATCCTCATGCTCACACACATTTCCCACATGCATGAAGATCTGAGCTTTGTTTCCTTTGTGGCATTTCATCTCCCTGGATGTGCTCCCTACTTCTCCCTGCCTTCTGCCCTCCAGATCTAGAAACACCAATCCTGGCACTCAGAAGTCCTGAGTCACAGCCTGTGGATGGACCAAGCCCAGGGACAGGGGTCTGGCAACCTCCCTGCATTGGTTTAGGGTCCTCTTCTCTATGCATAATGCCTCTGCAGGCGCCTCAGTCTTGTCCCCTTAGTCATTGAGGTGATAGAAATGTCTCCTACGGAGCTGCTGAATGGTTTGGACTCATCTTTCTCAGATAAATCCGTCTTTGAGTGGTCATGAGGAACTGGCAGGTTGCAGTCTTCAGAATGAACATTACAGAAAGTTGTTAGTGACTGAAGATGAGTGAACAGAACCAAAATGTTTATCTGGCTTTAGCTGTAGCTGCCACTAGCACAACACCCACATGAGCATGTGGAAAGAAGGGGAGTGCAGGAGTTGGGGAGGTGTGATAAGTACAGCCAAGTAGTCTAAAAAGTAAAGAGCTTTAATTTTGCTGATGCAAGCAACTTAAAGTAGACTCAAAATTTAGAATATGTGAGACAAACTCTTTCCAAGTTTAAGGCTAATAGTAATATTCTCATAGGGGGAAAAAGACCCTGTTAATTGGAAAAAATTTTGACAAGGAAGTGCTTTCTCTCAGTAATAGCAATGCAAATAAAACACTGTCATAGAGTTTGGTAATGGAAGGGCGAAATCATATAGAAATTGACAAGGAAAAAGCAGAAATCATGTCCTTTTTTTTTTCCTTTTATTTATTTTTTTCTTTTTTCATGGAAAGTTAAGCAGAATTGAATGAGATTAAAAAATCAGGCAGGATATTTCAGGCTATTTTATACAGGAAATTTCTGTTATATCATTAGCCAGACATGTGGGGTTATTTTGTTTTAAGGATTTTTTTAGGAAAATATACAGTTTTTAATATGGTGTCATTATTTTTACCGTGTATTGAAAGTTTAAGGGGGAAATGAGGAGCAATCTTCCTGTTCTTTGAAGGAAGCACAAGGACAGGAAAAAAGACAGAAAGAAAAGGGCAATTTTGGATAAGCAGAAGCAGTGGACTGTCTCATCTCTGATACAGAATTGAATAAAAAAGACCATTGAACTAGTCTTTCTAAGTCCTGATGCTCTATCTCTGTATAATCCGTTCGAAGTAGTGTAAACCTCAGTGATCATTAATATATTTTTGGTTGTTTATATGAATCTTGAGGGAGAAAGGAAGCTTCTGCCATTTTAATTCCTTTGTTAATGTCTTTATGAATGCAATTAGCACTTCATTCACGCTTCTTTGTTTCTGGATCCCATTACGATATGGCTTATGCCAACTTCTCTCTCCCAGGAGAGGTGAGGCATCACGCAGCACTCCACTCAGCTGTGTGGCTGAGCACTGACAAACTCAATTTATTGAAGGAGAGCATGAGATGACACCATGCAGCCACTGCTGCTGTGATGTGGACAAATGGCCTCTTTTGTTCCAAGCAAGACATCACCTGTCCTGCAAAAGTGCATCTATACACAGATAGGTAAGTGAAAGAAAAACAAGGTTGATTTACCTGACAGAAAAGTCTGAACTACCTAAGTATTCAGTCTGGTTTTTATTGTTGTACCATGCCTGCTTACAAGTACCCACTCGATTGTTTTTAATTCCTAAACATGATGCTAAAGTCATCCCCTCTTATAACCCCACCACTTTCTACAGTCCTAAACCAGGGATGGATTTGGCCCCTCATTTTTTTTTTTCTGACTGCTCCAAATGGCTTTGATGTGAACTCAGTGCCCCAAGCTCCAACTTCTGGAAGCATGGAATCATAGAAACACAGAATATGCTGAATTGGAAGTGTTCCACAAGGATCATTGAGTCTAATTTCTGGAAGTTGGACCTTTACATTACCAGGGGGTTGGGCTCACCAGGGGCTGATCCTGTCCTCGTGGTTCATCAGTGTAAGTTAAGAAGAAGCCCAGTGAGATGAGTGGGCTTGTGGTGGTGTAAAGCCAAAGTCAGAAGGAGCTCAAGCCTGTCAGTCTGCCAGGACAGCTCTCCAGTGCTACATGGGCATTTACAGATGCAGGCACTGTGAGCATCAGGTGCTTGAACGCTGCAGTACCTATGGGCAGTGAGGAGTCAAGGTGTTTCTAAATATCCCATCAAGTACCAAGTCACACCTAAATACTTTTGGAAATGCAGTTCAGAACTTCTCCAAGGTGAGGAGCTAAGCAGCAGGAATGTACTAACTGTGCACAGCCAGAAAAACCCAGAGAGACTTGAGTCTGCTGGAGCCCAGCAATGCTTGCAGCTGCAGAAGATGAGTTTGCCACCTTTATTAGGACAGAAGGGGCAGTTTACCCACAGGATCAATTCTTTAAAATGACTCAGATATTCCAAGAAAGGTGAAGACTTCTCTCCCCAGGCAGTGGGATGAAGGTGGTAAAGTCATAAGCTTTTCCTCCTACCAAAAATTTCTGGTGAGGCAGATGGGGGAAGGCTGGTTTACAGAGCTGTAGACCCCTTCTCCCTCTTTTTATGTTTATCCCATGCGATCTCTGCCTTTCTCAGTGTGTCCTGGCATACAAAGCACATCAGCAGAGACTGAAGTCCAGACACCCACCATGGGCTCCAGATCCCCTTTTACACTGCACCCTCATCCCCAAGGAACCCACTGCCAGGTAAAGGGGATTGTTGTTTCCATCACAAGATAGAAGGGAGGGAAAATCTGTGGGCTAAAAGCCCAAGGAAAAGAGACAGGAATTCTTTATCGCTTATTAAATGTGCAATTCAAAACCTGGTGAATAGGGAAATGAAAAGCTCCTGCTGAGAAATGGAGAGAGAAATTGCATTTTGGCCTTGGGGAAACCTGTGCCTATAATATTAAAGATGTGCAAATAAATAAATAAAGGCAATAGCTAGATTTACGTGTCTAATATCCTTGCATGCCGTGATCAATGTCGATATTTTACTTTTTTATGAGGTTCTCCAAAAATCTATGGCACTTTCCTTTATTAATTGTTATTCTCATTGCAAAGGTCTTTCGCATGTCTCCAGCAACTAGGTCTTAGCTGTCAACTCCATTAAATTCTATTATAATGTGGCATGATTGAATGCTCCAGTGGGATTGGCCAGCCAGTGTGTATTAATATATTATGGAGCATGCAGAGGCAGGCACCAGCACCTTGCTGCGTTCACAAAGATGCTGTTGTGTTTACATTTTTTCCCCCTCTCCATGCACACGTCTGATGTTTCAGTGGAAACTGGCTTTACCATAAATAATCCCTTGCAAAAAGAACAATGTAAACTGTGAGGGAGCTTTCCCTGGGACATGGAAGCTAGCGGTCTTGCCTCAAGTGAACAGATTCTCATTCTTTGCCTGGGATGTATTTGAACGACTTTAATTAGTTTGTGTTTGTACAGTATGAAAATCCAGGAGGCCCATGGTATTTAACATTGGGGAATATTGAAGAGCAGAGGATTTCCCACCCTGCTGGTTAGAAGCAGGGATGTTATGCTGCTGGCAGGGAGAGAATCAGAATACAAATAGGCGTGATCATGGATTTTTTTAATTTTTTTTTAAGTAGGATACACTGAAATATCACCCCTGTCTGCCTACAAATGAGGAAATATTTCAAATCAAGATAGTTTTTACTGGGGTGGAAGGGAGTTATGTGACATATTTTTCAAAGATGGGGGAGAGAACTTTTATGGCCCAAACACCACATCCTTCCACGTGAAAAGCTCTGTTTGCTGTCCCAGTGGGAGGACAAAGTACCTGATATGTCTACAAAGCCTGTCTTCACAATCCCTTGCTTCTTTTGGAGCCCAAGCATCCAGGCAGTGCAGAGCTCTGAAACAGCCTCCTGCAAGCTGCTCCCCTATCCAAAGGTGAGGAGAGTCCCTGACATACTACCCTGCCTCTTCCTACCCCATCACACTTAATCATCTCACATCCAGGGTCACCCTTCCTTGCAAGTGTGGGTGTTGCTGAATCTTTGCACCTCTTGTATATTTGCACCAATTCAGATCGATGTTTTGCTCCTAAAGTCATGTTGGGGCTCAGCTGCATGCATGTCTAGTGGTCTTTTAAACCCCTATAGCACACAAAGGAGTTTGGCAGGTCATACATAGGCATAGTTGAAGACCTGAGCCTTTTGAGGGTGGTGCATGTAGACTGGATAGGATGCCACCTGCAATGACACCCTTCAGACAATATCACCTTCCATGCTCAATCTATAGCCTGGACTGAACAACCCAGCCTGGGCACCTTCTGCTTCTACCAGGAAGGCAAAAATGCAAAGCAAGACCACAGGCTCCAACTAAAAATCAGTTTAATTCAGAACTGGGAAAGGAAAAAGATATGTAAAGATGTATCCAGCTCTCAAACCATGTGCAGCTCCACGAGGTCTTTGCTTGTCCAGGGATGTCTGATCTGATGCATTTCATAGTTAGCAGCAGTAAGTCAGCACTTCTAGGTCTCTGGGGAGCCCTGCTGGGTCACCAGCCTCTCAGCCCATCACAGCCACATGCACTGGTGCTATTAGCTCCCTTTGCCTGTGTTTACTTTTGCCATTTCCAAACTCCCCTGTGCTTGGAAACCATGAGCAGGAGCACAGCCAGGGCAGCACCAGCCCCAGCACTACAGTGGATAAGCTTTGATGAGCACTAGTGCTGTGACTGCAGCTAGACGACAGAAGACATAGCCTGATTGCCTTTTGGGGGCCATGCTGAGGTCAAATCAAGGACAAAGTCGTGTCTGCCCAGCCAGGATATGACTGGCAGGGAGGGTATGGCAGGCAGGGTGTACCTGGGTCGTGAACTGTAGGCAAACTTCATGAAATTCTTGGGTTACTGAGGGGTGTCTACCACAATGATATTGTGTGAAATGCAGCAGCAGCAGCATCCTCCCCCAGTCCATGCAGGTTCATGTTCTGCACTGTGCTGTTTTAATTCCCATGCTCCTGACACACTAATTGCCATGGTCAGAGATGTTGCCATGCCCAACTCAATCTGCTTTTAAAGACAAGAAACTCAGCCTAATTCCATAATTCATCCTTAGCATCACACTCCACTTGCTTCTGAACAGGAATCATAGACAGATTGATTGATCTGTCACAACGAGGGCTGAAGATGGTCTAGTGTTAGGGGCTGAGGCCAGGGAGAAAAAGATACTGCTCATACTAATAGATTGCAGTTCTTTTCCCAAAGGATACCATTGCCTGTAGTCAGTTCAAGAGACTAACCATCCAATTTAGAAGAATAAAAATAATCATTACAGTTACAACAGTGACCAGAGGGGGATTAAAAAGGAAAAAAAAAAAAGGAGAAAAAGAAAAAAAAAAAGTAAAAAAATCAAACCTTTCAGAGAAGCAAAGTGGGAAAGGGGAGCATCTCCCAAAGATGAGGTTCACTTTTGTACCTGTGCTATGCAGAAAGGAAGACAAGTCTGCTTTGTTCCTCCTCAAGCCAAGTCAAGGGGTGACAATGTAAAGCAGAAGCACAGCCTATGTTTTCCTAGATCCAAGGAAGATGTAAATGCATAAAATGTGATGGAAGAGGTTTGATTTCTGTTTTCTTTCCTTTTTTTTTATTTTTATTATTTCACTCGGGAATGGTCTGACAGCCCCAGGCTGGAGCATGTTTCTCTCCCAACTACTCTGTCACCCGGGTAACCATGGAGACCATGACGATCGATTAGATGCCATCTGATCTCAACCTCATAAAAAAAACCCCCACGTGCACCCGTGCGCGCGCATACACGCACGCACTAACACAAAAAACACAGCCCAGGCAGCAGATGGCAACCAGGCCACTAGACCTGTCTCCAGAGAGAGCGAGCCAGGGAGAGGGACTGAGAGACACAGGCAGAGGGAGATCATGAGGGAACAGGGTGAAAAAAAAAAACAAAGACAGAAAAGGTGGGGAGGAGGGAAACAAAGAAGCAAAGAGATCAGGAGAGAGAAAGGAAGGAGGGAGAGGTGAGAAGAGGGTCTGCAGTGGCTGTGATTTCTGGAGAACCTTCTTGGGTAGAGCAGTGATCATTTACACTGCCTGTAAGTCTGTCTTGCTCTGAGGGTGGAGAGTGAGGCTGAGAGAGATCAGGGAAGAGGAGGAAAGTATAAAAATACCAGGTCAAATCCAAGGGAAAGAGGTAAAGGTGCCTTTGTGCACTTCTGCCCCTGCAACATCTAACCCCTCTGCATTTCGTCAGGCCAAACAAGATCCCTCTCTAAAGATGTGAGAAGGGGTCTAAACAGAGATCAGAGCTCCTCACCCATCCCAGGCCAGAGTGGGTACAATCTGAGAACTGCAACACCAGCTCTGTGCCACCACAGATGACTGCAGCTACACTGTGGGCACCCTGTGGGCATGTGAGAGATGGAGCCAGAGGAGCTGCCTCACCTGCACCTCACCTCTGAGGACCCATGCATTGGCTGACCAAACACATCCTCACTAGGCTGGAGGTGACTGGCAGGAGTAAAACTGCCTGAAATCTTTCACAGCAGGAACTCCTATGGCTGTACAACACCTACAACAACTTAGTCTCTCCATCTGCTGAAGGGCCTTGTGGAAATGCCAAATAAACAAATAAATCACAAAGGGAACTTGGAACTGTAGGACAAGTGATTGGACTAAGATCCCAAGAGTGTCTCAGAAAAAAAATTGGTGTTTGGACCATCACTCTGTAAGGAAATACCAAAATGAGACAAGTTAATGCCTGTCTGAAATCTCACAGCAAGGGTCCTGGGTGTCCATTTTTTCTGCTGCTGTCAGTTGGAGAAGACGTGGAAATTCTTTTTCAGTATGAACTGATTTGAAAATGAATAGGCCCAGCATGGAGAAGCAAGGGTGCAAGGAGCAGGATCAGCCGAGGGGAAGGTCAGACCTATGTATGTGACTTGCATGGGCCTCTTCTGGAAGCTGGGTTTATGTGGTCACTGCTGAGCAGCTCCACCCACAGTCATCAGTCTGGGCTCCCCTTAATGAGGAGAAACAGGCCCTTCTGGTGGGTCCTTCACCTCAGCCTACTGCAAACATCTAAAACAGGCAAGATGAGTCACATCATCATCACCATGTCTCTTTTTCTCCAGTGCGTGTAAAGGAAGTCAGGAGGAACTATCTGAGATGAAGTGGGGAGATAAGAAGTTAACTAAGACAAATCCCACTCCAACTGTGTCTGTGGCACCAAGACTCCTGCTAAATAACTCATCTTTATCCCTACCATCATTTTTTTACAGTCACATATGCAATCACATCTCAGCAAACAGGAGTTGGTCCCTATGGATCCCTTGCCAAGATCCTGTCAAGAATGGCAAGATACCTTCACTGTCAGGACCTTATCAGATGAGGAAAACAGCTCATGTTCACAACATGTTGACCCAGGGGAGTTTGAAAAGTGCTCTCAGGAACAGCGGGCACCTTGAACATTCAGTAACTGCCAGCATCTACTCACTGAAGTTGACCACATCTAGTTTAAACAGGGTTAAAATGAGGATCATCCTTTCCCCAACATGTCTAGCTCTCAAGAAGGTTGCCTCTGAAGTGGGCCAGATCTGTATTCATGCTCCACAGAGGTTAACCATATGAATGTTCTCCCGTTCCTGGGGTTTCCTGAAATGTTCAAAACAGGATATTGACCACAGTGTTATCTAAGGTCTTCACAGATTGACCCTTACTCTAGACGACAGAGCAGTCCAAACTTGAGTGAAGAACACCAACCATGAGCATTAGCAAATTCAGAGAACAGTTCTGCAGATCCCCATGATGGCCTACAGCCCAATTCCTTATTTTCAGAACTCCCTTTAAAAGAAAGTTTCATTTACCTATCCTCAAGTGAGCATAGAAAGGGAGTAAATGAGAAGGCCAAGAAGATGCTAGAGGTGGTGAACTGCACCTCTGAAAGCTTTTTTTCCTAGTTGCCTTCAAGGAAGATGAAGGCATAAAACCATCTTCTAGTCTCAGCTACCCCTCTAAAAAGTCACATGGAATATTTCTGCAACCATAAAGGTACTCTTGATTTGCAATGAAGAAACTGGAAAGGCAACATAACAAGTTTTCTCACCACAGTCCAATTAAGTCTAATGTAATCCCCCTGACCACAGTGGCTATTCCTCTGAACTTTAGCCCTTCATCAGGAAAAGTGTCTGGCACCTCTCTGAGTGTAAACAAGTGACACTGGATTAGTGTTGCTATTCTATCTGAGGGACAAAATTACTCTAAGAAGGCTGAGTCTATCATGTGTGTGATTGTTGAAATCGATGGGAAACAGATCAGGCATGCAGAAGAGCTGAGTTCCAGGACTGCTAGAGCAGTGTCATGTCTAAAGACAAGCATTGCTTCAGATAATCTTTTTTTTCTGTTTACTAGATTAAAAGCAGAAAGAGCCAAGGAACATTCTATGACCTGTATTACGCAGGATGAAAGCCCCCTGCTCCAGACATCAGTGTCTCAGTCCACTTCTCAGTCTTTCTGTTCTCTTGCAAGAGTTTGATTGGTGTTTGGTGTTTAAATAACTTCAACCAGTTCCTGTGACATCCTTTTCTGGGATAACAGGCCAAAAACCTACAACAGAATTGATGGTTCTGGTTCTGTTTAGAGTCCACCAGGGGCTCATGCCAAACTTCCCAGTTCTCCACCACCTTATCCACGTTGTATCAACTGATGTAGCCTAAGAGAAGTACCACAGCTTTACTGGAGATGCTTAAGGGCACTTCACCAGGGGTAAAGATAGATATAAGTCCTAGTGCAAAGTGTAGTTTTGTCAAAGTGGCATCAAGGTGGGTATAAGTTGGCAGGGTGGAAGCATGTTCAAACATTTGCTACTTCCTAAAGCATCTATCTCCCAGCAGGACTGCGTATTCATTATCCTCAGGGCTGGAGGGCAACATTACTACTGCAGTGTTTTGTCACTGAGCTACCACGTTGAGAGGTGGCAGTGCATGATATGGTATTTTTAAGCACATGATCTTTAATCTCACCTGATTAGTGAAAAAAATATGAATAGAGGCTCAATTCCACCTAAGAGATACTGCATGAGGAACAGGAACTGGACAGTGGGCTGAATTTGGTCTGTTGTGTTGACAGGGTTTTGCTTGACTGTGTTTCTTTCTCCTGCCTGCCAAAAGATGACTAAGACAGGCAGTTTGGAGCAAATCACTGGAGCAGTACCCAGGGAATTTTCTGATATACACAATAATGGAAATCAATATCCCATAATGATGTAACACAGAAGTACGAGAAAACTGCCATGTTTGGTGTCTGAGACAAATTCTGAGTAGTTGATTTCTTTGTTTTGGCTTAATTGCTGTGTATTACATGATCACATCCTTAGGAACAGAGCACAGAACATTTTGTTTCGGGTGACTGTAGTTAAGTTCCAAAAAATCAAGAGACACTGAAACAAATATAGCCTCATCTTCAGAGTACCTGTACATCCAAAAATTTCTCACCTTAGCTGCCATGGAAGATCAATGACAATTTTATTTAGATGGTAGGATCTGAGAGATTTATTTTATTCCCTCAGGTATAAGAATATAAGCCACTGTGCTTGCATAAGTAATTAACAGTTCTCCTGAGGGTTCCTCTTGAAATTACACCCATGGTGGGCCCTCATCAAATGGAGCTCACTCTGTTCTTGCTCTTTAGATAATGTTTTTTTTGCTATTGGCTAAACTGGGAGAGGTAGCAGATTTCTCTCCCAAGAAAGTACTTCCCTACAGCCTGCCCTCATTTCCAAGAGTCCTATCAGCCAGTCTGTAAGCCATAAGGCTTCTCTTTCCTTCAGTGGAGGTAATGTACCTTCTACTTGCCTTTCCCTTTTTTTGTTTTCACCGAACTTTTCCATAACTCTGCCTCCTCATCTTGCATGTCATTTTCCACCTGCACACTTAGCCCAGCTATACCAAAAGACTGTGGCCCATTCTGGCCTCCTCTATTCCAAATAATTTCTAAGAGCTTTTCTAAGTCTTATCTAACCAAAGAGGCAAGAAAAATATTATTACTTAATCCTCAGGCTCTCAAACTCAAAGGCATCAGCTTACCAAGCAGGACAAGAACAGATTCAATTTAAAGATCTCCAAAATGGCCTTTCTGCTTAGTGAACTAATTGTAAATACCTGATTTACACAAGGACAAGAACAAACTACACAGAGAAACTGAAGACCAATACAAATAACCCTAAATTTGAGCAAGAGGGTTTTATTTTGAAGAAAGAGTATGCCTAGGAAGACTAGTTAGCTTGGCTAGGCAGCTACCAAGGGAGAACATAGACTGAAATTATTCACAAGAGAAAGGAAAGTATTGTGGGGCTGCAGTAAGGAGCAAAACAAGATAGTGTACATGGCATAGCAGAAAGAAAATCTGATCTGGACCCTTAAAAATAGAGATTGCCAGCGAGCTTGTGGCACACAAGGCCTGAATCATGATGTGTGAAAGAGCAGTGAGCACAGTCTGATGCCAGCGGAGGACACTGGTGGCCCATGTAGCATCATGGCACAGTGTTATTTATGAGAGGTGTAAGAATCCATTAGCTTTCTGGGAAAACCACTCCTGCTAATGCTCCCTGAAAGAAAATAGTCACCTGAAATGGAACAGAACTGTATTGAAAGGCTTCTGATTGTCTGAGTGATGCCACGGCCCTTTATTGGGTTGATGTAGCTCAAACAGTGACAAATCAGACAAACTTTTGAACATGTATGTCCTCTGCAGGTCTGACATGGAGTGAGGTGCTAGAGGAGGTCTCTTGAAGCACCTCTCTGTAGTTCTGGGTTTTGAGCATGTGAGAGCCAGTGGTAGATGGAAAAGCCTCCCATGAGACATGGAAGTCCTGCTGGCTAGAGTGTTTTAAAAAGGCAAAACACTAATAAAGGTACTTTATAAGCATATGCAGGGAGAAAAAAGGAGCACATGTGACCTCATAAATCTTCTCCACCTCTAGTTTTCATGAACCTCTTTTCTATTTTGTATTATACATAATATACATGCCATATACATGAGGAACTCAGCAGAAGGGTGATTCTACCAATACTCATAAAATCGGTCAGGTTAAAATAATAACGACACCAGTAATAGTAATAGTGTGTACTGGAAGCTCTGAGGAGACACGAGTTCTGGGCCAGAAGAAGCAGAACTTGGGAATCCCATTATGAGCAAGAGTCTTCAGCCCAAGCTGTCCTTCTGAAAGGAAGAGGACAACAAATGCTGGAGCCTGAGTGTTGCTTCTGGGTCCAGGTGGTTTTGTGTCGTTGTTAATCAAGCTATTTAGAGTTCTGTCAGGTCTGTGTACTTGCTCAGCCACCCTGTTTTTAAGACAGAGGGTCTTAGGCTAAAGGGCAACAGAGCCACTTGCTCCAATGTGCTCAAGATGAGCTAAATTCACTAATTTCAAGCCTTTCTACATTCCTTTGCCTATTGACTGGCCACAATTATTGAGACCACACATGAAACTTGTCTTTAGAACCTTGCTTTTCAATACCACAACTCCAAAATTTTGTTCCCATCTCAAGTCAAGAATCATGCAGAATTCCTAAGTGTGAATAATTTACATTAGGGGATGGTGAGACAGCCACTTAGATTAACACAGATAAGTCCCCCTCCTTAAGGATGCTCAAAGCTCAACATAAGCTGATCTTCCTGCAAGGATCTCTTTTTTATTTTTTCCTTTTTTTTCTTTTACCTTCCTCTTTTCCCACTCCTTCCTTGTGTCCTTCCTTTTCCTACCTTTTCTTACCATTTGCCTCCTTTCCTCCTTGCAGTACACTGTCTCCTGTCTTTAGCACAAAACCCTGTATTATCTCAACAGAGCAGGATTCAGATAAGTTGACCCAGAGTGGGCACTCACAGCTACCAGGCCTATTTCAGGCAGGGCTTAGCCCAGCAACTCTTTTCCTCGTGCAGCTCTTTGTCAAGGCTTGCTCTGGATTTGATTCCCCCCAGCCTTCAAGACTTCATCCTCCCTGTTTGATATAGTGCAATGCCAATTATTTCAGCTGTGACATGTGAGGATAAAGTTGTGGGGGAGGAGGCTGAACAAGTCCCTGAGAAATCACAGTGGCCAGATCTTCAGAAGCTCTGAAGAAACTAATTCCCTTCAAAATCAATACTGCAATGCCATTGAGAAATCAAAGTAATGTACTTGAGTGAGAGCAGAGCCGAATGTACCCATGAACAAGTGTCCTGATCACACACACCACTGTGCCTGATCCCCTCTCCCTTGCAATACTGAAAGTCACAAAGAAATTAATTGCAGTCCATAGGGCAGTGCAATCATAAAGGATGAGTAAATGAGTGGAGACTCAGGGCCGATAAAAATACACTCACTTCACAAAGTGTGTGATCGAAACACACTTTGCCAGCTCATTTTTTTCCTCTTCCATTTTTTGTCTTCTCCTCTTCATGCTTAACTTCACTTCTCAGGCTTCCTAGCACTACAATTATTATTATCTCCATTATTATTATTACTATTATTATTATTATTATCATGGTTGCTTTGTGGGCTGAGAGTTGCAGATCTCAAGAACAAAGCAGATGTCGGCAGCTCTGAAGAATCCTATTCTATTACACAGCAGAACAAATGAGTATGTCAAGGAAGGGCTTTCCAATATAACAAGAAAGCAGCACAAGCAGACACTAAATAAATAAATAAATAAACCCTGAGGGGACAAGCAGACTAGTTCTGATTAGATATTATGCTAACATGATGCCTACTTTCTAAGCTAACAGTGTTTTAATACATTTAAATGATACTGGGGAAATAAGTCATGAAATAGGAGAAGAAGCCTTCATGTCAGAAATGATTAAGATTATTCAGGGGGGGCCAGACTGCCTCTCTCATGGAAATGCAGCTCATGGTGTGGGATTATGAATGTAGCCCAAACAGTATTTACATAGTGCACCCATCTCCGTCTCATTACCTTTGCCAATGTTTGCTTTTCTCAGCTGCTGGAAGAGCAATCCAATTGGTGAGGAGGAGTCCAACACCAATGTCTGCACCATGACAAAGTCTGAGCCTCTGCTGAGGCTTCAGGATGCCCCTGGGTTTTGCAGGGATGTGCCACAGGGGAGATGCCCGAGCAGCCCTAAGAGGGACTGAAGCCAGCTGCCACATTGGTGCCTGTGCTCGATGCTTGCAGAGGGTACAATCCCACCTCCTGCTTTCCTGCGGAGGGACAATGAGCCAGGCTGAGCTCTTTGGAAATGCACGATTCTGGAGCCAGGCTGCACACCTCAGAGTATTCTCCCTCTGCACTTTCTGAGAAGGGACAAAACCAAGCCTTGCTTGACCCAACCTTTAGACTTTGATCTCCCTCTTCTCCCCAGCTACTTCTCCATGCTCCACCATTTTGCAAAGATCTCTTTTTTCTTGAGGAACTTGCATAATGAATATACTTGTCAAGCTCCATGCAGGGATGTTAATTCTGCCTGTGAAACTGCAGCCTTGGGAGACCCTCCATCTCCCAAGCCCTTGCAACCTTAGTAAATGGCCATTTATTAGATGCAGTCTGTAATTTGCTTTCTCCTGTGACCCATCCTGTAATTATCCTTGAGATGACAAGCTCTAAATGAAAAGCATACTCATTCTCCAGCTATAGCATATAAAATATGGATATGGACGTGAAATCTTGAATCCATCAAGAAAGCAGAGACTTTTCCTCTTAGGACCTAGGGCTCTAAGGACTCAGGGCTGGGCTAGAGCCTCCATACCCTGTGAGCTGGAGTCTGCTCAGGCACAGAACAATGATACTGATCCCAATTACCAGTAACTTGATGCACTCAAGTGCTCTGACAGATGAGCTTTGATGAGCCCCACAGTAGTAGTTTAAGAACTTACTGGTGACCCTCCTCCCATTACTCCCTTTGCAGAATCAGCAGATGGGAATGTGCATCCTCCAGTGGCTCTGCCATGGCGGAGTCTGGTGCATTAGCTTAAAAGCACTGAGACACCAGATGATGAACTGGAGCTGCTGAGACTTTCTGTCGCAGGGGCAATAACTTGTGGCTGATGGACGAGGCAGACAGCTGGATATGAAAGTAGCCTAAACTGCCACAAAAAGACTTGCCAGCTCATCTGTCAATGCTAAGAGAGCAGTGAATCAAACTGCATTAGCTTCTGCTCAATACTGCAGAGCAGCCTCAGTCCTCAGGAAGATCACACCCACTACACACAGGGGGACAACTCAGAACTCAGTCCTCACTCTAAGAGACCATGGAGAAGTGAGCAGTGGAGAGACCTTACCTGTGAAAACTGGAAGAGGACTTCAAGACACCTTTATGTCTCTAAACTTGGACTCTGGATACAAGCAAACTATGGTCAATAGCAAGCAGGAGTCCTTGCAGTCCAAAACAAGCTCAGAGGTTTGATTTTTTTGTGGAGCCAAGGATTTAGAGATGCTGTGCTTCATAAATGACCTGACAGAGACTACAGCTACCACCAGTCTGTGGAATAATTCCCTTGGGAATGTCCTCCAAACACTGGGATCAGTGAATGACAGCATCAGTGGACTTGGGAGTATGTTTGGTTTAGCAGAGCAGCTCTGTCCTAAGCTACTTCATGGAGGTAGGCAGGGGACTGTTCTCCTGCATAAAAACTCCTGACATCTGAGTCTTGGTGGAGAAAGGATTGAATCAGCTCATAGATAGAATCATAGAATGGTTTGGGTTGGGAAGGACCTTAGAGACCATCTACTTCCAATGCCCCCACCATGGGCAGGGACACCTTCCACTAGACCAGGTTGCTCAAAGTCTCTTCCAGCTTGACCTTGAATTTCCAGGCATGGGGCATTCATAGCTTCTCTGGGCAACCTGTTTCACTGCCTCAGCACCCTCACAGCAAAGAATTTCTACCTAATATCTAATCTTAACTTACCTTCTGTCAGTTTGAAGCCATTCCCCCTTGTCCTATTACTACGTGCCCTTGTAGAAAGTCCCTCTCCACCTCTATTGTAGGCCCCCTTTAGGTACTGGAAGGTGCTACAAGATCATCCTGGAGCCTTCTCTTCTCCAGGCTGAACAAACCCCAATCATGTTCCCATTTGATCATAATTCCATCTGTCCTCTACCAGATTTCTCAGTGCCTATACCCCATCTTCTCTTGCCCATAATGACCAATGAATCTACTCACCTTTTAAAAGCACTTTGAGATCAATGGGTAGAAATCTTCCCTGTGGAACAGTGGTATTTTACTGAAGTCATTCAACAAGAGTTTCTTGGGGCAATGGGCACAGCCCTGACAGGGACAAGAAAGGCTGCTGAAGTGGAACTACACAGAGCTGAACATTTAACTACAGTATACAGAAATGGAAACTTCTTCTCCCTCACAGCCTTCAACATCAGGCACTCTTCACCACCTGGAAATGCACACACTTGCTAAGCCATATGGACTTTCAAGTGCTTTACAGTATTCTACTATCACTCTAGTCTTCTTAAAAATCTTGTCAGTAACAGTGAATGATGAAATTATACCCCGTCAAAATGATACAAGATAGTTCATATCTCATAGAGTTTTGACCTCAGGACACCACATACACATTCATACTTCTCTGCATCTAACACTCTCCAGGCATAGTTTCAAATTCATCAGAACACCATGAGGGCTAGAAGCACTTTTTTAAGGGGATGCTGTAATTTTATATAATCATGACTCCAGAAGAAATCCAGACTCCCTAACCAGATATGAGCCTTACACTAACCCTGCAGAGATGAACAAAGAGGCTACAGAAGAAGGAGTAAATTAGAATGTGAATTATAACATGAAATTTCATAGACATGCAACTGCTTTACTTTTTTTCCCCCCATCTTTAATTGTAGCCCTAAAGTGGAGTTTTCTTGAGAAGACAAGCATAAAATCTGGAGCCTGAGAGGAATCTAAAGAAGCTGCCTTACAAACGTGACTATCTGAATAAATATGTATGCAAATATCTAAAGAGTTATTGCCCTAGGATGCTTCAGTAGAGTTCCTATAAGCATCAAGCATTGTCCTAGATGCAAATAGAAACGGTCTGCATTCATGAGGAAATTCTGAAAAGATAACAGAGGTTATTTTATCCTTCAGGGAGGTTGGAATCCTTCTTGGCTTGGACTGAGTCCTGACCAGTCAATCTTCTTGTTAAGACTTCTCCCCTTCAAACAAGGAACCACCCAACTATGCAGTTTGAGAATAATTTATGATGACCAGTAGCAAATAACAGCATGGGGATTCAAAAGTGAAAATAAGGGGTGGAGGCAGAAAAGATAACTGTGGGCAACAGACAAATTTCATATTGAGAAACATATGAGGAGACATGTTAAAAAAGAGGCTGCAAAACCAACTCTAGAGCCTACACCAGAAGCAGAGTTCAAGATTATGGGAATAGGAGAGGAGCATACAGCAGTTTGTGACCCAGCTGGTTTAAATTCAAAGAGGATCTCAAAAATCAGGAGAGCAGTGCTACATAGCCTTAGTGGAAGGGAGAAGGTGGTCAGTGTAGATGACTGATGATGTAGAAGACCAAACACCACCCTCCATATGACCAGAGAACCAGAGGTCTGGAAGTTGAGGGAGAAGCAGGTGCTGGAGGAGGTTAAAGCCTATGCAGGGATGGAGCTTAGGAAGGATATGGTGTAAGCCTCTGTGGGAAAGGAATGCCTTTTCAGGCACTTGATTGTATTCCCTGGAAACATTTCGTTAGGAAAAACAATTTGTTAGGTCTAAGTGACTTCTTGGAATAAATTAATTTGCCTCCTTTGCCGAGAATGACCGTACAACTCACAGAAGCCAGCATAAAGCCAGTTACAGCTGGCCTGAGCTATAAAAATGAAAATAAAATGATCAGTCTTAAACACTCCCCAAACACTGGTGAAACCCTCGCTGCTCGTTCCAGGCTCTGAAGTTGTTTGAATTGACATTACACTTTTTCATTATTAATCAGTTAGTTTTAGTCCCTGTTTACAAAGCAGTGAGAACATACGGAGTGCAACAACCCAGGAAAGGAAGAGTGTTACAACTTTCATTGTGCAAACAGTGTTAGGACTAACCCTAATTAACACTGGCCTTCTGTTTCCTGGCAGCACTCATCCAGGGATCTCAGACCCTCACCTTGCTTCTCACTGTTTCTTCTGCATTAGTTTAGGAAACTCCCCCTTTGCTGGAGGGCATAGCTGAGGCAGAGGGAGGTGAAATTTTTTGTTTGAGACCAGTTTCTGACCTGGTTGTGGGTCTGTGCTTAGACCCAAGAAGTCCTGGCCTCTTTTCATCCAGTATCACTCTCGGACATTTCTGGACCTCCCATTCAGGCATAAAACTACTGGGAAGGAAGGATGAACAAGCAGCTACTTTGGGAGCTCACTGTGCCAAGCATGGAAAAAAAAAGGGGATACATATCATAACCAAAAGCACCTTATGCCACTGTATGAATCTATGATATGTCTGCTTCTTGAAGAGCACATCCTGGTCCTATCCTCATCCCAGATGACATTGTTGCAGAAAAGGAAGGGCAACAAAACTGGACAAAGTTATGCAGCTGCTCCCATGGAGGTATCAAGTAGCTACATACGCTTGGGGATTTTGTGAGTGGAAAAGAGAGTGTTGGAAAGATATGATGGAGGTTTTCAAAACCAGGAAGAGAGGAAAAGCTAATGCATGGAAAGAAAAGAGCATATAATGGTTGTTCATTGTTCCTAGAAATCAAAAAGTAGGAAGCAGATGAAATACAGTGTGTTCAGAACAAACAAAAGGAAAGGGGTGGGTGTGTATTATTTAAAAAAAAAAAAATAAAAATTGAACATATTTGTGGAAAACAAATCCTTCAGGGATTGTTTACTTCCCCGAGACGCTTCTGACTCCAGGAACTAACCAAGTAACAGTTTACTAGAAGACAGGAGATCAGGCCTGGTGATATGTCACCTGATTTTCACACTCCTCTAAGCCTCTGTTACAAACCAGTGTGAATATGGGGCAAGGCCTTTGACATGGCACCACAGAGCCACTCAGGTGTCTTTAGGCTGGTGAGTAGCTGCTTTTCCACCTGCCTCTCTGGTTAAACTGCTCCTGAAGAGCACTTACCTGGTTGCAATAGGCCATTTGGAGTATGAGATAAACCTTAAAATTATATTTATGACTGCCTGGTTTCTAGGTGGCCATTGTGTCACTCCTACAGACATGCTTTTAACCTTTGAACTCTGTTTCATATGGGCATATCCTATTTTCACACTGCAACACTAGACATTTGCATCAGCATCTTCCAGAGGGCTTGGTGCATTCCTCTGCGAGATGCTGATACCAACTGTGGCTGGGGAAAGGGCACTAAATGAGCAGAGCACCTGGATCCTCCAGTGAGACCATTCTTACACTGCGTGTATTGTATGGCAAAGTTCTTCTTTCCTAGTCAACTGGCCTCAGGTGTCCAGTGATGATCACTGGGCTTTGTTTTACAAGTTCTACTTCCAAGTTAAGAAAGGAGACCCCAGGGCTGGGGTGCTTGGCATCAATAGGGCGAGAAATATCTGCCTATGGAATGCAGGTGGCTTCAAAATCTTACTTTTTTTCTTTTTTCTTTCTTTTTTCCCCCATTTTTCACAAGAAAGAGCATTCCCCATGGCTACACAGAGAGACATCAGGTTTAAAAATAGCCAAGTTCCACCTCGACTGTGGGGGAGTGAAAGACGGAAGACAGATGCATTGGCTGCCAGCTAGGCTTGACATCCACTTTTTCTTTCCTCACCCTGTCAGCCAGCAGTTGCACACATGTGCACAGGTAAGGTCTTCAGTGGCAAAGCACACAGTGTCTGCCTCCCCCACAATTCACTAACTGCTGCCTCTCATCCGTGTATGTTCAGGAGCCACATAACCCCACACACCCTATTTAGTACATCAGGCATGGATAAAAATCACCAAGTTCCTCCTATTTGTCCTGCTTAATCCACAAACTACTCACTAGTCTGTTATGTGTGGAGACTGTTATTAAGTTCATTGTAAAACATTCCTGTTTCTGTCTTGTTATGTTAACCCCTTTAGTGCCTGCTCCACATGGACACCTGCCATGGCTCCGACCTATATAACAAATATGTGTGCTTGTGCATGACTGGTCTTATTTTCAGACTCTGGCCCAGGTCAGTTTAAGGTAATCTGATGTTATCATGGAGCCAGGCCTTGATCTTGCTTCCTTCCCCCTACCCAGGCTGCAGGAGATTCCTCCTCTTTTCTCTAACTGGCTATAATCCACCCACTGTTTATGCTTTCAACCGAATGCATTCGTTCAAAACATATGGCACTACTGCCCACATACTCAACACTACTCTTCATGTGCTCATCAGCAGTAGAAGCCACAGTAATTCAGCAAACTTGGCTAATTTATTTGCAAACATGTTTACAAGCATCTCTTTATGCATTTACCTAAATTGCAGAAAAGTCTTTTCTGTGAAATTATGGATGCTGAAAATTCACATTAATTCAAACAGCAACTTGACAAATTCAGAGAAGGAAAGTTCATGCAGTGCACTGAACTTTAATTAATTTGATGTCAGGAGAATATTTGAGGGTAGTATCATTGTAGATTTACCTTTTTCTTGCAAGCTTCTGAGGCACCCTCTTTTGGTACTGCTGAAAGCAACTTCCCTTTGATCTAACCTACTGTGGCAATTCTTAGGTTCTTTTATATGTTTTCTGTAATTTAAGTGTGATATGATTTCTCATACACCTGTCCCAGGAGCATCCAGGCTGCATCAGGATCTTACAGACAAACTGTAAAGCACAACATGTATTTCTTGTTCTATATTCAGAATTTGGTACGCTAAGCATCACATTTCTAGGCTAGGGTTATGGACAGGAACAATAGGAAATAACCCAGATCAGAACCACCTTAAAACAAGCTTGGCCTCTTCTGCCTAATGACAAGGCATTCAAACCTGTTCAGTTTAACAAAAAAGAAGGCTGCAGATTTCATATGGCCACTGCTAATGAATACTGACCTAGGAAGGATCAACAGATGTCTGGGTTTACTCAGGCATGTCTTCTCTTTCTGTCTGAGATGTTTGCCCAGGTGGAATTTTCCCATTTGTCCAAAATTTCCAGACATCTGACCAGAGCAGCAACAGCTATAGCTATGCTCTGCATGACCGGAAAGTCCAAGCTAATAACTGGTGCACAAAGGCGTATCAGCTGTACAGCACACATACATACACCTGTTTATAAAATCCCTACCTAAACTTGATAACATAATAATAGAGAACTCTTAATCCAAGGGGCCAAGATATTCAGGGCTGGATGCTGAAGTTGTGCACACTCATTTTCCACATAAGAGTTTTTTCAACAGTGAGGAGAAATGGCTGGTGTAGTAACCTGGCAAGGATCATAGTGAATCCTTCACCACTATCTGTGTTTAGACCAAGCATGGATATTATTTCTGAAAAATGCATGCTTATGCATAGGAAGCGAATAGGGAAGTCTTGTGGCCTTCAACCTGCAGAGTGACACTCACAGTGGTCCCTTCTCCCTTTAAAAACCCCTCATCATCCTCCATTTCTTGAGGCACCTTACCCTCATAAGAGCTGAGAATATTAACTGATATTGCAAGGACTATCTTTGGAGATGTCAAGACAATATGGCAGTGAAGGGTCATAAATGCCCTCATGATTATACCTGGCTCTTTACTGTAGCAGATGGAGCTTAATTTTAATGTCACAGCTTCTCTAGTCCAACAAGCAAAGGAAAAGCCTAGAACTGAAACAGAGACCAAGGGACATGAGCCAAAGGCTGCAACCAGACGAAAAGAATCAGGATTTTGTCCAAAAGCCATATATTTGGACTTGGACACTACTGGTTTAAACACAGGAACTAGTCCCAGAGAAGTCACACTCATATTTGCAAGGGAGCAACTGAGGGGTCCTGCCTGTCCCACAAATGCTGGCAGACCTCAGACAGGGTGAACTCGCATCCAGACCTGGTGGTCCCAGCACCTCTGTTCATGGTCCAGAAGGGAAACTATTCTTTTTGCCTTCCCCAGTTGCAGGCTGTTCCTGCCAGTGGCCTCAAAGCTCCTGACATGTTATTAAAACAGCCTCAGAGAAAGTAAATATGACCAGTGGACAACAAAAAATATCACCCAATGTCCAAGGAAACCATGAGCAGAAGCAGTGAGCTACAGCACAGATTTTTCAAAAGGACAAGGATTTTCATGGCTCAGAGTTCTAATTTGTTTGACCGTTTATTTCCAAGGAACACATCCAAGAGTGACAAGCTCCATTTATTTCAATGGGCAGCATATGCCAGCAATGTGAATGGCATAAGCTATAAAAGAGAATGGATGTTCTCAAGCATCCTAGAAAGCTGTCCTTTCGACAGGCAGAGGACGTGTAGGTAATGGAAGTGCAGCTCTGCTCTGACAAGAAACACCATAAAAGCAGCATTGTGGGTTCTTATGTTTGGTGTCTCTCCATGGCAGCCCTGCAAAATTTGCTTAGGCTACAAGTGAAAATTGATCTTCCTAATACCTGGCCCAGTGCTGGAGAAAGCAGCTGGATTCTTCCTTATTCTACTTTCCCAGGCTAGAAGGATATGTCCTTGCAACAAATGGACACTTCAGGGTGTTAGTGCTACAACCTTTTAGACTTATAGGGGGTATGCACCAATGCAGAATGTTTTCACAAGTGACATCACCTTCAAATCATTGTGTGTCGTGAATATGACATGTCCACACAAGGAAGTGCCTCCCCTACATAAGATACCATCATATGGCAGCACTCTGTTTAGTCTTGTCTCTTCCTAACACACCCTGAAGACAATCCTCTTTGGAATCTTGCCTTTCCATAGCCCAATCCCACTCGCCCCTGAAAAACCCTGAGCTGTGAGGCTCTGTCACAAATTCAGCACCACTTATGATTTGATATTGTCTGGTGGCCTGTGACACTTCGCTGCAAGTCTCATAGCATTTGCTATCATTAATGAATTAACTACTATAAGTTCTATTCTAGGTCTTAACTAGTGAGCAGTCTGGTTCATAAGGCTTTATTGGGTTGTCAGCAAGCCCTGGAAGTCAAAATGGTCTGATTTTCTTCTTGTTTTTCAATTAGATGGCCCCTACAAACGTGGGATGTGGCTTTAATGATATTGAATCTTTCTCTGGTCACCTTTCATTCTTGTTAAACTTAAGAGGTTGCTGGAAAGGAGTAGGGTGCTGTGTGAGCTGTAATGCTGTCCACAGGAAATTGCCTCCACTTCTCCTACATCTCCAGCCCTGGGAGCAATGTCTCAAGGCAAGTAAAGAGGAAGAGATGCTCATGGCTCCCCTTACAGACCTCCAGCATGGCAAAATGTAGTCCCAGCTTCTCCCTCACATGTCTGTCTATCTGCACTTCCAGGCTCCCTGTCAGGGATTTAGTCTGCAGTAAGGCCACAGCCATACAATACCCCTGGATGTCCACCGTACAACCTGGAGACCACTGTTGGGCCTCTGCTTTTCCTGTTCACTTCTTCTTCATCAGGTGCAGCTTGTAGGTTGCAGTTTGACCCTTTACAGAGCAGCCAAACCGATGCTATTCGTGCCGTTGAGGTCATCTTTTATACTGTTCCGGAATCACTGCTTGCCTTGATGCCACTTGCTTAGTGAAGAGACCAACCATAGGCTTGCACTAGCCATGCCTGTATTGGGGGATGCAAATCATAAGGGAGCCTGGCATCCACACAGCTTCCTTTGGGACCATACTGATTCCCAACATGCAGGTCTCCACTTGTTGCAAGCTATTTCCTAAGGAAAAGACACAAAGAGCTTGAGAAAGAGCTTTAGTCATCCCTCCTTTTTCAAAGTGAACTTTTAGTTTCCATCAACTGCACTTTTACCCCCTAATTTCTGATTGTTTCTGGTGACCTCCACACCTGGGCCAGTTGGCCTGGTCAATATTGACCCCCAGCCTCTTCCTCCAGGTGTGAGGAGGCAGGAGAACTCTCTGCTGGGAGAATTTGGCTCTGTTTCTGGGCTGTGGGGCTTTATCTGCCCAGAGAAGAGCCAGGCTGTCGGTTCCAGCATCTCTGACTGGCTTCTTAAGGCTAAAGATAAAGAGACTACACCCTGGGTCTTGCAGTTCATGTGAGAAGATACACAATATCTCAACAGGGATGTTTGGGTAGACACACCAGGCCTGGCATGCCCAAGGCAAGGTGGGAGCCTCTATATTTAACCCATCTGGGAGCAGAGCAGTAGGGTAATCACATCCCAGTGGCAGTAATCAGTGCTTTATGAGGTGTCAAAAATGCCCAAAATAACTGAAAGCCATTGAGAAGCAACTCTTTGGTCTTTTCCTGGAAATTAAAAGTGAAAATATGCCATATGATGAGAGCATCTGTAACAGAGAGCAGACTGGCTCGCACGAATTAGCAGTTTCCTGGCTGTTACCTATAGCAGCCTTAGCCAGCTACTTATTCCATCACCTGCAGCTTCTGTGGGCTGAGACCTCAGACTTACATCTTGAGAAGCACTGAAAGCCAGAGCCCCCAGTACTGAGCCATGGTCAAACAAGACCTGAAGAAGGTTTCCTTCACAGATTTCTCAATGAAGTGTGGGATGGTGGTCATTTGATGGAATGGGTCCTTGGGTCTTGTCATGCGGAGCACAGTGACTTTGAACTGCTCAGAATCTGATCTCCAAAGAGCACCTGTGCAAGTTCCCAGAAACCTGAGCTTGATGGGGATATGCCACAGCCTTGGTGATCTGTATCTGAATCTTCGTGGCATGTCCCACTGCAGCCAAGGATAGCTTAGCCAAGCACCTTCAGAAGCCTTCCTGGGATCATGCTGGATATCCACAAAACCAGTGCCGGTGTGTGCGGTCAGAGCACCTACACAAATGACAGCGCCTGCTGCCTTGGAGACTTGCTATGGGTAGGGAGATAAATCATTAAATTACACTGGGAAAAATGTTTCTGAGGATCCATTGTCAGGCATTTCTTTTGCAAGTGAACCAGGTGACATGCAGAGAGATTTCATTCTTCATTAGAGTATCTACCATTTTCAAAAAAATAGACTAACCCCCAAATTATCTAGGCATGGTATTCACTGTTGTTAAGGTCCTATAAATCTTAACAAGTGCAGAATCTCTCCCCATTCAAAGATCTCTCAGCCTGTTGCATATGGATGAACCACAGGAATCCCTGCAAGTGTTCTCCTGCCACATTGCTCTCACCCATCCTGCTGATGGGACCCAGAATAACCCACTGAGCTGCTGGTGAGCAGCAAGACCAATTCTGCTCTCTCTCACTCACCCCTCCCACTGCCCCTTTATGGGGGCTCCAAAGGGAGCCTACCAGCACAAGCTCCTGCCACAGAAAAATCACCATGGAGGAAGACTATTACACCAAGAAAAGTGTCTATGGCCCCCATTTGAAGGGATCTGCAGAGCAGGTGATGGAGACCAGAGTGGAGAAGGGGTTGCTATCTGGGAGGGGCTGGGGCAAGGTGGCAGCAAAAGGAGTCACTTTGGTCACAGGCTCTGGTTCTGGCATGAAAGGCCCTGGCTCTATTCAGCCTCTTGTGAGCAGAAAAGCCACAGACTCATGGCTGGCTCCATCGCCTCATTGTCTGTGCACTGGAGCAGGGAAGGCAGGGGGCAAAGGGAGTAGGAGGGCCTTTCTGCCCCCCTGGCTCTGACAGGTCCATGTCTGCCACACACTGGGATTGGGGGTGGGTGCGAGACAGGTCACGGAGACCACCAAAATAAGTGAACTAAAAAAGCAGTCTGATGATTCTCCACATGCTTGGTGTACATGATGCAAATTGATGTTTAAAGCTTATTTATTATCTTACATGTGAAATGCCAGCGGTGTTTTTCTAGATCAGTGGGTATCCGATATTTGGGGGTGGGAGGGGGGGAGACAACAGCGGTGGGAGTGAGCGTGTCTAGAGACTGTATATCCAGAGGCTAGGGTTTATATCATGGGCTGCTCTCGACTGTTATAATTTGTGGCACAGATTCAGCGAGAATCTGATCTGCTGAAAATATTTGGGCTGTGAAAACTCCCACACTGTGACAGATGTCAAGTCCAATTAAGTGACTCGTGTCCAGGTTTCTGTCCAATAGGCTTTCCCATTAAATATCAATTTAAGAGGGAAAAAATGCCGCCCCCTTTTCTCCGAGCCTTTATCTCTTCCGACCATCTCTAGGCGAAACCCTTTGGTACCAGAAGTGGATCTGCACGCATCTCCGCTCTGTCTGTCTATCTGTCTCGCCGTTGCCACCTTCCGCACCCCTCCTTGGCTCCTTTGCCACTCCGGGAGGGGTGGGAGGAGGAACTGCACTTTCTTTTTGTGCATGTGAGCGTACCTTTTCCTGCACCGCCGTTATCTGTCGCAGCCGCTCCGAACCCGCGCCGAGATTTTCGTTTATTTTGTTTTGTTTTCCTTTTTCAGCGCTCGCATATTTTCCTTTTTTCTTTCTCGAAAGATGCAGGAGGAGTTAAGAAGCTCAGGGACGAATGGGGGTTTCGTTTATCCTTTTTTTTCCTCCCCTCGCCAGCTCTTGAAGGACTAGAAGAAAAACTAAAACAAACATTCGTTCTCCGACGGCGTCTCCCCTCCTCCTGCCCCTCTCCGCCGGACCGGTGAATTAACAAAACCTCACGTTACATCCCCCCTCCCCACAAAAAAACATTAAAAAAAAAAAAGAAAAAAAAAAGAAAAAAAGAAAAAAAAAAGAAAAAAAGAAAGAAAAAGAGAATAGAGAAGAAAGGAAGGAGCGACGCATTGTTACCCCGACCCGGGGTGGAACAAAGCCGGGCTCCGCGCCCCGGGCTCCGCGTCCAGCCCGGCCCGGAGCGGCGGGGCCGCCGCGGGGAACGACAGGCCGAGGGGGCGGGAGAGAGAGGGAATAATCCCGGACGGTGCCGGTGCTGTCGCAGCATCCCTTTTGTTATTTATCGCAACCGGGGAAGAGGAGGAAGAAAAGCGGGAGAGAAGGCACTTTCCCCCCCCGTAAAAGCGACTGGGCGCAGCCGGCGGCGCGCTGCAGCCCGCTGCCCCCAATACACGGGCCGTGGAGGACTTGGATGGGGGAAACGCTTTTTCCTCCCCTGATGCATCGTAAGTAACTTGTTATTTATACTCCGCAAACAAACACGGCGATAACATCTCCGATCTCTGGAGCGCTGGAGGCCGCGGCGAGGGATGAGATCTGCCTTCCCCCTTCCGAGCAGGACACTTTTCCTCTCTTAATTCATTTGATTTGATTTTGATTTTTTTTAATTTTTCCATGCTCCGTTCCCGGAGGGTCATTTGAACTGTAAAGGAATCGCCGAGGGGGCGAGGGGACCTGGAGAGAGAGGCTGTCCAAACGACTCCACCGAGGTAAGCAGCCTTAACAATATCTCTCCCTTTTGCAGGTAGCACGGGGCATGCATGGGTTTACTGTCATAATAAAAAGGGGGAAGGAAAAAACAGATGGCGAAAAAAAAGCCTCTTTCCGTATCAGCTCGCTAAAACCCACCGTACGGATAAAAACCCAAAGCAAAAGGAAAAATTCAACGCACACAGTAGAGAAACCTCTAAGCAACTTTCTTCAGGAACCACCCCTTTAATTGCCCGTTTTCGTACAAACGAGCTGCAAATCCTGCCTCTCTGGTGCGCTTTCGCAGGAGTCCCCTCGCTTGAATCGCAGTGGAAAGGTGATTTTAAACCTCTCCGATTTATCTTTTTGCCCCACGAGAACGCTGGTAACTGACCTGCGCGCTAGCCGGGTTTTCTCCCTACCCCTGCCCGGTGGGCCTGATTAAGTCTCCTTATCAAAAATCGAAGAGGAAGCGTTTCCGACGGCCCTGGCAAGAGGCGGCCCTTTCCCAGGGAAGGGAGCGCTCTCCTCTCCCCCTTCCCCAGCCCTGGCGCCCCTGCGGACCCCGGGGAGCTCCAAGCCCCGGCCTCCGGCAGAGCCCCGCAGTCTCGCCCCGTGGGGAAAGCCTTCGCTCTAGCCCTGCCTGGGAACAATTCCTCCTGCCAGTATTATTATTGTTGTTGTTAGTAGTAGTATCATTAATATCATTATTATCATAGTTATTCCCAACTGGATCTGAGGCCCGAGTGGGACTTTCCCTGGAAACTTTATGTAGAAATACTTGGCAATCTGAACTTGGGGAAAGGGAGGACGCGATATTCCCTCCTCCCTCGGCCTCGCTCCCCACCTCGCTCGACACCCCAGCCGTACACACACACACACACACACACACACACACACATTTGTGTCCAAGGTTATTCACTAGTTGCCTGATGTATTGTTTTATTACATGCCGGCATGTCCACGGACGCGCTCGGATTTGTATTGCTGTCTACATGACAGATGGTGCTCTGTGAGGCCGCAAGAAGATACGATTCAATTTTCTTTTGAAAGGCACGTTCGCATTTATTTATTTATTTATTTAGCCTCTCCCGCTTTTCGCGCAGGGAGGGGAGAGGAGGGAAAATTTAAAGGGATGAAAAAGTTCGGCCGGTGCTTTGGGGTTTTGTTTCTTTTTGAATCCCACGCTTTGAAAACGGAGACTCTCCAAACATCCCCTTTTGATTACTGGCAAATCTCTATATGCACAATAAGCAGAAGGAAAGAAAAAAAAAAAAGAAAAAGGAAAAAGGAGTGCAGAAAAAAGAGCAGAGAGGAGAGCCTAGCAGATACATCAGATCCCGTAGGGACTGGGGAAATAAATCTCTCCACTGGCCTTGTTATGTTTGAGGATCCCTGATCTGTGTATTTAAAAGCATCATGTCTGTAGCCTGGATCCTACAGAGCGCTACTGAACGAGAAATGGTTAAGCAGAAATTGACAGGCCAGAAAAGACAGTATTAAAATGGAGGGGTGGGGGGCCGTAGGAAATCGACATAATATTGAGCCATTGGATATTAGCTTGGTTTTTTTTAAAAAAAAAACCAAACAAAAACATCCTTTTATTGCTCTCTGGGCCTCTTCGTCCACTCAAGCAAGCGCCCGGAATGACTGGCAGGGAGCATATTCCGCTAAAGCTGCCGTCAAACTCCGGAAAAGGGGATGGTTAAATGAGGGGGCATCGTTTTTCCCAGGTGTAGCCCCTATTAGTACTCCCTGAAGGAGCCGCGACCCACCCGCCCGCTGTCCCTTGTGCCCCTGCCCCTGCCCCTACACCGCCGGTGCCGGCGCGCTGACCCGCTCTCTCCGCTTCTCTGTCCCGGGAAGGCTCCTCCGCCCCCTCCAAGATGATGCTCAGCCCGGACCAAGCCGCCGACTCCGACCACCCCTCCTCGGCGCCCTCGGACCCGGAGTCGCTGGGCGGCGCGGACTCCCAGGCGCTCGGCTGCTGCGTGTCCGACCCGGAGCCGGCCGAGGGCGGCGGCGGCGCCGAGGGCAGGGGCGGCGGGGGCGGCGGCATCGAGGGCCGCGTCGGGGGCCGGCCCGGGCTGCACCCTCCGCCGCTCAGCCGGGAGGAGAAGCGGCGGCGGCGCCGCGCCACGGCCAAGTACCGCTCTGCCCACGCCACGCGTGAGCGCATCCGCGTGGAGGCCTTCAACCTGGCCTTCGCTGAGCTGCGCAAGCTGCTGCCCACCCTGCCCCCCGACAAGAAGCTCTCCAAGATCGAGATCCTGCGCCTCGCCATCTGCTACATCTCCTATCTCAACCACGTGCTGGACGTGTAGCGCCCGGCGGAGGAGCAGGGCGCAGGGACCCCCGCCCCGCAGCGCCTTCCCTGCCCTCCCTGCCCGGCGGGCATCCCGCCCGGCACAGAGCCCGCTTTTCCAAGGGAAGTGTGAAAACCGGATTGTTTCTTCAGGCTGTCAAGTGCCCCTTTATATATATCCAAAAACATCTACTTGTGACCTTAAACGTGTGACCCATGGGTGCAGTTAAAAATAACTATTTTTTATTTATGGTAGAAGGAGTTGACAATTTATTTTTTTCAAGATTTATTTATTTTTCAGAGTGGTGGCAATTTTACTTTGGATACTTCGTGCCAATTGGTTTCTATAGTCGGGTGTTTACACTTTCTCCTGTGGAATATTATGTTTGACTTTATGAGTGTTTGTTGGGATCAATACAGTGGTCATTTTCTTTTCTTTTTAATTTATTTTTTTCCCTCCAATTATATTGCACTTGTGTACCACAAACCTCCCCTCCCTTCCTCTTTATATTTTATATATATCAAGACATTTGTTCTTGACCCTTTTGTCTTTCTTTTCTTGTGTGGGATCGACAACCACTAGCACTTAACTAGGAGAGTTTTTTTAAAAAATCTGTTGTTATTCTGATCCATAGTTCTGTCTGAAAAGTACTTTGCAAATCGTTTATAAGGGAAGTAGTTTCTTTGTGGGTGTATATGTGCGTGTGTGTATACATGCATGTGTGTGGGAGTGAGCGTGGGTGTGTATGTGTGTGGTATATTTTTAGGAAAGGACATTTTTCCTAAAAAAAAAAAGAAAAAAAAAAAAGAAAGAAAAGTAAATCCAGGACTGCTTTCCTTTGTGACAACCAAAAAAAATCTATAACCTGAAAATGTTTCATGTTCTTTGCTGTGAATTTCTTAAAACAAGAAGCGCATTCTAGGGACAAAAGAGAAAAAGAAAAAAACACATCTGCTATCCAAAGATTTTAGTCTTTTTCAGGGTTTTTTTGTGTGTCTCTGTTGCTTTATATAATGCAATATTTTGTAGTGAAAATAGATAAATCTGGTTTCTATCTGATGCGTTTTTCATATCTCTCATGAATGGTGAGCTGTTTTGCATATAAATAAAAGTATCAAATAAAAGCTGTTTTTTCCTAATTATTTTTCCCTGTTGGTCTTTCTGTAAGACAGAGATGCGGTGCCCTTAGGAATAAAGGTTGCACAGGCTTCTCAAGTCGTGCTTGGGAAAGCTTCAACAGGTTACCTGTCTCTTCCTAGGGAGACTCAGACTGCAGTCCCTCCACCACAGCTCTCCTGCTCCAGCTGCTCTCAGCTGGCTGCCCTGCCCAAATGCAGAGGAGACACAAGACCCTTGCTGTCATTTTCTCCCAGTCATGTCAAGACTGGCATCTGGCTGTACATTTCAAAGCTCAGGCGGTACGATCCAATCCGATGCTTGCAAGCACCTGTTTTGCCACCTTGCTTTATGTTGTGTCTGACTTTGACATCTAAATGTACATGTTTCATCCTGCCTAAGCGCGCTGGATTTTCTTTCTGTTGTTTAAATTCAGCTTTGATCCCTCTTTGGCCAGGTCCAGTTCTAGTGAAACCAGAGAAAAATCTTGGGCCCTTTTCTCTACTTTGGAAAACCTCCACCATACTCTCTTACATAAGGCTTCACCGCCAAATCTTGTAATTTGAAACAGGAACCAATACAGACTCAATGGCAGACAGGTTATTACCGGAGTAATGTGAGACCTCTGTGCCATCCCATTTATTAAATCCTTTTTGTGTTTACCACAAGGGGTTAATTTTACCTATAATTTGAAAACTGCCATTGACTGTGGTGGCTGCCTCATCCATTGCTGAAGAGACAAAATCCTCCCCCATCCCATTTTTATGGCTGACACTTTGCACAGCAGTTTAATTAAGTGTGGTCTTGACCAGCTGAAAATCTCCATGAAGAAAATCTGTCAGAGGGGCTGCTAATTCCACTTTCTACCAATGCACGCTTGCCACGTCCCAAGGGAGCCTGCACTGGTTTCGTAGTTCAATGCACAGTTTTCAAATACTGCATCTTTCGGGTCTGAAATAACTCCACCAGCTTTAAAGCTGGTTTCCTTTGGGACAGGCTTGTTTCTTAGGTTTGATATCTGGGCACTGTGTCGAATTTGGTGGTAATTGCCTGAGCTATATTATAAATGCTGTCATGAAGCAAGCTTTCATGCTACCAGCATTTGGGAGGGCTTAGTTAATGAAAAGATAAACGTATTATTTCCTTCTCGATAGTTGGGAATGCATATTTTAGGGAAGAGAGTGCTCCGCAATACCTGGCTGCAGTCACTGGCAGTTGATTCAGCACACTGGTTGTGGGATAAGTAGGTGTAAACACGCATTCCCCCCTGGCCTCACATCCCCCTTTGGGGGTCTTGCATGTGGGTCAGGGGCTCAGGCTGAGATAATGCTCAGGCAAGGTCCCTGCAGTGAAGATGCCGTGGATCAAGCAGTGGTTACTAGTCTGGGGTCTTAAGTTCCCAGCCACAGGATCCTGTGCCCAAGTGAGAAACTGGTGAGGTCACTGTGTAGTGACCCCAGAAGAGTGCAGAAAGGAGATGTGTGGGAACAGCTCAGGTTCGGAAGCAAGAAAATCTTAAGGGTTGTTCCATTCCTACCACCTCTGAGACAACAGGGAGCCTGTTTGCACTCAGAGAGAGGGTATGGAATGGCTTTGCTTTTGGTGATATCCACAGGATCAAGTTTAATCTACAGGACGGACAGGGCACTCAATCTGAAGATACATCCTTTTTTTCCCAAAGTTTATATGATGGAAGAAGTTGCTTCTCCCTGCAAGTCCTGTCTCACTTCCATACACTCACCACTGTGTTTAAATCCTCTCACCACCATAACATCGTCCCAACCACTTCTATTTTTGTTGCAGGCACCAAGAAGGAAATTCATTGTTATCTAATAATTAATGGCTGTTGGAAACAGAATGTAGAGTTTGCTCTGCCACTCCACACATTTTTTATTCTTGGGAGAGAACTGAGTAGTAGATGCATGATACAAGGCCAACACAATAAAAAAGTTATATGCCTAAGTGCTCAAAATTTGGATTTAAGAAAAATGGGTGGGCAACTTTAACTCCACCTCATTGCAAGTCTGGATTAGAGAGAAATAAAGTCTAATTACATAATGAAAGTTACCTTGCCTGTGTCTATGGTTCCTTCAGCAATAAAGGAATGAATTACCTTGAATGACAATAGTATAGGAGGAATGGGGTGGAACTGCTCAAAGGAAGTTTATATCATACATGGTCAATCCAACAACTGTCAGGGAAGAGACACAGTTAATAATTCCTTTTTTTTTTTAATCTACAGTCAGATACCTTTCTTTCACAACTAAACAGGAGTTCATCCTACAAACCATGAAAGAAAGTGCACTCAAAGACAGAGAAGGCAGAGCACTACCTCTGGACTTTAGCTGAATCTAATAGAAGTACTTTAGGCCTGACTCAATACCTGAAACATTACATGGAACCCTCCAGCATTCACAGAGAACAAGTACCTCCAATGGATCTAGAATATCCCAGTACCAGGGATATCCAGTGCACCCTTAACATGAGGTGATAATACCTATAATATATATATACCTATAATACACATTTTCAGACCTATATGGACTCACAAGGACATGGGGCACAATACACTTTCACATTGGTATTATTAGGGCATCTAATGTAGTCATCTGAACCCTGGGAACAGATCCTGATCCTGATAGGGCAAACGAGGACAAACAGCAAGCCAAAAGTAACTCCTACAAATGAACATACTGATTTCCATAGGACTGTACAGTAAAAGGGGGACTGTGTCTGAGTATCATACACTTTCCTAAGCGATTAAAATACCCAGAGCACAAAATATTCCAAAATACTGACATGCACTTATGCTGCTATTACATATGCACATAAAAAGGAAGACTTTCTAGCCATAGACCATCACTCACTGGCAGAGTGTATGGCACCTGTGCATTCAGGATCACGCTACTCGCCAGCCACAAAATAGTGTCTTATTGCTTATGGTAAAACGTGGGTGAGTGAGGTAGGATATTACCACTGATATTTACAGCAGATAAGTTCTGAGGGCCTTGGATGTGATTTGATATCTTTGCTGTATTTCTAGCAAAGAGTATATGTGTGTGTATGCAGGAGAGGTGGGGGCATGGGGAGCTGAAGAGGATGTGGTATATGAAACTCAACAAAGAAATGGACCTTTTCCATTATATAGCTGTGAAGAAATACCAGCGACATTCTATCTGTCTATTCACATATCTATCCATCTAGTCATCCTGTAACCCAATTAACTCAGTTCTTTTAGGGTGAATAAATGTGTTCTGATATTAGCCATTATTTTTCAGTACTCTCAGTTTATTCTCCAGGGTGGGACAGATCAATAACCACAATTGCAGCCAACCCAAAAGGAAAAGGCAATCTCCTGGTGCTTCGTATTTATTTCTTCAGAGCCGATTTTGTTTTTCCTTCCTCTTCCCCTGGTGATGGATTTTGCCTTTCCTGCCCAGAATGGCCGTGTTGTTTTATCCTGGGCTCTATTTGCATGTGAGCTTCAGATTCATCTTTGGCTCCTTGCACGGTTTGGGATGAGACCCTCCTGTCCCCAGAGAGGGGGGCAGGTGTTGCTCCAGTCGAGCGAATGGAACCAAATTACAGGACCGTCTGTCGCCTCCTCTGGGAGCCGGCAGAGGGAGGGGAAGAAGGGGAGGAGAGCGGGATGCCGTATGACAGAAAAGAAAAGCAGAACATCATACTGATGCCGATAAGAGCTTGAAAACATGAGTCGGCCCAGCCCACAGCCCCACCCAAAACCAGGCAGCAGCCACCTGAAAGAGAAATGTTAGAAGCAGAGACAGAAATAAATTGAGTCGCTGGGCTGGAATAACTCAGGCTTAAAATTAAAGAGAGCTCGGACTCCGTCCACTTTCAAACACACACATACACAGACACAAAGTTGTGCGAGCTAATGCTGCTTTTTTCTTAGCTTACTGCTGTGCTCTTTGATGCCACCTCCTCTGTCCCTTCAGAGCAGGCTTCTCTGCCCACCACTGCTCTCCACCAAGTCTTCACAGTCCAGCTCTGTCAGCAGCTCCTGCTCCCCTCCCTCTAGCTGCTCCTTCTGGCCTCCCCACAGCCAACCTGCCCTTTAAGGTCCCTGAGAGTGGCACGACTGCCACCACCGCCATCCCCTGTGGAGCAGTCAGTCCTTGTTCCCACAGGGACTTGCTTGATGCTCCAGCTCAGGGGCACAGTGACAGGGCTTCTAATCTGTGCAGACTTTTACCCAGTTGACTTGAGAGAGCAGGTGATGTTACAGAAGTTACACCTCTCACAGCCACCCATCTGCTTAATGCATTCTTAGCAAATTAATACAAGATCCCCATGCACCAGGACCCCCTCACCACTGCCTTGTTTTTGATGCTTTTTCCTCCCAAACTTTCTTACACATGAGCGTGCACACACACACATCCGCACACACACACACATTGGTGTGTGCAGCGATAGCTCTTGGAGTGGTAGGCCACAGAGTCACTTGGAAAGCAACAGGTGACAGTTGTTCTGCTATTCCTCACTGAAACATTAAGATGATCAGAGATGAAAAAGTCACTCAGCTGAGAATTCAGAGGAGATCTGGGAGAAGGGATGAAAAAAGGCAGCCATTAGAAGTGCTTAAATCAAAGGAAAAGCAGTGTGAAGTGAAAAAGAGAAAAGCAGAAGAAGCCAGATCACACAGGTGGAGGGTCCACATCAGTTAGAGACTGGGCATAATATAAAGGATTTTTGCATGAGGGTGGTGGGTGTACATGTGAACCTGGAGCATACACAAAGGGAGCAATGAGGAGAAAAGCACCTGAAAACGCAGGCAGCAAACATGGGGAGAGATGGCAGCAGGAAGTGTGAGGAAGAAGAAGGATTCGAGTGGCTGTGTAGAGCTGCTGGTATGAGTAGATGAGAATATGCTCCAGCAAGTCAGAAGTAGCAGCTTGCTCGGGGCTTAGTAGCAAGTTCAGTCCAGGAACAGACAGGCACCAGGCTGCAAGGGAACTGGAAGAAGTCATTAACTAGACATTCAAAACTACTCAGGAGAGATCACCACAACTTTAATCATGACCAGAGGGATGGACTAGCACAGTAACATTTTTCAAGGACCAAAAGACAAGGGGTTTGTCATATAACATCTATCCTCCAGAGAAATCCGCTGTCTCCTTGCTCAAAACAATTCTGTGCATAGAAGTGGCAGAAAGATTTGCAAAGCCCAGGGCTAAGGCTCAGCAAGGGCTCACAGACAAGATAAACACAAAGAAAGAAAGAAAAGAAATGCAGAGCAGAGCAAGAGACAGCAGAATTTGACTGTGTGCAGTCACAACATTCAAAGACAACTCTTTCCCACATCTCAGACTCAATTATGCAATTTAAGCAATCTCAAGATTTAAGATGGGCTTCAAGACTATCCCAGAAATTATATGTATAGAACAGAAACACAAATCTATATTGGACTTTTGTTATTCGAGATAATAAAGACAAGGGCTGACCATGAAAAATTGCAGAAGGACTGCATGAGACTGATAAAACAGCACAAGAAATTTAATCTAAAGAAAGTGATAAGGTGATGCACACAGGGAAGGACATTTCTAACTTCACATATAACTGATAGGTCCTGAGCCAACTATAGAAGCAAGATCTTGTAATTATGATATATTGTTTCATGATAACATCAGCTTTGTTCTCTGTGTCACAGAAAAAGAAAATGAAATGCAAGGTATTATTATCATTGTTGAGAGAACGGAACAGGTAGAGAACAAGAGAGAGAGCATCATTATGCCATTGCATAAAACCAAAGTAAGTCTGTATCCTGAATTCCATGCGAAGCTCTGGTTCTCCAGTCTCAGTAAGAATACAGCAAAATTCAAAAGGCATTCTGAGAATGACAGCAAGAGTAACCCAAAGCATGGTTTAGCATCCATACAGCAAATGACTAAGTGAAAAGGACTGAGCCAGCAGTGATTTTACAGAAAGCCATCATATCCCAGTTAAGAAGGGGATGGTGGAAAGTGATCAGTTGTTCCCTGTTTCTTCCAATATAATTTGATACCAGGAGGCATCAAACGAAACTGTTGGATGCCAAGTTCAAAACAAACAAAAGGAGGTGTCTCGTCACACCATGTGCAGTAAAGCTGTGGAGCTCCTTCCTCAGGATGTTGTGAAAGCAAAAATTTTATGCAAGTTCAAGGACAGAAGCTCACAGAAGAGAAATCTGAGGATTTTTAAATGTGTAGGAGTTGTTTCCAACTCAGGCTGTGCTCAAGCCATAAATGGCTGAAGGGCAGCAAACTTCTAGCAGGAAGTATCATATCTCTACTACTGTGATACGCCCCAGGCATCTGCTTTTGGCTCCCATTTGAACTGGGATGCTGGGATAGATGGATGTTCAGTCCGGCTCAGTGTCCATCTTCATGATCTGAAGGAAATAGATATTTGACAGATGCCAACATCTTTCAAGCCTTGGTCTCTTTGGACCTGAACACAAAAGCTGTCTGTATGGTAAGTCCTCAGTAGGCCAATGTGACAAAATAAATATGATCTTTTAGACAGGGAGGGAGGAGAACTTGTTCCCTGGGGCAATAAGCATTACACATGTGGTTTTCCTGAAAGCCAAAGGTCTGGAGTTTGATGTCAGACACATAAAGATGAACTTACAGCAGTTCCACTGATCTCAAAGGAGTTACTTATGATTGTCAGTAGAGTAACAATCCTAAGAAGGATCATGAAGATAGTCACGGTATGGTAGGATGATCAAGTGCAAGATAGGGTCCCAGTCTTCTTGTCCTGACATTTTTACTTTGACAGGACTGCCTTCTGAACAGGTAGGTCCTACTAGTCAGGGTCACAAGTTCTTACCTTGCTTGAATTGCCTCAAGAAAACAAAAGCTCAGAAGAACTTAAAATAAAAATGATCTAGCAAAGCATTGAAAAGAAGAAAGGACTGATGAGAGAATCGAGAGTTAGATTCACCCATTGTGGTTATCAAAACCTACCAAATTTTAATGTATTTTAGATCCAAGCTTCAAATGCAGAAAGAAACAAGGAAAAGGAAGGGAAGGTTAAAATGGTAACATAGGAGGAGTGAGAACAGCGCTGTGCATGAACTATGAGGGGAACAGATGATCATCTACTAAGCTCATCTGATTGGGGCCTTTTAGGTATTCAAAGGTGTCTCAGACAAACAACCAGTCTCAGACACCATATGTAGTTATTCAGACAATCCCAGAACAGACCAGCCTAAATTTTGTGGCCAGAGGCTACCTCCAGTAGGAGCCAGGTCTTGCTGATCAGCTAGGTGTGGAGTCTTCAAAAGTGGTTTGGCAACACTGACCCCTGTTTTCTTGATAGGCATACAGAAGATGGAAAGGATCCAGAGATTCAGAAATTATCTTTGAATGCAAAAATCACTTTCCTGTACATAATAATATGACTGTCTCAAAGTCTATTTCAGGCTCTGTCAGAGAAAGCATTGCTTTCAAAGAAAGTGTCTTATAAAACTGCAGAGCAGCCCCCTGTCTCTCCTAGTTTGGTGCTTCCTGCACAAGGCTCATCAGTGCCAAAGGTTTCCTCGAGAAGACCTCCCAGAGTTCTTGACCCATGAAGTATCTCCAGACAATGTGCAAAGTAAATCAGCACAAGACTTTCCTACTCCATTTGCCCCGTAACAGTATCCAAGATTTTAACCAATTTGAACCTTACTCTGTAAAGGTGAATTTACCTTTCTTGACCTTTTCTTGAATCATTCTTAAAGCAGCTCTCAGTGATGTATTTACATGCTTGACCTACAGACACTCATAATTCCTCCTCTGTATCGTATCAAGACATCCAGGACTTTTGTTATCACATAATTTGCTTCTCAGTAGTGTCAAGAGGTGAAAGTACTACCTGAAAGAGGATTCAGAGTACATATTTACAAGCTCCCAGAGTGCAGAGTGTTATAAGGGGCCAAGACCAGGGTCAAATCCTGTCAGTCGCACGGGGATTCTGGCACAAGGCTGCATTGTAGCCAAAGAACCCCCTTGTATAATTTTTAAACATGCAGGTGTTGTGAGCAGTCTCTTAAATATTTCCACCAGAAATAGAGTCCCAGGTGAGAGCCAACACAGTATGAACTATTGAGGCAGATCCTAGTGGGATGAATATTTTGAAATCTCAGGATCTGAAACCCACCAATTTGATTAGATGAAGCAAAGGCTAAATGCATGGTGAAGCTCATGCATGGCCTATGTCTCTCCAGGGTAGGGTTAAGGCACACTGGTGGGATGGCACAGAGAAACCTGCATTGCATGCTAGCATAAACAAGCTGTAATAGCATTCATTGCCTCTCTGCTCAGACAGACCGCATTTAATTACCGTGCGTCCAAGTTACAGTAATCTGGATGCAGATAGATCTGGAGTAAATTGAAAGGAAATGGATTTTACGTTACAATGTAAAAAAGAAAAGCACATTAAGGTAAAGATGATTAGGTGGATTCGAAGAACCTTGTAAAAGATAATTGCGTTCAAAACAATAGCATCTTCAGCAGGGAAATTTCTGTCATGGGAAAGTTATAACACTGTCACACTCATAGAAGTGTCCACACCAGATTCTTTTCCTTCCTCCTTTGTGTGGTGGCTCCTTGAGTTTCTCTAAGAGTTGCAGCTTCTGGCTTGACTGACACCAGCAAAGCCATTTCTCTAAATCTCTGAATCTCACAGCCAGTCTGGTATTTCTCTGTGTCTCACATCCTCCTGGGAGACAACATATGCTTCCCTTTTCCACCCTTTACGTGTTTAGACTGCAAATGCTCTGTCAGCAGTATAAGGACCTGACCCACACAACAGGAGAATTTGCATCCTGCCCAGTCCCACCCTGCCTGTGAAGCTGACCAGTCCCATCTAGCTTCATCCCACCATGGGAAGTATATAAACCCCTGGATAACACAGGTGCTTGCTCAGTGCCATGCAGTGACTGAACCACTCTGGTACGTGCCTCTGGAGAAACAAGATCTGTTCTTACTGTTTGAGAGTAGTCACATGGGGATTTAATCACTGCTCCTAGCAGTGACATCTGAAAAAGATGAAAAAGGGAGCTGAGCAGCCTGTGCATGCCCATCTGTAGTCAACCAGTTTGTTAGGGCATTGTTAGATCCATCCACCAAACTAGGAGCCAGCCTTCAAACAGATCAACATCCCAGGCTGTTTTGAACCAGAGCTGTGGGTTAGCCTTGCTTTATTGCTGGCCACTGCATTATGAGAGCAGAAACTCTCTAATTATGGAGTGTGAGTAAAAGGTTGCACTGTTCAGCAAGCACTCAGAAGCAAGGAGGTTACTGTCCTTTTCTCCTGGAGTGAGTATGACCTGAGTCTCTGTAGGCACTGCACCACAGCTCTTCTTGCCTGCTTGTGTCACAAAAGCCAGTTACAGATGTGCTTCACCATGTAATGGGATCCCTGCTTGACATCCCTGCAGCACAAAACTTTGAATAAATACCTAGAAAAAAGCAGAAATATCCAGTGAGCCTCTGGATTAGCTGGTCCAACAATGCTGAATTGATTGTGTCTTAATGTCTCCTTTGAGAGAGCAATGGCACGGCTGGTAGGCAGCAGTAAATCTGCTTGTTGTGGTCATGTAATGTCAACTGTCTTATCATGACACTGCTGTCTTTGTCTGAAGCCCTTCCAAAACAGATTCCCAGCTTCATTTTTACTCATATTGTGAGAAGATGGCAGGGCTAGTCTCACCTTTTGCAACTTTACCTCCTGTCATAAGGATGCATAATAGCAGCTCCTGCATCCATGAATTACATATTACATGTTTTATCTTGGCTTTTCCTATGTTAGAGTCACTTAGGTACTCTGATTCCCGGTGTTTTTGTCAGGATTGTTCTCATTCTTCAGTTTCCTGTTGACCATGTGACAAGCCACACTGTTGTGGTACCACCCTGACCTGTAACAGTGCTAAGCACCTGCCTGAATCTGGGTCTGTGTTTTTCCTCAGTAAGTACTTTAGCAATCAATACAATAGATTGTGTGGTACAGATATTGTGGTTTCTGGTATATTGTATCCAGGCAAAATTGCTTCTATGTGTATGGAATCCTCTTAATGGCTGACAATTAACTGGTTTTGGAATGGATCCTTTATATCTTTTCAGAGTCAGCAGTATCTATGGAAAGAGTTTTCCTTCAGAGAGTTGTTCAGTTCAGCCTTCACAAACTCTAGGCACAGTTGGTGTACAACACCTCTGATTTTTGCCTGCCTTCCTTTTGGGATAATAGGAAGATCAATGGCACGTTCAATGTGCTGCAGCCTTGCTGCCATCCTCCTCTTTATCAGAGCCCATATCTGCTGAGGTGTTGTCTGTGCTGGGGCCCTGCTGAAGTCCAGGCCTGACATAAACAGCACCTTCCTCAGTGTCTACAAATTTGACTGCTGTGGTTATACCCTTGATGTTCAATACAGACCAGACTCTAAACCCTTGCTCTACTTTTTTTTCTCCCGTTGGTTTCACACAGACCTGTATTTCTGTTCACATTTAATTCACAGTAACCTTACTATTTCACTCATGGTAACCCTAATATTTCTGCTACTTATCTCTAGATATCTGACAAGCTTCATCAGCTTCCTTGATGTCCCTGACCTTCTGATGCCAGCATGAAACTCCTTTGGCTCTTCTCTTTGATTTTTTTCAGTTCCTGAATACCTTTGATGTAACCCTTTGAACATATTTTTCTTGCCTACCTGGCTGTGTTAACTTCTCTCTCAGGCACATCATTTCCATCATAAGAAATAGACAGTTTGGTTGTTCATCTGGAAACTCCAGCTTTTTCCAAAGTTACTCCAAGCCATCAGTCATGTTATTAATCTGTTCTTTCCCATATCCAAACACCACCTCTGTAGACTTAAGTGACTTAATATCACCAACCTTGTTGTTATTTTCCTGGGAGGGTGGGTAAATATGAAATACAACTGGAATGAGATGGTGAATGGAAAGGATGTTTCCTAGGAAGGGTGTTGAACACATACCAATGGGCATTGTTTTTCTAAAGCCTCGTGCCTGAAGCCTGCTGATATATCATGTTCAGGCAATATATTTGAGTAAAACAAAAAAGGTCTCTGATGGCCTGCATTGAAAAATATTCCCTTTAGTTTGTTTCACATCAGACACTGAAGGAAGAATTTTATCTTTCTCACCTATGATAGCAAATAGCTACTTAATTGACTTTTCTCCTTGCTCAGTAAGTCATGATGCTGTAAGTCCATCTGGATACGCTTTTGGCCATTGATGAAAGGCAAAACAAACTTTCTTTTGTGCAGCTTTCAGCTGTATTCCCACAAGCTGCACTTGTGGTACCCAGCACCAAAGCAGCCCCCATGGTTAAGTGCATTGCAAGCAAAAGCTCAGGGCTGCACATTCCTGTGCTCCATAGGGATGGGTCAGGCAATGTGGTCATGCATGCCAAGGATGGACAGGTCAGCTGTTAAACTCTGACAAAACTCTACTTGGCAAGTGCCAATAAGATTAACTCTGGTTTTCTTTGGTGACTCACAATCTGGCCAAATTTGGACAGTTTTTCAGGGTATGACAGAAGTCATATCCCCTGCAGTGGAGTTCCCTTCAAGCCAAATTTCTAGTCTCTGCTCCACAGAAGCTTTGTATCATCTCAAAGAAAGGCTCCACTAGTCAATTTTAAGCTACAGATACATCTGTTTCTCTTTCTCTAACCTCCTTCTGAGAAACTGCTTTTAAACTGCTTTAGATTAAACTCAGCTCCCTCAACCCAAACCACCAGAGACATCCACCAGGGCGGATCTCAGCCTCAAGGGTTACATTAGGCTAGGTTGTAAGACATGAGGAACAGATCCCCATAATGCAACCAGTTTTGTAGAAAGCATTGTCAAAAACTACTTTTTCTTATTTTCTACAAATAGTTGTAGCAGAAAGCAAGCGCCGAAAGCAACAACCTATTGATCTGTACCTATCTGCAACGCTAAGGACCCTATTTCTGCCACATTCATTTTTCTGTCTTTTCACTAAGCCAGCTACTACCATGAACCTTTCTCCTTTCAACCTCTGCATGCACCTACCAGCGCATTAATCCACAGAAATCACTTCTTGCGGTTGCTTGATGGATGAATTCAGCAGAGGCAAGTCCTGCTAATACATCAGTGGTGTGCAGTTAGGCCAGGCTCAAGGAGTCTGCTTTCTAATGACAGACAGGAGAGCAGCCACAGCAGGCACTCTACGTGTGAGATGGATGCCCTATGAGAAGAGGTGTAGAGAGGAGAGGGGATGTGCTACTTATGTAAATTTTCTACATTAGATTAGATGTCAGCATCAAGGCACAGAAGCAGTTTGCTCCCAATTGCTAGGATTCAAAAGGAAAGGGACACAAAGGAGCAGTGCTGGATGGTCCTATGATCCCTATATCTTGTTCAATCCCTCCCTGGAGAAGAATAACTGACGACCACTGAAACCAAACAGGTCCCATCTGTAAGGAGCATGTACCTGCCTCACTTGGAGTGGGAGATGTCAACCAAGGGATGATTTCATCCATAAGGAAACAGCTCCACCTGTGTGATTGAAATAAGATGTGAGACACTTAGATTTCTAAAGCTTGCATGAGCATAAGGACTGCTTGCACTCATTGATCTTGCAATTTATTTATTGCATTTCTATTGGTGTGAACAGGTCAGATTCATCTTGTTCACTGGTTTTGATACGTTTAATTTTTTTGGCTCTCTCTCTTCAAGACAGTGCAGCCATGCACCCTGGAATTTGGCACCCCATACACACCAATAAATTTGCTGGTTGGGTGGCGGCTGATGGATGCATTTGGTGGGATCTGTTGTGCACCACTTCTGAAAATGAGGCCAGGCCACTAACACAGCACTAGAAATCTCACTTGAAATGACTGTTCTGAAAATCTTGGCCAGGATCAGATCTCACGTTTTGCAAGACTCTCCTCTGCCTCCAGACTGATTATATTACTTTGGTGTATTTATTACAACCCCGGTGCAATCAGTTCTCATGATGAATATCCCTTTAAAAGTCCTGCACTGACTACTTACGTGTTACCTGCTCAATGGAAAAGGATCAGTGAATCTCATTTCTTCACTCAACAAAGATTCTCCCTGCCTCCCTTCCCATCGTTATATTTCTGGAAGCTCTTTTCCTCTTTTTTTATTTTAGTCCTGGGTGTCCCCTGAGCTCTGTGATTGCATTTAAAACAGACACGATGACATTATAAAGCATTAAACTAATGGCATTTGAGACCATTTTTCTCCTGTAAACCATTACAATGTCCCTGGAATGGCTGGCAGAGGGCTGAGCACCAGCGCCACCATCCAGGGCTGCATCCCTCTCTGCCGCTCGGTACCCGCTTTGGGATTCAAGGTGCCATCTCTTGTGCTGCTCTCACTGTAACAGTCCCCAAGAAAGCTGTTTTGATCTTCAGATGAGTTGTTTGGCACGACCATAATGACAAATACGTGAATGGGGGGTTAACCATGAATCGCAAAGTACCCATCAAATCCCCAAGGTGGAGAGGAATATATCTTCCTTCACACCCTTTTGATGTATAGTTAATTACACGAATCTGGAACTGTTACCATGTGCAAACACAGTGAAAATTGACTTTCTAAGCCATCCCTGGCCCCTCTGCATATGTCACTTGCTCTAGCCCAATATCATTCTCTGTCTGTACACACACAAATATATAATCGGTTCTGGCTTAGACTCTTTTTTTGATAATCCAGCATTATAAAATGTTAGAGGGAAAGAATGGAATGTAGCATCCTTCAGGCCTGACGCAGCTTTTTTAAAAAGAAGAAAAAAAATCCTTATTTTATATTGGTTGTTCTTTCTCTTGCCTGAATAAAAGCTTTAGCACAGCTTGAAAGGGTTGCATGTGCTGAAATGTAGCCCAAGGATATGTGTTATTATCCGTCCCCTCTTGACCAGCAGGGTCTCAGCTCTCTCTCCCTTTCAGCCTTTTGTTTGAACAGATGGGATTGGGGAACGAAGGGAAAGAAAGGCAGTCTGTTCTCATTAACGCTCCCAGTACACAAACACAAACCTGAGCACAGGGGACCTACAGAACAGGACTGCTTCCACTCCACACACATCCACTGAGACCATATGTACCCGCACACAAAGGCAGACAGAAGACCCACATCAAGCCAGCTACTAGGCATTTACCAAGGATGACTACTCACCAACTATTTAAATTTTTTTTTTTCAAAAACCTTCATAGGTCATTCCTTTTTATTCAGCTGCCCAATTAAAAAAAAAAAAAATAACCTTCACCTGTGTGATGTTGAGGCTGTTTTAAAGGAAAGATTGCCATCAAATAAGCCTAACACCTGAGCTGGGAGCATTTGTTCAGTCTTGGTCTGATGTGAGCTATGTGAAGGGGTTTCAGGCTGAACCTGCCAGACCAGGGACAAGGTTCATTTAGCCCAGGCTTCTGGCAAGAGCCAAGGCTGCTTCTTCTGGAAAAGGTGCTCAAAAACCTGCTGTTGTCCATGATGGACTACCTACCCATTGAGAGTGTCTCATGAACTCCCTGGCCAGGATAACACCTCAAAGCTGAGTTCTTCAATTTCCATCATGGTTCTTGTGTATTTTTCCATATTTACTGATAGACCCCTTGGAAGGACCATTTGATGCTTTTTTTTTGAATCAGTCATGGTCACTGGCCTCAGTGATCTCGTGTCACAGTGAATGCCTGCGCGGAAAGCATGTAAGGAAACATCTCCTTCCAGCAGAGTTTGACTCCTCACTTTGGAGAAGGGCAAGCAGCTCCAAGCTCTGCAGCCTGGTGGCTCATCAGCCCATGGCAGCTGACCGGAGGTCACTGCTCGCAGCCTCTGGCAAACTCAAAGCCACTCAAAATAGTGAGGATGGGGAGGTCAGGCAGCTTCCTCAGCACCCCCATCACATGCCACACATCCATCCCATGTGCAGGGCACACACAGATGATGTGTGGCTGGCATGTAGCAACTCATTAAGCTGCTGTACTGCATCTGCACACTGGGCTCAAACCACACTTGGAGCCACAGGAGAGAGGGTCTCTGTTGGAGCATGGCAAGCTTCTCCAGATAGAAGCTTCTCTTCCTAAGTGAAGACCATCACTGTAGTGAGGAAAGAGTCTTTTTGGGTAACTCAGTTCTCCCTGCCTCTTTGTTCCTCTCCAGGTCAGCTCTGGCTCCACTTGTGCTCAGCTGATCTCCCCAGCATTAAACAGGTCAGGCCTGAAAGGAAGATGTGCCAGACATCTGCAGCTGCTTAGGAACGACGCCCCAGATCAGAAGCATGACAGACACCTGGGTGGCTCTGAAACAAGCACTAGTGAAACAAGTAGTCAGGAACCAATTCTCCAAATAGGGTCTTTGGGTAAAGCCCCAAAGTGTCTTCTGTAGATGATTTTTCCCCAGGAGCCTCACTATACCCTAACAAACATCGTATCTTCATTTACCTGTCTTGTAACAAAGTGAGTGAAGCTCCAGAGTGGCTCTCCTCCAGCTGCAGTAAGCTGCTGTGAGCTGGAGACATGGCAGGTCCTTTTCCTCAAGTGTAGAAGGAAACACCCGTGTATTATGTCCAGCATCAGGTAGATCTATATTTCGTTACAGCCCCAGGCATTTGACATGTAGTCTCAAGAAAAGAGAGCTGTCATTTGTTCCCCAGGTATTGTGAGTGTCGGGAATGCAGACCAGAAAATGAAGTGGTTCTCCCCGCAGGGCTGTTTGCAGAAGATCACAGGGGAGCCAAGGCAGAGAAGCATTAGTACCTCTGCTCGCAGGCTCTCACATGCTCTCTGGGCATGCAGAGGCAGGTTTCCATAGCCGCACACCTCCTTTGAACATCATCGCACTCACACATGCTCTTCAGGTTATTGCCAGCAGACGAGCAGTTGGCAAGGCACCCTCTGCTGGCTTTTTTCTGTGCATGAATTGCCCAGTTTCCCAAATGCATCCCCCCTGCTACCCAACCACAGACTGGCGCAGATCAAACTAAAGGCTTACAGGTGGCTCTGTGGGTGGTTGCAGGTCCCAGGTTGCACATGAGCTCTACCATGAAGATGGAGGTCCCCACACCACCTCAGCCCAACTGCTCTTACTTAGCTGAAGCACAGCTTGTGTCCTGAAGCAGCACCACTTCAGCAGGGTGCAGAGCACAGCTGATGAATCCTGAGGGGCCCAAACCAGCAGCAGCAGGTGCAGCCTAGCCCTTCTCAGGTCACTGTCTGTGACGGTAGCACAAGGAGCACCGGAAAAGGGGCCAAAACCAGAACACATCACTTGGTATGAAGCAATGTTCAGGAGAAACCCTTGTATCTCTGCAGCACACCTCCCAGTGCTCCCAGCCCAGGACTGGGGCTACAGCACACCAATACCTGCAGTTGTCAACATTCCCCCTTGCAGTTAGCAAGGAATTGCAATGCTTTCATCCAGACCATAACAACCTGTCTACAAGGGAAAAACATAGGGAAAAAAAATCACAATCCCCAAAACATCAAAACTCAGAGTCAGAAGGGTCAGCTGAAATCTAGGAATATTGAGGTTTTCTTAATTTTCCTCTGTCTTTTTGGTAGAGGAAATTGTACAAATTCAACTCTTGTGTTCAGCCCATACCAGAAAAGCAGCCTGGAATTTGAAGTTATGCACCTAGCCAAACTCTTTTCAAAAAAACAAATTTCATATTTATGGCAGTATTTTGCTTCACCTTAAAAATAAAACCTAAGTGAGAAGTTGCTTGAGAATGAACTATTAATACAGAGCATTTCAATAACTTGGAGATGTTCCACCTTTAAATCACCCATGAGGGCAAAAGTGCCTGGGTACAATGAAAAGGAGTGCACAATACTGCTGCAAAATCAGCAAATGACTTGGGCTGCGAGTCATCCTGCTTCAGTTAGGCTGTGTCATAGGAAGACTGATCAAACTCCTGTCTGTGGGTACTTTTGAAATGTCCCAAAGCTATACCTTTTCTCTACACAGCTGCTACTAGCCATGCTTGGACAACAGGATGCTGACAGACAGCTCTTTGGTCCAATATAGTTGTCACAAAATTGTGTATGATGTTTTGCTCCATCACGTACAAGAGAGTCTCTTTCAGACCATCTGTGCCTCTGAGCTCAGGATAGTACTGTGCTACCTGAGCCTGCAGTGCCACAGGAGAGATCAGTCTGTGCCAGGCTGTGTCCTGGTGCCACCAGACAAACCACTGCTTGAGCTCCACCCTCTGACACATCCACTGTCAGCAGCTGGATGCATCGTGCTGTACCCCAGCTCTCACATCACATTCTAGAGGGATGTTGAAAAACATGAAAGAATCAACTGAGATGTTGAGGAGCCTGGAACAGATAAACTGTAAGAAAAGATTATAGGAGATGTCCATACTTATTTCAAAGGGGTCTCCAAAAATAATAGAGTGAAACTCTCATACAGTTGTAGTGATGTTCATGCACTGTCTCTACAGTGGAGACAATGCAGAGAGGCTGAAGGAAGAGTTCAATGTGGCAGTTCCTAAAAACAGGAGGAGCTATTCAGGAGCCAGAACTGCTGCAGGCAGAATGCAACTGCCCTCTCTCCTAAGTTTTCCTGGGATCAATAACCAGAGGTCTCAGTTCAAGTCAAGGGTCAAGTGTTTTCATTGAACTTCAGAAGTTGGGATAACTCCTCTGTGAAACACAGTTGGGATAACTCCAGCTGTGTTGGGGCTTTTTAAACTGATCCTGGCTCTAGTTTTTTATTATGCCCCTCTGTCTCTCCACATATTTCCCATCCAAATAATTGTGGGACCATGACCATCCTAATTCATCCATGGTGTTTAAAATTTGGATCACAGGTAATACAAAGGGGCTGGAGACAGCAAGTAAAACACCGTATTTTCATTAGCTTTGAAAACTGCACAGGTCCAGAGCCAAAACTTCCCTTCTCTAAATTCTGTAGATCTGTGGATATGGATGGAGATCTGAATCTTGTGTTTGGCTGATCCAAATGCTCCTAAGTGGCAATTGATGGGGGAGGATGGGCTGGACTGCAACTACTAGCTGCTGCCAGTTCCCAGGACTTCGATTCTGCCTGGCCTGCCGCTCGCTCTGTTCTCACTGAAACAGCTGAAGCTGAGATGTTCAGCTTGAACGGATCTCCAGCTTTGCTGCTTGGACCAGTTTCTATCTGACAGCTCACTCTTGCCCCCAGGTACATGTCTACCCAATGCACCCAGTATAGGTGTGTTACACCCTGGCACATACTGGGGCTTAGGTGCCAAACTGAAAGAAAAGGGAAACTGGGATGGGTAACGAGGCCCACCTGAATATGGGCTCCACTTTGTTCCTTGCTCCAGGACCTTGATCCATGTCATCAGCAGTCACAAGAACTCAGTTCCCCAGCAGCTGGTTCTACGTGTTTGTATTCAAGCCATGTGTATGAATGTGATTTATGGTCCTCAAGAAAAACTAGGTCCTTTGGTCCCGGACCGTGGGTGCACAGGGAGGACAGCAGAGAGAACGAGCTGCCCATCTTGCAATCCAGAGTGAAATCAGAGGGCTCGGCAGTGGCAGTACTGGCAGAAGGAGCAGTGGCCCCTCTGTGCTGTCTGGACTATTTCCCAGAAGGGACGGCAAGGGCTGTGTAATCAGGCTCAGCTGGTAATCAGGCAAAGTCCAAACTAGCATAAAGACTAAATTATCCCTTAGTCCTTCCAGCTCAGGGGAAAGGATATTGATAGGGGAGGCGAGGATGGCTGCTGGACTGCAGCTGCCAGCACCAGCCCATGCAGACAGAGAAATATCTTTCCACCTAACCTGCCCCTCGCCCCATTGTCATTCAAATAGCCGGCGCCTGGCGTGCAAAGGGCACATGCAAATCCCAGCGCCCTGCTCAGCCGCACACCAGCATCGCTGCGGGCACCCTGCGGCCCTCGGGGGGGAATAAAGCCATCTGTGCCCGCCAGCGCTGCCTGGAGACCCCGCCGCTCCTCGCTGCTGCCCTGCACCCCTGCGACTCCTCTCTCCGTCTGCAGAAAGGCGGACAGATGCCAGGCTGTCTGAATTGGTGCGAAAGGTGAGCCAGCAGAATAGGCGAAACGTGATTCCAGCCGGCCACGTAACCTGGTTTCCATCCGTGCTGGAGGAGCGCACGACATCCCACCGTGGGAAAGGCGGGGCTGTGCCTCGCTGCTGCCTTCAACCTTGGGAAAAGGGTTTATCGCACCTTTAAAACCCAGCAGACCCATCTCTACCTGCTCAAAAATCATAGCCGTCAAAGCTACATGACCATCTTTAAATCACAAGATTTCATTACATAAATAAGACTTTTACTTGGCTGGGAGGAGGTGAGCCTTTTTACACTTTAGTTTCTGACACTTTAAAACCCCGCCATGGATCACAGCTTGGAGGTGCCCTCTGCAGCTGCTGGGGCCGGGGGGAGCCTTAGGTTTTAAAAATGGAAAGCCAAGACGTGACTTTCACACCTGCAGTTACCTCCGGAGCCCTCTGATTCCCAGCCATTCCTTCTCATGCTGCAGCCACTCTGTCATCTGTGCACAACTGTCTGTGGGGACCACTAGGGAGCCCAGGCCTGGTCCTGGTTAAAACGAAGAATCACAGGAGGGTAAGGCTGAAAGGGACCTCTGGAGATCATCTCGTCCAACCTCCCTGCTCAAGCAGGGTCAGCCTAGTGCACATTGCATGGAATTGTGTCCAGACAGTTCTTGAATATCTCCATGGAAGGACACTCCACAACCTCTCTGGGCAATTTATGCCAATGCTTGGTCACCCCCCCAGTAAAGTTCTTCCTCATCTTCAGGTTTCTGCCCGTTGCCCCTTGTCCTGTAGCTGGGCACTATGGAGAAGAGTTTGGCTCCATCCTCTTGACATCCTCCCTTCAGATATTTGAATACTTGATACGGTCCTCTAACTGCCTTCTCTTCTCAAGGCTGAAAGACCCCGGCTCCCTCAGCCATTCCTCATAAGTGAGATAGATGTTCCAGTCCCCTAATGGTCTTTGTTGCCGTCCATTGGACCCGCTCCAGGAGCTCCAATGTCTCCATGCCCTGAGGAGCCCAGAATAGGACACAGCACTCCAGCTGCGCCCTCACCGGGGCTGAGCGGAGGGGCAGCATCACCTCCCTCCAACTGCTGGCAGTGCCGCTCCTAAAGCACCCCGGGCACCGCCGGCCTTCCTGGCCACACGGGCACTGCTGGCACCACCCGGCGACACAAGGGCAAGCTCCCCCTGCGGCCGGACCCGCTCCGTGAGAGGGGCTGCTCTTTGGGGTCAGCCAGCTCCGACCGGGCGAGCCGGAGGCCGTAGCATGGCAGGTGCGGCATCAGGCGCGGGCTGCCCTGCTGTCCCTGCCCGCTGTCCCCCCGGTGTCCCCCCGGTGTCCCCCCGGTGTCCCCCCTGTCCCCCCGGTGTCCCCCCGCTGTCCCCCCGGTGTCCCCGGCACAGGCGGGCGGGGCGGGCGGCGCCACGGCGGGGCGGCACCGCCACCTGGCGGCCACCGCTGGTACCGCCGGCACCGGCCGCGTCCCCATCTAAAGCCGGGGAAAGGCTGCGGGTCCCAAAAACACGGCAGGGTACCCAGAGATGCTCTGGATCCCCATCCCTCCGAGTGCGCAACCCGGCCTGCGTGGCACGGAGGCATGGAACTAGATGATCTCTAAGATCTCTTGCAACCCACTCTGTTCTATGGCTCTGGCATTCTATGGCATGCTTCTTTCCCACCACACAATTCTATGGCTCTGTGATCCCATGGCATGCTTCTTCCCACCATTCTTTGCAGAAGGAATGATAGGGCATTGGGATGGGCTGCCCAGGGAGGTCGTGGAGTCACCATCCCTGAAGGTATTTAAGAAACTGGATGTGGCACTTAGTGCCACAGTCTTAGTAGGCAGGGTGGTGTTAGGTCAAAGGTTGGACTCGATGATCTCAGGTTTTTTCCAACCTAGTCGATTCTATGACTCTATGATTAGCTTCAACAGCAGTTTTCAACCATCCCTAAGGAGCCAGGTGAGGTCTCTATCTTCTTGCAAACTTCCACTGTATCATCCTATAATTTGTGATTTTTGGATCCTTCTGTGGCCCTTCACAGCAGGTTTCATGCTATTACCCAAACATTTCAGTCTTCATTTCCAAACAGACATGCTATAAGAGAGAAGTTTTCCTACCTTTTGTGACTGAAGCTAAAAGCTTGAGCAAAGGCACCCTGAAGCTGCCACGCCAGAGAAAGATTTCACAAGCAAGAGACAGTTCTCAGGACACTAGAACCAGATGATGTTTAAGGTTCCTTTCAACCCAAACCATTCTGTGATTCTGATTCTAGGTCATGGTTACCTCCTTTGCCTGTGTGAAAGCAGATGGAGAGATCAGTCCCTGATGCAGTGGGCACATCACCATGCATGTGACACAGGGGACTGTATCCCACCACCAAGGAGATTTGAGAGCCATGAGGTTGGTCTGATGACCTGGTCATCCTGCAGCAGCTGTTCCCGGTCTTCTGACAACTCCCAGCTAAAGCAAATTCACTTTAGAGCTTCAGAGTTGGGGCTCTAATTTAGAGTTCTGTGCACGGGCACTCTGCAAGGAGGGACAGTTTTGTTCAGCTACAAAAAGGCACCCCAGAAGAGACTTTGTTTATTAGAAATTACTAACATGTTTATAGTTGATCGTTTGTGAGAAAGCGTTGATGGCTGGATGTGTACTTCTGACCAGCCCAGCCTCCTCATCACAAATCAGCCACTAACAGAAAAGAGAGCAGAATCCCATTATATTAATTGCATGATTTTAATTTAAGAAGCCCTATCTAGCTAAATCTTAAAGGACTTTCAGGAGTTATGTTCTGATCCAGGAAAACAGTGACCCACATACTTAACTTATAGCACAAGGGCACACCTAATGGGATGCAAAATTAAGCACAGGCCTAAGTGGTTTTGCTAGGTTCAGGTCTATACAGGCTGACTTCAGAGAAGGTCAAAATCTCACAGTCTGTCAACGTCAGGAGGGAGACGGATGGTGTGCTGTTTCCTAATTTTACTTATGCTAATAAATTCCCCACCTGTGTCCATAATTTACAGGCAAAAAAAGCCAAGCGACTGTCACTGGGTAGCTTAAGACAGCAGCTGGTCATAGTGTTTGGTTCACTAGAATTTAATAAGTGAAGTCTCTCAGGACTTGATAACTCTGGACAGATTTGGCTGTTGCTGCACCCTTTTTCTGAGTACCAGGCTCCCCAGCTTTCCTTCACAATGCTTCCAGGAAATATGTCTCTGTGTGTGTGTCTGTCTGTGTGTGTGAATGTTAGAGCCTGATACTCAAGCAGTGGTCTTCCAGCTCTCATCTGAGACACAGGTCAGGTACAGGAAGGGAATTTTGGATACAAATAAAAATATCACAAAAATGTCAAAGGAAATGTTTTGGGTTTTTTTTATCAAAACAGTTCTGTCAAATTAAAACACAGTTTTAAAGCCCTTTATGTTGCAGGATCTGTGCTTGCTGTCACTGGAGAGTTTTAGCTGGATATTTTTCAATTAGCACTTCAATTAATGTCATCAAAAGTCTGCCTGAGATGATTGTTGGGTAGTTGTCTTCGTTTTAGCTTGTGCTGTTATTTGGGTTTACACTGTCAGGATAAATGATACTGTTCAGCCACATAGTTCTGTGTATGATCACAACACATAGAAGTCAAAAGGACTTACTTAAGTATTACATATTTGGGGTCTTTATCAGATTTGAAAAATATTAAATTCATCACTAAACCAGGCCCTGTCCTGATTCATTTAGGCGCCTAAATACCTGCTCTGTGGGTCTAATCTGGACAAACAGTACATAGAACAAATTCTAGGAGCAGCAAACAAATTCAAGTTTCACATCTTCAGAGGACTAGCCTTAAATGTTTAATTGCATGTTTAAACCCTGAAAATCTGCTACTTTCAAATGAAGTAATGACTGAAATTACTGCAGCCTGAAATCGGTCTTTAAAGGGGTATCGTATTTAACCCAGACATAATAGTAATATAAGTAGTCAGAAAACATCACTTTATGGTAAGTCTGGCATTTGTATTTTTGTCAAAACATCCCAGACAGGGCAATGAAAGCTCTGTAATCCTCTTGGTAATCTTTCCCTCTGTACTGGATTGAAATGGAAAGAAAGAGAGAAAAAGAGAAAGAGAGAGAGAAAAAGAGAGAGAAAGAAAGAAGAAAGAAAGAAAGAAAGAAAGAAAGAAAGAAAGAAAGAAAGAAAGAAAGAAAGAAAGAAAGAAAG
>JAWWEW010000001.1:24603528-24644870 GCA_035583185.1 Anabacerthia variegaticeps | reverse complement strand
AGAAAGAAAGAAAGAAAGAAAGAAAGAAAGAAAGAAAGAAAGAAAGAAAGAAAGAAAGAAAGAAAGAAAGAAAAAAAATACATAGAGAAAAAGGAGAAAAAAAAGACAAAAATATTAATCAAGGAAGAACATGGATATTTACTAAAATAAAGCTACCTTAGTTTCCTGCTACTGGTCAGTAAGAACTGAGCACAAACTGCTGTGCTAGATCATTTTAGATCCTCTTTTTACACATGACATTTGCCTGACTGCACTAACTACTGCAGCTCAAATTACTCCATCCCCGCCCTGTATATCCACACCTGCTAATCCAGGGAGCTTTGTAGGAGCTTAGTTGCAGCCATCAGCATGAGGATGCTGCACACAGCTGTGACGTGCAGCTCCCGAGGCGGAAGAGCCAAGTTGGCAGTGCTGGTTCCTGACCGTGCACATGCTCTGAGACAAAGGAGGACGAAGAACACCCTCAATGTATAGCCTGACTTCTTACCTAAAACCTGTCACATCTTCCAAGGTGGCTTTTGTCTCCTGCCCACCCAAATACCCTCCATTTGGAGATCTTCAGTCTCCACTAGGAACATGGCAATCAGTAAGGCACCTACTTAGAGCAATGTCATAGTATACTCTCGCTGCCAAGCCATGAGGAAAGGCTGAATGTTGGCCACAGGCTGGCATCTGGGTGGTCTGATCTCTTTGGTACAACTACATTTGGAGTGTACCATGTTGTACAGCTGGCAGCTGTACAAGTAATTCCAAAGTCATCTTTGAAGAATTCAGAGGAGAAGGGTCCAAGCTGGAGCCATGCCCTAGTTTTTGAGATCCTCTGTGTTCACAGTGCCAACTAAAATGCACCTGAAGAAGAACACTCTTCACCTGCCTGCAGACAGCCTGTCTCCCACAGGGATGTAGTGGTTAACACTTTCCCTGCAGCAGCAGAGAAAGTCACACACCTGCTTCTCAGATCTTATACTAGAAACCAGGCATGGTATCTCCTGTGCCCATTCCTTTACCCCTCAGACCGTTTTGCCATGCCCCCCACCCAGCCACCCCCAGGTCCCATCTGCCAGGGGGTGGGCAGCCCATTGGCAGGGAGGGTTGGAAACAGGAGCACACCCTGTGAAATGACTCCCTGCTCCCAGGGGAGAGCTGACCTCTGCAAGCTGGCACACCACAGCAGGGACAAGCGTTATAAATATGAGTGAACCCAGCAGCCCTTTATGGAAGTCATGACCCAGGCTGCAGCTCAGGGTGCTGCCAGTTGGTGCTTAGCTAGAAACCTCAGGTTAGGAAGAAAGGCCAAGCCATGCTCTGGTACAACACCCTGCTGGCCCCAGGCTCGGAGAGACACAGCTACTGATTTTTCCTCCAGGAAGGTGTTGGCCGCATGTTTTTGGCTGTGGCAGGAGGCTGCTGCTGAGGTATCTTCCTTCCAGCAGGGCTCCTCTGGGCATTCAGCCCATGCAGGTGCAGCCTCAGCCTCTGCTTCCTGGCCTCCCACAACAGACACAGCCAAAGGGCTGGTGTTCTGTCCCAGGATGAGGAGACTCTTCATCAAGACAAGCCAATGTTTCTTCAAGCGTAGGTGGCCATTTCTAAGGAGGGGGGCAAAAAGAGTCAAAAGGATCTGCAAAATGTTTCCTTCACCCCAAATCTGCTAGCTGCATGCATTGTGGGTAGTGGCTCATTTTCAGTAAGGCAGAGACACTTTTTCAGTAAGTCAGAGATTTTTTTTCAAGGACATGTAGTGATAAGACAAGGGATAATGGCTTTAAACTGAAAGAGAGTAGGTTTAGGTTAGATATTAGGAAGAAATTCTTTACTATGGGAGTGTTGAGGCACAGGTTGCCCAGGGAAGTTGTAAATACCCCGTACCTAGAATTGTTCAAGACCAGGTTGGATGGGGCTTTGAGCAACCTGATCTAATGAAAGATGTCCCTACCCATGCTGGGAGGCTTGGAAATAGATGATCTTTTAAGTCTCTTGCAACACAAACAATTCTATGACTCTGTGATTCTATGACATGCTTCTTCCCACCATCAGCTTCAGCAGCAATTTTCAGCCATGCCTAAAGAGTGAGCTGAGTTGAAGCCTCCAGCTTCTTGCAAACTTCCACCACATCATCATATAGTTTGTTATCTTCAGATCCTTCTGTGGCTCTTCATGGCAGGTTTCATGCTATTACTCAAACATTTCAGCTTCCATTTTCAAACAGAGGCATTTTAATAGAGGTGCTTTTTTTGCTTTTCTAGTAGAGGTGCCTTTCTCTCTTTCATGACTGAAGGTAAAAGCTTGAGCACAGGCACCCTGAAGCTGCCATGACAGAGAAAGATATCACAAGCAAGACACTTCTCAGATCTTCAAATTTCTAGGCTGACTTGATTATCCAAGGGAAGAGGATACCCGAGTCATTACTTCTGAATTCTTGGGATCACTATGTAACTGGCATTAAAAATAATATTAAAAAAATGATAAAAAGGTATGCCCAGAGCATGCATAAAGGACTGCCTATTAAAGACATCAGTACTGCCTGGAAAGTTATTCACCCTAGAAACGCAAGTTTCTGACAGGTGCCAATGAACTTTTTAGAGACTGAGGGCCATCTCAGACTGTGCAAAACCCAGTTAGAGAAGAAGGAGGTAAAAATGGAGCAGAAATTCAAGAGCAGCAAATCCTCTCTGTCTCCTTTAATTAGGGAGCGTGCTAAGCTTGTCTGGCTCATCATCCAAAAGGAATGAGGTTCCTGGTGGCACAGTGAGCTCACCCCAATGCTTCTCAGCCTGCCAGCTGCACCCCAACAGGCACCATGGTCCAGGCAGGGGAGGGGGAAGGTTTTGAGGGGCCACACAGGGTGCCAGGAGTGGAGAGCTGAGCTGCCACTCCACTGCAACAGGTGTAAATCTGCCGGGAACAGCTCCGTCAGCAGCAGCAGGCGCCACGCCACTAAATTAAACACCCCTCCAATCATCACAATGTCATTAAATGCGCTGATGCTCTCATGGCTTGGAGAAACCCGAGTTGCAAGTGTCACCCCCGACCTGCCCACCCCAACCCTGCCTGGTGCAGGATTCTTTCAGACCCTGGCCCCGGAGGGTGGGTGGAAGCAGCACTGGTGGTAAGTGCGTGCGTGGGTGCGTGCAGGCAGAGACACAGACGTGTGCTTGGACATACCGATCATGGCCAAAGCTAGGCAGGAGTCCAACGATCCCATCTCCTCCAAGAAAAAGGCAGGGGACTGATGGAAATGGCCAGACTGTATGTGCCCTAAGGTGTTCCAGAATGGAACATACTATGCCAGATCATGTGTTTTGTTTCTTTTACCTTATTAGTAATAATTATAACGTTATGATATTAATAGTAAACACTGAGATCCCTGTGCCAGAGCTCAGCCTTCACCAATCACACCCCAGATCCCGGGGGACCATCTTTAGTCCACACTTTCACATTGGCTCACGGCTTGTCTGCGTATCACTGGGCTTTCACTGAGATCTCAGCATCTCTCATAGGAACATGCCCAGACTGGTCTCTGAACCTGAAAACATGGTCAGCAGCAGTTGCATCTGCTTCTCCAGCTCTCCATCATGCCAAAACCTTCAGGAGCCTAGACCTGGTCCAGACTCCCTGCCTGCCTAAAGCATTAAGCCCAATCAATCTGGTGTCTAAGCACCTTGCAGCATCATATCATCCTTGGAACCCATTGGCACAGATGAGATGGAGAACTGAGACATGGAAAGATTTTTCCAAAGCCCTGTGGGAAGCCTGTGACTGTGGAAAACTTGAACATCCATTTCCTACCTGCAGCCACCTCCTGAAGCACCTGCCTGCAGCTTTCCCCCAGTGGGGAGATTATGCCCCTGTCTCAGGGGCAACTGATTTAATTCATCAGTTGTGACATATCAGCAGAGGAAGGTAACATAAAACAGGTCGGGGTGGCAATGACATGCTGTGGAGTTTTTTTCTGGTGTTTTTCTGAAGTAGGGTGCATAGAGGTATCTGGGAGAAAAAAAAAAATAAACAAAAAATTAACAAACAAACAACCAAAACAAAAACGCCCAAAACAAACAAAAAAACCCCTTCTCATCAGTCAGCTTGACATTGCTATGCAGGGATCTGCACTGACACTAGCATGATTTTAGGAGTTTATACATCAAAAAAAGATTGAAAACCCCAGCACCAGATGCATATCAGACCCATTCTTGCTCCAAGTTCTGCAGAAGACGTGAGCAGGAGCTGCAGGGAGCAGCATGGCTGAGGCTCTGTGAGAGCTGCTTTGTGCATTTGTGCAGTGTAACTGGAATAGTTCTGGGTCACAGCTGGAAAACCCCAACTCATTGTGATTACCAGCAAAGCAAAGATTTGACTAACCAGCCTATGGCTGTCACATGTGGAAAATTCTCCCATCCCAGTGCTATCTGCAGGAAGCCCCCACCAGGGAACCCCTTCAGCCTTTGCAGAGTGGGGGGTGTGTGGATAAGTAGTACCCTGCTCCCACAGGCTGGCAGAGCTCCCAGCCCAGCTGGGAGGGGTAGGCAGGTTGCTGTCTTTGTGTCCTGCTGCAAACTACCTGTCACCTTTTCCAGTCCACCTGATTTGTCCCCCATCTACAACAGACCACCCTCAGATGGCCCTTGTCAGAGCTCTGTATGAAACAGCAGCCTTATCTCCTTCCAGAATTTCTCCTAATGCTTTTCATTTTCAGTTTATTTCTCTCTCTTTCCCACCCATTTCTGTTCATGCAGGTGGGCCAATTTCCATTTGGCCACAGTGATATCTTAGTTAAATCCTTTTTTGTAGTATAGGGATTATTAGCTCATTAGGAGGTAACTATCCAAATCGTTCTGGGATAGTCCTGGTTTTGACCTTCTAAAATACTTTTTGACTTGTATAAGTCACAGGTGCCAGACCAGCTCCCGAAGGCAGAGGTACAATGATCCCCATAAGGTGGCACAGAGCAACTCTGCTCTGGGGGACATGATATCTAAAAAAGACAATATTTTTTTGAAATGTCTGTGTGTCTGAGAGTGAATCAGAACTCCCAAGTCATCTTGTTGGCTTTCCCTTTACAAATTCTATATAACTTCATATAAATGCATTTGTCTGTGCTGTGTTTGATTTTCCTCATCAAAACCAATGTCTGTGTGTCATAAACCAGAAAAGGTTATAGCATCTTCTTATCCCACAGCAGGTCTCAGGGCACCTCAGTCAAATATACGAAGTGTTGTCAGGTGCTGCAAAGATCTCTGGCAGTTTGTAAGAGGAAAAAAAGAGAGGGAGTGCCAATGATACAGTTTCTCTGCCTTGTACCTGTCATCACTGGCATTACTGTGTTGGAGTAAAGGCAATGTAAAGCACCATGAAGGCCTTGTCATCTTTCAGGGCTGAAGGGAAGGGAGAAAGAACTAGGTTTTGTTACACTGCATAGCTTTTCTCAGGATGATAGTGATGCCCTTGGTCTCTTTAGGAAGGTTCAGTGTGTCTCTCCTACCCTGATGACAGCAGTACACTGTAAGTTACTAGTAGCTGTGACCTTGCTTGGCTAGCTGGTTGAAAAAGGCATATTTTCTGAATACTCCTATCTTGCAAAACATACAAGGTCTTAGAAGCTTGAAAAGAGATTAGCTGAAGCAGAACCTTAAATCCTGAAGCACTGGAAAAAAGGCTCACTGAAGCATTTGGATCAGCAGTGGCTGGGGACCTCTTTTACTGTTTGAGATAGGAAGGACAGTGAAGGTGAGAGTGCAACTGCAGCAGCCAGGAGGGAGGAACAGCAAGTGTCTATCCTTACTTTATAATACAAGGAGGGAAAAAAAATCAACAAGAAAGAAATTTTTATTTATCCTACATCCCCACTCAGCATTTCTGGAAGCCACATTTGAAGGGCTGAGATTGTACTGTTTTGAGTGCTGTTACTGGCTACCTATCCTCACAAAATTTGAAGAAATAAAATAAAATCCTACTTCAATGAATGTCAGGGGTGGTTTTGTAACATAAAGCCCCAGAGCCGGGATTTTGTTTAATGAATGGGCCCAAAGAGTGTAGAATAGTGGATAAACCAACAGCAAGCTTTTCCTCTTACTTATCTCTTTCTTTGCCTGAAGTTTTGGGGCCAACTCTGAAGGTTGTTTGAACAATGTGGGCACCAACCCAGGTGGACAGGCATTGAGCTCTACCAGATCATTTCTCAGAAAGGGATGATTAGATGGGGAAAAGCATTGTACTGGTTTCTTGAGGCAGGACTAAGAGATGCAGTAACAGAATGGATGAAGGAGTCAGTGGTTAACTAGTCAGAGCTGAGAGATTGAGCCTTGCAGTCAACTTATATCAGAGGCTAACAGATTACATTTTTGCCAGGAAATGAACTATCTGAGCTGAAAGGCAAGTGTCCTAGGATACAGTGTGGACCATATTCCCTTGCATGATGCTGCTCACAGAAACAGATGTGTTGCCATCACAGGCAACTGAATGGGATCAGGAAGATACTGGATATTCACAATATTTGTAGCGAATGGTGAGTGCAAAATCCAGGGTTTCACAGAGAAATTGGTGAAATTTCTCTGTTACCCTCATCCTTCCCTCCCATGGGGAATTGCTGTACTCCTACTCTATGACAGAGGACCTGACACAAAAAGAAACATGATGTCAAGTGTCCTGTAGAAATGGTCCTTCAATAAAACTCAGTTTCCCCAACTGCATGAGGTTTGCACACTGGACTTTTCTTGACCATGAGCCTAGCCCAAAATTCCAAATTTAAAACATTATCTGAGAGTGGATGGACAAACTTTGATCTTCCAAGGAGATTTGCTTCTGGGGCTGAGATGGGCACATTTCAGTGTGCTGCTATCAGCACCCAGAGAGACGATGAAGAGAAAGACACAATACTTAGGGCCTTTGTCAGGTTGTGGGAACATCTGTTTCAGTCCCAGCTCTGCTGTTCCCCAGGGGAAAAAACAAAGCAGCTCTGTTCAGCTTCAAGTATTTAACTTCTGTTCTGAACATCCTGTTCAAAACACATGAATCCAAAAACTGTATTGGCAGGACTGCAAGGAGAACATCTACTTTGACTAAAGTTTATTGGAATTCAGAATTTGAGGTGATTGAGGCAGTTCCAATTTTGACGAATACATCTGACTTGCTGAACAAGGTGTCTTGAATTTCATATAGTTGCAGCTAGAGCTAGAACACCATGGAAAATGTCCACCAGATTTAGCCCTAGCAGGCCCACTGAGGTTCTGAGTGGAGACACAGAGATGGACACTCTGGTGAACGTGACGCCCAGTGTCAGTCTGCAGGAGGAATCCCCTTTGATGCAGAGTTGAAGCCTAACAATCATAAATTTTTGCTGCTCATGCCACAAACAGATAAACTAGATACATCTGGGGCTAATGAGGCAGCAACTTTTGTGAAGAGAAAGCATTTTTGTTCTCTAGAAAAAAGAGAAAATGAAAATTGGATTGTATCTATTTTTAGGCAAATTAAAAACTTATTCAGATTAGAGAGAAAGTGCTGCAAAAATAACTTGAGCAATATGAAAGTGGAGCAATTGCTTGAGTTCTACAAGAATAAAGGAGGTCAGGAGCCTCATAAGCCAAATTTTGAAGTAGCTGTGAACATTTCATTTTTACAGCCCTGTCTGATGTGTGCCTGCTTTAAAACCCACTGTGATGCCAGCAGAAACCTCTCCTGCACCCTGAATCCATGGGGTCCTCCAAAGGCAACCAACCAGCCTAAAGGGTGCCTAGTCATCCCACAAGCTCGATTCCATGTTTTACATCCTAAACATTCAGCATAAGCCTAGACAGCCATTGTCACCCACTGTGACACAAGTCCTGTGTCTCCCACTAAAAGCAATCAGATTTATGGAGGTTTGTCACATCTTCCTCAAAAAATGACTGCCCCTGAAGAGTCCCTCTGTAGGAAGTGTATTTTGGAGGCTGTCTGGCTTTGGCTTTTACCCTGATTCCCCAGGTTTCATCATTAGTAGCTTCAGTTGCCAGCAAACATTGAACTTCCGAAAAGGCATGAGCAGAACTAAGAGGAGGCTTTGGAAATAAGACAGATTTGAAAACTATTGCCCACAGAGTTTCAGTTAGTGTGTTGTAGGCTGTTCAGGTTGGAAGTGAAGCTGAGGTGGGTGTGTGCGCCTAAATCACCCAGGAGATGAGTATAATCTGCTCAGGAAAATGTTTTAGTCATCATCCTTGGAGGTATTTAAAAGATGTATAGATGTGATGCTTGGGGACATTGTTTAGTGGTAGACTTGGCACTGTTGGGTTGGACTCAAAGATCTTAGTGATCTTTTACAACCTAAATGATTCTATGATTCTGTAATAGCTAACTAATGCTTGCCTTTTGCCCCAAATATTGAAATAATCCCAGCCATACATTAAACGGGAACAGCTGCACCAAGAAGGGATGTCATCCCTTTCCTGGTGTGGATGGAGTAAGGCTGTGATGGAGCAGTATGTAAGGAAGAGGCCTGATAAGGCCACTTGTCTGCACATCACTTTGGCAGGAGGAGTGAGCCCTGTCAAGCTCTTCTCTGCCAGCCCCTCAGCATGCCTTCTCCAGTGGATCCCTGCCAGCCCCGGCGCTGGCTTGTGGCCAGCTGGCCTGCCTCCACCTGCCTGTCGCTGCCAGTCATGGGGCAGAGGTGACACCCTGGTCAGAGGAGGGGAAGAGCTGAGAGACTGTGCCACAGAACTGCTCTCCCCCAGCAGAATTGTGCCGGTGATACAGCAAAGCACCAGCTGGAGCTGAGCTCCTAGGGAAGGGGGAACCTATCACCATTCCCGGAACATGAAGAAGGAGGAATATACAGGACAGCTTGCAACAGAAATGAAACAGGGTTGTATGAAAAACCCACCATGGTCCAACAGGCAGGTCCCAGAAAGAAAGGCTAGTGGTGATGGTGGCATCTGACCATCATCTTGAGGAGAGCCCTGCCTCCTGCCCTGGACACTGGCCTGGGCACATGCCTCTCACCCTTCATTCCCCTTAGTATGATAAGGTTTTAAACACTTGCCAGCAATGTATGGGGCTTGGTTACTGCTGTGGGCTTGGCAGGTTGCAACATAATCTTCCCTCCACTTTGGGATTACAGGTCCAAGGGCCAGCAATTCTCCTGCTGCCCTGCAAGCAGAGAATGTGCTTCAGAAAACAGCCTGAATGTCAGCCAGCAGCTCCGGACAGTGCCCCAGGCAGAAGGAGGAGGAGGGAGTCCCAGGAGTGCTCACCTCCTTTGCTGCTGAGGAAACAGGACTTTTCCTCTAGTGGTGCAGATGAGGCCCTGAAACTGTTTAACCTGAGATCTGTTATCAAAAGTCTAATCACTGTGATGCCCAAAGGGATGCAAAGAGAGATACCCTTATTATATATTGCAGTAAATACCTTCTATTTTTATTAAGTCCTAGGAGGACAAGTGTGTGCCTTCATTCCCTGTACAATTGAAGTCTGCCCCTTCAAAACCCTGCCTGTGTAGTCCCAGGACTGACATCTTCCACTCCCTCGCTCTTGCTCGTTCCCTCTCTCTCAGATGATGCAGAGTGCCAGCAAGTCCCTCAATGGTGTCATATCTGTCCTTTTTATTCATTGCAGGGTTTATTTTTAGCCTGAAACAACTGCTTCCTAAAAATGGAGTTCCTAATGACACGGGAGCTGGACACAGCTATGTAAGGTATCCAGGGCTTGGCCTGACAGCTTCTCCTGTCTGTCTCTCTCTTTGTTGTGAGTCCAGGACAGCAAAGTTTGCTGCTCCCCACCAGCCTTGCAGTGTTTGGGCTGATCACCAGGAAGGCAGCAGAAAGAGAAACCCGGTTCAAACTTCACCTGGAGCCTTTGGTCTCCCCCTCTTCCCAAGTTAAGAAAGAGAGGGACATTTACCCACCCTTTGCTGCACTCCATAGGCACCCCTATGAAGGTGACTTGCTGGATCCTGGCAGGTTTTTACCTGCTTTTCTGCTGCAAGGCAGAAGAGGGACTGAACTTCCCCACTTACGACGGGAAAGACCGAGTGATCGACCTGAATGAGAAGAACTACAAGCAGGCCCTGAAGAAATATGACATGCTTTGCCTGCTCTTCCATGAGCCTGTGAGTTCTGACAAGATCTCCCAAAAGCAGTTCCAGATGACAGAAATGGTCCTGGAGGTAAGTGCTGCTGCATGTCCCATTTGGGGTCAATAGAACAGCTCTGGTCAGAGCTTTGGAGAGGAGCCACAGGACAGGACAGTCAAATGGTCTTGTACAGGGGAGGTTGAGCACCCAAAAGTTTGTGTTTGTTTACTTGGATTTGAGTTAGCTCCTGCCTGAATTCTGTAGAGCCCATTGAAAAGCCTCTTTTGTGCTCTTCTTGGTTGTTTGCTGGGAAATAGTCTTTCTGGATTGTATGTCAGAAACCCAGGCAATAGCAAGTAACCTTGTGAACCTCAGCAACATGAGCTCAGCTGAGCTGAGCTTTCTCAAATCTCAGCACAAACCTGAGTCCATAGCTTGAAATTTTTCAATCCTTTCTCATTCTGTGCAAGCCAGTATCCCACTTGTATTCTGGATTCAGTCCCACTTTTTACCCACTAGGAGAAATCAGCCAAGAATCCTTATCAAGCTGTGCAGCAAACGGGTGTCCTAGCTCTCCATCTCAAAAGCTCCCTGTTGATGCAGAATTAAATCCCTTTTTGTTTTTCTAGCACTTAGTTGCCTGCTTGGAATCAGTCTATAGCCGCTTGTTAATGCAACCATTCATTTCTGTACTAGAAAAAGAGTGTTGTTAATTCTTTGGTGAAAGAATGATTCATTAATCCTCAGTAAAGTAAATCACGGTAAAAATGACAATGTAGATTACCAGCATTTTTTCTTGTAGTGTAGCTGTTAATCTAGGGAATCATACCACTTCAAGCCTGGATTGTTAGGTGCCTGTTTCCCACCAGAGGCTTGCAAATATTCCCTCTTACCTAAAAGACACATTTAGAAAGAAAGAGAGAATTGCAGAAGAAACACTTAAGCTTTTAAGAGAAAATGCATTGCACCCTTAGGAGTACAGCAAATGTGAATTAGAAAATACATTTGATGAGGGCTAGGACCCAAAAAAGTCCAGTGTTAAGTTCAAGGTCTGCTGACCTCCTCAGCAAACCTGATGGCTGCCTGAAAGAAAGATTCAAAAACCAACAAGATTTTACTCACCTGTCAGGCAACAGTTACTTTCTTTAGGTGAATGATCAAATAACATTTGGCAAAGAAAAAAGAATTATGCTGGAACTGCAGCCAAAATGAGTATTGTTGGTAGTATAATTGCATTGTTGTTTAATAGGATAGCTATTTTGTGCTTGATAGGTGGCAAACAGTTAGTAGATACATATTTATAGAAACCTGACAGAAGCATGCCCCATCCCTGGAAGTGTTTGAGGCCAGGTTGAATGGGGTGGTTGGGAACCTGGTCTTGTGGAAGGTGTCCCTATCCATAGCAGGGAAGTTGAAATTAGATTATCTTTTAGATACCTTCAAACTCAAGCAATTCCACATTTACATGATTCTGTGGTCTATTATCTACTATCAGTTTGAGTTCCCATGACATCTATATCCATCAGACTTATCAAGGGTGCAATCTGGCTTAAAGCTTTTGTTTTTCAGTATTGGATTCAGCAATGATAATATTAGCTTAGGACGCTAGTGTTTTATTTGGTTTCCATTTGCCTCTCTGCCATGGACTTCTCATGTGATCTTGGGCAAGAGATTGAGGATTAGATCCACAGCAGACTTCACACAATTATAGTGCTTGTCTACCAGTTAACCGTGCCACACATCAGCTGGCACTTGTGGCTTTGACCTCAAAATTTCCCAAGCATTTGCAATGCTGATTCAGTGCATGTCTCACAGTTTCACAGTCCCTCCCCTGGACTGGGAACTGCAGCAGCAGCAATCTGACAGCCCAAGCACAGAGCAATCTGCAGACTGAGCACTTCTTTGCCTCTGTCAGCCAAGGGAATTAGATGGGGAGAGGGTCTCAGAAGGCAACAGAGAAGATAGGATATCCCTATCCTGCATAGGACACAGCCCAACGTGGTGCTAGTGCTCTCAGTTTCTGGACTAACTCAGCCGTGGAAGCACTCAAGAAAGGAGTGGGCAAGCCAGCTTGCAATCTGCCCCTTCTTGTGACAGCGTTCACCTCCCTCACCTCAAACCATAGTGTGTTGTGCCATGGGGGTCACTTTCAATTTTCCCTGCCAGAGCTCATATAGGTGTTGGACTTCACTGCATGTTCACCAGCATAGGGATAAGGAAAAAAAAAGTCTGCAGTGGCTCCTTGGCTCAGATGCGGAGCTGTTCACCTGTGAGACGAGCTGCCTGGGATCAGTATCCCTGGAAGCAGTCGGCAGCTGAACCCAGGTCTCTTGTAATTTGAGCAGGTACTCGGAGTAGTGAGCTGCTCTGTAGGCACAGGAGCAGTGACAGGGCTCTTGTTCCAGCCAAACCTGGGAAAAGTTCACTCAGGAAGGTTTTACATATCTAATTTCAGTAGAGAGATCAAGGCTTTGAGTGCTGAAGGTTCTTTACACCTGAAATGAGGCATCTAAGAGGTAAATACTTCAGCCCTGACTATTCCCTGCCAGATGGTTTGGAAGGTTCCCAGCATAGGGTGCTGCCTGTGGTAAGATGCTCCTTTCTGGAGCACCTTATGTTTTTCCATCTTACTGTACTGACAGTTTTCCTGCTGTTTTGCACTGAGATATTCTGCTTCCACAGCCTGGAAAACATTGTGTTCTTAGCTCCCCTTCCATACAATGGCACTGGTCTCCATCGTTAGCAATAATTGGGAGTTTCCATCAGACACACAGGCAGGTGTGGAGCTAACCAAAGGTCTGAGCTGGGTGGTTTAAGGGTTTGTTACATGGTATTGCCTGATGGATGTGCTTGTATCAGCACATGGGAGGGAATGGTCTTAATGAATGTTAAGTCCAGAAAACCACCAAAGTGTCCACCTTTTCTCTTTCTCCCACCTGTACCTTATAAGTAATGCATAATCCCAAATATAAAATACCTGTAGAATTATCTTAGACACCAAGAAAAGAGGAGAGATCCAGATGGTTTCCTTGAAATATGTAGCTCATCAATAACAAGGTCTGACTGGGGCCTCTCCCAGGAGTGGAGAACATGAGGCTTTTTCTTAACTGGGTCCTTTGGCATTCTGGGGGGGTTGAGCTCCTGTGACAACATTGCCTTCTTTCAGGGCACTTCAGCTTCTTCCCTTCCAAGTCCCTGCTCTTCACAAAACTTGCAATAGCCTTATTATGTTTGAGATCACTGACTCTGGAAAATTTAGTTGAAAAGCCCAATAGCTAGAAAACTTATTAGGGGAGGCATCTGCCAGGAGACCTGAGTGGAGAAAGGCGAAAATCATAAGGCTCTCACATACTTAGGAAATAAAACTGAAAACCTGACAGCATGTAAGTAAAGTTAAGAACTTAATTTAAGGACTTTACCAAGCCATAACTATGAACAACAGACTGAGAAGTGATATGATAGGAAAGTTTTCTTCTGAAGACAAAAGACTAGCATGCAGGACTGACTGACACTGTCAAAAGCTCAGGATGCACACCCACTAGCACCAGAAAAGGGATGACATCATCAAGCTGATACTGCAGTTGGCACAGCACATGGGGTTTTTGGCTCCCTGCACCGGGGTGAACTAGGACCCATCACCAGATAGATTCCCACGCAGCCCAAAGTCTCTTTCTAAACTGGAAACCAAATCAAAGTGAAGACCAATATGAAGCAGTCCTGAGACCTCTTGCCACCTACACTGCTGGGTGCCACCTGGTGAGGGCAGGATCAAGGGTCAACTGAGCTCCCCTGGGAGCAAAAGCAGCTTCTTTGTCATCCTTTGTGCATGACAACAGCTCCAAGGATGGCCTTGTCAGACCCTCATGTCCAGGTGGGAAAGCTAGGGACTATTGAGTTAATCTGTCAGGATAATAGCCAAAGCAATGATTGGAGATGCCTGCCTTTTTCTGGCTATGATGGAAAAGGGTTGGGGAAGGATTGTTCTAAGACAACCCAGGGCAGAGATATCATGAGCACAAGTTGTTTCATACCTCGGGTTAAGGGGCTCTTCTGCTTTGCTTGCCTTTCTCCTATGACTCCACTCTGCACCACTGGCTAGTGGAAAGCACCTGAATCCTGAGTGGGAAAACACCTCCATGGAGAGAAATGCAAGGGTTGAACCAGGAAGTCCCAGAGCTAACCATAGCTATTCCTGCTCAGCAGTGGTGTTTACAAGAGCTCTGCACACTTCATGAGGTCAGCACAGTGAAGAACCAGACAAAAGAGCCAAGCAATCACAATATTTTTTTTTTGTCCTAAGGGATCTCAGCATTAATGAAGAAGGGTCAAGAGAGGAAAAGATCAAAGCAGTGAAGCTGAGAAATAGCTGTTCTGCTTTTCTTCTCCTTTATATCTTCCCTACCATATTTTGCCTTGTCTCACACCACCACTTCTCAGACCTTCACCCTTTTCCTTTTCATCTCTGAATTTCCTAAATAGGGAGTTTTGCCTTCCAGTGGGCCAGCTCCTATCTCTAGGAATCATGTAGCAAGAATAATGAAGAGTGAGGTTAGGGGCTTTCCTTTGGCATTTGAGAAGCTATCTCCTCTGCTGCAACTCACTCAGTCTTGGCTTCCCTGTCATTCTTTCCTTGCCATCTGTGTGCATGTGTAATACCCCTTAAAAAGATCAGTAAGTCAGGTATTTTAGTCCCTTCAATGCAACAGTGACCCTGTACTGAAAGTTCATGAATAACTGCCCTAGCACAAACCAGTCTGATTAGAGGTAGGAGAAGAGGGATGTCTCTGCTAAAGAAATGGTTTCTACTACAGGTAAGTTAATGCAATAAAATAAAGAAGGAATGGAAAGAAAAGGAAAAAGTGTGCACTGATTACTTTGTCCCTTGAGGCCATTTAAGTAGGTCTCAATGCATCAACAGCCAGCAGAGCACTGATTTTTAGCAACAGCACTCAGGAGGATTTCACTTACTGATATGCCAGTCACAAAAACAAGTTACAGAGAGCTCCCTGTTTCACAGATGGGCACGTTGACATCCAGGGATGACTATGTTACTTGATCTTTCTGTGTAACAGTGGCAGCAATAATTTCCAAGGCTGCATTACCTATTCTTGCCATTTTTCTTTCTTTGAAGTCCCTCTGTCAGTTCCCAGTAGTGAATTTGGACAAGCTACATGAGCAGCATCTAGCACAAAACCCCACTTTCAATGCCGTAACTGTGATTTGAAAGGGACCTTTCTCATCTGCTAAATTATGATTGAGGAAAGGATTGTACTGACTTCAGATCTCAGAGGAGAGACCAGCGGTACTCCCAGGATCTAAAGAGCACAAATGTCCCCTGGAGACATGGCAGACCCTTGTGAGCTTGGGTTCACTTTGCTCACAGAGTGCAAGGCCAAGTCTGCTTAGTCTTTGCAGGTTCTCTTGGCCTTGAAGCCATAAGCTCTTATCACTGTCTAGTTTTTGCAGACAACCTCTGTAGGTGCCATGGAATTATAGAATCATTCAGATTGGAGAAGACCTCTAAGATCATGAAGTTCAACCATTAACCCAGCACTCCAAGCCTACCACTAAACCATGTCTTTGAGTGCCACATCTACATGTCTTCTAAATACTTTCAGGGATGGTGACTCCCCTACTTCCCAGAGCAGCCTGTCCCAGGGCTTGACCACTATTTCAGTGAAGAAATTTTTTCTAATATTATTATTTTCCTAATATCCAAATTAAACTTCCCCTGGTGCAATTTGAGGCTATTTCCATGCAAGACCTTGAGATGCATGGAGTCTCTTTCTGAGTCACTCCTCCCTTCAGAATTGCAATTGAGGAAAAATGTTGAAAAGCCCATCCTCTTTGGTCCTGGCCATCCTGCCATGCTAGTCAGCTTCCCCAAAAAGTTCCAGACAGGTTTCCCAGTGCCTTCCTGCTGGTTTCATCCCAAGGGTCAGAGTCTCATTCTTCTACAAGGTGCCTTTCATAGAAAACACAGAATGGTTTGGATTTGAAGGGACTTTAGAGATCACCTTATTCCAACCCTCCTGCCATGGGCAGGGACACCTTCCACTAGACCAGGTGTCACTTACCCTTAAGGGTGGGTCATCACACCAGGTTGCTCAAAGCCCCTCCAGCCTGGCCTTGAACATTTCCAGGGATGGGGCATCCCCAGCTTCTCTGGGCAACTTCTTCCTGTGCCTCATCACTCTCACAGTGGTGAATTTCTTCGTTTGCCTATCCTGAGGGGTGAGCCACACAAAGGGCTAGCCTGAGCTCACACTTGCCTGCTCAGTGGGCAGGTGTGGTGTTTGCAGTTATCGTTTCATGTTCTCTGCCCCGGACCTTGACATTTCTCAGGAGCCTGACCACAGACTGGGGCAGCTGCTGCTCTGTGAGGCAGACTGGGTATGGTTGGCCATGCCATGCTCGCCCACCCTGACCTTACTCCAGAACTTGGTCTGCCAGTGCCCTTCATCTGAAACTCAACTAATCAAAGCCCGTGACTGCCCTTCCTTCATGCCTGAGTATCATCTGTGGGGAGAATGGAAAGGGGATATGATAATTCTCTTTAAACACCCGGGAGAGGGAAGAGCTATTTAAACTCAAAGCCTAAGGACAAATGGGCTATGAATAAAACAAGTCTGGAACTACAAAGTCCCTAATCACCAGAGGAGGAAGGCATCAAGGGGAGAACAGTCCAACGAGTTTTAAATGGACAGTGACCGCTATGTGACAGAGATTGAATGACATGATTATGGGTCTGATGACCAAAGATGCCCCTTTGCAGCCTCTCTCCCTAAATAACAGGCACCCAGGCAAGAAATCCATGACCTAGGAAAAGCCTAGCAAGGTCCAAGTTCTTTTCTTTTTTCTCCTTTGCACATTGGGATTTACCTACATACATGAGAAAAAAACTTGCCCAAGGAAATAGAGCAAGCATCGAAGATAAAGAACTCAATTCCCAGGCAGTGGCTCCTCCCTTCCCTGGTGCCCCAGGAGGGTCATTGCTCCCTCCTGAGCAGTGCTGATGATGCTCATTCCTGCGTGCTCTCTGACACAGCTCCGGTGAAGGCCAGCTGCCATAGATGATATGTCCCTTTTCTGGGAACCCTGTCCAGCCCTGGCAGGAGACAGACTACCGTCAGCTAGCAGAACTCTGACACTTCAAACGCTGCGCAAAGAAGACTGCGCATATTTAAAACTTTCCTCAGTTCTGATTTCTCTCTGCTCACACCTTGGGTAAAAAGTCTTGTCTCAAAGATCCCTCTGTTCCTCCAGGGCCCTGTCTCGCTAGTCCTTCCTGCAGATGCAGGACTGGAGCTCCTGGCTTTCTCCTGCAGTGTCCTGGACTCTCTGAGACTTCAGAAGTGCTGGCTTACACCCACTTGGTCAGAAACTGGAAAAATCCAGCTTGTTTCTGGGCACTGGAGGTGTAGGAATGACATGAGCAGTGGTCTGCGTAGGTGAATGGCCTGAATACCAAGCATGCTTTCCTCCTCCAGCACCTACTGAAAGCAATTAGCTTTTGCCCTGCATGTGCTTCACAGCAAGATCCAGCCATCAGTTTCAAAGCAGCCTTTCTGAGGCCTGAAAGACAACAAGGAAGCAGTGGCCTCACTCCTGTCAAGAACAGCCCCCAGATTGCACCTTCAGTCTCTGTTTTGTCAAAAGGGAGCATAGCGGGGTGTGCCCCCTGCCCAACCCCAAACCCCACAGCCTGGGGCAGCAGATGCGTGCACAGAGGCACGCACGTCCCCCTCTGTCTTTGGCATGAGAGCTGCACAGCTGAGTTGGCAAAACCTCTGTGATGTAGTGCCAGTGAGGACTGGCTGGGAGCAGCGGCAGGTGGCCCCTGCACCCATGGGTGCTCGGTGCCACAGGCACCAGCCACGGTTAGCTCATGGATGGGGGGGCTGAGCTTTGGCTGACAGCTTGCTAAACTTAGGGATGCCAGGAGCAGATAAAAATACAGCCCTAACTATGTGAAACCTTTAGGGAGGCAGCCAAAGAGCATGTCGTACGTCTGAGTGTGCTGAGTGGCTGTGCAGCAACCAAAGCTCCAGGGCAGCGTTTTTGGAGCATTACCTGTGAAAGCCACCTCTGAGGGAGTGACCTTTGGGTGTTCCATGTATGGTAACTTGCCTTTTAGTTCAAGGAGCAGTGATCTCTAATAGGGGAGGTTCAGCCACCCCAGGCAGCTCAGGTGGTGGAAAAATGTGGGAGGGTGGGACACACATTCTCCTTCAGTCCTCACTCCAGCAGAGTGACTTCTCTAGCGGCAACTGCTCAACAGGCTTCCAGCCCTGCACTTTAATCACCACAATGCCTCAGGTCTCCTAATGTGCCAGCCTGAACTGTAGAGGAACCTGAAACGTTACTAGTGTGGTATGCAAGGCAGTGCTAGAGGAGACAGCACAGCACTAGGAAGAAGAAATAGCCCCCTCTGCTCTCTAAGCCACTGCCCACCAGCTCAAACAACAGAGAAGCCAACTATAGCATGAAGGCATGACTCCTGCATAAGATTCAAAACTTCTGGGGAAATACCCTAGACACTTGTCATCTCCTCCTACTGTTCTGAAAATAAAAGCCTAACATTTTGGATTATAAAATCGTCATTTCATCAACCAGGTTCTGACCATCAACATCAACTGCAACTTTAAAGAGAGTAGCAGAGAAGTGTAGACTGCTTGCAGGATGTTTCATCATCATCCCCTGTTGCTCTTCTCCTTGCATTGCTGGAGCTTTGTTCTTCCTCTGCTACTAGACAGGGAAACAGAAAGCTCCCCATGCTTAGGAGAATTTTACTCACAATGGCTCTCAGAGACAGCCAAATGCCCCAGCCCCTGCCTCCCAGCCTGAGCAGCTGGGGAAGATGAGCCTTACTGTCTGTGGGAGCTCCAGGCAGGTGCTAGAGAAGTGGGAAGAAAATCCAGGCCAGAATGTCATAATGTCAATTCACCCATTATCCAGATTCCCTGCTACTGCTGACACCATACAAGATGAGGTGGTTCTTGCTTACTTGGTGGTACTCAAGCTTCGCTTTGGGCTGACACCTCTTGCACATCTTAGAGGGTCATGCACTCTCTCATGCTTAACCAAATTCAAGCATGCCTATTACCTGATGGATGTGGGAGGAACGAGGAATGCTCCCAAACTCACATCTTTTCCCAAGGCTGCACAGGAATAGCTTGTGATCCTGTGGTTTAGAATGCATTGCAAAGGATTCATGCACCTGAGAGGAAGGCTGCAAAATGTGCATGAGATGTAAGCTTACAAGATACTGGCTCTTTGCTCATCCTCTCAGCCAACTCTGTATGCCCAAAGCTCCTGCTCTACCTCAGGGATTGCATGAGCAGTTAGGTCCAGTTCTTCCAGGGCAGTTTCTACACTCCATTACTCCATGCAGCTGTTGAAGCTAAATTATTCGCTGTAGAGGCTGACACAAAGGCAAGGACTCTGGCTGGCCAAGACTTCAAGCAATATGAATTTAAAGGCAAGAGGAGGAGGATTGGGAGGAGGAGGGGCTGTGTTCTTAGATTACAGTTACCTCTGTCCCAAGGTCCTGAGCCAAGAGGATTGTCAAGATTAGAAACATTATCTACACTCAAATCCCACTCGCATTATGGAATCAGAAAATACTGTAAGCGGATATATAAATGCTTGATACTGTAATGTGTAGGGGACAACTAGCCAAACTGCTCTCTCTCTGGCATACTCCATATTTTCCTGCCTCATGAAGTTCAAGTATAAGTGTGGGAATATATCTTCACCTACTCACTGCTCAGACTCACTTGCTGCAGTGGAAAGCAAGGAAAGCAAGGCCAGGAGCAATGTCCAGCCCCTGAATTGCTTGCACTTGAAAAAGCCACCATAGGTACTGGCACCCTGCAAAGGTCTCCTGCCTCCAGGTGCTGCCACAGTGAAAAGAGCTAACGAAAGCCTCCTGTCTCACAAAGAGTTCCATGCTGTAAGGCCCTGCTCTGAGCATGAGCACAGGCTGTACTGCTTTTCTATTCTCCCATTAGCATGAAGGCCCCATCAGAGGAGGCAGGCTGTCTGCTTGGCTCCCAGCTCCGGCCCCTCAGGCAAACATCCCCACTGGCTCACGCTGTACACCTGTACACACACATGGTTGTACATCTTCTTTTGGGATGAGCCTCTTCAAAGAAACATCTCCAAACTTTCATACCTATGATACATACAAAAGACAGCCTTGCTAGACACAGTTACACAAGCCCTGCCACAGCAGCAGGCACACTTCCAGCATTGCTGTGGCCGTTTTTGACCACTGAGCACTCCCACAGTGTCATACAAAGAGGTTTTCATCACATTACCATGTTTTCTTGACACATTTACTCTTTCCCAGCAAGCTCCCATGCTCACAGCTACAAGGCTACACCCACCCTCTGAAGAGCCACCTTGTGTGAGCTGCATGCTGACACACGACTTCTGATCAGCGCCTCCTCTCTTGCAATCATCCCTGCTCACACCCAACCACTTGTCTGTAGCAGGTGTTGCAGATTTTCTGCACATTTCTGACCTTCTTCAAACACCCACAAGAAACCCTAACCATCTCTTGTGTGCAGGAGTCAAGAGTTATTGGGCTTAAACTGCCCTGACTTTGTCTGGCGCATGGCTGACATAACTGTAAGTAGCTGGATCAAGTATCGAATGGAGTGGACATGACTGAACAGGTCTTATTCCCTTGGGTTTTCTGTGTTTTACCTCTGGTCACAGAGCAGCCAGAGCTTCAAGCATTGACTCTGAGGAACCTCTTGCTGGTGTACACAGCTGCCAAAAACAGGGACATGCTTACAGTGTCCCAGAAAGCTGATGATCCCACAGACACCATCCCTTTGTCCAGTAAAGACTGATCCCTATAAAGGAGGATCTTTTCTCACCACTGCTAGTTTGCAGATGTGTAGAGAGCTGACAAGAGATGTCCATCTCTCACTGCAATATTGGGTACCAGCTACTCTTAGGTGCTCTGACAGCCATGGCCTGAGCCAGGAGATGGGATGCCAGACCAGTCAGACCAGTGCTCAGATGCCTTATCAATGGATGTACAAACAAGAACCAGTGCTCTGCCCCATTCAGGCAGTGTTCATTGTAAGCCCAAACCCATTTTTTTAAAGCACTGGAAAAGAGTAAGGAAAGAGCATGTTTCCTGCTTAACAAAAGCACCCTTCTTGCCTCACATGGTGGCATTTCTCCCTAAGGACAACAGGGCAGGTGGCCTCAGGGTGATCAAGACTGCAGTGATGTTGGGGGGGGACTGGTGGAGACTATATCCTCCTGGAGGGCTTCAGAAGAGTTCTGGGGCTGCATATTAGATGGAAGGGAGTAAACAATCACATTCTTCTCCTCTTTGCTCAGGCAAGGTCCCTGAGCCCTCATCACCAGGATGCCTGCCACCATCCTCCAGAATTCTGGGGACAGGCCAGCCCCATGATGCCCCTCGCATAGGCAAGGTGGCTGCCCCACAACTTTTGCTCCCTGATGCGTTTTACTGCTGCTCACTCTTGCAATGGCTGGGCACAGGCAGGAGCTATTTATAGCAGTGGAGCCAAGGGGCCACATGGCTGTGGTGACAGCGCTGTCGGGTGACATTCAGACTGGCTTTGAGTCTGGGGGAGGGCACAAAAATGTGTCGGGTAGGGGGGCTTCCTCATAAATCTGCCCACCAGCTCTCTGGCCATGGCTTTTTTTCTGCCCCCCTGCCTGCTGCCAAGCACTGGCAGCTGTGCCCTAATAGGGACATTCCTGTCCCAGAGGTCCCTGACCCCTCATCTCTATCAGCCCCCACCATCTGGCAGATTTAGGAGGAGGAATAGCAAGAAGACCATCAGCATCAGAGGCATTTATGGAGCAGGAAGAAAGACAGAAGAGAAGGCTCTTACAACTGCTTGGTGGTCTCAGAGCATCATTACAGCCTTGTGGGGTCTGTAGCGTGCTTGCAGTGGGGCTGCCAGTCATCTGGTGCATAAGTGGACCCATTTTCCAGGGTCATTGCATCTCTAGGAGCCTATCTGGAATTCACAGGGTCTCACCCGGGGCCGTTCCTACCATGGGGCCCTTGCAGAGCTTCTCTCCTTTCCTCACATATCTGTTTTCACAAAACAGGCAGGAACTTGATATCTTCAAGAGGCCCCTTCGTCAAAAACGGTGGGAACAGGGTGCAGTGGTTTTGTGAAGCTGCAAGGAGGAGAACATGAGCATGGCTGGGATTAGATGCATTTCTTTAGTAAAAAGAGGGGACCAGGATCCAGGGAGTTACTGAAGCCTGGACAAGAGACATGACTTCAAGCATTTCATAGAAAAGTGAGCTTGCTTTGGCCACCCCATTGCATGCATGAAGGAAATATGATGCTGCAATATCCTGCATCCCATCCAGTTTGCATCCACTGTTACCTGGCAACATGCATTTCAAGAGTTAAAATGCTTATGGTGCCCACACACTGCACTCCTCTGAAGGAGTCCACTGAGGCACTGTCGAGGAAGAAGTTTCTGCTTTGTGTCAGTGGCACAGGTCTTTCTTGCAGCCATGCCCACAGCTTTGGTGTCCCTGACTCAGTCAGGAGCCCTCTCACAATGCCAGTCTCAAACAGCAGTGCACAGCAATGGTAGTGCCAGCAAATGCCCTGCTGCAACACAATGGGAAGAAACCCAACCCTTGTGACCTCTGGGTTATCTCAGCAGAGAGGCAGCATGTGACACATCCCACTCATTGGTGCTGTTCAAAAGCAGAATATGGGTCACTTGTGTCTGTCATGCCATGCTAGCAGGCCATGATGCCCTTTAGCTACTCTGTGGTGTCAATGCTGCTAATATTGGGCTCCCTGGTTCCTCCCACAGCTGGCAGCTCAGGTCCTGGAGCCCAGGAGCATTGGTTTTGGGATGGTGGACTCCAAGAAGGATGCCAAACTTGCCAAAAGATTGGGTGAGTCCCATGTCTGATATCTCTGGCATAGGTTGGAGAGAGTGTGGGGGTGATGTCCAACAGCCAGCCCCAGAGAGGGCAGCCAAACCCTTGTTACCAGGATGGGGAGGGAGGATGGTGGTGGCACTTGTGCACTGATCACCTGCCCACCTCAACGTGAGCAGGGTCAGGTGGAGGGGTGGGGGCGAGGATGAGAGGGATGAGCCATGACCCTTCCAGCAAAAACATTCCTGGCTGAGAGTGCCAAAACAAAACAAAACCAAGTAAAAAAGAATGGGAATTCATGAGGTAACATGAATTCTGAGCTTACACTGACAAGTGTAAGCTCACAACTTGCTGTACAGGAACTGTAAATAGGTGCTAGGCAGTAACTTCATGCTCTTCCTACACAGAGACCTGACTGACACAGCAGTGCAGAACCAGAACATACAGGGTAATCACATAGGTCCTCAAGTGTCACCAGCCCCATGGCAGGGTGACCATTGTCAACAAAAGGGGGAGCCACAGCCTTGCAATGGTTTGGCAGCCAGGTGCCAACTGTTCTGGCTTGCTCCCCAGAGTAAAAGAGGAAACCTGCTCTAAAGGTGGAAGGCTGCTGTCCTGCCCACCCCTGGACACAGTTATCCTCCAGATGCTGGCAATCCCTTCATATTTTAGCCCACAAAGCAATACGGAAATATTATGGCACAGAAATAAAACAGCACACAAATATACCACTGGGCTTCAGGTCAGAGTCTGTTTAAGCATACTGGACTGTAATTTTCTTTCCCAAATTAAAGGCTCTGTGTGCTAGTGGGAACTTAACTAAAGACAAGAGCTTCTGCCCCACTAAGAAAGAATGTACTACCAACTAACTTGGCCTGAATGTATCCTGCTGTCCTGCATTGCAGGAGGCCAGTGCTGCTGATTCCAGAGCCTCTAACAAGGTGCTGTGGTATTTAGTCCTCTGTGCAGTGATATTGCACTCACATCTGTCCCCCTGCTGTCTGTGGCATCCCTACCATTGGTTTCTAACCCTTTTGCCAAGGCCAGATAATCCTCAGACAGTCTGAAACTCACATTCAGGTCACTGTTGATGTTCCTATAGTCCAGCCTTCTCCAGACAGTGAGCACACCCCACATCAAAATCCATTTTCTATATAGTGGCAGGTAGTTAAAATCTGAGCTGCCAGTTAGACCCCAGTATTTACTGTATGACAGATAGCCAAGATAAAACAAGCTCCTCGTACAGAATTTTTCCAGATGAGGCCAAACTGTGACTTGAATGAGAAGCTCAACAACTGGGAAAAAGTTAGCACCACTTCTGGCTGAGGTCTGTTCCTGTTCCGTGAAATATCAGCCAGGAGATTGCTCAGGTTGTTTCTAAGTAGAGCAACACAGTGAACTGGCAATTACATTTTCCCAGGAGGCATTGCTGGAATAACAAGCAAGATACTCTGCAGCAAAAATGCTTTTAGTGGTGTATTAACCACATTAGGTTTCTTGTCTCCTTCTTTCAGGCTTGCTTGAAGAGGGAAGCCTCTATGTCTTTAAGGATGAGCGGTTGATCGAATTTGATGGGGAACTGGCCACAGATGTCCTGGTGGAATTCCTCTTGGATGTAAGCAGAGATAAGCTCAAAGCTAGATAAAACCTCTCAGAGAAGACCTTGTAAATACTCAGTTTGCTAAAAAATGTCCAAGTGTATCTTTGTTTGAAATTCCATCTGTTTACTACTCACTGGTAGAGATGGCATTTGCCATCTTCCTCAGTACTTGTCTGACCATGAGTTCGCAGGAAAGCTGGTATTTTTATATGCACCAACCATTTATATCTTAGAGACATTATGCCCTCTTTCTCATTTGTGGGGTATTTGAATGGAAGTAAGCAACAATCCCACATAACTGACTGCTGGTCGCCCACCTCAGTTAGCAAGTTGGTGTGCAAACACTTTGTCATTTGCAAAGTCTTCCATATCTTTTTTTTTTAAAAAAAAAAAGAAAAAAAGAGTTATTTTCAAAAAAAGAATATCCAAGAAGTAGGATTCTTATAGAGCTACTGAAAAAAGCTCAGTGCATTGAAAAAGCCTTATGCTGCAAATTATTTTTCCATTTCTAGACACACACAGTGTAATGTCTCTTCAGTGAACTTCCCGAATGGCACTGCCATGAGTGAGAAAAGGTCAAGGCCCTAGGACTCAGTGCTCTTGGGTCATTTTGTGCATGGGCACAATGATGTACTCACCTTTGTGCCTAAATGCAAAAGAGATGCTGAATCTCCCATCAACGTGTTGCACTTCTCTTTATTTACATTTTATTCCTAGGAGAGGCAACAGTCCAAACCCATAGTCTTTACTTTGTAATGAAACCATTTTACAGTGGCTTGGCTTTCCTTTGAAAAGAGCAGCCATGCAGTAACACAGATAAGGGAGGTAAGGTGAGCAGTGGTGCTGGCAGGGCTTGTTCCCCAGGGTGGCAGGTTGCCTACATGGTCACCTGTGGTGCAGGACTGCTGGTGAGGAGAAGCATGGCCAGGGAAGAGAAACAGATCCCTAGAACCTCAGCTGTCCCATGGCAGTGCCTGTGGCTGTGTGCATCAGATGTTGTGACTAAAACACATGCAAGTGGATTCAGAGACAGAAATAGGCACCTGCCCCACTAAGGAGGGCCGCAGACAGGGCAGGGCTTTGCCATGCCCCCACAGCAGTGGGATGCCTGGTTCCCATGGCTCAGGCCACCATGGCAGCAGGGAACTGCACATGCTGCTGCAGGCACGGCAGAGGCACAGCCGGCCACTGGAGCACCGCTCACAAGGAGTGCAGTGTAAGGTGCCTCATGAGGTTTTGCTTGCTATGCCTTGTGGTGTGCCACTGAAAAATCATTTTCTGTTCAAAAAAAGGAAGAGTCCGAGGATTTCTGTTTGTGCATGTTCCACTCAAGAGGAAAAATACCTGTCAAAGCAGGGAAATAAAACCAAACACATCTGTGGTGCCTTGGCAGCCTGGACTGAAATGAAAAGAAACCCAGAGGTTCTCTCCTCCTCTATAGACTGCACTGTGGCCTGCCTGCTTTTTTTTGTCTAATGAAAACACATCCATTTACAGCAGTGTTACTGGGCAAAATAATCAGACTGAATCTTTTCACCAGCAATGACTAGTTAAGAAAACAGAAACAAAGTTTAAATTAATGACAGGCTGAAGTGCTAGATAGGTCTTCCAACTTCCTCATCAACACTAATGTGTGTGGGGCCAAAGCATGGATTTAAAACATTCTGCATAGGAGGTTCAGCCAGGAAAATTCACATCCAAACTTTACATTGCTCCAAACCTCTGTTTGGCCACCCTCTAGTGTGCTGGGTTTAATGTTTTTCAAAAGCAAGTTCTTTGCAATAAACTCTTCCAGCAAATGACACTTGAAAAGAAGTACATATAGATATAGGTATATATCTATCACTTACGGAAGCTCACAATGCTCATACCATCTCCTTTCAACTGTTCTTCCTCCTTCTCATCTTCCCTAAAGTGAGCTGTAATTGCTACCCCTTATGTCTCATCACAGCAGGTCCCTCAGCATCCATTTGGGTTACCCAGTCCTCTATCAACCTCCCTCTCAATGTTTCCACCTCTGCAGTGAACCTACTAATGTCTTCCTTTGAAGGTGACCTGCATCTCTCAGTTCCTCATATGAAGGCTGAGAGCACTAATTAGGGTTTCCAACAGTGTAGAAATTGGGTGACCCCTTTCTCCTCACTTAGGCTGCTTGTGACACACCCTGCCAGGCATAGGTTGGTGCTGCAAATCACTGTGTTATCACATGCATTTGTCATGGCAGTTGCTAGAAGACCCTGTGGAGGTCATAAACAGCAAACTGGAGCTTCAGGCGTTTGACCAGATCGATGATGAAATCAAACTCATCGGGTACTTCAAAGGAGAAGACTCTGAACGTAAGATGAATATGTTCCTGTGGGGCTTAGAGACTGGCTGGGGGCTCCTGGGGCTTTGGGGGGCCGGGCACTGTGTGTTCTGTATGAATGTTAAGGGTGTTAGGGGTACATGGCAGGGTGTGGCAGTGTAAAAATTGCTGGAGGATGATGTGGGGTTGCAGGCAAGTTTCTGCTGGTGTTAGGCATGAGCCCATTCCTACACCAACAGCTGTGACCCTTCTGCAAGGTGTCTGTTGATAAGAGGGCCATTATCCAGGAGCTCCTGAAGTAGGTTTACCTCACTGAGAATCAGCTGAGGTTACATTTACACTGAGTAAGGAGTAAAGTGCCCCTTCTTATGAACAGTGAGCCTAAAAGATGGAAGAAAGAGGAAGGAAAGGAGGGAGGCAAAAGGAAAGGGGGGCATATTAAATACTAACTTGGCAAACATACAGCAGCACATTAAGCAGGGGCCTTTGGGACAGCCCAGCAGAGGCACGGACCCATTTCTTCTCGCTAATCCCCAAGACTGGGAAGAGGCTGGTCCTATGCCCTGAGGGATGTGCAACTCAGGGACCATTCCAGACAAATGCAACTTTCACAAGCCTAGAGAAACCCTCACTTGAGACTCCCCCTGCCATGCCCATGCAGTGTCCTCTACCAGCCCCAAGTGCTCCCCCTGATCTCTGGACAATGCTGGCAGTGTGCACCCCACACTTGCAAGACTTTGCCTTTAGCAAACAGACAGGTATTCTTACCTGCACAAGAAACATATCACCAGGACTGCTGCAACCCAGCAGTCCATCAACCTTTCTCTTCAGCATTCTCAAAATGGACTGCAGGGCAGTTTGGGCAGGGCTTACTGTTCAGTAATAAGTCCTTTGAAGAGAAGTGGTAAAAGCCTTTTGCAAAGACCTCCTGCCAGGCTCAGAGCAGCCTTCCTGAACCCAGCACGAGGACCTGACTGCAGTAACAGTAAAAGCATACCTTGTTCCTGTCCCCTCCTCCTGCAGCATGCCTAATCACAGATGGTGACTATTTAGGAAATGGCAGCGACCATTAATGCTGGGGCAGCTCCAGGGATTTCCCAGGTTGAACTACCCCAAGACCTGCTTCACAGGGCTGTTGCTTTTATCTTCAGTTCAGTGTGGTATTCTGGGATCTATGGTTCTCCCGAGCACTGTCGAGCTGCACAGCATGTTGCTCCACATGAAATGGTCCTTCTTGTAAACCCTAGAAGGATGGTAGAAACATGGGGCCATCATCTGATGGAGTTTGCAAAAATTTATATTTGTTCTTCCCTGGTGCCTTCTGTGCTGATCAAAGCGTGGCCAGCTGTCTGTGGAACACCTTCTTCATTACCTTTTTCTCCTTCCAGATTTCAAGGCATTTGAAGAAGCTGCTGAACAATTCCAGCCATACATCAAGTTCTTTGCCACCTTTGACAAAGGGGTAAGCACCCACAGACATACATGGGAGCTCACAGATGCCACCATTTGTTTACTGAGAGCTCAGGATGTTCCCAGATTTATTACCTGGCTCCAGCTTCTCATTTTCAGTGTTCCTATATTTTGTGGCATTGGTGTCCACATTGGGATTTGGCTCTGTGACTAGATAAAAGGTCATTTCTGCAGCATTCTGATACAGGTTTGGAAACCAGCTCCACTAGGTCTAAAGGATCTTGACTCTGGCTTTTCTCTGCTCAAGTGCTTGACACCAGTAGTGGAGAGAACATCAGTGGGCTTTTAACCAAAGAAAGATCTGTTTTGTGGGCAACCCCTCGGAGTGCATGCTCTGAGAGAGAGCAACACCTTGATCTCATCTGTGACACTGGGAGAGACTCTGGGTAGGCAAAGAGGCACAGTAGGCTCACATTTACCTCTGACTATCTACATTGCAACAGGTTGCCAAGAAACTAGGTCTAAAGATGAATGAGGTGGACTTCTATGAACCATTTATGGATGAGCCTGTTCACATCCCTGATAAGCCTTACACAGAAGAGGAGCTGGTTGAATTTGTGAGAGAACACAGAAGGTATGTAGTGTACAGGATGCTCCTGGACAAGGGAAGTGGGTACAGGTGTCTGTCATTGCGACCTTGCCTCTCTAGGACATCCCCCTCAGAAAAAAATAGGACAACAACCACCTTTTTCACAATTTGCTGACCCAGGTTTGAGCTTGTATCTGGGTTTTTCCTGCTCCCAGAGGTGTAAGTATCTGCGCAGCAATCAGAGCTCACTACAGCAGGGCTGTGACAACACAGCCTCCTCCTTCTCTCTAGTTAGTCCTCCTTTAAAAAGTAGGGAGGCTTGAAAGCAGTGGGGACTGGAAACCTTGCTCTGCTTGCCCATTTAGGCCTTTATTTAGGTCTCTATAGAAGATGATCTCCTCCAAGGCCTCTCAAGTCAATCCAAATACCGTCCAGGCTCCTCCTTCCCCAAAACAGCTTCACTAATGGCTGTATCCGTCTCCTGATGTCAGATATATCTGGAGGAAGACTCTGATCTTAGACCGAGCTCAGAGGAACTGTGACAAACTAAGAGACTCCTGCTGACAATAGTCACAGAGGGAAAGCCACCACTGCTGTGGCTGTGTTGAGCCTCATGTGGCAATGGTGCAGAGCACCTACAGCATTTGATCAACTCAGCAGGAGCTGTGGATGCTCCATTCTTTTTGCAATCAGGTTTATTGCACAGTTGTTCAGAGACTCAGCTACCAATATCCTGAAAGTCACCAGTCAGAAAGTCACTGATCCTGTGTAAAAGCACAGGGTTAAATATCTGGGCACAACTACTGATGAGGTGCTATATTTTCACACCCTTGCACCCTTGAACCACCATGCAGGACAATGACATGAACTACCTCCTGCTCCTGCAACTGCATTTCCCAACAGACATTCAAGGGACCAGACAAGAGTCTGAGGAAAGCAGGGCCATCAGTATAGAGGGGGGATCTCAAATTGGGCTCAGCTGGAGGTTTGTGTTCACCCACAGAGGGTTTAGAGATGGGAGAGCATCTCTGGAATCCACAATTCACCAGACTTGGAAACAGATCTCTGCTTTTTCTGAAATATTGAAGGGCACCTCTATCTCCCACGTACTCAAAAGTGACTTTGTTGACCTCATGGACTTCTTGACCTCAGTCCTTCCCGTCTTTTTTCCCCAAGCTCTTTCTGTCAAGCAGAAGCATCAGAAAGCTGATTAAACACAATCAGCTAAATGCTAGCCTAATAAGGGAAGCTCTCCATCAGCACAAAATTGCAGTGGAATGCCCCCAAGTCTTACATATTTCAAGATGCTATGTGGTCCTTGGTAGAATCAAGGGGGTGGGCCATTTATTTTGCAGGTTCCAAGGATCAAAAGAGAATTAGAAGGAGTCACGTAAAATTGGATGAACTGAAATCCCAAACCTGCCAAGGTGCTGCCATGTCAGGGGAAGAACCCTGGGGTGGCAGTGACGTGTTCCCAGCAGTTAATGCTGAACCTCTCAGAGCAGAAGTGCTTCTTCCTGCTTCACCACCAGAAAAGGACCTAAAGCCACAGGCTGGAAATAGACCTGGAAATGATCAGGCCTGTAGACTAAAATGAAGCAACCTCAGTAGCTGCCATGTGCTGATTCCTTGTAGGCAACTTGGCAGGATATTCTCTGCAGGAAAGTATACAGAATCATTGGCTTTCTCCCCCTCACATAGCAGACTTTCTTTCTTCATAGGTATGGACTAACCCTCTTCTGAGGCGCAAAGCCCCACTGACACCTGTCCATCCCTGTCACATCAATGGGGAAAGCTACCACTGGTCAGCAGTATCCAGGCTCTTTGCCATGCCTTAAACAGTGCTTCCAAAAATGGCTCCCTGCTACTGTGTCCAGGCAGGAGCCACCTCCACTTCCTCCAGAAACTGGGATTTGCTGAGCTTTTGTTGCAGCCTTGAGGCAGGAACTGAAGCAGGTGCCCAGGAGGAGCCCATACACAGCCTGCGAGCTGAGACTTCTCCAGGCGTCTGCAGGCTGTGGTAGGAATGCTCATCCTCTCCCAGGCAGGTCAGGAAGCCAGTGTTCAGCACAATGGGATGACTCGTCCAAGGCTGCACAGCAGATGGGTGTCCATTTGGGCATGGTGGCCAGGCACCATGACCCCAAGGTCTCAGCCCTGCTTTTGCTCACAGTTGCACAAAAACAAGTTATATGGTAGCTCCTCTGCTTGCAGCAAGAGGCCTCTGGGTTTGTGCCTGTTTTACATGCCAAATTCTGGAGTTGGACCCCCACTTTTCGCATTGTGGTGTAGCAACATGGAGGCTGAATTCTGCTCCCCTTTACTTAACACAACCCCACTTACCTCACTCCCTCCAGCATAGGGAAGTACCCAGAGTAACAACACAGCAATCAGCATGTGTGGGTGTGATCAGATCCTTCCCACTGAGTTTCCTTTCTCCAAGTGCCTCCCCCAGAGAACAGCTTAGGGACAATGCCTTGAAAGCCAACTTCAAGCATGCCTAAGTACATAGTATGCATTCACCTGATATAATCTATGGGTTTGGACTATCAACAATGAGAGGACTTGCTGAGTCAAAAATTGTATATCTTAGTGGTTATTTCTTCAATTTCTATAGTAATTTTTACCTTATTTCTGTTCTGGTGCTGAAAGTACCCAACTGTAATGACTTTTGTAGCTGAATTATGCATTGCATCAAAAGACCTTTCCTATTAGTTCAGTTTATACCTGCTACCTAATAATTTCTCTGGACACAAACTAACTGTTGTGTTTAGAAGAACAATGACTAGTACTTTAGGTAATCTGTAGGGACAGAATCACAGAATATTCTGAGTTGGAAGGGACCCACAAGGATCATCAAGTCCAAATCTTAATTGAATGGCATGTACAGGGATCAAACCCATGACCTTGTCATTATTAATGCCATGCTGTAAGGTATTCACTTTTTGTTTACCATTCCCAATATTTTAGACCCCCTGCCAAATCCTTCTTCAGTCACCTCCTTTACAAGATAAAGAATTCTTATCTATTTAATCTTTACCAAAGAGAGGTCATTCCATACTTTCACTCATCACTGCCATGTTTCCATGTGCCTCTTTCAGTTGTCCATATAATTTCTGTGATGGAATAGCCCAAATTACACATACATTCACTGTGGAGGTGCACAGTGTAGCTGTCCATTGCCATAAGGGTATGATATGTCCTAGTCCTTAGTAATTTCCCAACTGTTTGTAACCTTCTTTTTGCCATTTTCCTTTTGAGCTGATGCTTTCTCAATTTGTTACATCTGGGCTCCTTTCCTGAGAGGCAATAATTAATTAAAACTAATTTAGAACCCATTGTTGCACCTGCATAATCAGAGTTGGTTTTCTGCAAGTGTGTTAATTTCTATATTGCTGTTTATTATGCAGACACTTAACCCTCAGGAGATCCCCCTGTATCACCTCATAGTCAGGCCTCTGCTGGTCATCAAAGAACTGGATATGATAAGCAAATGCTGCCATATTCCTATTTCCCATCTTTTTCAGACTATATGAGATTATGTTATGCATGTGACCATGCCAAAGAATATGCTATGAATCTTAATTGGTTAATTCCCTCCGTCAGGAAAACTGAACATTCATCTCCACTCTTCAATGTTATTAATTCACAGGAGGATTCCCTCCTCTGATCTAACTGCAGCTCAGTTCCCCTGAGAGCCTTTAAAAAGGGATCTTGTCCAATGGTTCTCCTAAGGCCACTCACCACATTCACCAGCACACCTTCACCCACTTGTTGACTTGCTCTGGGTACTCCATAGCCATGACTTTACTCATAAAGGCCATGCACTCTTGTGCAATCACACCATATTCCTTCAAATGTCTGTTAGCTCTAACTTTGCTGAAAACATTGTGCCCATAAGGAAGTCACCCTTCCAGATCTGTGGCTCCTCAGGTCCTTTAGGAACCTCTAAAAAATGATCCTTTTTGCCACTGCTCTGATAGTGAAGCAAACTGAAGCAATGGGTCAGATGTCTCACTTATGCCACCTGGTTCTGGCAACACACTGCTACTCCCTTCACCAATCTGTTCTAGAAACTCATAGACTGACACTTCTCTTTGCAATAGGACCTGGGGCAGGTCAGCCATAGAGACTTGCTCTGCTGGGGGATCCTCCCTGGACACCTGATGCCACAGAAAGCAGAGGTGCAAAGGATGACTTGTGCTTGTCTGCCACAGCCTTGTGTTCCATGGGTATCCCTTTAACACCACAGTCAACTCTCAGCCTGCTAGGATTTCTTCCAAGCTTCCTGCTACAGATGTGTGTGAAAATATTTACTCTTAATTTTTTTGTCCCTTATGAACTACTTCTCAAAAAATCTGCTTTGACTAGTCTTAGGGTTTAAATGTTCTTGTCAGTGGTTATTAGATTATGAATTTTCTTCACAGAGGTTGTTCTGTCTTCTTTGCTTCGGCAGAGGTTGGAAGGATTTCTGTGCTGGGGTAAAACCAGGAGAAAAGGGGGACAAAGCCCTTTAGGAGTCTCCCAAAACAAGAAGCAAAAAAACAAGACAAAAGTGAATGGGTCACCTCATGCTCTCGGCACAGACAGAACAATCTGCCATGTGTAGGACTAATTCACCAGCACATCCCAGCACAGAGAGGCATCTCATCTTCCCAAGCACAAATAGTGGCTCCAGTGGGGCCACGGGCAGGGTTTTATCACCATAAATAAAAGCATAAGTTGACCTACAGTGCCCCCATTCAAAATGTGGCTGACTCCAGCCACAGTCAAACGTGCCATGGTGACCTTTTCTGTGCTTCTGGCAGCGTCATGTGACACAGTGCTGGATATGTCCTCAAAGAGTGTTTCTGTCTTCCTTTCAGGGCCACCTTGAGGAAGCTGCGCCCAGAGGACATGTTTGAGACATGGGTAAGAACATGAGGGTGGGAAGCTTTGTGTCCCCTGCCAGCTTCTGGCTGCTCAGCTCCAGCATCTGCCTGGGCAAAACATTATCTTCCCTTCCTTGCAAAGCTACTTTCTCTCTTCTGGGGAGAAGAGAAAGCCTTGGCTGTGATGCCTAGTCCCCGAGTTCAAATGGTGGGCTCAAATGCTTTGCTCAGCAACGGTGGACAGCTGAGCTGGGTCCCATTTGCTCCTCGGATGGAAGAGGGAAAGCTAAATGGTGTGCCAGGCAGGTGTTGGGACTGTGCTAGAGCTATGGAGGGCATCCTGCCCCAGGATGTTCCATCTCAGCTAAGGGATATCAGTGCTAATGGTGGGGTGATTTCAGTGGCCTGCTTGATGGGTGAGCTGGGGAGATTGTACAGATGTCTCATGGAAATTCACAGAATCACAGACTGGTTTGGGTTGGAAGGGACCTTAAAGGTCATCTGGCTCCACCGCCCCTGCCATGACAGGTACATCTTCCACTAGACCAGGTTGCTCAAAGCCCCATCCAACCTGGCCTTGAACACTCCAGGGATGGGGCATTCACAGCTTCTCTGAACAACCTGTTCCAGTGTCTCACCACCCTCACAGTAAAGAATTGCTTCCTAATATTTAATCTAAATATACCCTCTTTCAGTTTAAAGCCATTCCCCCTCATCCTGTCACTACATGTCCTTGTGAAAGTAACAGGGCAGTCATACAATTTAAAATGCAAGTGAGGGCAAGCACTATAGTTAATTGTATAGATTTCAAAGGAGATGGTGCATTGGTTGCACCTCTTGAGGTGTAAGCAAACTGCAAATCAGCAACTGTCAAGAACTAAGCCCCTGTCACACACAGAGGACTCTCCTGGTCTGCAGAGCTGGAGAAGAGGGGAAGGGTGAAAATGAAAGAAAAATTGTGCATAACAAATTATCCCTTCACTGTGAATGAATATGATGTTAAAAGCTAGTCAGGGACCCTCAAGTCCCTGATGAATACTGAAAACCAAAGCTGAACAGGTGCTTTACAGACACTAAGGAAGATCAGTCATTTCTCCAAAAGGCTCGACATGTTAATAACAGCATTTAGATGTCCCCTTGCTTGGCTGTGTAACATGAAATGCCACAGGACTCCAAAGTGGCAAAAAGCTTGGGAGTCTTTAATACAACAAGGCAAGAGGTAATAAAACTGAACCAGGAGTTATGAGTCACTTAGGCATGATATCTTGTCATTTTGTTTTGAAATACAGATTCTATATACAACATAGCTCGCAAGATCCATTGAAGTCCTTCCAAGGTTTTTAATGGAGCTTCAGTGAGACCCAAATTTCACATGCACTGGTTTTGCTTTCAAACTGAACATATTCTAAACTAGCCTGAGGAGAAGTGTGAATACACAGTGGCGGGATGTTTGCCTTATCAGCAGCCTGGGAATAGAGAGTTTGCCTCTGCTGTGAGCAGGGGACTCTTACCTACAGAAGACAGAGGGCTGGATTCTGATCTCAGTGCAAGTTCACAAACTTCCTCAATGCTTTCACTGGAGTTAGTCCAGTTTTGCTTGCTGCCTTTGAGGTCAGAATAGAGCTGTGTTATATAGCTATATATAAGTAATTATATATGGCATATATACCTACTTTTTATTTTGCTGTCTGACAATGCTGCTGGCAAATACAAAGAAAAAGTAACAGTGTAGATTTTGCCAGCTGTAAGTGGTCTGAATCCCAAGTAAATCTGCCTAGAATGTCCCGGTGAAAATGCATTCCCTGAAGACATCCACAAAGGCTCAGCATCCGCTATTGTTTTTAAAGATAATGTTTTCCACTTAATCTTTCAGGGGGTTTTTCCCTTTCAGTTTTTGATGGTGGCTTTGTCACCTCTGGGCTCAGAAGGGAAAAGAAATTAGCATTTAGATGGGAATTTTTTCTTGCATTAAAACCAATTGAAATGGAAACCAGGACCGACAGCGGGTGAGGAAAGCGAAACCGATCCATGGGATAATTCAGAGATGACATTCATAGCAGGCGGATGATGAACCGGCCAGCAAATCCATTGGCCTTTGCCAATATCATTACCCATTTCTCATGTGTCTCATGGAGAAAAGCAGTCTAGCAGGCTGTCATTTCTGTCCTCCACTTACTGGAGCCCGGAAATGAGCATCCCATTCAATTCTCCTCACTGCTCATGGAGAGCCTCACCTAAAGCAGAGACCCTTCATCTCCCAAAAGGGGTCCAAATGAGCCTCCTTGCCTCTTATACTGTGATAAAACTTCTTTTGCTGGCTCTCGAGGAGTATGTTCTGTGACTGAGCATGGTGGGAGATGTTTGTTTCCCTGTAAACTGTCCCCTTGGACCTGCAAATTGATTAGGGTGGGTGGCCTCAGGCATAAAGGGGGAGCCTATACTCCTGTGCTAGAGAGCCCTTGACCTTCTCTGCAGCCAAACTTTTGCCCCACACCATCAGAAGCTCCTTCTTCTTTGCCATCATGGTGCCCACCTCATCTTTAACTGAAGAGTTTCAGGAACACTACCCAAACTACCCACTTCAGCACCTAATACCTTCACGACTCACCCTCACCTCATCTCCCATTTCTGGTGTTTTGCTGGGGCTCCAGTCAAGCCTCCCATTGCGATTACCCTGTTTGTTTGAAGGCATCCCACTGTTCCTAATCTTCAGCAACTGCCTGGACTCTGCCTTCTCTCCCTGACCCATCAGTAATGATTTTGTTTGTTTCCAGGAGGATGACATGGAGGGTATCCACATCGTAGCCTTTGCTGAAGAAGATGACCCAGGTAAGAGGCCATTTTATTCCTTGTGTGACTCTGCATCCATCAAGATAGTATTTTTTCTCATGCTTTGTTTGCATAGTGGAGCTTAGCACACTGGCTGGGACAGGGAGCCCCAGATGATGGGATGGGGAGCCAGGATACTTCTGGGTGTTTATTCTAGCAGGTGTGCTAGCTGGGATTCAAATTTTCGATATAAACGGATGACTGCCTGGGAAAAAAAAAGTCATCCCCTCCACCCCAGCACCAGGATTCACTCCCTAACACTGCATCCATCTTGCTGTGTGGCTCTGGGAAAGTGCCTAGGTCTGGGTGTGTAAAAGGCATGTGGGAAACCTGAGGCCACAAACTCCTGAAAAGCCGTGGCGTCAGTGCTTCTCAGAGCCATCAGCATGTTGAAAAGTTTTGGCCTCTTGGGGGCTCAGTTCCTCCCTCACCACAAGAAAATAGTGACATTGTTCCACTCCACGGAAGGATTATGAGACTTAATTCATGTGTAACTAATTTCAATACCCATGGAGGATGCCTGAAATTAAAAGCTTTATTATCAAAAGAAAGCGCTGGGAGACAGCATTTTAATGAGAACTATAAACAACTCCTATGTGCATGGGGGAGCCAGGGAAGCTGGAAACTCCACAAGCAAAAAGTGCCTGCATGTTTGCGGGAGAGAGTTGCAGTGGCTCATGTGTCATTTCAGATGGTTTTGAGTTCCTGGAAATCCTGAAGCAGGTTGCCAGGGACAACACCGATAATCCTGACCTGAGCATTGTCTGGATTGACCCTGATGACTTTCCTCTGGTGAGTGGCAGAGGCTCCTTGCCTTTCTTGGTTTAATTCACGGATGGGGTGGGGGTGGGGGTGGGTATGCACACAAGTGCAGGAATTGCCCCAGGGAATTTGGGACAGGGAAGGGTGGGAAACTGGACCACAGACGATCCTCTTGAAAACTTCTTGTTTGGGTCTTGCTCCCATGAAGATATTGTTTTAGGAACATCTCGGGAGTCAGGATTCCCTTTACCAGGTGTGGCAGCCCAAGCTTGTGTTCAGCCTCTCTTCTCTCTCATGCACTTTCCTCACATGTTCCTCACACCACAGTCCAGCTGACTGAACTAATGCAAAGGGGCATTGCAAACATCTTAGCCTGAGCTTTGTTTCTTGCTCCTGCAGCTGATCACTTACTGGGAGAAGACCTTCAAGATCGACCTGTTCAGACCACAGATCGGGGTGGTGAACGTCACAGACGTGAGTAGCATGTGCCCAGAAAATCCAGGGATCCCGAGATTGGGGTGCTGGAAAGGATGGGACCTGAACTTCACTGGAATTGGTGGGATTTATGCTCTTAAGTGCAGGTAGATAAGGTTTTTTTCCTGGGGAAAAAGGATGAAGACCCCACCATTCCCAAGTGCAGTGGGGTTCATAACCCCTCTGATGTCCAGCTTCAGGGCTTCAATCTGAGTGCATTTCTGCTGCTGAGTCACACACAAACTACATTTACTGAGGACCGGGCCAGCCCCTGTGGCCTGAGATTCAGGGCTTTGCCCAGTTTAGGTTACAAGGTCTCACATTTCCACCCCAACCCACAGCACACACCTTTGTCTGTTCCGTGCTCTGACAGTCTGGTGGGATTGTGGAGGAAAAGTGTATGTAGGGGGAAAAGAAGGCCATGCTTAAGGAGGAGGAGGAAAAGGAGGTTGTTTTTGCTGCAGAAGCAGAATGGCACAGCTTGAGTGTAGGAGGGAAAGATAGTCCCCAACAGATGACAGGGAGAAACTGCACAGCTTGGAAAAAACTAAATAAATACACAGGTTTAATAAAAGTACAGCACAAACTGGTAATGGAGTGATCCTGCTGAGGTAAAGAGGGTGTGCTGAGGTTCACCCAGACCCTTCTCTTCCTCAGCAACTGCCATTCAGGTAGTGCTGGAGGGATTTGGGTGGGAAGAGGAGACCTGCCCACCCCACAGCTGGTGTCAGTGAAAGGTTTCCACACCATCCTGCAGCCAGCAGCACTGCAGTGGGGGAGCTGGGAGACAGGTGCTGCTTTGGCACAGCTGCAGTGGTGGTGGTACCCACAGAACCCACAGCTGTGCTATCAGGCCAACTTTCTAGCAGTTCCTGTTTTAACTATGCTTGCCTTCAAGCCAGCAAGCCATGGGACTGACGTCAGGTTGCCCACACACTGAGCTTTTAAGGCAGGTGGGAGAGAGACCCATCTGATCCCCACCAGCAGGGATCTCAGGAGAGATGCTATGAGTGTGACATGCTTCACAGCCCTGACATGACTACAGAGAGAAACTATTTTCTCCTCTGTCTGACCATAACAGTCCAGATAATCAGAGAGCACGTAATGTGGCATGCTACAGCCTGGCCCGCTTATTACCTGAGCTTATGGTTAAGTGCTAGGTGTTTTAACCTCTTTAAAATGAACCTGTGTGGGTATGTAAGAGCCTCTGGAAGCAGAAATCTCTCCACTGCAGAAGTGTTTGTAAATTGGTGCTTGACTTCGTGTCTGAAATTTCAGTTGTATGTGACCTTGATGTTTCAATAGAAGAGGGAGGCACTTAATGTTGGGACAAATGTTTGGGGCTGGGTGCTGGTTCTGGCACCACCACTGATCTTGCTTCCAGACTCCACATCCCTTCTCCTGTATTGTCCCAGAAAGCAAGGGACAGCAAATGTGTACTGGCTGATTGCACCTACGGTTATAGCAGATGCTGCGAGAGCATAAGATGGGAAATGGGATGGGGAAGGCAAAGGGATGGTGTCATGAAGAAAGCAGAACCCCTGGATATTGCCCGTTCCCATTGACAGGGATGAGAGGCTGACTTGGGAGTCACAGAGTAGTTACAGCGCTGGCTGGATGTGAGCTCTTTATCTGTAATAGAGCAGCAGTCCCCCAGACCATGAGGATCCAGTGAGTTAAGGCTTGTTAGCAGAACTGTTAAGGGAGAGAAAAAAAGGAAGAGGACCAGGACAGCATCTGTCACTTAAGATCATGAGAGAAATTAACAGATAAGCCAAAAAATAGAGCCCAAGTCTTCCCGTCTTTTGTCCTTTCTACTAGTCTGTACTACCTTCATTACATTTAATGTGACTGATCATATTTAAGTCATGTCAAAGCTACATTAAACAGAAATCAATACAAATTCAAGGAAGTGGGATTGTCAGAGGCATGAGAATCATATAGAAAGAGGTATTAGGTAAGAATATGTGCCTTATTATCCTGCAGTCACTCAGAGAGGTGTAAAACCTCATGCTTTATCTGGCTTTGATATAGTAAACTTTGCAGGTTTTTGGTTATAGTATTTGCAGTTTTTATTTCATTCCTCTTAAGTCCATTTTTTATTTCTCGAGAGAGAGATTTAAGAAAGTTCTAGGTTTGTGGGTGATAACTAAAGCAAACATTGAGCTCATTTCATTATTTCAGTGTTACATCACAGCATTCAGCCAAGTCACACAGGTACAAAGTGGGGCTTACACAGCAGAGTAAAAGTAAACACTGCTGTTGGCTTTGGTGGACATAACCCCTGTGACCTCATCCCTTCTCTAAAAACCTGCCAATACAAACACCAGAGCTCCCAGGTGCCCCAACTGGCTCGTCACATTGTGGTGGCACAGGACTCTGCAAAATTTTGCTCTGCAAAATTTCACTGCTTTATTTGCACAGCATCTTCTCTAGGTGAAAAGGGGCCACTCCCGTTCCCATTATTTAAAAGTGTCACTTTTTTTCCACACAAACATTCATGAGGTTAAGGACAAGATCATTTCTTTGAAGCAAGAGCTGTGTGCCTCTCCACTGCTCTTTTTTATTACAGTTTTGGGAGTTTTAGGTGGAAAATATTGTATGGGAGAAACAGCTTTCCTTGAGCAGAAATTGGTCTGGAGTTTTAGCAAGCTATAAACCAAAGAGAATTTGGTACCACAGCCAGTGAAAGAAGTTGGATGCATTTTCAAAAACTGGTAGTTTTCTTCTGACATATGAAGATCACTTGCTTCTGCAACATCAAACGCTGAATGAGATAGCCTCATAGCACCTCTGCAAAATAGGATGGTGATCCTGTTTTATGGAGGAGAGACAGTGAAGGGAAAGGGGCTTATCCAGGAATTTACCCAAGGAACCTACAGCAAAGCAGAGATGATAACTTTGATTTCCAAGCCTCAGAGATCACCTAAGCTATGCTCGCCATCCCTGGGTAACAATCATAATTTAGTCATCATCTGCTTACTGAATTCCCCCATCCCCTCCAGTTTATGGAAGTAATGCAGACAGCTGGAGGGAAAGACCAGGGGGCACCAGGGCACTGGTATTTTTCACCATTCTTCAGCTGTAGCATGGCTGAGATGATCTGTGGAAAGGGTCTTCCAAGACGAGAAACCACTGTCACAAGTGGAGAGTCCAGAGCAAGGTCCTGAGGTAAGGCAATGGTAAAAGAGTTTAGGGAGAAGGGGTGATGACAGAGGGTATAAAGGCTCAAAGGAAGAGGTCCCAGAAGGGTTCTGGACAGAAGGAAGGAAATACTGTGATGTCCTATGATGCAGAGGGAGCTAACACAGGTCTCTTTGAGATCTCTTTATGTAGACTTGGAGTCTACAGAACTGTACAGACAGGGTGAGGACAATGCATGAGGTGGACAGTGCTCTTGCTCACCGGTGTAGGCAGTGCAGCTGAGGAGCGGGCAGCAGGCACACATCTCACCCACAGCACACAGTGCCACACACCCTTGAAAACCCATTGACCAGTCCCACTGCCCCTGGCCAGGTACACGAGCACTCCAGGGAGAAGTAGT
>JAWWEW010000001.1:24583853-24603518 GCA_035583185.1 Anabacerthia variegaticeps | reverse complement strand
AGGGGAGAGAGATGTCCTGGTTGAGTCTGTCCACAGTCTGTGGCAGAGAAGGAGCTAATGCTTACACCACCCCTGCACCCCACCAGTGGTTCCATCCTTACTCCCACAATAGTGAGGAAGCCCATCTCTCCCCTGTGTCTCTGAGGGCAGCTAACCCCCCATCACATGTCCCTGCAGGCTGACAGCATCTGGATGGATATCAGAGATGATGATGACCTGCCCACAGCCGAGGAGCTGGAAGACTGGATAGAGGACGTGCTTTCTGGGAAGATAAATACTGAAGATGATGATGATGATGAAGACGACGATGACGATGATGATGACGACGATGACGACGATGATGATGATGACGATGATGATGATGACGACGATGATGATGACGACTAACTGTGGCCCTGTGCAGTGTGACTTGTGGGGCCCAAGAGCCCTCCCCCTGCGGCAGGTCCCTCCACTGGAAGGCCTGTGTTTGAGCGTGATGACGCACCGCTGCTCCTCTTTGCCCCCTGCCCCAATCCCCCCACCCCTGCCCTTGCCGGGACACCCTGGCCTGATTCTCAGTGGTGCTGAGCCACTGGGGCTGCCCCTGCGGTGGGCAGCGCCTGCAGGCACCCAGCACCACTGCAAATCATGCCTCCTTAGTTAGGACAATAGGAATCTGCAGGGAATCTGCCCCAAGTGTCCCAGGGCAGGAGAGAAGTGCCTGCCTGCTTGCTGCCAGAGGGACACAGGGAGCCAGTTTGTGTTTTCCATGTTCATCAGCCCAGCACTTAACATCCAAAGACCAAATCTCACTTCAAGACATTGGGAAGGCCACTGTAAAGTTCAGTCCTTTTATTAAACACAATGCCCTTTGCAGATACTCTGCCAAGACCACTCAATCCTGCAAGTCCTGCTGCGGGAGTCCGTAGCTACTCATTACCATGCTAGGAGCAGCAAAATGCTTTGGGAGGGGAGGAAGGTTTTAGGGATGCTATTAAAGTTTTCAGCGATTCCATGTAACAACAGGATACTCTTGTCTGGCAGTGCAATGCAAAACCAAGCCCCATGCCCCCTGTCTGAACCTCTTTTTTCTTGAAAGCTCCAGCCACAGCCAGGTGGTCTGATAGGAGACATCAAAGCTTGCGAGTTCCTGAACTGCTGGAAAGGCTGATCCAGGTCTGACCCAATCTGAGTCCAAACTCTCGAGTTTGAAGATTGTGGCACTGAGCCAAGCCAATGGAAACATCCATAGAAGCCCACCCTGAAGCTCCCCTATTCCCCATGACCTTCCAGCTTTAGCTGACTCTTCACCCAAAGTCTAAGTAGCATCTTTTCCCATGACCAAGATGTTTGGAGGGAACACATCCATCCAGCCATGTTAGAGACTGGATGAGGTGCATCGGGCAATGAGCAGATTCAAGTTGTTTGGCTTTTAAGTATTTAGTTGCACAGTTACTCCCTGCTTAGAGACTTGTATGTCCCATGGTAGCCTGTGAGAAGCCTCTTTTGACTGCAGGAGTTCAGGGTGCCAGTTTGCAGTCAAGGGGGTCACTCACAAAGCAAAGGATCTGCAACACAGTGCAGCACCTGGTGAGTGCAGCACCATTCACGTGCAGGTCGCTGTGACAGCATTAAGTCTCCCTGCTTTCCCATGCTGGCAGATTTCAATTGTCTTAGCTTATTAGATTTGACAATAGTGCAATGAGCGGAGAGTTTGGAGATAGTTTTATCTCTATAAATACATTTATAAAGATGTTCTCCGGTTGTTCAGACTTGTTAGCATAGGTAGGGTACACATCTCCTCTCTTGCTACAGATGAAAAAACATTGACCTGACCATCCTCTTACTGGCTTATGTCAGAGGTAAGTGACATCAGGGGAAATAACAGCACAAGGGACAGGAGAATCAGAGCTCATTACACAAATGTGAATGACCCTGATGAGAAACAAAGTTTACACACTATATATTTCCTTTATCAAATGAACTGCAAAGCAAGGTTTTATAGATTTTTTTTTTCTGCCTGTTGATCAGTCTCTCTGACTCTCTACATTAGCTTAAATAGAAATTTGAAACTACTAGTATAAAAAAGCTAAAGTATTGATATATTCCTATGTGTGCCATATCCCCTTGGTAGAAAGTGCCAGTATTGAACAACATATGGCTGGATATCTACATATCTCTGTGCATATGAATGAATACTGTGCTAATATGGTATATGGTATATGCACTTGGTAGGCCAAGTTAGCTCATCACTGTACATTGAACATTCAACATGTGCTTTTAAAATACAGCTTATTAGAAGAATAGACAGGGCAGCAAAGCCCCCAGGTTAACTATTTGCCCTTTCTTGCTTCCTTATGCTGCCTGGAAGATGAACCAAGTTTGTTTGGGGAGACCATTCACTGTTGCTCTCGGGTGATGAACAACTTTTAAAAGCCTTGAAATGCAGCATGGACGTCCCCTCCCCTCTTTCACTCACGCCCACCTCTCTCCTGGCCAAGAGGGTGCCCAGCACAATCCTTCTGCTCTTTCCTTCCAGTTCTTTCCTCAGAAGGTTTGCTGGAGGATCCCGGCTCAGAGGGAAAGACAGCAGGCAGGACTCAAGGTCTCATCCATGCACAGTGGTGAGGAGCAAGAGGAGGCAAAACTGGCCATCTAGTCATCTCCCAGTCTGAGATTAAGGGACAGCTACTCACCTGAAAAAAGTACATGCTTATCTTTACCTTGGGGCTCTTCCCAGGAGTAAAACACACAGTTGCCCCCTGCATAAGGCAACAGCCTGGACAGGCCCTGCAGCTCCAGATCAGTCACTCCAAACATGAAGGATAAACAAAGAGTTGCTCTACTGCCTTTCCTAACTGGCACAGTATCCAAACTTCTCATTTACCTGGGTGCTTTCCATATAGCTCCCCTCCTGCTGTGGATTGCCTGTCTGTTCTGATGTGCCCCTCTCTAGATGCTCTGAGAGGCACAGCTTTTCCAGGCAGACCCTGCAAATGATGCTATGGATGCATTCAGGGACACAGGTGTTTCACAGGCACTTATGCATTTCAAAGCAAGAGAGCTCTGGGGGGAGGAAAAAAAGAATAAATAATGTAGAAGTGTAGAGGTTGAGCTCATACTCACTGGGGCTGGTGGACTGGTGCCACTGTTTTATGGACAGTTTCCCTTGAGTTATGAAAGAAAGGACTAATACTACAGCTGCCACTCCTTCATGATGCCAGTGCTGTCCTTGATGGGGCTGCCCTTTCTCTTTTCCCTCACTCTCCCACTACAGTTTTCATCATTCTCTCTGCCCACAAACAGGAACTGTTTATCATCAGCTTTTAGGACAAACACAAAAAAAGTTAAGAAAATGTTGCAGCAGAGGAAGGATTGCAGCAATGAGGATGGGTGGGCAGCAAAGCCTTTCCCGTTTCTCTGTAATACTTCACCTGCCCAAGATCCTAGTGACCAAACTGCTGAAGAAGGCAATACCCCTTGTGAAGGAGATGGCAGCTTAAACTTGAGTGACTTCCTTGCAGGGAGACGCAAGATAGTGGTATGGGGAGGACACACAGGACTCCAGGCACAGGTGCTCCTGGGCTGCTCTGTCAGAACTAGGTATAACAGGCATTTGAAAGGCAGTGGTGGCCCTGAGGAGCAAAGTCAGTCTAACCCCACCCACTATACTCTGAGAAGCAGAAGGTCAGTACATTTGGATGAGGAACTCCCAAAAAAACCTTTTTTTAAAAAAAAAAATTTGTGTATGTGGGCAGCAGAAGTGTTTCTGCAAGCATGTCTATTAACTCTCCCTCTCTTTAAAAATAGTTTTCTCCAGCATGTTAATTAGACATATTAAATGGGTCTTAATACACATAAAGACAAGGAATTGGATTTTGCCCTCATCCAGCTACAAGTGCTTCAGGCTGATCAGTTACTTCATAGAATCATTCTTGTTGGAAGTAATTTTTGTTGGAAAAGACCCCTAAGATCATTGAGTCCAGCAATTAACCCACCACTGCCAAGTACCCAAAATACCCCAAAACTTGGTCTTACCAGCCCTCAGTGACAGTGGGGAACCCCCTCACAAGCAATATGTGGCAAGAACACCAAGTCATAGACCACCACCTCCTCCCAGTCACCAGACACAGGGCCAGAGGCCACAGCCAAGGGGTTTGTTTGGTGTGCTGTACCACAGGCCAGCCTGTGATGCTCATGGGCAACAACCAAGGGAGACGAAAATCCACTAGGAGCCACACCCTGCAGCTGTCACACTGTAGCATGGAGGAGAAAGTTTCTGCCCTTGCAGAGGGCCCAAGGTCAGCAAGGTAGAGCCTTTGTGAAGCCAAAATTGCTCTGAGCTTATGTCAACCATTTGGGAAACACATTCGGAAGGAAAGGACAATGGAGGAACTTTGGAAATCACAGATTACTCCATGTTTTCAGGGTCAGTGGTTTTTATGATGTTTCTGAGGAGTGGTGAGGCTCCTGTCTCTCCCCTGGGGGAGGAATGGCCCTATAGTGAAACCAGAGACCTCCACTGCTTCCCATCCCAAAACAAAGCTGCTCAGCCACACACCAACATGAACGCAGAGAGAACACTGGCTTCTTCTTCATATCTGTCTGCACATCATACCTAAAGAAATGATTGATTCATTACAGAGACCAAAGAAAAAACATTGCCTTTTATTCACAGGAAAATAATTAATTAGACAGGAACATATCACTTCCCAGCTGCCACTGACTTGCATTCCTGTGAAAATAGGCCAAGATTGCATCTGGACTTCTCTCTGCCGCAGCAAAGCTTTGAGCTTTGGCTTTGAGGAAGTCTCACACACAGCCAGTTGCACACCAATGCCAGGGCTTGGGGGTCAGAAGAGGAGGAATGGGTAAACAGGCAACAAGCACCAAGGCCCTCTGAGGCAAAGCAGCTTGCCTCCTGGCTACTTTTACACCCCAGGTATGTCTACGTCTCACATCGCAAGATCATCTGCCAGAAACTGGAAGCAGCCGAGCACAGCAGGCAGGATAATTGAGGTAATGAGGCTGCACCAGCAGAACTGTGTCCTACCCAAGACCTAAGATGCTTGTGTGTCAACCCACTGCCCTGCAGCACCCCCTGCCTTCTCACCACTCCCTTGTACCACTGACATCTAGCAAAGCAGCCCTGGTCAGTACCCCTGGGGTACAGCTGTGGGATGGCTCTGGCAGAAAACACTGTCTAATGATGGCACAGACAGTGAAGCAGGATCCAGGGCAGAGCCAGCCCTCTCAGCCCAGCTCCTAGAACACTCTGTACCAGGTTTAAAAGGCACTGCACTATATAAAGGGAGGGGGGTTAAAGAAGCTACAGAGCTTCCTTACAGCTTGGTCACCCATTTCTGGAATCAGATTACAAACCAGCGATGGAAGCAAAGATCCTTCCGGAGCCTCACTTCCCCCTCCTGCTTTCTCTTGCCAAGTTTCTGTCAAAGGGCATTGTCCCTAATACTATGGAAAGCAAGAAGAAAACAGCTTTTTCACCTTCTTTTCATCCCTCTTGACTTACTACTCTTCTGATTCTCACTGGCTCCCCTAATTTATTTTCTCTCCACTTCTATCTAGCCTCTCTTCCTCTTCTCCTCAACCCACCCCCACAGCATATGGTACTGAGGGTAGCTTAAGGACAGAGCCCTTCCCTGCCCCTGCTGCTTGTGCTCATCCCAGCCCAAGGAGGCAGCAGCCTCCCTCACACCACTGCCAGGAAGCCAGTTCACCAGCCTGGGCACTGAGGAAGAAACAGAATTTTTTTTGATGGGCATCTTTTCCCATTGTCCCAGAATCCAGATGAGGAACCACCACCCTGCAACCAAACCCTGACTGCTGCCACCACAGGAAGAGACCGGTAACCCCCAGTGCCAGCAGCAATCACACCACTACACCGTCTGAGCAGAAGACAAGTGTCACAGCTTCACATACAAGAAATAAGCCTTGAGGGTTAAACGAGCTGAGCTTGCTGGAGGGGGTATCCTGTTCTTCAACAGCAGTCAGAAAGCCAACTCCCTACCAGACACGAGCAGTGTTTGTCCTGACTGAGCCCTCCTTTGGTCGTGGGTGGTAAATGACTTAAATAGCCACGGGCAACCTCATCTGCTTTTGGATTTTGGAGGAAACCCAGCTTGAATCAGGTCCCTCCCTCAGCAACACAGGTAAAAATAAAGTCATGTTCGACCAGAGAGCAGCCCTGAAATTTGCCTGGTGTTAGATTTTTGCTTTAACATTCAGTCCAACTTGTCACAGCCCTGTTCCTGCTAGTGACAAAGAGAGAGGTTATTGAAAAACAAAAGTAACTAAAGGTTTGAGGAACATTTTAGTCCCCACAAAATGAAATCACTGAAGGAATTTGCACAGCTTCCCACAGTCTAGTTACTGAATTACTAAACCAATTTCTCACAACCACTTACAAAGCAAAATTATAATCAACTGTAGGATCTGGTATTATGAGTACTCAGGAATGAGCTTTTACAAAATAGAAGCTAAAAGGTTTGCAGATCTGTTTCACATCTGTGGCCCAGATATAATCAGCTGCTTCTTGTTCCCTCTTTTAAAGAATGCCCACATCATCTGACTCGGTAAAGAGAGGTCCAAAGAGCTATAATGTTCTGAATGTCTCTTAAGATTTTCAAAGAGGCTGAATCAAATGTGTTTTGTCAAAAACTCCCTTCTCCCCGTGCATCCACTTTTCATTTGCACTACCTTTTCAAATAATAAGGAAAAAAAAAAAAGAAAAAAAAAAGAAAAATGAAAAGACAACCAAGACTGTAGATGTTTAAGCATTTGGAAGCCTGATTCTTGCCTTTGGAAGAGACTTAAAATGTTTAGATTCACAGAATAGCTTCATGCCTAGAGCAATTTGTGGTGTCTCCATTTTTTAAAATCTCTGCACCTTCATGTTTCTAAGGATGCTGGATGGAAAACCCACACCCTACTCCCCAAGGTCCCTTCCATTGACTTCACCTTGCCTCCTGTTTACTGTCTCTCTTCAAGTTTTGCTGCTTGCTCCTTATTTTGATACAGAAGCAAGGTGGAATCACTGAGCTGTTCCAAATGCACACCCACAAGGTAAAAACTTCTTCTAAGCTGTATTTAGTGCTGCCCATGCAGAGCCCAAAGACTGATTGTTCCCTTCATCTTGGCTATAGTCCCTCCAGCAAACAACAGTTCTCTTCCTCCTGAGGGCAGGACTCATTGGCTTCAGGAGGCAAACAAGCAGCAGCACAGCTGTGTGAGGGCTCTTGTGTCCCCAGGTTATTTACATTAACTTAGCTGGAACCAGAGCAAGTCCCACCTTCAGGACAGAAGACTTCACTCCATTCAGGTCCCCGGATTTTGGAGGAAGAAAAGACCAGTTCAGGGCTTTGGAGTAGGCTGGCAGTTTTGCAGTGGGCCCCAACCTGCACACAGACTACTATGTACTCCCCATTTTATTAGGAACATGTCACCATAAATGAGAACACATGCTCACAGCAGGGCTGTAAGACTTATTACAGCATTTCAAAGCAACTCAGGTAACCTTGTTCATAGACAGTGACCAATGCATATGCAGTGACCCCACTACACCACCCCAATTTACATCTGCAGACACACTGTGCTCAGTGCTCTTTTCTCTCAACACCTCCTGACCCAGCAGTGCATGGATGTACACTCAAAAAGGGAATGGATACCCTTGCCCCAGTGGATTATCTGTCAGTACCGGAAAGGACTGTAACCTAAACCCATCACCTTCCCAGTCCAACACAAATTCAGGAATGGTGTTGAAAGACAAATCAAAGCACTCTGCTTGGCCAGCTCCCAAAACACCTTCCCTTCCTGCATGCTGTTCTGAGACACCATGTCCTGCTAAGGGATCCCCTTCCCTTCGTACTCACCCAACTTGCCCTGAGCTCCAGGGCCCCTTGGAAGCCCTCGAGTTCAATCCCAATGATACCTCCCAGGAGTCTAGACATGGGGCTGGGGCAGCAGAACTAGTTCATTGCGCTGGAAGAAGCTGTTTTGGCATTTGAAGCCCTGCTGACCTCCACAGTCACATGTCTCATTGAACTATTAATTTATCTAACAGTATTGTACAGTGAGGTGTTGCTAGTGCTTCAAACAAGGCTGTGGAGCCAGTTGCTGAAATCCCTTTCTGGACCCATTTGTTATACCCTGACTATGTGCAGTCCCTTTGCCCCACAGATCCCCATTCTATTCCCCAAAGCTGATGTTTTCTGATCATCCATAGCTGTGAGGCCTGGTTCCATCACCTATGGGGGGCAATCCATCTTCTTATGAATTAAGCCGGAGTTCAACCACCAAATACCCTATACCAGTAGCTGTTGCTGTGCTGCCTCTGGACAGTCAGCATCTTCTTCCCATATGGTCAGGAAGGGCACTGCTCTTCAGGAAATGGTACTTACCTCTGGTTCAGGATGCCAGGTCCCTCCAAGTAGTCTTTTTACCAGTAAAAGCCTCCCTCCCCTTTCTGTCAGAGGTTTGGGTCACTAATACTTAACCCAATATTGCACCTGAGGCTCCATCACATCTCAAAGGCCCTTGCAACTTCGGTGAAAGACTTGGCCAAATCAGATCACCTCCCTTGGCTTTAATTTCTGCTGAGCTTCATACCACAGCCCCTTATGATTCAGACAGCTGAGCTCTGGGCGAAGGCCAAGGGAACTAGTCCCTCTAGCAAAGCCTGTTCCTTCCATCAGCTTCAACAACCCGCAGCAGGACAGAAAGCACCACGAATGGCAGCAGTTAGGTGTTGATTTGGTGTGAGTGCTAATGTACAAATGAAACAGAGCATGCTGAACTCACATGTAAAGACACAGCTAAAAGGCTTGAACAAGGCTGACAAGCCCAGTATCTTGTTTATGCCAAATTCCTGCAGCTTACACCTTCCCATGACACACCTGTGGCTGACTCCCACCGAGGCTTTACATACACAGCTCCAGTCCAGCCAGTCAGGTCTTCCTCTGAGGGGCAGGTGGGGACCAGTAATGGCTGCACCCCCCAGCAGGCTCTACAGGGCAGTGGCAGTGCAGTTTCCTTTCCCTGCCCATCTCTGGGAGCTGCCCCGCAAACAGTCCAGGGCTGGGCACCACCAAAGCACCAGCAGGATTAGGGAGACAGATCAAAAGCAGAGATCAAGGGAGGGCAGGAGGCAGAACAGAACACACCTCCATCCCACCCTTCCTGCTTCCTTTTGGGCTGTAGTTCAACTCTCTGTAGAGCAAATACATCCATCTTCCCCCAAGCAGAGAATTTGGCTGTTTCTCTCCACAAGTGTGTTTGCATGTGCTGTTTATCACAACTGCTGCACTCGTTTTCACTACACAGCAGCATGCTGTGGATTTTTCCAGCAGTTGAAGCCACAGAGCAGATCTGCTGGGCAGGGCACAGCTGCAAGGCAAGGTAGTCCCCCCTTAAAGGGGGCTTGCCTGAAGAGTGGGTACCAAAGAATGTCTAAGCAAGAAAGCTGCTCCCACATTTTCTTGGGCATAGCTGCTCAGTCTTTCCAAGCTCTTGGCACACGGGGGATGGAAGCTGATGGTGGGGAAAGCCACACCCAGAGATGCTGTTGAGGCGAGATCCCTGCACCTTTTTTTAGAAAAGCACAGTCTTGCATCCACACAAACAAGGAGCACTGGCTTTTCTGCCTCTTGCCACTCCTCCTCCCCATCAGAGCCAAATAAGGAACTCGGCAGTGAATCCTGCACTTCATAATTTGTGTGCAAACTGTGAGAACACAGGAGGCAGAAAAACCTGTTCCCACTCTAGTCATGCACCCCCCGCTCCCCTCCCCAGCTGCATTTGCTCCCCATTATTTGAGATTTCAGGTGTTCAAAGCAGTCACCTACCAATCTCCCTCCAGGAGTGATGAATGAGTTTGCATTTTACTGTGGCAGGGCAGATCAGAAAGACCTAGGATGAGAGTGACAAAAAGCCTCGGAAAGACTAAACCACATGTTTGCAGGGGCCCTCATAGCCACAGCTAAGGAATGCTTGAAGACCAGAAGTTTTTGTCTGAAAGGATAAGAGGAAGGAGTGGAACAATCAAATCTGGTTTCAGTTTATTTCCAGAAATTTACTGTACAAAATATGCAAAGTGTAAAACGGTTTTATGTTTCAGTTTAAAAAACAACAAAACCCCATCCAGCTATAACTTAAGAGAACCCAGCTTGGAACAGAACAATTTACAAGGCTAGACCCACAGTGCATTAATGTCACAGACACCAGAAATTTGCTTACTTAAGTCCACGATTAGAAAAGAACAGAAAGACCATGTACCACTGCAGTTAAAATCACATGTGCAAAGAAGAGAAATAAAGAAAGAAATGCTGGTTAGTGTCTATTAATTAGAAAACCTTGGCAAAACCCATCTTACTATACACAGTGTGTGTAGAAAAAGTTTTACACAGTGATAAAGGAGGGTGAGGGAATGGCATTCGCTCCCACCCCTTCCCCAAGACACGATAATGCTGAATCAAAGAAACAGGCACAGAAGAGAGTAAGATTCCTTCACAGTTATGCCTGTGCAGGTAGAGAGCCACAGCATCTCCCCACTGCGCACACAGGAGATGGCCCCAAGCATCCTTAGGTGCTGGTGAGAGGTGCCCAGGAAGCAGCCAGAGGGAAGGAAGGATTCCCTCTCTGGGCAGAGCACACCCAGGGCTGGCTGCCTGCTGCCTGCAGGGCTTCTGTGTGCTATAAGGATAAAAAACGCAGTCTCTTGGAGGGATGCAGACGGGCGGATAACACCAGCTGTACCGCTGGGGTGGCGGGGACCTGGCTCCAGAGTATCCCAAAGCGATCCACACCAGTCACAGTTGTTGGAAATGGCAACTTTTGGTCACCATGTATTGGAGGCAGCAGCCTGAATGGAGGAGGATGCACACTCCTATAGGAGACATCATGGCCCAAAGCCATCTCTTTTGGAACAGAAATTTGGGGGTTTTACTTTTTTTGCTTTGTTTTGTTTTATAAAATCAGCTCAATTCCAAGAGCACTTCCTTCTTAACACAGTTTAAACACTAAACCACTAAGCCTGGCTTGAGGCTTTAGACATATATAATGCACATACCTGGAAGAGAAAAAGCACGTTAAGACACACACAAGCTGAATGAGAAAACAGACACCTGCACACACATCTTGTGAACAGCTCTCATATGGCTGGGCAGAACTGAGTGCAACTGAGGAGCCAGTCTGGGACCAGACTACAGCAATTTTGCAAAAGACTGCAAGACTTCTGTTTTACCTTTGAAAAGGGCAGATTTACATGTTTTGATAAGCAAGATGAAATTGGCTTGAATAGGTTTCCAAATTAGCAAGTTATGGACCTTTTCAATTTCTTAAGCAGCAAGTGTTGGAAGTGAGCACATCTCAAACAAGACTTACCAAAGCTACTTATGTGGGGCAGAGCCAGCTCCATAAACTCCTTCCCTTCAGCTTTTGGCATACTTGGCAACAGCAGATTCCCAAGGCTTTACAAAGAGATCTCCATTCCAAAGGAAAAGGTTAGGAGATTCCATGAGGGATGGTATTTGTTCAGATCTCCTCCAAAGTTGGGCCTTACTGTGAGCTGCTCTCAAGCTCCAAACTGCAGCCTCAGCACTTGCCATCCCAGCAGATACTTGTTCTGCCTCACTAGAGAACTTTGGGGGGAAAAAACCCCATAGAAGTGAGGATGGGAGCTGGAGAGACTCAAGTTGCTGGCAGAAAAAATTACTAGAGGCAGAAGTCAGAGGAGTAGCTGGCAGAGGCTCAAATCAGATTTGCCTTTCTCTCCAGTATCTCTCCTTCGGGCAGCATTGCTCTTGAAGGCACCCAGGGCAGCCCCTGAAGCAGGAGGTGACCTTGCTCTGTGACCAAACTGCATCACACCAGCTTTTCATGCCCAGTGCATCCCTCCCCAGCTACCCTGCTGCCTACAGGGGGTCATGGATGGCAATGTCTCCCCTCTGCAGGATGAAAACTGGTAGTTGCAAACCTCCCCAAGTGGATCACAGGAGCTTGGTCAAGGACCATAGTATGCTATGGAAGGGAGTGCTACAATCCTTATGCTTCCATGAGTGCTGTTTGCTCAGTTCCCAGGAGTGGGAAAGGAGTCTGAGACCAGGGACAGCCCCACAAAGCCTACACATGGATGGCTGAAGCCACATGGCAATGAGAGGCTAGCAGATGTGGTAAAACCTTTGCCCATGCCTATTAACAGGACTGGCAAATTATTAAGGGTCTAATATCTACCCCTGTGCTCCTTTAAGCTGCAAGAAATCCATATCTTTCACTTTTTAGCCATGAAAGAGAGAGACTGTCTTTGTGGAAACCCATAGCCATTTCCATCTGCTCTGAACACTTGAAAGTCTTAGCTGCATCTGGTTTTGCAAGACCTCAGCATGGCTTTGGATTTAGGCTGTAACAAATCTGAGAGCAAAAAACCAAAGCCTTTAAAGTATCCAAGCAGCATACTTGAGAGTCACAGGAAACATGCCAACATGGAAGAGAGGAGTGGGGCACTACCACTCCTGACTAGGCAACACAGCACCCTATTGAACAGTTCAGCTTCCAGTGAAGGACGTCCAGTGCAAGGATCTCCTCTGAGGGGGACACTGTCCACTTCATCACAAATAGGGTTGTCTTAAAACACTACTTGAATCCTAAAAAAACCCTCACAATTCCTAGCCAGGTAAAAACATCCAGACTGGGAGAGAGGAGGGAAAATATGTGCAAGGAGACAGTGCAGTGTAGGAGAGGCATTCGGAGAAACAGCCTGCACTTGGCTGACAAACCCTACAAATTGTATTTATGCTCAGCTCTTGGCAAGCTCGGCAGAAGTAAGGGCTGCAGGAATTGGATCAGAGCTTCATTCCCTATGACTCGATTCTTACTCATTAGCTGGCTATAAACATAGTTAAACAAACTGGTCTACTCTCACCGCTCAGAATTTTTTATAGAGAGTTTGAATTTCTAGAGATGCCACAGATCCATCTGTGGATCTCAAAGCACTTGACAGCAAGTTGAGTTTAGCCTCACAACACCCCAGTGAGGTAGGTATGACAGTGGTCCCCTGATTTTGCATGAAGAGGGAAACAAGAGACCCTAAAAAATGCCACTAAATACCAGAACAAAGAATATTCAGGAGTCATGATTCCCCTTTTAGTCTGTCCTCACCTCTAAGCAGGTTGCATCTCTAAAGACACTGTTTGAGACTCCAAGCCCTCTCCTTCAGATTTCATCAGGCAAAGCATTCACGCTGCTGACACAGGGAAGAGCATTAAATGTAGGAGTTGGTCCCCGTTGACAGTGTCCTTTTTGGCAGCAGGCAGAAAAGGCAGCATAGAACTACAGCACAAAGATGAGGAAGCAGACCCAGGGAGAGCACATGCTGCTTCCGTCTGGTTCTCCATGTGTTAAAGGATTTAACAAAATTAAGACACGAGATTCCTGAGCAGATACTGTCAGACAACCCCCCTCGTGGGGCAGGGAAAAGGAAAGGGGAAGGAAATCCTGGGAAAGTAAGAAAGTTTTGCAGATGTGCCTGTGACAAGGTGCTCTCACATACACGGCACACCCAAGCCCCCGGCAAGGTAGTTCTTGTTCTGGCTTCACAGAAATGAGCCAATTCAGCCACAGGCAGTAGCCTCCACACAGGCATTAAGTGCTCTGCAGTCTCCCAAGCTACTCCCAGTCTCTCCCACCCTACTGGTTATGCACATCGTAAAAGCCAGGTGCAGGCATCTTTAGGAGAGCCAAGTGTAAGGTATTATATGATCTCCTTACTTTTTTTTTTTTAAATGAATAAACCCACGTATCTTTTCAAAGTAAAACACTGCAAAGGCCACAGTCAGTAAAGGAGTCCTCTACAGACTACCAGAAAGCCTCACCTACAAAGAAACCCAAACACTGAGTTTAAAGAGGGGAAAACTCTACTTACTTCCCATCCTTTAAGGGCAAAGAGCCTATTCCATTCACGTACCATGCCATCTAGTTTCTTCACAACCACATCTGGCACATTTTAGGGAGAAAGAAGGATGCAGGAGACTACCACATTCTTGTAAGAAAGGTCCAGGAAACTGCAGGGGTCACCTGGATGGGGAATCATCACTTTGGACCCTCGCTCACTGGGACGCTTCCTCGATCCCAAGATGACTATGTGCAGGTGCTGCTGGACATGCATTTTCATTGCTGCTGAAGGTGGAAGAGGATGGACCCTCCTGCCCTGTCCCCAGCATCCCACCAGCCAGCCCACACCCAATGTGCCATGCAGGACTAGCAGAGCTCTACTCTTTGCTCGGCAACCTCATGTTGGTGGGAGCATGAAGGCAGCCCCACGAGCTCCTGGAAGAGCCCAGGGAAGGCCAAAGTGGACAGGTGGGGCTGTCACAGCCCTCCTCACAAGACTACCTTAGGCTGGCAATGAAAGGCACTGGCTTACATAAGGAAGAAGGCCCAATAAGGGATATTTGCATGGCAAAAGACTGAGAAGAATGAAGTGAACATTTTTTACATTCAGATGGATCTCAGGGGCACCTGACTGATGGCAGGTCACTTCCAGCCTAGCAGCTGGCTCCAGAGTCCGTGATGCCCCCATGCTGGCAATCAGACTTGGGACACCTCATTAAACACAAACCTTCCAGAATCCCTTAAAAATCAGGTGACACTAAATTCGCACATGAAAGCTGCACTGGTGGGCAAAAAGGCAGACTTACAAACACAACTCCTCTCTCAGGAGCAGATCCCAGCACTGAGCAGAAACCCCCACAGTACAGCAAGGCCAAGAAAGGCAGGCAGATTTTCAACATTCAGACATTGTTTGGTATTTCTTAGCTACAGCTGAAGGCGTACGGTGGGCAAGGACGCATTGCAGTGTTCCCAGAGCACAACAATTCTCCAAAGCAAGTGAACATGGCAGGGGTCAGCCCATCCCTGGCTCCTCTCCTCAAGGAGGGAAGTGCTTTTGCCCGTCTTTTCTGCGACGCACTTGAAACTGGCTCGAGAGGGAGGGGCGCATTCCTGCCTGCACCCCCTTCCCCTCAAAGAGGCTGTCAGACTTAGGGAGGGTCCGTGATTTATCTGAGGAGGAGCCAGCTACTTACTGACCCTGTCCCAGTGCAAATATGCAGCCCTTGCAGGTGCAAAAGGAAGCAGCAGTGCCTGGAGAAACACATTCAGAAAGCCGGACAGAAGGGGACAGAAACAGGGAGCCTTAGGAGTGCCTGACAAAGATGTGGACAAGCAGAAGAGAGGGAAACAGGTGAGAGAACAAGGAGCTGTGCCACACAAAACAATTTCACTAACAAACATTGATAAAAAAAAAGAAGTAACAAGAATTTGTAAAGCTGAAAGATGGGCTGATCCAGCTCAAGACAAGTGACTTCACAGAGAGTGAAATCATCCCATTATGCTCACACAGGTCTGGCACTGACGGAAGAGGCACATGGAGAGGATGAAAAAAATAAAAGAGAATAGAAGTCCTCTCACACACCTGCCCTTTGAATCTCCTTCTTTCCGAGTGAACAGGGACTGTTGCACCCCGGTGCCAGCAGGTTTCTGTACTGGAGAGGTGAGCAACGCCCTCTCAGGAACAGCCACGGGTAGCAAAAGCAGAGAAACAACAGCGCAGGCATGCGCATGGTGTAAGGCAGCACTCCAACAAAAATACTGACGTTGTAATCGTGCAGAGAAAGAGAGAGCGTGAGATTTACAGTATGCCTGGAAAGAGGGGGGAAAAGAAAAAAAATCTGTTCTGTCTCCAAGGCTGAGCTAACTGAGCCAAGTCACCCTGTCACCTCTTAAGATACTTCTTTCTAGATAAGATATCCCAACTCCCCCCTCCCCTTTCCAAATAAAGTGCAGATGGTCAAATATTACTGGTCCATCATCTGCCAGTTTCAGTCAGCATTGGGGAAATTAAACCCAAAAGCACAATATTGAAAAAAAAATAAAAATCTCCAAACAACCCACCCCCAAAATCCCTTAGACTGAAGTCTCAGACTGTAAGCGGAGGACAAATTTATGAGATTTAGGGTCTATGAACTCTTCTGAGAGTTTGATGAAGGGGATTTTTTTCACATTAACAACAAGGCTGAAGTCCAAGCACTTGAGGACAAACACGATGCCGTCTTGTAACCCGCTTGTGACCGCTTCCTCACTGATGAGCGTCCACTGCTTGGAGAACCAGCGATCCCTGTCGTACTGGAGGGTTGGGCCCGGGTTGAGGTAACGCTCCAGGAATGCCTGCCAAGAGCGGGACACACGTTAGCACCGGCCTCACAACTCGCTCTGCTTTCTTCCCATCCCCAAATACGGCTTCGCGAGCATGGGCTTGCCATGCTGAAAATTGTTTCAGTTTTCACACTTCAGAAGACATCTTCTCCCCAGTCCCTCCCAGCTTTTCAGACAACAGGAGTAGACACAAACATCAGGAGATCCTCTTTTAGTCCATCCCAGCAAGACTGCAAAGTTATAGCCCTGACTGCTGCCAACAGTACAGACATCTGGCAGCAGTTCAGTAGAGTAAAGGTCATTTCTCCCCTACCAGCCCCATAACCCATCCCAAAATTGAAGTCCCAGACAGACAGACAGGAGAGATGGCTCTCTCCTCTGGGCCAGGCTAAGGTGGAAAGCAGACATTTTCGTGTTTTCAGCCTGAGCCTGCAAAACTGAAGGCAGAGCACGAAACACCATTTGACGTTGCTTATGTTTTAGAGTCTCCTTTGCAATCTTTGTGGCAGCAGAACTCCCCCTTGCACACCTGGGCAAGCTCCCAGGTGGCTCCCAGCAAGAGGATAAGCCCCATCTCTTGACAGCATTTCTGCTCTTAGGGTAGTAAGTTCTAGGTGAATGCCCAGGAGTAATCCTTTTCTAGGACTGTGGGGTGTTCTTAGAGGGAAAGGAGGAGAGTGGAATCATGTGACCTCGTTCTTTTATCATTCAGTCTCTTCCTGTGTCTGCAAGTCAACAGCCACAGTCTGGGTATGAAGCAGCAAACTGACACTTGACCAAGCAGCCCATGAATGAGAAACACTGTCAGAGAGACAGAGATGTAGATGATAATTAGAAGCAGTCCAAAATGCAGCAAGGCAAAGGGGACAGAAAAACAAAGAAGATCCTTTGCAGGTTGCTACCTGCATCATGCTGCTACCATGAGCCAGCTGGGAGGACTCCCTGTGACTCAAGGCCACCATCTCAAATACTTCTTAGTACTCCCTTGGCTGAGCTGGACACAAGAACAATTACGTCACAGGCACTTTCAGACAGAGAGAGAAGATGCTGCATACAAAACATTACTTCCCTTTAAGACCTGATGCAACCTACAATGTGATCGTATCAGAGGCAGGAACTATGAAAAAATCCACTAAACTCCCTTGACAACTTTCTGTTCTGTATGAACACACAGATGTGCCAACCCCTTCTCCCTCCTTCCTGCACCAGCCTTAGAGAAAGCATTACCTTTGGTGTCATGTTGTTGGTAATGCAGAAGGACAAGTGTTGCAAGATGCTCTCCATGCTGTGGTACTGCTGTTGGCGGGTGGTGCGAAGGTACTTCTGCAGAGCCCTTGCCATAGAAGGGAAGATTGCCTGGGCTGCTTCTCGGGGGTCCATCATCTCTCCTGGAGCCTTCTGCTGTTCCTCTGCCTGGAGGCGTTTGATGTGAGTGAAAGCCTCCTCTACTGCAACCACAAGCCTGCAGAAGGGAAATCAGGACTGTAAGAGTCATAAGGAGAGGTAAGACGGGCCTGTGGTTAAGGCAGAGCATGGGAGTCAGGATTTACAAGCTCCTATTTCCATATGCCATTGAGTCACTGCCTGCCATCATTTACATAAAATCTTCTGTCCTTACAGTCTGAGGGGTAGACAACAGCTATTCTTTCCTTGCCTGAGCTATCTGGCAACTGAGGGTTGTAAACCAGGATTAAGATTTTTAAAAGCCTGAGCATTGCATTTCATTCTGCCAACACAGCATAAACATCAGCTTCATGACTCAAACAAGACACAGCTGCCCTTGTGTTTAATGCACATCTGAACACAATGGCTCCAGCACAGAGAACTGCGGCACGAAGCTTAAGAACAGGCAAGGAGTCAGAAGGAGATTGACTATAAACTCGTGTGACCCGGGACACAGACCACTCTGAGACACTGTGCTCACAAGCTGCAGTCTGCTCTGACTTACACCAGCTGGGTACAAAACTCGTGCTGCTGAATGCCTGCCCTGTACCACTCTACTGAACAGCAAGGGTAAAAACAGCCTTCCATCTTCACTTGTAACACTGCAGCTAGAGACAGCCCCTGCAAACCATTTCTGTGTTGGCACAGGTGAGTAAACACAGACCACACCAGAAAAAGGGAACAGATGCCTTACGACAGTCATTACTTAGTACTGGGCTAACTTACAAGTGAGGGACTACAAGGCAGTTAGTGCAGAAAAAACAATAATGGAAGAGTCACCCAACAAAACTCTTCTGTTCCACCAGACAGGATTCGTTTCACACTTAATTTCCTCTCAAGTCACCAATGACTGTCCACACTGCTCTCAATATCTTAAAGCCAGGGGCAGCTGCCTCACCACAAGCAGAGGTACAGCATACTGCCTTCAGACTAGGATCAAGAACAGCACGAGAAGCCCTGACCCTTGCTTATTCTTTTTAACTTAACTTGAGGCGGGGGGTGGAAGTCAGTTTCTAATCTCCTGGCCAGATCTTCTGGTGACTGATGGTTTTCCTCTGACTAAGCAGCTGTTCTAACCAAACTCGGCAAGCAAGGGATATGTGTCCAAGTTAGGATGCTACACTTCACAGAAAGGAAAGTTTAAGTTCCTATTGCTCCAAGGCTGGAAGAGAGCCTAAAAGACAGCGGCTACAGAGCACAGGTCAGACTGAAGCAGGCAAGAGGGGGACATTGTGCCAGCACTTTCCCAATGAAATATAAACTGCCAAAAGAAAACACAAAACAAGCCAGCTCCCTTCCAGTTATGACACATTCCTTCCAAACACGGCTCAGTTCAGAGGTGCCTGCCTGTAAGCAACATGCCTCAAGCTGTTAGGTATGCTAACTACAGACTACAATTAGGCTCCAGAGCAATTAGAACTACTGTCTTGGGTCACCTCAACAAAGCATCAACTCTGCAGCCTAAGTGTGACTGGCAGAAAACATAAATATGTTCCAGTCAAGTCTTTCCTCCTCAATTCATTGAGAAGGGCAGTCAAACTGCCTCATTTATTAGTCTGCAAATACAAATATTCTCCTCATCCATGAACGGGCAACACCAAGTGCTCCACTGATCCTGTCCCTGGATTACTTGAGTTGACAAGCCTGGGCACAGGCGAAAATAATGGGATTTCCTACAGCAAATAACTACAGCCTTGTCAAGCACCGGACTGTTCCTTAATCCATGACATTGCATTAGCTTATCTGCCTTATATACATGCGCTCAGCTTTATGCATGTTCTTCGGATAATTCCAGCTGCAAGCTGTCACCATCCCTTATGCATCTAGGTTTCATAAGCTTCTTCACTGTGACAGACTTACAGCCCTTAATCACGGGTCGGGGACACCCTGTCAGGCTGGGCAAGCCCTGTGAGACCCAGTTCTACAGCAGAGAAGCAGCACCTGGGGAGGGGAGGGGACGGGAGGGGACGGGAAGGGAAGGGAAGGGAAGGGAAGGGAAGGGAAGGGAAGGGAAGGGCA
>JAWWEW010000001.1:24445072-24583753 GCA_035583185.1 Anabacerthia variegaticeps | reverse complement strand
GAAGGGAAGGGAAGGGAAGGGAAGGGAAGGGAAGGGAAGGGAAGGGAAGGGAAGGGCTTTACCTCGCACGGCGCTTCTTCACTCGGCGCTCGTGGTCGGCCTCCTCATAGTAGAGCTCGTTGTGACTGGAGTCCCTGCGGCGGGCTGCGGCTGCGATCATGGCACGGGACTGCCCCGATGCGTTGTTACCTGGGCCTTCGTGGGGCAAGCACGGGCAAAAAAAGAGACAGAAAGGTGGTGTTACTGCACAGGACTAGGGCTGGGACAGACCAGCATTCCACAGCATCTCTCACGAGTGCTCTGTGGCTCCAGCCTTCCCAGCCAAAGCTATAAACCCTTTCCTGGTCCTCAGATGCTCCGGCAGAAACTCTGTTAGGCAGCACAGGCTTAGAGAGGGGCTCTGGCACATGGACAAGGGAAGTTAGTTGGGATGAAGGATTTCACGGCACATACACAAAGGCAGAGTGAGGTGAACATGCGGAGGATGCAACTTACCCCCCATTATATATGCTTTCAGTTTGAAGGCAAGGGCAGCTGGAACAAACCCCATTTCAGCATCAACACAGTGTGAGAGCACAAAAAGTGAGAAGTTGGAAAAAAGGAGAAAGACAAATACAAGAACATAATGAGATATGAAGATGAACAAATTAAAGCCAAACTCCAGCCAGTTACTTGCAGGCAGGAAAAACAGAACATAGGGGCAGCAGGATAGGCTGGGGTCTATAAGTGTAGTAGCTTCTCATGGCTGAGCAGCACCTGCCATTAGCGCTTCTGCTGCTGTTAACAGATCCTACACAGCTACAGGAAGAGGGAAGCTGCAATCTGCTCTGCAATACCCAGTTACGTGACAGAGCTGTCTACTACAAGACCTTAATTAGCAAGCTTAAAACACAGTAGTAGGTTCTGCAACTTCTCCATGAAGCCCAGAGCTTTGGCTGTTTGAGCAGGGAGAAATAAAAATGGTGCCCCGTAAGAGTTTACAAACCCTCCTATACAGATAGAGGAGGGTCTATCCTGAGAGAAGTAGGAGTCTAGGACTGCCTCCAAACTACCAAGAGCTGCTTTTCTGACTAACTGCTTTGAAAGCCCACACTATCAACTGGCATTGTTTAAGGCCAACCAATTGCACAGACATGCTCAAAATTGCTCTGCTCATTCAAGGGCAACTCTATTTTTTTTTTCCTAAAAAGCACAAACCAGATTCCAAGACAGAAGCCTGAAGCTCAGCTGTGGGAAGGACAAGCACTCACACACACAGCTTCTTAAGAGTCTAAACACTTCAGACGTTGTTTGACAGCTCTGAAATGGAGGATATGACTCAAGGGAGACACTACCTCCCAAATTTGGGTTAGATCTCTAATTTGCCACGTTTACTACACCTGGCAATGAAAATCCTGGTTTTGAAGGTGAGCCTCCCCACTCTGTATAAAGAGAGAGTACAGTAAGATGTTTTCCCTTCCTCGCTACTGCAGTATCAAATACGAAAGCTGTCAACAAATTAGTAACGCTATTAAGGCAGCCTGTCTTTTTACATGAAGAATGTAAGAGACTGTCAGGCTGCCAAGGTAAGCTGCAGCCAGAACTATACTCTGCTTCATAAAACAGACCGAAATCTTCTTAAGGACATGCTTCTAAGCCTGAGATTTCCATGTGCACAAAAGCAGCAGCATTGAACAAGGAATAGCCCAGGCAACCAGTACTGCCCCAGAAGGGAAAACGGGCGTTTCCAGGCCCTGGCAGGCTCACAAGCTTGACACTTGGAAAAGGCCTGTCAGACACATCTGCAGCTTGGTTCTGGTTCCTTCTCTTCTAACTAAGTCTCATGAGCCAGCAGCTCCTAAGGTACTAACACTATCAGACTGGCAAGTTTTCCTCCGAGCTTGGGAGCCTCAATGTCCCAATAGGTGCTGCAGGAAAGTAGACCCTGCCACATCCTGAAGAGATACCACAGCACGAGAGAAGACAAGCCACCCAGTAATCAGTGGGACATCCTGCAGCAAGCCTGGTAGGCTGTGGGATTTGAACAGTGTGCAGACAGCTATGGGATCGAGAAGCCCCGACCTTCCATACACCAGGCCTCACTGAGAGTGAGCAGCTGGAATGAATGATTTCACCTCTAGAAAAATGCAGAGCAAGTCTGTTTGCTTCCCCTCTCCAACTCAACCAGGAGCTTCACTCCAGGCAGCAAGTGACACATGATGGGCAAGCCTGCCCCTCTCCTTCCCTCACTTCTCCCTTCCTCTGTCAGAATGGGAATATCTCACTGTAAGGATCTAAACCCTCAATTGATTTTATGGACTCAGGAGTGTTGTGTCAAGTTTTGGGAACTCACCAAAATTGAAAAAACAAACAAACCAGAAAGAGAAAACAGGAAAATCAAAACAGAACACTCCATACCCATAAGGCACTGAAACTTTGTTGAAAGCAAAACAATCATGTCTCATATTATTCCATGTGACAGATATTCTTTGTATTTCAGTCTCCACACCATGCACACAGAGCCACCTTGCCAGCTAACTCCCTTCAGTCCCTTCTCCTTTCCAGTTCTCAAAGCCTTTCAATACTAACGAATTCACAGACAGGATGTGCCTTACCACGTTTTGTCACAGGACTTCAGCCCTCCTTTACCATAAAAGCTTCTCTACACAACTTCAGCTCTTCCGAAGGAATGTGCACTGTTATAAAGACTGCTGGGCACATCCTGCTTATCAAGCCTGGCTTTCACTGATAGGCTTTAGGAGTGTCAAATGATTAAGTCCAGTTTTCACTGCTTTGAGCATCCAGATATCCATCCATCCATCCTCCCACAGGCTTCTTTAAAGCCCCAAAGCTTGAAAAGTGTTTGTAGAACTGCAAAGCTCAATGGGGATAGTTATCTGCCCCTGAATTTCCATGAACTGCTTAGCATCACGATGACTTGGGAGCACGGCCAGGGGTAAGCCAGGCATAGTTAATTCAGTGCTAAGGCTGCAGGCTGACAAGCACTGCTTTCATCAACAACTGCTGTTTAGACCGCTGCTTCTTCCCACATTGGTATCAACCTCCTTCACTTTCCTGAAGGCTGTATGTGGAAGCAGAATAATAAGCAACCAGGGAACTCACTTAGGTTGAAAGTTGTGTTTATTGTACTATCACAACTAAGGAGGTGACCCAAGGGTGATAAAAAGCAGAGGCTGCCTAAAACAAGAAGTGGTGCTGAAAAGTGCTTGTCAAGCCACATGACAATTAAGCCCACAAAATTTGGCCATTTCACCTGGCAAAAACAAAAACCTTATTGTGGGCTAAACACATCTGTAAAGTCATCTGGAACTGGCAAACTCAGGACTGCTAGGAAGATTTCCAGCAAGAGGCAAGGATTTGGCAAAGCAAAAAGGTGAGAATGTGTGCATAACAAAGCATAAAGCCAATCCAGCCCTTCCCCATCCCACCCAGTCTCAGAGACCACATTTCACCTCACCTACCATCAACATTGTAGACTTTCAGGCCAGCCATGTGCTTGGCTGCTCGGGATTTGGAGGCTGTTAACAAGGCTGGGTTGTAGACTGTGAAATCTCTGTAGTAATTTTCCAAAACCACCAGTGCAGCTCGTTGGATGCTAGGGAAAGAATTAAAAACAAGACAAATCACCTCAGACTGAAAAAAGATCTTTTGTTTCCATAAAATATTTTTTTAAAAAAAGAAGAAAGAAAGAAGAAATAGTCACATTATTTGGAACAGGCCTGTCACATCTACAGAATTATGCAATGCATAGAATACTAATTACTCTCTCTCTAGGACCTGAAATTTCATTTGAGATGCAAGATAAATGTCTCTGCCCTCATACCAATAGCAGGATGAGAGGAAATCCCTCAACAAGGGTGCACATAAAAGCGAAGTACTAGGCTGACTGAGTATGGGAAATGACAGCACTAGAGCTCAGCCTCCCCCAGCAGTACAATCACTGTGCTGGGGAGACTTTGCTCAGGCTGGAGATCGGAACACCACATGGGTTGTGCTGTAGCTGGCCAGTCTAGATGGAGAGACCGGCTCAGGATGGATGCTTTTCCCTTTGAGTCATTTCCAGCCGCACCTCAGGGCTCCTCCAATCTCCTCCATCCCAGCGCTGACAAGAGTGTGATCTCTTCAGCTTTCACAGCATGATAAGATCGATGCCTGAGGAGTACGACTGCCAGAGACCGATTACCTCAGTACTGCTTGTTAAATCCCAGGCTAGGGACAAAATAAGGAGCCGTGACACTCCCTCCATCCCTTTGAAGGGATGCCTGTACATAAAATGATGACACACGGGAGCAAAACAAGCACACGCGCCAGCAGCAGGAAAGACTCAACCCAGAGGTATCTTCCTTTGCAATCATTTTGACAACAGAGAGAGAGATGTCTGTAGGCGCTGTTACCAACAAATAGGGCAGTATTTCAAAACAAGCCAGGGCTATGATGTTTAAAAATGCCAGCACACACGCAGGATCCAGGACACAGCTCTGTCCCCGCTGCTCTGGCTCCACGCCTCAGCACGGCATCCGACTGGCAGCAGTATTCTCAGCAAATCACCAAGATCACCGATTCAGCCAACTGGAGTTTGCCAAGGACCCACATTTCATGTAATTTTTGCAGATTCAAAATGAAAAGGGAACTGCCAACACATTAGTTGCCAGTTAATTTGTTGCCGCTTCCCGACAAAGCTTCTCCTAAGGAAAGCAACCAAGTATTCTCACACATGTTACAACATAAGAAGAAAACAAGTATGGTAACGTGGGAAAATAAGACATTAGCAAATTAAGACCTAAATTCAGTTCTCAGCACTGCCACGCATTCAACTGCGTGCTCCCAGAGGAGCAATTTAAGTTTTCCTGTTCCTTGTGCTAATATTAAACTTCTGCATCACACCCCAGTAATTTAAACACACACACACAGACACCCCCCACTCTGCCGTCCTCAATTCCCCAGCTGTCCCCCTCCCACCGATCAGTGAATTAAGCACACATGCCACCCATTCAAAGATTCTGAGAGAGAAGAACAAACCCAGACTTGTTCACTGTGTAGCTTTATCAGTCAGTATTCTGGTACATTGCCATATGGTTGATTAGTTATGTATCTATAAAATGATGAATTTAGCTTTTGAAGCAAATTCCATCTTTAGGACTGTTTGGTGAGGTCTTCTGCATCCAGCTGGAGCATCTTAAAGTAGCTTTACCTTTCAGGTGCCACTCCTTCATATTTCCTCACCTTAGATTTGGTAGAAGCAACTCCACTTAAACACTCAGCTGCCGATACGTGATAAAAAGCCACTTAACCAAAGAAACAACTTTCCTTTAATGAAGTAGTACAGATTGACCCACTGCCACACACAGACGCTGACACAGAACAAGTGGAAGCCGGTTTATTTCTCCCTGCCCTACTTCTGATTTCTACTGTGAATTTGCTGCAGCTTATAAACAAAATTTCATAAAAGAAGTCACATGGAAGCAGCATATATTCCCCCTTCTGACTGCATTCAAACATGATCAAGTTTTTCCATGTCTGTTTCCCAGAAAGATAAAACTTCATAGAGTTTCATCTCAAAGCACAGTGTTTGGAAAACCAGGACCAACTGAAAACAAGAAGATAAAAATGAACAGAGTTATACTCTGCTAATACACTGCACTCATTTCAAACAGCATTGGAACTTCCATCCCAGCAGTGGGAAATATTTGGGAGGTACTCCACTGACCACCTAGCTCTATTAGGACACAACACGATGCATCACATATTTTTATACAGACACATTTTCCCTGACAGTGTTATCATCAGGATGCCAGCCTTCCCCACCTAGTACCCCTTCCGTCCCCTGATGAAGTCACCTACCCCACCAATTCATTGGCACATGAACACAGCATCCAAACACAATAAAGCTTTTACACTGCAGCAAGCAACCGTCAATGCCCTGAAAATTAAAGCCCAGGTACTTGTTGCTGATGCAAATCTAGCATAGGCTCAGTCCCACACATGAGAAATCCCAACCACACAGAGACTCTGCTCTCTGGGAAGAGAACTGTAATTAAATATCAGTTTCCAGACTTTCTACCAGACCATTTTTGTCTCCCATGTAGTCCATTCTAAGTGTGCAGGTTAGAAAGACAGATATACTATGACTTCAAGTTCTCTGCTACAAGGAAAAAAAAATTAAAGAGAAGAAGCTGCAGACAAGAAAATTAGAAAGGTCACAATAATTCGCAAGGAGAACAAGTAGGCTGAATCAGAGCCTTCTGGGCTGTGTTGCTTAACCTCTTCACCCACATCAAGGGGAAGCCTCGCCCTGCACAGTGCAGGACAGCCAGCCCAGCCCCACTGAGGAGCTGTAAAGCAACACGAACCCCCCTGCCCCAAACAGGCAGAGTACCCCAAAACACAGTAGGACACCCCAGTGCTCTCGTGCAACACAACACACGAGGACGAGGGTAACCATGGGAGTATAAGCACCCAGGGCAGCCTAGAGGAGTGAGCAGGAGCAAAGTGGAACTCTAAGGATGTCTGCTGTCTCCCAACACAAATTCAGGGCTGTTGGACTTTCCACTGCAGGGCTGACCCTCTGCTGCTTTGTGAGCAAGGTAAAGTGGCTATAGCAAGCGTCCTCTCCACCCACACTCCAGCTCTGATGGGAATGGAAACTGGCAGCCTTCCAGAAGCCCATGTTTGGAGGCTGTTTCCTTGCAGCACTGGAGACAGTGGGAAACGTTCAGCACCATGTTGGTCACTGCATTCATTCACCCTGCACTTCAGCAAACTGAGGCTTTCCTTGCGCTCAGAACTTCGAAAGAATGGGGAGGGGCAGGAAGAAAATAAACAGAAAGTTTCAATCCTTCATCGCCATGGAGAAGGTCAGAGTGAGGAATCCTCGTCATGCCCTGTCAAGAGGATCTGGCAGCCTGATATATTTCAGGCACTGCAACAAACTACCAAAACATGGAAAAATCAGGGAAAGTATATCATAGAATCATAGAAAGGCTTGGGTTGGAAGTGACCTTAAAGACCATCTAGTTCCAACCCCGCCCCGCCATGGGCAGAGCACAAAAATGAGGACACAAAAAGCATTCTCATGCAACAGTTCAAATTCAAAATTTGACATGAGAGAAAAAACCTCTTGCACAGGTCAGTGGCCTACTGGAAACACAGGTTTCCTTGTAGGCAGTATCAGTAAGGCTCTGCACTTTGTTGCTTTGCATTTTGTGTAGTTGGAGGGTGGGGTTTTTTAATTATTATTTTCACTCCCCTGAAGAAGGCCATGTCACAGCATGCTGCCAAGAGGAAAAGCAAACAAGCAGACCCAACAGAAGCACAGAGTACCTCAGTGGCATCTGGCAGCAGAGAAATGCAGAGTCCTTTACAAACAGTAATGAATTAACTTTTACAGGGCATCCAAGGAAGTGGAGGAGGGGACTATGTGAGACAAAGGCAGCAACTATTTTTTTCTCTCATAAAGGTTAAGTTTTGTCTGAGTACTTGCTGCTACAAGAGACTTGAATGTTTGAGGTCTTGCCGCACACTGCACCTCAGAGGCCATTTGGACTTTTTATTTGCCTTCTCTGACATAGCTACACCAATACTGGAATTGGTTTATTTTAGAGGATTTGCAGGAAAACAAACCAGTGCTATACTGAAAGAAAGCACAGGGGAAGAAGCAGCTTGTTTATATAATCAAAATACCGGCTTTGGTCACTGCTGGTTTCTAGAAAGAGGGTTTTGAGTTTGCTGAAGTGGTGGGAAAGGGTTAATAAAAAAATTTAAAAAAAAAAGGATTAACAATTGAAGCCAGGCTTCTATGTCCAAACTTGCCATTGGACACAGTGGGGTCAAGCCCAGCAAGCTGCAGCACCTGTCACTCACATGGTTTTACCAGCTTTGTGCTTTCCTGCTAAGCTAGAAATGTAGCCTGTCATGGTACTATACCAACCATCAACTAGACACTGCTAATCATCGAAGGCTGAGGAGTGTCCCATGCTTTTGCAATAGATATAGATATATATATGTACATTCAGAAAGAGCTGAGCTGTTTGCTACCAGAGCATCTTTGCCATGGATGCAAAACTTGCAGCATCAGGGTTTACAGTGAGCCACACACCTAAAATACACAGGGATAGTCAGAGAGGCTTGATGACTGCTTTGCTAATTGAGGGCTGAGGAAGCCTGGGGTTATTTAACCAAATGGTTCCCAACACAGACTCCTCTCCTCCAAACAACATTTTCCTTCAAAACAGACATAGAATCAAAACAAGCCAAGGTCTCTAGGCACATAAAACCTATGCCACAGCCAGCTGGGAAGTTTGTCACCTCAAATAAAAGCCAAGAAAGGATTGCACGAGACAACCTTCCATGCAGAGCTGGCTTTGCCTTACCAGCTGTCTCCAGCCTACAACTGCATCAAGCGTATCTGCTTCAAGAGATGCTGAGGTCTCATGGAGTGCTGAGCTGTCAGCTCACACCCAACAGGTTTGGAAGACTTCTCTGCCTTCCCGTACATCTCCCTCCTAGAAAATCCTCTTTCCTTCTCATACTCTTTTACTAGAGCACTGACACAGAGCTGAGGCTCAAGGGGTCCTTCACCACATCTGATTGTTTTTCTAGAGCACAGTCACCAGCACTGAAGCCTTGGAAATAAAACTGGAAATAGACCACGGAAGTCAAAATGCCTTCCACATCAACATCCCTACTGAAAATGATTCTATAAAGTGTTTCCACCATCCTCTTCACAGACTTGCTTCCCTGCTCTGCCTACCATAGGTACCGCTGAGACCAGCACAGGCTGCCCAGGCAGATGTCCACTGGGCAGCACTGAGGGACCCTGAGCTGACAGAAGACAAGGCATTCAGTACTCGCTGTCCTTCCCAAGCAACGCCTTGGAACAAGGCTCCCGAGAGGACCAAAGTTGTGCAAAAGCACTTTGCAGTGCTGACAGCAGCACCAATGCCTTAGCTACAGTTTTGTCCTCTCCAGTAAACAGAGCTGGAGTCAGATCTCAGCAGAGATGCCAAGACAAGGAACTTCAGCAGCTGTAGCCAAACAAGCAGAGCAGAAAAATACCTTTTGATCATTGTAACTACAACAGCATTTCAGTTTGGTATGGAGAGAGAACAGGACTGCAGCCCCTGGGAACAGGAAAACCACATTTTCTTGTCAGACAACCACAACTGAGGTCTCTGCTCGGCGAAGGCAGGCAAGACCAATCTTCACCCTCCCTGGAACAGGCATCAGGACACAGCAGGTTTGTTTTAGATACCTGACTTCTGGCATTTGGTGAGGCAGGGAAAAGAATTTGCAAGGTCAAGCCTTTATGAGGGAAGCGAAGGAAACCTCATGGTAGTAACAGGTTGTCACTGTGATGGCAGCACAGCTGCTGCCCCCAAGGAAGCAAACATCCATCCGGCAATGGAGCAATTTATATGGAACCCAAACACACACAAGGTTTGTCCCATAGCTTTGCAGTCTCCATCTGTTCTCTCCCCTCCCAGCCTTTTTTAAAAATACAAAAAGAAAAGAACATGAATTTAAAGTGTGTCCCCATCTATCTCCAATGCTGAACATCTGAACAACTGTCAAAAGAATGCTGTAAATTTAAAGAGAGCACCAGCCCATTTCTAGCTGCAGATCTGCCCTTTTCTACCCTGTGCTGTCCAATCCACAATGCTCTCCAATAGCTACTCCATGACAAGTCTCATGGTTTGTTAGACAAAAATCAGAACCAACAGAGCACCTGAGCCATACAATAGTTCACAGCTGATTTAGAAGGGATTTCAACATACAGATTTGCTGCATGAGAGAGGAAGAGTAGGATTCATTTTCAGGCTGGGGTTTTTTTGTTTGTTTTCCTCAAAAGCAGCCTAGCCAAAACCCTCCAGTATGGGTGAAAAAGAAAAGGACTCTTCCAAGTCTACTACTAATGTTGGTGTTACAAGTGCATCTTTTAATTTGGATGAGAAATATATCTTTTTAGAAAGAGAATTTTACATGAGGGTATGACCAAAATTGGGGGTTGGGGGGAAATCAACTCTTTTACATCATGCAATCCAAAAAAGCTACTTATTTAAGCCTTCCTGAAGAACCCTATAAAAATATTCCCTGGCCAGTACTAAGAGGATGCTGCTACAGAAGTACAGAGTATTAAGTTTTAGCAAGCAGCTATAAAACCCCAGTAAACCCACAGGCATGTTCCCACTGCAGTTCTCCTTCTAAGAAATTTCCAAGGCTGATACTTCAGGAATTTAACTGGTCTTTAGGGTATGAGTACACAGGCTGAATGTTTTCCCCAGTCACCTTTATGGTAGAACTTCAAATTTTGATGAATGCCTTCCCAACAGCTACACTGCCCTTGCTTCCTCTTCCAACAGTTGAAGGTGGCAGCTAGTATAACTGACTAGGAAAAAACCCCCAAGACACTACTGGTAACACGTAGTGAGAAGGAAGAGGAGGAGAGCACAATCCTCTCACTTGAACAATGGTCCAAAAGGTCCAATAATATGATTTACCAGGAAAGGGCAGTCACTGTGTTGAAGTCAGATGCTGTGGCAGCACCACACTTCTATTCCTCAGTAACACAGTGAATAGCTCATTTCACAGTATTACAGCACCAAGAGAAGCAAAGATCATAAGGACACTTGTTACCTCCAATATCATATTCAACAGATAAGAAAATGATATAAGCTGCAATAGTCTAACATGAGCTTTAGAAACCACTGAGGTTCCGGAGCACCAGAAGAGCTTCCTATGGAAGGCAGGGGACTCTCTTCTAAAGAAAAGAAAGATTTAAGCCCTTGCTGAACCTAAGTTTCTTTCCAGCTTCACTGTGTACAATTCTAGGATGCCTAATTGCACTGGGTCAGCCTAGGTAACCAGAAAGGCTGCCTTCCAGCCCCTCACAGAATAGCAAAGGGGAGTTTGTTAACATGCGGCAAAGGCACATTGCACCAATTGCCTCATCCCATCCACTGGGATCGGTATGTGAGTGTTCAACAAGAGCAGCTTCAGGAGCTGCATCTGAAAGAGCAGTTTGTGAAAGCCTGAGCACACAGTGCAACAAACTTCTCACCCAGAAGGCTGAAGAAGGCAGCTGCCAGGAGAGAAGGCTCCAAAGCAAACCACCCACATCCTCTTATGCCAAGACCACCTCTCCAAAGGGAACAGTGTGCGTGGGGAGGTGTTGTCAAGCACTTACTTGCCATGCAGATACTTAATAGAACCACTAAATCCAAATGGTGTAGCTCACATATTAACCAGCGCACAACAGCAGCTTTCAGGCACTTACAGCTTGGGCTCGATTTCAACCAATTCCTCAGACCCAATAACCACATTCAGATGCCCCAGCAGCTCTCAAACTAGAGACACCCACTTCGCTTTTATCACATACAACACATTCAAACAGGTGAAGGTGCTACCTTCTCATCAAGCAGAAAGGGAGCACTTGCTACAAGCATCTCATTGCCCCAGGGTCTGCTGCAACCCAGACAAGGAAGATGAGAGCAATGGAGCTGCCCGTGCCTGGCCATATATCTGCCATGTCCCAGACACCCACAGTGAACCAGAACAACACCTGGCCAGACATCCACACCTCAAGCCCAACCCACCACCCTCAGAAGCCACTAGTAGTTCAATTGGATCTGAAAGCAGCCTCTACTGGATCTGTGAGTTAGAGCTCAGAAAGGGGTTTTCCAAGTGCACTGCTAGCATAGCAAGCATTTGCCTCCATGACACGGTTTTGCAAAGTGTTGGGGTATCCTCAGGGGCGCTGGTGAGTGCTTACTTATGAGAAGAAAGAAAAAAACACCAAACCAAGCCAAACCAAACCCACCAACTACTGTCTGCTCATACTAAAGTAAAACCAAAGCTGTGAAAGGCTTCCTTCATCTGTTGAGCAAATCAGCAGTTTGGAAACCAGAGCAGTAAGAGAAGAACACAGAGTGGACAACTTAAATGAAAACATGATGGGAAGAAGCTGCTGCCAAGCTGTCCCCACAAACCCGCACAGCACGGTGAACACAAGCACACCAGAAAGATACAGGTGTCAACAGGGCAAGGACAAGCTGGCTTCCCCAGGAACACTGTAGGTTTTGCATCTAGCTGCCATCAGTCCAAGAGAAACCACTTGTCTGCACCCAACTCAGTACAGACCTTTTGACCAATTTGAGGGAGTCAGGGACACTGCTGAAGTCAATCTTACAGTTAACATCTCCACAGCTGAGCAGACTATTGAGGCCAATGAGCCCTGTGGAAGGACACCTGCATGGCTCAAGATAATAATTTACAGAGTTCAGTCTCAGAACTGAGGTATGACTCTAAACCAAGTCCACAGCAATAAGCTGCCATCCATTTACTACACTGTATCTGGCTATGAATTTTCAGAGACATGGCCGGAGGTGCCCAAGACCTCATGCTTAGGCCTTGTCTGGCCCCTTGTAGATCAGCTGGATAGGGGAGGAGAAGCCAGGACTGGAGGCTCTCCTGTCGCCAAGCTCGGCAGAGGAGCACACTTTTGCAGACAGAGCCCTGCTCCACCAAGGAACGCTCCTGCAGACTGCAACAACTCATGTGCACAGCCTGTCTCCTCATGCAGGCAGCGGTAGGACTGCTTTCCATGAAAGAGAATCACAGAAACATTTGGGTTGGAAAAGTCCTCTGAGATCACCGAGTCCACCATTTTCACCGTCTTGTCGACTAGACCATAGCACTAAGTGCCACATCCAGTCATTTCATGAACACCTCCAGGGATGGTGACTCCACCACCTCCCTAGACAGTCCATTCCAATGTTTGACAACCCTGAAGAAATTCCTCCTGATGTCCAGCCTGAATCTGCCCTGGCACAGCTTGAGGCTACGTCCTCTCGTCCTGTTTCTAGTTGAGGCTGCCTCCCACCCTGCTACAACCTTCTTTCAAGTAGTTGTAGAGGGAAACCATCTCTGCCATGAGAGGATTCTGTCCTGCATCCTTCCCTCGACCCCACCACACCTCTCCTCTGTCACCACAAGCCTTTGTAACCCTTAAGCACCAGAAGGACAGTTAAAAAGACTGCAGAAATTAAGATGGGCATAATAATCGAGAAGAAAAATACACACACAACTATAAAGCTACATAGATAATAGAGATATAACTCACCAGTTCCACCATTCATACCCCTGTGCAGCTAGACAAGATTTCTTTGGGAGGGGTGAGGAGGGATCAAGCTGTTGACAGAATTTTTTTTGCAGCAGCATTAGTTTAAGAAGTGATGTGGAACTGTGATCAAACACTTCTGTAATTGAGGGGTGTACCAAGTATTTCTGGAGAAGGTGTAATCTCTTTCAAAAGTTTCTACACACTTGAGGTTATACTTAGGATTTAAGGAGTTCCAAACCAGTCAGGAGGACAGGATGACAACAAGGCGTGTTCTACCTCCTGAATGCAGGAGTTAGGAGCAAGACCAAGAGTTTACCCTGCATGCAAGAATGAGACAGGCACTTGGTGCAGACAGGGGATGAAATACCAGACACGCCCAAGCCCTGAGTTGCAGGGAACCCATAAGCCTCCAACTCAAACTCGTGCCCTGTTCTAGCACCTAGGAACTTTGTAAAAGTCAGCAATACATGGTACCCTGGATTACCATTTCCAATCCCTGGGAGAAGCATAATCCATGACAGCTATGCATTTCCTCTTCCCAACATACATATGTGCCATGTCTCTGATTAGTCTGAGCCTCAAATGGAAAAAAAAAATGCAGGAACTTGCAGGTATGGCAACAAGTTTAAAAGAGTCTGCATTTTCAAAAGATAATTTAAAGCCTGTTCATGCATCAAATAAGGCCAGTATTCAGCCACGGCATTCTTCAAGCCACATTAACAGTCATGAAGTAACTAAGGGTGGGGCTTTTTGTTAGTCTTTTTTGAGAGTGAGAGAAGGGGGTGGTTGGGGTTTTTTTCAGGTGAAAGCCAAGAAATACAACTTTAATTCCAAGGAAGTAACAGAAAGAAAGTGTTCAAAGATTCTACGGGGAGCAAAACTTCAGTGCTGTAATAGGACTTTACATTTAGATGCTGCCCCCATGAAATATCACTATTCAGCCCTTGTTCCCATGGCAGCCTGGTAGGGTGCTCTCTCAGGAAAGAGGACCACCTCTTACTTGACCCCCAGCAGGGGATGGGATTAACTTTGAATGAGGTTGTCATTTGAGTCAATAGAGCAGCTTTAACATGTTCTAGGATTTCTCTCAAAACACTTTGGAATGTTACTCTCCCGCAAGCCTATGCAGACGGGTCTGAAGGGGCAGCATCCATGTTAGCCACTAGCAGTCCTTTGCACACAGAGCAGTATCAGCTTTCAGACTACAGCCCAGTCCTCCGGGCACAGCATCCCCCCACCACAGGGCATCCCACACAAAGAACCACTCCAGAAAGCTTTGCACAAGCAAGAGCCACCTCATTTTATAACCAGCACTCAGTAATCCCACAAACTGCACTGGGGCCACAGGAACATGATCTGAACTTCCAAGCTGAGATCAAATCCCCAGCTCCAACAAGGATGCAGATGACCCTCTACCAGGACTTCAGAAGCACAAGGCAGAGTCAGCAGCCTGCAGCCCTCAAACCACAGCCAAGGTCCTTAGTGCTGTGCCAGGGGTCTGTTCTGCTGTCCATGGAATAGCTCTGTCAGCTGATGTCCCCACTTGACCTAAACTGCACAAAGCAAATTTAAGCACAGAAATTCATTTAACAGAAGTGTGTGCTGGAGGGTGAATCAAGTTATAAGGGAAAATATTGCCCTCAGTTTTATAGCCATAAATAAACAAATAATTAAAAAAAAAATTCTTTTACTACCACACTGATCCCTATTAACTGTTCCTTATTCCTTCAGGGTAGGGTCAGGAATTAGCTTCCAGTTTTCTAGGATATTACTTGGTTGTGCTATATTAGAACTGTAAATTCACAACTCCTCGCCCTTTTAACAAAAAGTGAGCCTCCTCCTTTCCCCCAAAGGGCACACAGCTCACTTCTTTGCAGAATATTTCATCGTTCACCACAAGAAACAGATGTCAAAGGTTGAGGGGGTGGATTTTTTTTTTCTTTTTTCAGCATTTGAAGATAAAAGTATCTTCACGGCCACAAAATTTGTTCAGCAGCTTAGGGAGACCATCTGTCTCTGTGGGTGGTACACACAGGCACTTTGGAGAGCATGGACAGCAGAGGAACAGAAATTCCATGACAAACCCTTAAAGTACAGAGTACACTGGAATGCATACCGTTCTTGTACTTCTGGGCAGTGCTGATTCTGAAAGAAAAACCAACAAGAAAGGAAATCCCTGAAGATGAACTCAACAGCATTTCCTCTAACCCATCTCTTTCAGGATGAAGCCTAGCAGATCCTTGTGGGGAGCAAGTAATATCTGACTAGCCAGGTGGATTAATAATTGACAGCGGGCACTTTACTTACAAGTAGGCTTGTAAACTTTTAAAGTATTAAGTATTCCAAAAATGTGATACTGCTCCAGGGTATAATAATCAGCCTGCACCACTCAGCCTTGCTGCCTGATGCATCTGCAAGAGCACAAAACCGACTGGTACCTGGGTTGTGCTCCAGTACACTCAACTCAATCCTCCTCTTGGTGAAAAGGAGAGGAGAGGTGGTGTGTGCACAAGGGGTGCTGGGGGTCATCACAGACCAGGATCAAAGAAGGAAGGAAGGAGAGAAGGGCAGAAAGATGGCTGCGGGCACTTCATTTCCCTGAACTCTCTCATCTTTATCAAAACGAGGAACAGCTCCATGTGTAAAGCTATACGTAAAATCACCTGAAAAATGTATAAAGAAGGGTAAGAGGCTAGGAAAACACGTTCCTTTCAGAAAAGCAGAGCCCTCCCAGGCTTTGGAAACAGACTTTACCACATCAGAAACTCCCAGATGAGCTGTGCGTGTGGTCAGATACATGCACATCCTAGACTTCCCCTCATCTCTAATGAGGAGTACCTGGCATTCCTGGAACTTACAGTTCACTTCTGTCACAAACAAGCACCCTCTTAATAAGGTATTACTCTGACCCAAGCAATAAGTCTTAGACGAACTTTGCTGAAAACACACCCCATGCACCACCAAACAGACCCTTGTAAAACAGAACAAGGCACCATTCCCATAACTCATCTGAAACATCAAAGGAGACTGCTCCCTGCTCAGCAAGGAACAGCATGCATTTTATTTTCCAGAGCCTACTGGAAAATCCCTTCTGCAATTTCACAAGGTACCCTCATGGCTAGAGCAATCAGATGACCAGCTCTCTGCACCACCATCCTCCAGAGGTGCCGCAGCCACAGGCAGGGGGGAAAGATACGGCTTGTGACTAAAAATGGTTAAGAATGTGGTTGGAAATCTCTTCCCATTTAGCCATTATTCGTTCATCCGCAAGTCAGACCTTCCTTCTCTACTCCATGGCTACGGCATAGGGTGTTTTAAAAGGTGCCAATGCCACACAACTGTGAAGAGAGAGTTCTGCAAGCTCAAGAATAGGAGTATGGAGAATTAGGCCAGATGCAGAGGTGATGAGTTGCAAAAAGGTGGTTGTAAACACCCAGTTATGTGAAGTGCTGCTGAACAGACACTGGCTTGGGGTCACAAGTCTGACACCTCTCAGTTAGGGCTAAAGAAGCTGCTCTGGAGCAGACCTCTCATTTCTTCAGGAGCTTCACACTTGCAGATGCAATTAACACCCATTTAGCCGGCTATCCCAGAAATTCTTGGGAAGGAAGAGGAATCAATGCTGGTGCTCACCACGTTTGGTGATGGGCGGGGGGGACACACACAAATTTGCATCAGGACGCCTTGTCCTGATTTCAGAACACAGAAAATGTATTCGGGAATAAGTCTAATTTCACACAGGCTGAAGGCTCTGTCGACAGAGCTGCTCTGCACAGTCTGTGGAACATGCTGTCCAAGCAAGCTCCTATAATCAAGGCACCGGGACAATTAATAAAAATGTTTTGCTACAGAACAAGGTAAAAACTCAAACAGCTCAATCTCTTTCATCAGTGTGTATCACTATGGAAGACTGTGAGGGTTGCAGAAACTCAAGGAGAAAGGAGGGTCAGCGTAATGCCTCCAGCCTTTGGGAACACAGACCAAGCAAACAGCACGCAGGGTAGAAGGACAAGCCCCGAGTGCCTTCAGGAGGATTTATCTGGACAGGTACAGCACTGCACTAGTGTGCGCCAATGCTTGTTCTGCAGTCCCACTTCTGACTGCCCTACTGCAAACAGAGTGTAAGTATGGCATCAGTCACGCTATGAATGACCAGTGCAATTACACACACATTATGAACTTCCTTCACCAGAAAACAGCAAGATTTCAACAGCTCTTGCCTCAGGGAAGAGATCCAGCTCCCTAAATCCATGGTTAAGCTAATATGTTTTACCACATTAGAAGTAGAAACAAAGGTGTCTATATTTCACAGTTTTCCTTTTGAGGAATAGGAAGATTTTAGGACAGCATGAATGTTGACACAACTCCAGACAAGAGCAGTGTGTACAGTTCAAATGTTGATCATGTGTTCTTTCTTAGAAAAAATTCACTCTTGATATGGGGGGGCAATTTGAGCACCAAGATCAGATGTGCAAGGCTTACAAATGCAAGCTGGAGTATGGAGAAGCTTATTTCTACTCCTTAGGCCTCCACGTGCTCCATCACTAATGAACACAGTCCCGGTGGCACCAAAGAACAATGACAAGAGAGCACTCATCAGATTAGACCAGTCAATACTGACAGCCTAGAGATCACAGTTTTCTAAGCAACAGGTTCAACAAATACAAGCCAAAGGAGCTGGGTCGAACGTGGCATCACCTTCCACCATGCAATTCTGTTTCAGCTCTGGTTTGTATTAAAGGTAAGGGCTCATGTACCACCTAAGAAACAGCTTCTCTGCTGCCTCCAGCTCAGCTGGGAGACAGGCAGAATGCGTTCCCCTTCCATAGAACATGTCTGCATCTGCTTTCTTTTGTGAGTGTGTGCAAGTCACCAGGCTTCTCAATAATGTATTGATAGTTCCTGTAGGGAAGGTACAGGCTTTTCAGACAGATACCTGTTTTGATGAAGCAGCTGCTCCCTTCCTGGATTTTTAAACCACAGTTCAGCAAATATCCATGCAAATGGAGAGGGATAACAGGGGTACAAGGGAATGCTCACTTCTATCATACAGAATTACTGTTTCTGAGTACTAAGCTTCTCTTGATTAGATTGACAGAGAACATCAACCAGCTCACAGCTGTCTGTACTCTGATTGCAAAGGCATACAGAGGCTTCCCCACCAGCTTCCCAGCCAGCTGGTTCACAAAGGCAAGCCCATGCCAGAAAGGACAGTGTCCTGCTTTTCTCTGGGATTGAGTTAATTTTCCTCCTAGTAGACTGATGTTTTGGTTGTTGCTAAGTAGTGCTTACTTTAAGTCAAGGACTTTTCAGTTTCCCATGCTCTGCCACTCAGTGAGGAGTTGCACAAGCTAGGAGGGAGCACAGCCAGGACAGCTGACCCAAAGTGGCCTAAGGAATACTCCATACCATAGCACATCATATCAGCTTGGGGGTACTGGCCAGGAGCCACTGACTGCTGCTCAGACATGGGTTGGGCAGCAGCCAGTGAGTGGAGAGCAACCATATTGTGCATCACTTGCCTTTCTTGGGTTTTATTTTTCCCTCTCCCCCTTTCATTACAATTGTTTCATTCTTTCCATAATATAATTAATACTATATTTTACATTATTTAAATTATTAAGCGGTTCTTATCTCAACCCACAGGTTTTATGATTTTTTTCTGATTCTTGTCCCCATTGTACAGAGTGAGGTGGGGGTGTGTGAGTGAGCAGCTGTGTGGTACTTAGTTACCAGCTGGGGTTAAATCACAACAAAGAAGCAGATCAAACAAATCTCTCAGTACTTTATGCAGCCTCAAACAAGATGAATTATCAGAACTATCATGGCCTTGCTTCTCATATCCCTGCTGCAAGGCTGAAGAAAAGGGAGGAGAAGGACCCACTCTCAGACATCCCTAACCTCAGAAAGCCAAGACTATACTGCAGCCCAACATTCAGACAATGCATAAGATCAGTAACTACCATGTGTTATAAGCCATTCATTTTCTTGAGCTGTCTAGACTAGCAAAGCTCTAGGGTGGGGAAAGAGCCTTCACTGCAGAGGAAAGGAATATGTTTAGCACCCTAACTACAGAATAGGAGGGTTTTCTCCAGCAAGATCCTTCCTACATAGTTTCTGAGCCACACAGAGGAGCACTGAACTATGGATGACAGGCGTCAGAGTCCCTGTGTAGGGACAAACTGAAGCCTCAGCTGCAAACCCAAGCCTCAGCTTGCAAAACTATCAGCCTTTCAACTGAAAAGTTATCTGCTGTTGTGCTCCCCCACCTTTGTTTCCCTTTGTTGTTGCTTTCAAAAGTCTCGACAGCGTTCCCACCCAACCTCTCCAATTTTCCCAGGCTTGACTTTTCTTGAATATACACCGCTCCCTGCTCTTTATCCATACATACTACCATGGAGCATTTGCCCAGCATGACAACCCTTTCTACAGGAGCAGCAGAGCAGTCAGTGAGCTGAGACTTGGCACCACGCTCATTGGGACTCCTATTTAATTTTTAACTCCCCCTCCAAGCTCCTGAATCGATGCCAAAGGGAACGTTCATTTTGGCAGTTAAGCCTCCCAGAAGAAAAGTTACAGCCAAAGTGCTGGGGGTGGGACCAAGCCAGCCTATTAATAGGCTGATTATAATATGAATTTGGGGAACTACTCCCAAATATGCTTACCCTCCTGGACCTAGGGCCCTCAGGGGTGGAGTGGAATACCTAACTCAGCACTTTCAACTTTTTTTTACTGCATTTGGATCCAGGAAGGGTGGAAAATCCTGTCTGCACCCTGCCTTGCAAAAACATGGTTTGCCAGAAGGGCAGCTGAGCTATTGTTTTCTTCCCTTCTCCCCCAGAAAGCACGCTGTCCTCATACTTCCACAGCTGCTCCCTCTGCCTCATCAGAAAAGGCCTAGAACTAGAAAGCTTCCATCTTGGATTAAAAAGGTTGATATCAACAATTCTCCTGTGAAAAAAATCAGAACTACTACAAGAAGCAATACTGAGCAAGGTAAGATGTATCAAGACCCTTCTCATCACCAGCTTCTCCATAGCACACTGGACTGCTAAGGAAGGCAACCTCCATGGATTGACTGTAAGTAAGCAAAACCTGTAAGATATTTGAGAGCATAAAGAGACAAAAGGTTTTGATTTCATGAGACAGTCAGATTGCTGCACCTGTTAAACCATGCTTCTTCCTTCCAGGTGGCAGCTCAGAATCTTTCCAAGACCCCTTTAAAGATGCAAGACCCCTTTGAAAGGCAAGCATCATGGTGGCTAAGAGAGCCCAAAGGCAGCAGCAAATGGTATATGCCTACTCCATCATACTTACAACCACCTCTCCATCACACCCACAAAGCTGCTTCTCCAGTCTTCCTGAAATCCAACTGTCCTTGTGTGTTCCCACATTTTCACATCAACAGACCTCCCATTCCAGCCCCATGCCCTGGGCTAAACTCAACCAGAGGGACAAGGCAGCCCCTTGTAACCCTGACTGACATTTCACCAACAATCATGTCAAGACCCTCATGGAAACTCTGCAAAACTATGTTGCAAATATGTTCAAAAGTGAACATATTTTTCATGTTTCGTATAAACATCTCACAATCCTAAGCATTTAGAAGCTGAAGGAGATACCAACTACTTTAACTTCTTACAGTTTGTCACATCCAAGCCACATTCCACATCAAGATCAGAAGCTCTTACAATTTACACTCAAGTAACATGCTTGTAGTGAGAATGGGACAGAGAACAAACTCTCCCTAAGCTGGGAGACACTTGGCCACTGACCAAACATACAAAATTTTACCTTTGCATCAGTAAAAAAGGAAAAACACACAGGCTTCAATACACGTGTCAATATGCATTATACTCACTTGTCAGTAACTACGGAAAAAGCAACACTAGTTTACCATTATCAGACACACTTGACAAGCTCTTTCATAACACAAGACACTGAAACATCTCTGTGCTGCATGCCTGGGATTCAATATACAAAACAAAACTGAAATCAGCTTGCCACAAATGAGAAGTTACTTGTTTTCATACATCTCAGATTTCACCCTAGGTTTTACAATTCTTTGCTGCCCTAGCATCACCCAAGACATATCAAAAACCTTGTTGCAAAGAGAGAACTAGACATAACGTTGTTTCTAACACATGAGCTATTAAAAATTTAGGCCTTGATTCTCAAGAACATTCTTTGCCTCCATGATGGCAAGCTAGACATGCAGATTTTGGAAGGCATAGTATCTCAGTTCCTCTGAACACAAATCCACAATCTACCACCAAGTAACCAGCAAACTCCCTCAAACCAAACCTGCACAGAGTGTGTGTATATATAGGTATATACATACACATATCAAGCTTCCTCTGCAGAATGCACTTATGAGAGAACTGCGTTATCACACCTCACAGTGTTGTGGCACAGGGCAACTCTTTGGTAGTCATCTTTTCATCTCCCTAGTCTTAAAGATTATGCTGGATCACTTACCACAGAGGAATCAAGTTAAAAATAATTGATTTCACAACAAAGACCAGAGACCAGTTCATTTTTTGAAATCCTGAAAGTGACCTTTTATTATGTCCATGGAAGCACTTTCATTACAGAAGAGGGGCTCTTCTTCACACTCTACAGAGAAGAAAAATACAGGAGAGTCCAGACTTAGTTCACCCAAAAGGCCAGAAACATCCTGGAGTCAACTCCCAGACTTGAGCTTCAACCATTAAATCTGCTTCAAAGCAATTCCATTGCTAAACTAATGGCTGCAGGAGACTGTTCCTACATCCACTTAACCCAGCAGATGCTAATCTCTTCATCTGCCACAGATACGCATGCCACAGGGGTCTGGACAGGATAAGCAGAACAGACGTTTAAGTGCACATACAGTCTGGGGAATCATCTTCAGAGCTCAGCTGCCAGCTTACCAGGACACAGGAACTGAGAGATTTCTGGAGAGCTTCGGAGGACACAGGAACTAAGGAGATTGAGACATTGTCCTCTCTTGTACCTTTGCTGAGGGAAGCATTAACACCAGCAGAAAGGTGGAAGCAGGCATACATGTGCTGTACCTACAGATGTTGCACAGCTCCCAAATACTCCTGCATACCCCTGACCCAATCTGACCCATACCTAATGACAGAAAGAGCATCAGGCTACAAAGCCAAACCAGAGCAGCATAGTACTGCCAAAAAGCACCCACATGTGCCCCAGTACTCATTAAAAACAGTATTCTTAAATGCCTGAACTGCTGGGGGATGTTGGCTGCATCAAAACAACTGCTTCAACAGGACTAAAAGCTATTTCCCTCAAGCCGACACAAAACTGCAAAATACTACCAATCTTAGAGGCAAGGAAAGAGCCCCCAGCCACTGGAAGCAGTCTTCACATCCCATTGTGTAGCCATCTGGCAAAGCACTTCAAGGTACACTCAGCCTGTCACAGTAACAGGCATCAGAGAACAAACACCTGGACACAAGTGTTTCAACCGGCCAAAAAAGGCACACGCATGATCTGAGCAACCACATTAGACCAGACCCAAGGGACCTTTACACAGATTCTTTGCACACCTCTTGACTGCACAGGGCAATGAATGAAAATGGACATTTCCAACAGCAAGTTAGGTGGCTAAACACTTTCTATCGCAGTGTCACTTACTTCTTCCTTTAGCCCTTGCCACGTGGACTGACCTGCTGTCAGGGGGCTCTGAGTTATGCTCTGCACTGCCTCAAGGGCTGCTCTGAAAGCCAGACTCAGCCACACAAGGAAGGCTTTCCACTTCCCTCCAGTAAGAAGCCCAGAAAAGGATCTTAAAGATCTCATCAGGTGTAGCCCAAAGACCATGCTCCCCTGAAGCAGTGACAGCCTCTCACACTCACAGAGGGGAAGAGAGGTTCAGTTTGGCAACTTCAGAGGGACTCTAGGACTCTTCTGGAGGAAGATTCAAAATGTGATATCACATATTGAAAAGCAGTTGACACTCTGCACTACAGCACAGCCACACTAATCTGCAATGCTGGACTTCAAGGGTTTGTACCTACCTCAGGTGCCCCAAGCTGTAGTATCGCGACTCTCCGTCTGTTGACCGAACTACCTTGACAGTGAACATGGGCTGCAGCTGCCGCAGCTCCAGCAGCACGATGGCCAGGTAGTGAATGAAGAGCAGAGCATCCACCAGAGACACAGCATACTGCACTATTCCTTGGTAGTTGGTGTCCTTCGAGTCCAAGATGCGAACGCCGTAAAAGAGCCAGTAGGAAAACACAAAGAGGAATATGAGGACCAACAGAAGGGCACGAAACACAAACACCCTTGGTAGATCTGCCTTGGGTTGGCGGAAAAAAAGAGCCCAGGTCCCAATCAGAAGAATGAGGAGTTTAAACGCCACAGAGATGAACAGTCCCTCACAGACAGTACCACACGGCTCCAGATCATCTCGCCACAGGATCTGGGGTAACAGAATGAAGGCAATGGGGGTAAGGAAGACTAGGAGTCCGAGAACAGCTGCCACTGTTAAGCCCAGGTAACGTTTGCAGTCCAACCCAACACTGTCTTCCAGATCCTTACTGATCCGGGCAATGTCCTCCTGGGAAATACTGTGCTCAGAGGTGCCTGTGATTGCTGTCGTGGTTTCACCCCAGTTGTCATCCTGAGGGAGGAAGAGATAAATAAAAATAACATTGAAACAATCAGGCTATTCCTTCCAGGTGTTCTATTTTTCTTGCCCAGAAAGATTGCTATGACAGCCTTAAGTCCCCGAAAAAATATATAGCAAAATCAACACCTATACTGAATAATCAACCCTGACAATTAGCAAAGTTTTGGAAACAATGGCAACCTGTCCAATCCAGTGACTATAAACATTAGGTGTTAAAAACCCATAAGTGTAGAGCAGGTAGCTCAGCTTGCTGTGCCACTCACTGTACCCCAGAGGTTCTTCTTCCAGCATACTTAATGAGTAACATGACATAAGTCTTGGAAACTGTAATAATCATCAGTTCCCATGTCCAGGGCAAGGACTAGTATTACTCCAGCCCACAAATTTTGTGGTGCAAGTGCACCACAAAAGCACCTGGAAGGGAAATTTTCATTTCAGTGTTTCAAGCCAGTTGTTGTTACACAATCAAAAGCATGTTCACACGTTATTTTACCATCCGTAACAGAAGCAACCACACCTCCAGCAAGTTCCTCCACTTCATTGTCTTTTATTCTCTACAGTAGTATTGGGGGGTATAGCTGACAATCTAGTAAAAGTTTAGTTAAACCAAATTACAGATGATCACAGAGGATGTTTTCAGGTACAGGACTTTTAAGTTTAGAGAATCCTAGATTGCCAAGTAGCTCTGGTATGACAATCCTGGACATTGTCAAAAGCCATTTATCCACAAAGAAGCCTACCTGAAACACAGTCACCATATAGGCAAGTTTCAGATTACATTATGTTTTCTGAAAGTCTCATTTCTTTCCTAGCCAACATCAAAGAACTTCTGCAAGCTGGTTTTCCCATCCCACGATGCCTCCAATCGCTCCTTCCTGCTGCTGGCACAGCCAAAGAGTTACACTGACATGTATGGATTTGAGTCACAGCTGCTGTTGGAGTGACTCATGCACATGAAGACTCCTCATGCTTCCCACAAATGCACACCAAAGAGTGGCAATGCATGTGCTTTGTTGCTTGGCACCTGCCAGCTTTATAGCTGCAATGCTCATTCAGAACCACATGCTTTGCTTTTCCTCCTATCCTCCTCAGTGTATCCTCCTGTAGCTTGTGTCATTAATAGGATTTACACCTTCCCCCAGACTTCTGCAACTACACATGCTGACCAAAACAATCTGTTTTAAAGAGACAGACATACTTTTAAACCTTTATCCACTGTTTTTTAAGAGCCAGAGGAAAGAGTCTTCAAGAGTCTTTGAGAAAGGAACAGACTGAAGCAGTACTTTGAACAACTCCAGGGATTTAACTTCTAACGCACTCCAAGCCATGAATACCTCCCATGCCTAGAGCAGTAGGGTTTTGAGAAAGACCAACCACAAATAGTCAGCATCTTGAATTAATGAGTGGCTTTTTGAGTCGCTTCTCACCAAAGCAGAGGCCCCAGAACAGATATCTGCATTGTAGTATGTCCTGAAAAGCAGCATATTCCTACCACATTTCCCCCTTTACCAGTGTCTCCAGTAAAGCAATTTAAGCGTTTCAACTATTTTGTGTTTATGCATTAAATAGTTCTGCATAGTTTAATCCATCTGATGAGCTGCAAAACTGTGCAGAAAAGAGACAGGACAGAAACACCAGAGCAGCTTAAGGCTACATCCCAGAAGACAACAGGCAACCCTAGTCGCAGTCTACCCCTTATAATTCTTCCCACTTCAAGTGGCACAAGCAAAAAACGTGCAATTACATGGAAACCATAGACTCAGAGAATGCTTTGGGTTGGAATGGACCTTCAAGATCATCTAGATCCAACCCCCCTTCCATGAGATTGCTCAAAGCCCCATCCAGCCTGGCCTTGAACACTTCCAGGGATGGGGCATCCACAACCTCTCCAAGCAAACTGTTCCAGTGCCTCACCACCTTCACAGGAAATAACTTCATCCTAGTACCCAATCTACACCTACCCTCTTTCAGTTTAAAGACACGTTTCTCTCTGGCTCTCTTGCATGCTCCCTTCAGGTACTGGAAAGCCACAGTAAGGTCACCTCAGAGCCTTGTCTTCCCCAGGCGGAACAACCCCTCCTCTCTCAGTCTTTCCTCATAGGAGAGGAAATATGAGTCTAAACCTCTAGTGGTGCGCAGTTGCTGGACCTAACTCGTGGCACTCTGTTCCCTAGGAGAAAAGTCTGGCTCGTGAATCAACTTATTTTGCTTTGGCTTTAATTGAGGAGGTCTGCGTGAAAACAAGGGCTTAAGAATTTACAAGTGCTGTTAGAACTATTTGAAATAATAGCTGGGGTTCATGAAAACAAGCATATGATTATGAAATACCAAACTGCATTACATGAAGTGAGCACACCAGTAGCTACAGGAATACTGTTAAAGTACCACCATACACAGTTTGGGTAGAAACTGGACAAAAATAGGTGGGTTTTTTTAAAAGGCAGAGGTGAAGCCCCACAACCAGGGCTAAACACACCCCAAATCCAGCTAGAAGGTACTGAAACATCACGTATTCTACGTCTTGCAGCATCAGCCATTCTCTGAAAACGAATATGAACCTTCACATCAACTGGTAGAGAGGATACTGGATCCATCCTAGGTACAATCTAAATGCAGCATTATTCCAGTCTTTATTTAACCCCGTGTTAATGTACTTTCTCTAAGTTCATCCTCCTTCACAGCTATTTCCCTCTAGTTTTACATTTCTTGACTTCTTTCTCTACTGGAATCCTGCTTCTCATGTACTTTACGTGAATAACTAGAGGAAATCCTGCTTAAAAACTAAAACACACAAACGGGTAAAAGGGCTGACCTGAATAATGCACAGTGAGATGATAGAAACAGATGTTTCTATAGAGCTTGGCATATGACACTTTGGAAACAGAGGCAAATTAATGCCCAAGGCATTGTCACATTAGCACTGGTGCTACCAAAATTAACGCTCCCAGTAAAAGACAAAACTGACTGAGAACTTGGCTTTATGGATGAATAAAGGGTACCCATAAGTCACGGTTCTTTACCAAGCAGCAGGAAGCAATGCTTTTTTCCTACTTGTGAGCCAATAAGCCATATGCTCTGCTCCACACTAAACACACTCCATGTTTTCCTTCACGCACGCCTTACCTGGGCCTCCTCTGCCCGAGAGGCATCATTCCCAAGCAGCGGCTCTGCAGGAGGTGTCTGGATAGTGACGGACTTCTCAGATCGACTGCCATCTTTGCTTCGTGGCGATTTGTGTCTGTCACGACTCCTTTTTTCAAAGAGTGGAAGAGGAGAACAACGTTACCAGTTACTTTCCAGAGCAGTGAAATGCGCTACATCTCTACCTGCAACAGGTGCACTAAGCATTAGGTCATAGTCAAGGTTGCCCATCTCTTGATCAACATTCACTCAAGCTTTGGAAGAGGTAGAAAGGGACCTTGGCCCCAGAGAAGCCTACACTCCGGAGGCTGGGACAGACTACCCTCTCAGTGATAGGAGAGGGCAGGACAGGAGTACAAGCCCACCACCTCATGTTCTCTTAAAAGAACACTGCATTCTCCAAACAACTGGCAACTCTATTTGGGATTTACGGGTCTATGCAGTTCTCCACCTACAATAAACTGTCTCACAGGGACATGCACAGCTAACACAAGGAATTAATCAATACAGCTTTAGTTCCTTCACTGTAGAGACTTGTCATCTACGACCTCAACACTGCAGGACAATTGGTGAAGTTTATTTCCAGGGGTTATTAACCCCAAGCTGACCTCTTACAAAGAAAGCAAGAACATCAAGGGTACCAGGCTAGTGTTTACTTTCAGAGTACCCTTGTAGACCTCACAGCTTCTCATCTGAGAATGTCTCAAGATGAATTAAGCCCTACTAATCTGCTCACCAATATTTTCCTCCCCCTTCCCACATGAACAGGAAAGCAGCCTTTGCACCAGAGACCCTCACTGTGCTCAGGGACTGGCTTAATTCTCATGAAGCATCCCAGCTCTGCTCTCTCCATTGCCTCTCTCTTGGAATAACCAAAGCCCAAAGGTTTCATGGGATTAAACTTTTTCCAGTTCACAGTATGAGGCTCTAGGATTTTTATGTTGGTTTTGGAGCTCTGAAGGCATCTTTCCACATGGCATTCTAAGTTTAAAAGGGCAAGATGTATTGGGGGTGGGGTGCTAAAGAAGGGAAAAAAAGGCAAACAAGGGTATTTTACAGGACTGTGAGTGAGGAGATTTTCATTTCATGGAAGAATTCTTTTTCCAGCCACACAGGACAATTGCTTCTGAAATGCAAAATTGTTTTGGACCAGCTCAGTAATAAGTTGCAAAGACTAAGTGGCACATATTTTGCATGTAAAACTAATGACTGCAGAAAAGAAAAAAAGTTTCCATATAATCAGAACTTTCAGAGCAGATGGGTTTTGAGGCTATTGAACTATCACAACAGGAGAGGACTTGCTATTCAAGTTCAGAAAAGTCTAACTTCTAATCCAATCAATGCTGATGAAGGACTTGTTGCTGACTCAAATACCACTCAAATTCTATTAAAAAAACTCCCAACACACCATCAACAGAGTAGCCAGGAGGAGGGTGGGGAGAGGCAGGAAACCATATTATTACACAATAAAGAAATGTCATCGGAAGAGAAAACAACCGGCAATTATCAGTTTAGGAAGTCTAACACATCTTCTCCCCAGAGACTGTACTCACTCCTCTAGCTTTAAGAGCAGAGTTAAGTGATCGTTTCCCTTCTGCTGGCACTATGCCAACCTTTCTGGCTACACATAACCCCAGCATGCATCCACCAGGTTGAATTAGCAGCTGCCAGTCTCCTCACTGTGTTCCCCAAGAGGACTGTCCACCCTTATCTCCTCCAGAATTGTGGCTCCGCTGATTTCATCCTGGCTTACAATATTTTTCCCACCAAATATGTTCTAGCTTAGACCAGTAAGCAATTAAAAATGAACATTTCCTTACCCTTGTCTGTGAGCTTTTTTGGAGTGACCTGAGTAGTGGGAGTATCCCGAATATGTTGATTCTGTATCCATTGTAGCAGACATTAGGTCTGCACAGAAGGGGCACAGATTTTATTTAGAGTTCTTGGTGCTTCCGAGTTGGAGCCCGTGGTAAAAGTGCTTTCCTGGGTACTCTTTGCTTCCCAGTCATCAGTGAGATCTGGTCCTCAGAGACTGAGAGAACTTCACTTTAAAAGGAATCCAATCAGAGGGGAGGGGAGGGAGGGCGCTTGGCTTCTCACAGTCGACCTAAGAAAAGAGAAACAGGCATGGAAGTGCACCCTGAGCCAAGAGAGACATCATTCCTACTGCAGCAATTCCCCCACTCTGGCCACATGTCACTGCTTACCACACTGTGTCCCATTCGCAAGCTTGTCCTGGTTGATACCTCTCTTTCCAATCTAGTGAAATGTAAAGCATTTGTAGAGCTTAGAATAAACTTAATGTATCTCTGTTTTGCAGAGTCTAGACCATTCCTCTAAAAATCTGGAAGAAACAGTCCAGGTCACCTGGAAAAGAAAGTGACTTGGAGAAGGCTCCTTAGCCTAGATACTGAAATTCACCCAGAGAAAAAGGACCCAGGCTCAGTTTCCACACTCCATCTCTTCACCTCTGTAACACACAGCCCAAATAACCCCAGCCTCAGAACAACAGCATTATAGTCTATATATAAGGGAAGGGGTGTGGTGGAGGGCACTTTCCTGGGAGAAATGCAGGGGAGAATCAGATCACCATGTCTGAACCTGCTTTGTTTTCACAACTGCAAGGTGTGCCCATTATACAAGCATTACTTACTATACAATCAGTGGCACTATGAACACCTCCCTGTCTTTGTAACCTTTGCCTCCAGAAGCTAATTTGGGTCTCAAGAATTCAACTTTATTAAAAATCATCTCTATATATACACATACTAATAACACTGGGGAGAGTCGATTAGAGATCATATCTAGCTTATATGGGCCAACACTTCTTACACTGTATTTCCATTTGGAACAGTAGCTTAAGTCACATCTATAAAGGGCAGAGGAGAGTTATGTTTTTTGGAACAGGAGCAAGGCAACATCAGAACAATTCTCAACTGTAATGTGTCAAAACCCCTGAACCCTGTGGGGAAGAAGGGTAGACACCAGTCCACTTTCCAAACACACATCCTGTATTAGGTGAGAAGAGAAAGGGAAAGGAGAGGAGTTAGGGAGTTAAGTCAGTGGTTTGGGGAAACATGCAAATCGTGAAGAATGAAGGGTTGCAGCAATGGACAGAGTTACTTTGGCACAGCCCAGTACTCCTTTGGCTCACAGGAGCACTCTCACATGCCTTCTGCCCAGACGACTGCTGCCTCCAGCCAACACAGGACTACAACCATACTTTCAGAGTGGGCAAAAGACCGCTTTAAAATTAAATTAGATCCCTCCATTATTTTCTGCTCACAGCAGTTTTCAAAGCTGTTAGCAATAACACAGGCAACCATGCCTTTCAGCCCCCTCTCTCCCCCAAGACAGAAGGACAATAACAGAAATCGTGCTTTGGCCAACTACTCTTGCCAGTCATAGGACTCCTCCACTAACACCTCCAGGAAAGCTCGTAACAGAGCAGAGAACACTACCACACACAAGCCATGCCAAAGAATGAAGTCTCTTCCCCATAAGGTTGCTTGGCTGGCAGCGCAATGAACTAGAGAAGCATCCCCTCTGCATCCGGAGCTGCAGGTATTTGCACAACACTTGGGCTTGCCAGGGCTCTTGGAAAGGAGAAGGCTGCAGGGACCTTTTGTGTACAGGAATTCCTAAGCTCTATGTTTTCTCAAGGCATGCGATGCCCTTAAAGGCAGCAGAGAATACAGAAAGGACAAATACAGATGGGAACCTAGGGCCCAGTTTTGGGAGGAAAGGAGTGAGGATGAATTTAAACACAGTGAAACATAAAGCCAAGGCGCAGCACAGTTTGGAAAATGGCATCGTTACTGTAACAAGAATAAAAATCCCCCAGCCTAGGACGTGATGTTAACACTCGTTAATTCCCTAGACTTGCACACAGCCTGTAGCTTAAGGCTCCAGCAATAGGCTGGGACTCATTAAAGCTGATTTTCACCTCTACTGTCCTGCTAGGCAACCAGAGAAATATTCTTCCTCTGTGTTTGTCTTTCTCTGATAAATGGGGGTGAGGCCACCACCCCCCTACCTTCAAAAAGCACTATGATAGCAACAGAGGAGATGGCTACATAGGATTTTGCAGTCATTAGGCATTACAAACCAGAAATACCCTCAGCTGAACAAAAGGTGACAAGAATTATAGTGTTAAACCACTCTTTGAGATGTTACTGGAGTCCCTTTGAGAACAACCACTAGCTTCACAGACACATACCACTGCATTACAGGAACAGGAAAAGCAAGGAGAGCTGCTGGCTCTCCTTGAGTAAGGGTTATATATTTTTCGTAGGCCCCTAGGAAAGTATAAACTCCCAGCCTGTTCCTCTAACCACATAAAAGAATTTTTCCCCAAATCCCAGTTAAAAGAATCAGAGCTGAGACAGGGACTGGGAACTGAGCTCCTCTTCCGACCCCTCTCAGCCCATCAGCACAGGATCACACTTCTCTGGAGGCATCAGAGAACATTTCAGCAGGTAGAGGCTGCTGTGGAAATGCACAGGCTGCCTAGACAGCAACCAGGAACCAGCAGTGCCCATCTGATGGTGGGTGAAGCAAAACAGTGATGGGCACCAGGCATGGGAAGACCAACACAGGAACGTCAGGGCAGGCTGGATCATGCAAACTTTCATTTTCTGTGTAAACAAGAGCAACCGTTTTGACATAGTTCTGTAAAAAGTCAACAAGGCAGCCCCCCAAAAAACATTGGGTATCCTGGATCACCATCCAAAGCAGTAATCTTAGAGGTATTTTCCAATCTAAACGATTATATGGTGAACTCAGGGACTCTGCATCCCCTCTTTACTCTGACTGCAGGACACACCAATGGCTAAACAGATCTTCCTGTCAAGGCACTTACACAGGGCTGTCAGGAACAAAATATATCTGCTCAATCTCAGCTGGAAAAAGCAGAAGACCACTGGCTTGTCTGGTGCCCAGCTGAGGCTGATCGTCACCAAGGCTTCCTAGATTTGACCAACAAAGAATAGCCCGGACTACTAGCTAAACACCACTCCCAGTCTGAGCAGGATGAAACAAAGAAACCAAGGAGAGAGCAGCACAGTCCAAACACACCCTCCTCATAGCCAAGCCAAGTAGGTTACCCACCTCCTGGTGTATTTTACAGTAGGAAGGGGAAGCAACCTCACCCCAGAAAAGCTTCTGAAACTACTGTGGAAGAGGTAAGCAAGGGATCAAAAGTCAACCAGCATGCTGAACTACGTCTCTGGATTGGAGCTCTTCCAATAGCATAGATAGAAGTCAACCCTGGATTAGCCACCAACCCTGGAGCCTGAGCAGAGCTAGAGAAGATAAGCTGTATCCTTCATAACACAATCACATCCAAACTAAGCAGTCTTCAAACACCTCCACTACTAAATCACTTAATAAGGATTCTTACCCTGCCCCTCTGGGCAAGGACAACTGTGCTGTGTAAAAGCAGCAACCCCATCATTTGGGGCCTCATCCCTTCACAAACGAGCGTGAACTGAGAGTCCTATTTAGCCAATTGAAACGGCTTCACAAAAGATCATTACATCTCACAGGACTCCACTGAAGGCATGGTCTGTTTGCAGAGCTTCTGGCCCTGCGTGAAACAAAGCTCTTTTGGCCTGAGGGTACAGTTGCACTGTATTTCAGCGTTGACAAGAAAGCTAGTGTAAGTAGCTTCCACCTCCGCACCACGGTTCACCACTCTTGGTTGTGTCAACACAATTCTCAGCAAGCAAACAGCACTGCTGGAAAACAAAACAAAAAATCCTTTTTCTCCCCCCTGCCACGCTTTTGTCTTGGATCCTTTCCGTGACCTAGTTCACAGCACAGCCCAAAACAACAAAACCAGCACCAGGGTGAATAGCAGCACAAGCAGACAGCTAGAGGGGAGATGGGAATGCCTCCTCAGCTACAATCATGACAACTGTGTAACTGCACACCCAGCACTTTGCTCCCAGGAGGGCCAGCACTCTCACTTTGCCTTTGCCTTACTCACTGATGACAGAAGGAGGCCAAGCACTAGACGGAAAACAATGGTAAGGACACTCCAAAGGAAATTCTGTGACCCTGTCCTGGCAAGGAGGACTGCCACATCCTGCACAATAGTGAAGAAATGTTGTTACCCCTGAATACCGCAGAGGTCACTGTAATTACAGTTTCTACCAGCTACAGAACTCATTGCAACTCCCTGTTTTCATATGCTCATAAATCTCAAAAAAAGTTCTTTTGAATTGCTATTTTCCATGCTGGAAGCCCAATCCCATTTCCAATGAAGTTTCCTTTGTGATCGTCTTCAAGGGAGAACAGTTTGGCTCCCGGCCCAAGAGAAATTTAAAAGAGCAAGTTACATCTTTAAATCAAAGAGGGCAAACGCCAACAAGAACACTCTTTTACATCCCATGCTTTCCCAATGGATTCTCTCCTCTGAAGTTGAGGCAAATGACTCCAGAGCAGCTCATCTTTGAAATCCTTGTCTGAACAGTTTCAGTCTAACTCCATTTAAAACTTGCAATCAATTAGAGTTGATTTACCAGCCGGTTCATGAAGTTACATGTATTTGGAAGTGCCATCTGGAGCACAAGCAGCCACAAGTGTCCGTGAGGATGTGCGCACACTCGGCTCCAAAACGCTGTCAGTCGCACTTGTTAAACAGCACCAGCTGTCCACAGGGTAATGGATGCCCATGAGCTATCACGCTGAGAAATCTTCTTTTCTTCGTTTAGTGGAGCGAAGAGCTTTGCAAATTAAACACACAGAACCCCAAGTGCTGAGCTATGGGACAGTGTTAGGATTCAAGAGTAAAAATAATTAAAAGACAGCTTAGTAGTGAACAAGCCTTCCAACTCTGGCACTAGCTTGGCTGCATGGTACTGCTGCAGTGTCTTCCTATTATTCACTTCAGGGAAACCAGAACTTGCGTAACTTGCTATGTTCAACTGCATATATAGTAAGACTTATGAGCAATGCCACAGGAACCTCTTGCTTTGAATTTCCTGAGCAGGCCCCAATCCAGCAACTTGATCTGTAAGCACAGAAGTTCACCCATGCTAATCTACTCGCAGAGCCAAGACTTTCAGTTTCAATGGCCAGCAAGCTTTGGGAAACAAGGTTCCTCCAAAAGCTTTCTATTTATTTTTGCATGTCACTGAATAAGGTTAATTTTGGCCAAACATATATATATATATATATATATATATACACACACACACATATATATTAAAAAACCCAGGGCTTTTACTCTACAGTGATGGCTCTTGATTTGCAAGCCCCTCATCCTAAAAAAAGGATAAAAAAAAAATGTTTAGTAGTCAGCAAATCCAAGCCCTCCAGTAAAAAGTTCTCTTTTCTTTTGCTTCTCAGAAGCTCCTTAGAAAGACTTTATAGACCCCCTGGAATTTCCAGCCCCTAGGCTGAAAACCATTAGTCCATGACATGGGTATTTCAAAAAGAAAAGTCGCTTGGTTTATTTATACACCTGCATGTTTAATCAGAACATGCAACAACACAGGTCTGAAAACACAGCGAGGCTGTTTCAACTGACAAGAGAAATACCCTAGCAAAACCACCACTCAAGTGAGCGGTGTTCCCAAGCACTAAGCCCCAGCCTCTTTCCCCTGCATTACACAGCTGGAAGTTGGGAGGCTCTCTACGCAGGACCCATCAGTGCAGCACTTCCCTGGAGGATGTCCCTTGCCCACTCCAACAGCCACATCTGTGCTGTCCAAGTTTCTGAAGGACAACAAGCATTCAAGTCTATCATGCAAAATATACCTTGTGTGCCATCCTGTCAGAATGGTGAAAGCTTGTGCTTCCTTGCCCCTACATCTCTCCTGTGTTGCTACTCCTTCAAGTGCACCTCTTAATCTCAGAGCTGTGCAACATGACAGAAGGGTTTGTGGCCTCACCCTCATACTATAGCACCTGGGACTGTGCACAGGAATAGTTCTCTATACTGACACTTAAAGCCCTACAGACTTACTGAAACAAGCAGCGAAAGGAGTCTCGCAAGACACTTCAGACTCTGCCTAGCCGAGGCAGGCCATACCTCTACCTCATTTTCAAAGCTTACTTTTAGCCACAGCACTGAGACAGCATTAAAGGTTATAAACTGAGAAGGTTTCCCTACTGAAAGAGCACTCCCTCCCCCTTAGGATACTGCATATCTGCCTGAATTTTTTATTTAAATTTAGAATGAAAAAGAAGTCTACAGACCCTGATCAAATCCCCAGTACACAGCACAGTGGGACTCCACAGTATGGAGTCTCTCTCTCTCCTCCTGCTCAAACCTGTAAAAAGCTACTGCCATTCTGTCCTTGCAAGGAGAAAAGGAAAAGGTATTGACCCCTGAGGAAATAACTGCTGGTTTTTAATTTGACCCAAGTCAGAAAATTCTGAAGTACAGGCTAATGAGAAATTAAAAGAAGTCCTAAGATAGTTTCCACATGGGTTCATTTTCTTCTTCCCAGAGACAGTACCAGATACAGAGAAGCATGACACTTACTGTTTCCTACCAGCAGAACTGGGTATCACAGTTCTCCACTCAGGTCAGCTTCTCAGGTCCCCACAGAGCAGAACAAGCCCTACAGCAGCAAAGCCACACTTCTGATTCAATCCTTTGCTTTGCTTGTCACAGCTGGGGGCATAAGGAAGGCAGGCTACCACAACACGACGTGCAGTTTTGCTGGATCTTCGTAGCATTTTCCTAGAACTGTATCCCCGTCTTCCAGTGACAGTCAGCTCTCCCCAGGTGGACATGTCCATAAGAGCCACTAGGTACACTGCCACTACTAGCCAAAATGAAAAGGTCACCAGCAACCACTGGGAGCTGCTGGTCAGTGACTGTGGGCAGTCAGACACTTGCCTGGGTGGCTCCAGCACAGACTGGGATTGTTCCAAGACTTCAGCTCACCGGGAACGTTTCTAACGGAGCCTTTCTGTAAGACTCTATTCACATTTCTTTTTCAAAATTAACAACTGAAGCAATCACCGAGCCAACACCGCTCTCGTGGTTGCGGCCAGTTATTAAACAGCCAAATCCCGACGGAGGAAGGGAGCCAAGCTGGTCAGAGGGAAGCTCTTCAAAGGTGCCAAAGCACCAAAGCCGAAGCTCGCTCTCTTCTCCACAGCTCTCCTCCCCAAAGTCAGGATGAGCTCACAGACAGCGCTGTCACAGAACACACTCCGTAACATTTTAATTCGCACTTGCAGCCGGCGTGACTCGATTTCTTAACTCTTTATAGCTGCACAGATCTTGTGGGCAATGCATTACTGACAAACCCAGGGCCAAAACCCCCACAGCCACGGAATCACTAAGCCTGCCTCCCCAGATCGAACACCCTGCCGTGAAACCACTCACGCTTTCGCAGACCCTGCAAGACAGAGCTCAGCCCCCGGCGTGCCAGAGTTGAGTTCACCACCCCGCAGCCTTCCGAATAAGAAGAAACCCCCCTCTAACCTTACGAAGCCCGGCTCCCCCGCGGATGAGCCCGGCACGGGAGGGCTCCATCCCGGGATGCCGGGCCAGCAGGAGGGGCAGCGGGGACCCGGCGGCACCTCCGGAGCCTCGCCCGGGCTCTGAGCCCCTCCAGCCCGCCGGGCACCGAGCACCGACCGCTGCCCTGCGCCGGGACCGGGACCGGGACCGGGACCAGGACCGAGACCACGACCCTGCCCCGGCGCTGCTCCGTCCCGCCGGCCCGGCGGGGTCCCGGCGGCGGCAGAGCGGGCGTGGTGGGGGGCAGCGGCGGCGCCCCCCGCTCGGACGGACACACACACGGACAGACAGACGGACGGACGGACGGACTCACCTCCCCCCCGCGGCCGCCCCATGCCGCTCCCGGTCACCGCCCCGCTGCTGCTGCTGCCGCCGCTCCCCGCCGCCCTCCCCGGCGGCGGCGCCGTCCCTGCCCCTGCTGCTGCTCCTGCCGCCGCTGCTGCTGCCGCTTTCCGCTTCCTGTGCCCGGCCCCGCCTCGCCGGCCCGGCCCGGCCCTGCCCCGCCGCACACACCGCCCCCCGGGGCCAGCCTCCCCTCCCCGCCGGGCCTGCCCCGCACACACCGCCCCTGGGGCCAGCCTCCCCGACCCGACCCTCCCCTCCCCTCCCCTGCCCTCCCTTGCCTTCCCCTCCCCTCCCGTGCCCCCCTCCCCTCATACCCCGCACACACCGCCCCGGGGCCGGGCCGCGCTGTGCCTGCCGCGGTGGGCGCTCCGGCCCTGCCCGCCGATCGCTGCCCTTTGCCCCGGGCCGTCTCCACCCGTGAGCCTGCCCGGGGTCGAGCACAGCCCGCCCCACCCAGCACGGCCGCCTCGGGGGGTCTCCTCCAAGGCCAATATTGCTCGGCGCTGTAATGCCTAGCCCGGGGCACGGCTCGGTCTGTCCCTCCGCACACAGCCTGCTTTGCCCCTGGTCACAGGAGGTCTGCAGTGAGGAAGGACCTCCTGCCCCCAGGGAGGAGGGTCTGGTTTGCTGGAAGCCAGCCTTGGGCACCAAATTCCTTACACGTTAGCTCTGGGCAGGTGGGAAGGAAACAGGAGGGCTGTGTGTCAGTGCAAGTCACCTTTTCTATACGTAAACGTTGCTCCTTTTCACCTTTGGGTTGCCTTACCCTTTAAAAATATTCAAGTTTTTGGGCTACACAATGAGCCAGCAGGTGGGAATGTATGAAGAAAATCTAGACCTCCTAGATTCCAGTCTTGTACTTTGAACTGCCCGGGAACAACCCAGGCTACAAATGGAACAAATGCAGAAGAAACTTAAGTTATTCCTATGAGATAGTTTCTGCGTTGCATCATTGTGGCTTCTGTAGATGGCATCTTTTAATTTTCCTCTTCCCTTTGTCCTCACTCCCTTTTTCCAAAATAATGCTATGGTTTTATTTGCAGTGCTTGTCCCTAACTCAACCTCCACATCCCACGGAATGACTTTACAATGGAACAGTCAACCAGGAATTACAAGAAACCTTTCCATATCACTCTGATTTGGTAGTTACATTACCTCCTATTTTGCATGGTATACATGTTTACCCAACCCTGTGACTGACTGGAAGAGTCTGATATCAAGTGATAGGCTCCATCTTGTATTATGCATCACCATGTGTCTAAACTTGCCCGAGGCCTGAGCACTCTGCAGCATTCCAGGCACTGGCTCTGCCCTGGGAAGTGTCTGACACCCTGCTGAAAGCCTGCCTCTCAGCCTCACCACCTGCAAATAACTTCCCACCACTCCACAGTCACAAAGGGCTTGCCCCTTCCCTGCTCAGACGTGAGGGTATGTGACAAAAGCCACCGGGGTAGAGTTTATGCAGACCTTGCATCTGGTACAAGGAACGAGGCTTTACCTGTGCCATGTGGGCAAGAGGACTTGTTGCAGTACCCCACAGAAAAGACACTGCTGAGAGATCTAAGCTTGGGATGTATACAAACCTCAGCGAGGACCAGCACCCATGCCCTGTTCAGACCTAGCTGGAGCAGATACCTGTTAGACGCATCCGTGAAGTCCACTCACAGCCAGCTAGGTCAAGCTATTACACAGAAAACTGGCAAAGGAGGAGTACACTGAAGATGGGCTCTGGGGCAGATTCTAAGATGCTGTTACATGCTTATCTCTCATCATCTTTTTAAACCTCTGAGACATGAGGAAATACTACATGAGTCAAACTACTTGTGTGGTAGGGTCATAGTTCAGAAATTTGAGAAATGCTACGGTCCTGTACACTACCAAATAGGTAAGATAGAGTTATTTAGCACTTTTTTTAAGGTACCCAGAACAGATCTCATAAATTCACAGGAGAATTGTTTAAGTTGGAATGGTGAGGTCCAGTCTCCCCACTCAGAACACAGTCAACTAAGGCTGGTTTATCAGGGCTGTGCCAAGCAAACTTTTGAACATCACCAAAGATAGAGTCCACAACCTCTCTGGGCAACCTGTTCCAGTGTTTTAAAACATGCATAGTAAAAATGGGTTTTTTTTCCTCATGTTTAAAAGTAATTTCACATATTTAAGTTTGTACCTGTTCCCTCTTTTCCTTTTGCATTCTACTGAGAAGAGTCTGGCTCCATTTTTTCACCCTCTTCCAACCAGTATTTATACATGTTGATAAACATTTACACACACTGATTCCACCCTGAAACCTCTTCTCAAGGCTAAAAAATCCCAGCTCCTGGTGTGTTGGATGCTCCAATCCCTGAGTCATGTTAGTGGGCTCACTCCAGTATGTCCATGTCAGACAAAGTTGGTCTCTGGTCCAGTGAGTGCTGTCTGCTTATAATGCCAGACACTTTCACCATTCAGTTCCCTTCTCCCATTCCTGCTGGTATAATGGCCAGGAGGTGTTTTAGGAAGGTTCTGTAAGTGGTCAAGTACTTGGACCAGCACTGCTTTATGGCATGATCTTAGATGCACACACCAATAGGCAGATGAGGAGGTAGGACACTCATATGAAGCCAAGCCCAAACTTTGTCTGTTTGATGAAGCAGCACACAAAAGAAGGAATATGATGTTAGATTCTTCATCCCCTTCTGCAGTGGACTTGCATGAGATCATAAATACCTTTGATTTGCTCCTAATTTGTCTCTCTTCTACGAAAAAAACCCCAATCCTTATCATGTGAATGCCAGTGCTGCAACCTCAAGTTCACTGGAAGTAGCAGAGGAAGGCTAGTAGATGCCCTGCACTTACTTCAACAAATAAAGCAATAAAATAATTATTTCTACTTAAGCCAGCAAAAACTGAGACTTTTTCATATTTTACAAGAAGCAACTTCTGGCTTCCCTTAACTATCCTTCAGCTTGTTTTTTCAACAGTAACATGACTAACATTCCCATTTCCCATTGAGGGGATTGTTTGTATCTTTATGTCTTATATTTTGATTTACTGATCACAGTGCATGATCAACCTGCTATCCACTGAAATTAGCTAAAAAAAGGTCTACATTCTCTCTCCTAGGATCATATATTGTAAAGTGGTGGGAGTTTTCACACACTGTAAAGTGGTGGGAGTTTTCACACAACTAGACACGTAGTTTACACTTTCAAGTAATCTCTTGGCTCAAAAGTTTGCTTTCCTTTTTCTTACAGGACCTTAGAGTCACTTATTTTTAAACAAATTGATCTACTTATTCTTATATTGTACTACTGATAATTTTTGTGGGCCAGATTCTGCTTTCTTTGGAGACAAATTCATACAATATTTTTGTTAAAATACTGAGGTCAAATTTGCTCAGGGAAAAGGGCATCAATTGGTTTCCATCACCTTGGAAACCAATCTTCCTCTTTTTCCCCCTCAAAATCCAGGCTCTACCTTCCCCAAAACACAGTGATATACGCAGATTGTTTTTGGCTGTGACAAAATTATGTATCTATACACATCCATACAACCTGATCAGTTTCTCAGTTTGGTATGGTTTATACCATTTCCTGAGTAGGATGAAAAGATCAGTTTCAAGTTACAGGCCACAGAGAGTCCTCACCAAAGACAGAATTTGTGTGTACAATGCCCTGAGAATCAGAGGCAGTGCTTTGTCAAGAAATATAAGCATGAGCTGAGCCAGCACAAGTATAAACGTCACTCTGAATTACAGCCTGCTTTTATACAGCATCAGCTGGAGCCTCCAGCATGGGGTGCAAAGCTTTTCTCTGGGACTGGATGCCACTTCATAGGTCCTATCTGATGAAACTGCTTGTAAAGCCAGTCTGAACTGTGCGTGATCTTCCTCTTTGCTGCTGACCTCAATCTAGCAGCACACATGTAACGTTTAAGTAAACGTGCAATGACAGATTTGCACAAGGAGCCACATTTCAGCTCTTACGCTGCAGATAATCTTGTTCAGAGGAAGAGAGAGGCCAGAGGGATATGACTACAAAAGAACCCCTTCCTTCCCTTTTGGAGTGGTTGCTATTTAGAAAGGGAAAATGCGTAGTACTGCACAGCTGAAGAAACAGCATGACACATTTATTTTGTACAGCAACTTGTATAAAAGCTCCCAAGCCCTTTATGGAATTAATTTTCTGAAACAGACAATTTCTGCTCAAATAAAGAGCAATGGTGGTGGGTAGCAAATGCTAGAAAAACTTTACTTGGCTGAGATTCTGCAAAACCCAGTTCAGGATTCCACTGAAATCTCACATCCATGTCAAAGCAGAGGGAGGTAGAGCTTTTCTTTGGGTTTGAGAGTTTTAAAAAATATTAAGGAATATTAAAAAAAGAAAAAAAAAAAAGGCAAGCAAGAAAAACCCCCAAAACTCCATACCCCAGAAGAAGCATTTCCTAAGTAAATTTAAAGGGAAAAAATAATCTAGATTTCATCTGTACAGTTGGAGAGGACTAGGGAGGAAAAAAGAATGTATTTTGTGTGACTTGCCCCTGAGTTAGAGGGCTAAGATCTATCACATACCCTGACCTTTCCTCTGTGTGTGCCAGGTACCTTGCAGCCCTCTACAGACCTTGTCTTAAGGGGTAAGGAACAGTAAAAGGCAGGTAGTCATGCCCTCCCCTCCTTTATATCTCTAGTCAGAGTCATTAGCAGCATGGGGGCACAGGACAGAGGCAGAGCCTCGCCTTTTTGAAACAAAGGAAAGCATGAAGCCTCAAAGAGGAGCACCTGGCCGTAGTGGTGGCAGACACACTACTTCAGTCTGTTTTGGGGGACTCAGCCACATGACAAATCTTGCCCATATGTAACTGCATGGTGGCCAGAGAACCCATAGGTGGGCTGGGATTTGGCCACTGGTGTGTGTGAAGCTGAGGAACAACACTGCACACACTGGAACACTTGGAAATTAAACCTTTTAAAGAAGGGCAATAAATACACAGGAAAAACGAAGAGGTGGAGGAACTGAGCCTTGAGTCTGCAGACTGAAATTATGTGTTCAGTCAAGCTGCCAAAGAGAAAAGCATAATTGGTGTTCCAATGCTGGCAAAGAGGGAGTGTTTTTCCAGGCTGGAGAAGCACTGTGCGCTGCTGCAGCTGATTAACAGTGCCACCAGCCGGCCTGCTGGAAGGGCGCCAGTTTGAGAGACTCAGGGAAAACAGGGTACGTCTACTCACCACCTCTCACCCCTGAAGGTCCTCACGGTCGGACTCTGATCCTGCAAGCACCTTGCCAAATAGAGAAGGGCTGTTCTTGTAAGCAGCTGCAAGAAAAGTGTTACCCACAGAGGTGCTGTGCAGCACTAGTTTACCTTCAGCAGGGTCAAAGGAGATAAGGAATCACCTGGGGTTTTCTGGTACAGCTACAAGTGAAGGACAGAGTATGCAACTCAGGAAGGCTTCTTCTAGTGTGGTGAACACCAGTCAGTGTGATGAGCCATGGGAGGCCTGAAATTATTAAGTAACCAGATGGTGCCACAGAGGCAGCATAAATGCAACCAGTGAGATGTATGTTGGCAAATAAGATATTTAAGGACATAGTTTCCACTGCATGTGGGGTGATTTCTTATTGGAAGCTGAACTTTAAGCTGAATTAAGTTTGGCACCTCACAGTCTCTCTAGTCAAACAAACAGTTTTTAGGAGAGCTCCTATTGCCTGGTGGTAGTGAAAACACCTTAAAGCCAACAGTGCCAACAATGGAAAAACAGGAAAGTTCTCTTGCAGTAGAGCAAAGCCAACATCAAAAACCCTTCGTTAAAAAGTAAATCAAAGGGTCATGGAACCTTTCACACAGCTTTTCAGACAGCAGTAACGAACTGGTTTTGCCCAACAGCTACAACAAAAAAATGTGTAATGAAAAAAAAGTTGTGGGAGAAGGAAAGGTATAATTTGTGAAGTCAGCCTCCAATTCTAGAAGCCCTGCACACTTTGCCAAGAATACTGGTCAGCATTTTACTAGACTATAAGCATGTGGTTATACAGCTAAATTTTATACTTGAACAAATACAAGTCAAATGGATTTCTGAGAAACCAAAACAGTATAAAGTTTATTCTGTGTGGTTGTTATACAGTTGACAGGTTCCTTTCTGCTGATAGTTATATGTGGACATGTACACAGAATGCCAGGTAACCACTAAAAAGCTGATTGAAAAGAGGTATAGTGAGATAATGTATGGAATTTGAAGGGGAGGGCAGGGAAATACAGCCAAACAATACTGTATTCCAAGCCTTAACAATAACTTAATGTAAGGGATAACAATGGACCATCGGTTAAAGTTTAATTTTTCATCTCCAAAAAAGATCTGGGATTGAGCCAACATCCTTCCTCTTTGGACTCTGAAGCCTTTGCATTCCTCTCCAGAGCCACTGGCAATACGTAAACGTTGGGGCCAGTAAAGGCAGAGGGGTACAGGGGCAAATAATGGCTGTGTAAGTCTTGTTTCTGAAGTGAATGCATACAGACTGCCTGCATGATGTTCGCTTTTTGAGCATATTTCTCAGTGAGATTACTGCTTCATGGCTTTGAAACTGTCACTGAAGATGAATATGGCTGTGAAGCAGAGGAAGAGCCTTTATTCCTAGAGAAGTAGTATCTAATAAAAAGTGTCAAGGAAATGCTGTCAAGTGTCAGCGAGTGCGAGACAACATGTCCACTAATAGATTCACCAAGGAAGGAGGCAGAATGCTCTGAATACTATTTCCTTTGTTTCAGGTTTTCCATTTCACAGAATTGCTGACAGTGTCAGTATAGCACATGCATGTCTTCCTAGAGAAGTGACAAAACCGCTCCTTGTAAACATGCTTCCTTTCCTGGAAGGTGAAAGCCTTCCTAAGCCTGTCCTAACACACCAGCTTGCACAATGTTCAGCCAAGGAAGCAGGTTGGAACACTGTAATATTTGGAACATTGTAATGTTTTTCTAGATTCTCGCTTTTGATGCTTTCTGAGTCACTTCCGTTAGTCTGAAATTCCAGGCACCTCCCCCACAGATGTGGCATGTACAGGTAAGTCAATGCTGTCAGCAGAAGACTAGCACCTGGCTCTAACAAATTCTGACAGGCACACTTAATCACACTTATCTGTCATTATCAGCTAAAACGATTAAGTCCTCAGGGTGCAATGAGTACCTGGATGACAGCAAAGTCAGAGAAACCGGGTTTTTAGCTGGACCGTGGCATCTGCGCCTTGCCTTGCTCTGCATTCACCAAGATACTTACAGGATCACTTCAGTACTAGACTGTGAACAAAGTAAGACATACTCCAAAAGGATACATAAGAGTGGGGATACCCCGTGTCGCCAGATACTTTCGGATGAGCCGCTCAGTGCCGTACCAGTTGAAACCTTTCGTTGCATACCCGATACGTGGAAGATGCACTGTTGCTGAGAAGGAGGGGACAGAGAGCACACACTCTTTAGGACAAGATTAACATATAGAAAGCAATCTAAATAAGGACTTCAAGGTACCCAAAAAGAACTGAAGAAATACTTTGGAGCAATGTATCTGCTTTGGAGACCTCACTCTTACTCCAGAAAAAAAACAGTAGAGGAAAGGTGGAAACTGGTCATCATCTTTAGGTGCAATCGCACATGTAAGGATTCACTGTTCTACTGCACAGACACTTACCATTCCTTTTCTTGGCTGCTAAATAAATCTTCTTCAGGCCCTTTTCTAAAGCAGACAGCTTAATGCCAGACAAGTTGTTAGACCGATCCCGGTGCTGAGCTACAATCAAGGCCAACTAAGGAGAAAACACACAAAAAATTGAAATGGAGGCTATATACAGCATGAACAAACAGAGTGACAACTGCTGAAAAACTGCATTACTAACTTACAGTTTTAATAAATGAGGAAAAGAACTCATTCTCTCTAATATTTAACTGCAACCTGGCCACATTCAGTATTCAGTGCCATTATTATAGGGAAAAAGACATAAGATTCATTTCACACAAGTTCAAAAACATATGGACAGAGTAACAGCACAAAAAAGAGCTTCACATTCTCACCAAGTCTTGTCCCTTTTTCCTGGACTTTTTATCATCAATAGGGAATAAAAGGGTTCCTCCTAACTCCAGGTCTGTCCAGAAAACAAGAACAAGGCAACAACAACAAAAAATCAGTTATGAAGAGTCAATGGGCAGTCCATGCAGCAGTGATTTTACTGTCACATTCTGTATTATTCTCTAAGACTTTATCTCCTCAGGATAGTTTCAGTAGAGTAAGATTCTTCGCTGAGGGAAGCAAGACAAATGTTTTCCCCCCACACCACAATGTCACACACACATATTCCAGTTAAAGCCCACAAATGGGGAGAGAGACACTAAAACAAGAGGAAAGCATCTCCCATGAAATTAGAAAAATCAACACTACAGCAAGATGTGCATTCCACACCAGCTGCAGGTAACTCAAAACTGCTAATACATGCTCAGGAAAAGATTAGTGCTTGGAGGAAAGCAAAAGCTCAGCTGAGTACTACCTGAGGTGGCTTTTATCCTTCTTAAGAGCACTGTGACAGAAGATGCAATGCTCTGTCTTACGTAGTGAAAAACATCCTGTGAATAATGTACAAGTTTGGTGGTTTTTTCCTTTTTTGGAGCACGGATTGGAATAATCAACCCCTACACAGAGTTTTCACACCCCAAACAAGTCAAGTCAAAGCACCCACTGAATTACTACTTTCAGAGCTAGGGATGCACACATCTAGAGAAAAAGGAAAAAACATGCATATCGAGGTGTCCAGGCATCTCACTCCTGCAACATCAGTGGGATTTAAGTTCTTTCAAGTATCTCGGCCTAAGGTCGTGTTTTAATCTCTTACCTTTCATCTTTCCTGCCATCTCATATATTTTCCTTGGCTGATCAGAACGAGCTTCCAGAGCAGTAAATAAACCACCCCTTCCCCAGCGGCCGGAGTCATCTAGAATGAAGCGGCAAGTTAGACTCCTTTTAGAAGTGAGGGTGAAGACCATCCCTGCAGGAAATGCACCTGCACTGTACACATGCAACAAATGATTATCAAAACCAGATATCAAAAACAACCTGACGTTATTCAAGGGACCATCCTAAAGGATAAACCTCAGCCCCTGAGAAACACAAACTTGTCACAGTTCCCTGAAAAACTGCAGGAAGAATTCCTTCTTACTGTCCACTGAAAATGCTCAAAAAAGCACTAGCCATGGCATTGAGCATATAAACCTGACATCATCCTCACATACATATATATAGGTGCATAGAACATGCATGTACTACGTCCCCAGACTGGTGCCTTGGGCTTCCTGCAATGGGATGTTTGGTATTTGCAGTCTTTCACTTTTACTTGGCATTTCCACTTTAAACCTGAGGTTTCATGCAGAGTTTAACACAAGCCAAAGCAGATTATAATGTTCTGCTCTAGCTCTGGTCAGAGAGCAGCTCCAACACTGCTTCAGGAGAAATTCTGTAATGTGACTTTCTCTCCCTTACCTTTAGTGTCTTATCAGAGGTCCTTAAATTAGGAGACTAGCCTAAAGCCTCTGTACTGTCAGTGCTGAGAAACAAGCACCAAGAAACTCTGACCTCAGCCTCTGAAAATGCCTGTCTCTCTCTGCTGACTGGATAAAGAAGATGATTTTTCAGTACCTGAGTTTGAACTCTACACCTTCCAGAGGATAAACAAAAGGCCTTGCTCTTAGGAGGAACTATCATCACTTAACCACAGACATAAAATTTCAAGCATATAGTCACCATTCAAGAGGCTCACTCATAAATCCAGAGAGGGCATGCAAAGACCCATGCACGCCTTGCTAGTATTTGTGTGGGTTATACATTGTGGAGTAGAGGCTGTATTGCCTCTGCACCACTCGAGATTACATCAGACTCAAATCTGAATTATTTCAGTGTGCATGGGAATTAGAAACTACTGAGCTAGTAGGGGCAACTGTCCACCTCACCCAACAGCACTCCTGTTGTTTGTAAGTCCCACCTAGGCAATGGACAATGATGGCATCTTCCTCTTCTGCTTGGGGCTGGGTTACATCTCCCATGACGTACTTAATATTGCTCTGGTCTGCATCTTTGTAATCTAAATCCACATTCAGCCCAACCTCATCCTCCTCAAACTCTTCCTCAGAGCCACTTTCCTCTGAAGGAAGGCAGGCAGATGTGTAATGATTTGCCTCCCACCAGGCCATTCTGAAACAAAACAAGAGAAGAGGATGTTCAATGAAAACCAAAGGTGAAGGGTGCACACCTTGATTTAAATCATTGCAGTGAAACACAGGAGACCTAGACCTGCAATTCCTCTGTTCCCTCCCCTACTTAAGCCTAGAACAACAATTACCACAGTTCTTATCTATGATATTAAGAGCCACATGCCAATATGATAAGCCAGTTGCAGGCATGGAAAAAGTGAGCATATCACAAAAGGAAAGGAGCTATTTAGAGTGGTGAAAAGGAAGAACACCTGGGAAACAGGGAGGAGAAAGTTAAGACGTGCCAAGAGAGTCACAGGTGCCAGACCAATACATAGGGGCCAACTGTAACATTTCAGAAAGGTTCTCCCAAAGGCTCATTGTACATTCAGATATGTTCTTATTCAGGCTACTCTCTAATCAAATTAGATGTAAAGTCAGGCAGACTATTCAGGGGAAAAGAACCCTGGCTAGGGACTCAAGCAGTTTTTTCATCTTCATATCCCTATGTTATGCAGTTCAAGCATATACACAGAAATAACCTAATAGATGAAGTTAACTCTGTCATAAGGGTGGCCTGCAACCATTCTGTCATAATCTCCTCCCCTCATCCCCATCGCCACCTGCAAGAGTGGGTATAGAGGAAGACTTATTTTCGTCAATCAGACACGCATTTCTAGACTATAGTGCAATAGACATCAGTTTTCAAGTAGCACAAACTATACTTTTTCTTGTGTTCTGCCTCTGCTTTTGCTGCCTTCTTTTCCTCCATGAGCCTTGCTCTCTTTGCTGCTGCTTCTTGGCGCTTTCTCCTCCTAGCCTCCAGCTCCTCTGCACTCAACAAGTGCTTCTTTCTAGCTGGCTGTTCCCGAAGGCCGGTGAGAAGGGCCTGGAGAAAGAAAGAAGTGTCTCAGAAACAAACCACTCATCTTAAAGCCATGCCTGGTGCCCAGCTTAACCTACATTCCTTTCCCTTTTGTTTACTTGTCCATGAGCCTTAATCATCAAATCTCAATTGCCACATAATATGCGGTTTAGTGACCTGAGTTTATATGAGTGCCCTGTAGAGCATATCTCTGATCTGTTATCAGGATGGCTGAACTGTCAAGCCCTCAGATTCCAAAGCCAGCTTCACACTACAATGACATCCAAATCTTTTAACATGCCTTCTACAAGCTGTAGGTAAAGAGAAAGCTGTCAGTTTCATTTTCCACAAGCAAATGAAAGAGCATCATGTGCCTTGTCACATCTTCTGTCTTACATTTGCTTTGTTCCGGAGAGCTCGCCCTTCCTTGCTGGTTTCTTCAGTCAGTGCTTTCTGAAGATCCAAAAGCTGATCAAATGCTTTTTTGTCTTCTCTGCTGGGTTCTTTTGAATAATCTTTGCCTTCATACACGTACATGTGATCTTAAAAATATAATTAAAAAGTGTAAAAAGGAACTGAAACCTACTAACACCTAAAATGTACAGCAAGATAAAAAATAAATTTGGCTCCTATGTGACATTGTTCTACCCTCAGCAGAAAAAGATCCTCACTCTCATCATTTGTTGTATGATCAGTGTCAGCATCATGTAGAAACAAGAGAATCAAGATTTGCTTCCTTAGACAAAAGCTTTTAATTTAAGACAATTGTACTGGCAAAGAACCTTTCTTCCTTTTTCAGTCAATTAACGATTTTAAGATATGGCTCTACTGCTGTTCTCTTTGGTCATTCCATCACTGCCTGGAGCAAATCCATTTAGCTCTGCTATCTAGTTACAGGCAACTCTTGTAAAGCAACAGCAAACTTTTGCTTTTGAGCTCTCAAACAAAATAAAAACACAGAACTCTGGCAGCCCAGAGCTGCTACCTATGACGTGCTATTTTCTCAATACCTATTACACAGTGTGGTACCACTGCTCCTCTTCTAAGTCACCACCAGAAAATACCGCTCTTTGCTAACCCTCAGCAAATAATTACTCACTGCTGCCATGGACGATGCCTAACCTGCAGGGCCAAATTTCTGCTTCAGTCACAGATATATACTTCAGTGCGACTGCATACTCAGACAGAAATTCAGTCTTTCTCACCATGACACTAGAGGAGCGAAGTATCCTTGGAAATATTTAGACATTTTTTGAAGTAATTTCATCTTGTGATTTTCATGGCCAATAATCTTTTGTCTGGAGACAAATACAGAAAACCTGCTACACAGCCTCTCCTTAAGTTGCTGGGATATCTGTAAAACTGCAGATCTACCTAAATAGTTCTCTGTGAGAGAAGCAGTAGGTACAAAATGAATATTTCTTCTTTTCTCATGAATTTCCATCTGTGGTTTTAAAACATTCACAGGAAGCCATTCAACCCCCCCCCACCAAAACTGGGCAAGTATTATTAACAATGTCTTACAAACAAGCAAATAAAGACCAAAAAAAAGAAGAAAAATACCAATACAGACTCACAAATAAAGTTTGTGGATAGGCCACAAACAAAATCCAAGTCACTTAATTACAATTCCGCTTTTCTTCTTGTTCCCTGAAAAATGCCACCCCTACCTGGGAAGCTTTCTCTACTACCAGCACCCAAGTGACACAGCTATTTAGATTCCTAACTTACTCTCTGTATCCTCCTCTTCATTCTCTTCTTCACGTGGCAGTACAATGTCCGTTACCCAGTTCCCTCCTTTTGTCTCTCCAAGGATGTTTTCCAGGTCCACATCCTGTATAGTACTCCCCTCAGAGGAGAGCAATTTATCCAAGCCAAATTTCAAGATCTCGCTCAGCTTTAACAAAGAGAAGGGGAAGTTCAGTATTATTATCTTGCAATTCCATGTCAATCCCAGTGTCTCAAGCTTCTCAGGCTTAAATGCAAAGCATGTAGAAGTAAAGAAACCTAAGCTTTAATGCTGCCTGTCAAAATGCTTATGCTTTAACACACCTCATTCTCCCAAAGCCTGATGGGACAAGCCCCTACGACGTATCTCCCTCAATCATAACTCAAACAGACTTGAGCAGTCATTTTTCTTCAGGGCTAAATGACAGAACAGAACTGTACTGACTGCATTCAAGCAGATTTCTTCATAACCAGAAAGACTTGGTTATGACCCAATCCCTTTAAAACAAAAGCTTAACTATCACAAAAATCCATGGGGAGAAAAATATCAGCATGGAATTTCCTATGGGCTCTGTTCCATTTCTCCCACAGAAACTATAATTGCTGAGATACATGCTGATGGGGCGGGGAGGGGAGGCAGAGGGGGAAATGATACACTAAATGCAAATCTCTCCCAAGTTTAGCTACACACAGGTGATATATTCCCTTAAACATCACTTTGCCTGAGGTTTTTCAACCCATGTTCTCAGCAGAAACCTCAGCTTTCAGGTCAGAGTTATAAATCATGCCCTGACTCCTGAGACACTGTAGTTGCCAAGAGGCCAACAGAAGGCTGACTAAGTTTCAGACTAACAACCAAAAGCTGACTAGGTACTCATGATCAGCTCCGTTTGGGAGAGAAAAGCACCAGAGACAGACCAGTTCTAGAAACAATGAGTCAGCTTCCACTTCAGACTTATAATTAAAACCAACTAAGACAAGGAAAGGATCTGTCTTCCCCTCTTCTCCAAGAAAGCATCTTTTCTCAACAACGGATGCAACTGAAAGTTGCAAAAATTGTCTTCAAACATCAGATCTTGTCTGGACCTGGGATGTCATTTTGATTCCTATGCACAAAAGGTGTCATGTCAATGCAGAACTGTTTGGGTAGGTTCATATCAGATATAAATATAGAAACATTCTGGGACATTTCAAGGGTCCTTACCGGAGTCTGATTAGGGTATAGCTCTAGTTTACCTGTAAGTCTCCTGCTCCTTGAGGCTTGGGTGCTCCCAGAGCAAACTGACCCCCTTCTACAACAGCATTTGTGAGACGGAGCTTAGAAGCAGCTCTTCGGTAGATTAGTTCTTCAATCGTATCTCGCCCAATCAAGCGGATAATTTTTACAGGCCTGTAAAAGTTTAAGAAAATTTTTATTATTTACTTTTTTTTTTTAGGTACACTAAGCTATTTGCTTGCATGGAGCACTATCTCCTCACCCACTCCTTTGATAAGTTAAAAAAGGCAAGAACAAAATTAACAAAAATAATCATCAGAAATGTAATGCTGATACAATTGCTTCTTGACATGGGAGAAATGCTCTCTGCAAAAGTGCAGGCAAACCTCCAGCCACCATTTCCTACTCCAAATTTACACAGCTCCCACCCTAGACACATGACGAGAACAAGACCGCGTAAGGCTGCAACCGAAAAATGAAGACATAAAATCCTCCCTGCTCTCCTTTGATTTTCAAGCTATTGTACTTTAACCTTCCACTGTCTATGGATAGGGAAAGTGATACTGAGAGACCAAGACAGTCAGCAACCAAACCAGAAGTAGTGACATTTCTCACTTGTGCTGCCCAATTCGGTGAGCTCTTGCTATTGCTTGCAAGTCGTTTTGCGGGTTAAAATCATTATCAGTAAAAATAACTGTATCTGCTGCTGTCAGATTCATGCCAACTCCACCTACAAACAAAAGAAGACAGTCACAAAATATGGTAGCAGCAGAAAATAAAGGAGAAGCTGGAGAATTCATGCTATGCAAAGCTCTGTCAGATCTGACCAACTGTATCCAGTTCCGTCTCTCAACCCCAGATCTAAGTCTCATAAGGATCTAAAAAGATGGGTAAGCCTTCCATTTCTAGCTTTCTGCAACAGCCCAAAACTGAACTATGCAATGTAATCAAAAAAGACAGGGTGCAAGTGAACCAGCGCAAAGGGGACTGATTGTCAAGACTGATGAACACAGACATATTCTTCTGCTGGCAGGCAGATCATCCCAGGAAGGACTGACATCCCTGAGGCCACAAGGGACTGCCCAAGTTGTGACTTGGCTGCAGCTCAGAAGCAACTGCTAAATACACCACTGAAAGACTGGAAAAAATGAGGCCCAAACAAACAATAACCAAAACCTAGGTATTTATATGACTTAGAGGTTTTGAGGTAAGAGCTTGGGCTTTCATGGAATGAAAAGAAAAAACCCCACAGTTAGTTCTATGTTTCTAAATACCCACTATTGTGACCACATACTGTAGTTAAAGAGGGGCCTGCTGCCTTACATTTCCCCCAGCTCATGATAAGGTATCTTCACTGTAATCAGAACACCCCTGCACGTGGACACAGTCATGCACATGATAATCTCTGTCCATAATGCAACAGCAATGGAAACCCTGTTAGCACACCTCCTCCTAGCTAAATACATAATGCTTTGGCCAGACATGGCAATGTGCAGTAAAAAACAACTCTAAGTCTGGCTGACGTGGGCAGGGAAAGTTCAGGCACTGTGGTGAGAGATGCCCATACTTCTAACATCTAGCATTAAGTGCTTCTCTTCAGTCTCCCTATGTACTTCTCTCAAGGTGCTGTGGTAATATTGGAGCCAGGCTCATCCACGAAAGTCTAACTAGAAGCACAAAGGAAGACTTAGTTCTACTTTGATGTTTGAGATCAAGCACTGTGGATCCCTTCTCTGGAGACAAGCAGAAGCTTGGCTCTGAGCTTGCCTGAACAGAGAGACAGGGAGGTTTGAAACTGTGTAAAACACACAGATCTGCCCAAGGAGCAAAGAGGGGAAGAAGCACAGATGGTAGTCCCATGGAGTTCTTTGCTGCCTCAGGATGGCAAAAGGCTCTTGTTTGAGTCTGTCTGCCAGCTAAAGACAATGTCCACGTTCAGCAAACTTGAGAAGCAATTCCATCAGCTTACTTAAAGGAAGTCTGTTCCTGCCTAAGTTCTGGCACTTGCAGAAATAAAATGCTAGTGAGATTCCTTAAGCTCAAACTGGCACAGAGACAGGCATTATGGGACTTGGAATAAAATAAACTCAAGAGGCTGCAATATGAAAAGTATCTTGGCATCAGCTGCCAAAAAGAAAGCACAGAAACCAGATGTCCTAGATGAGAGACCCAAGTTCAGGATATGTCCTGTCTCCCTCAAAAATCCCCACATGATCAGGCTCTGCAGGATTCAGAACTCTCTGAAATCTTGCCAGAGAGAGAAAATGAAGAGTGTAGAAGCAAAATGGATTGTTTCTCTCTCTTTACTTACCTGCTCTGGTGCTCAGTAGGAAGACAAAGATGGGCTGTTGACCGAAGTTCTTAATGGCAAGGTGTCTCTCCTCACCCCTAACAGAGCCGTCCAGCCGCTCATAGCTGTAGCCTTTTCAAAGAAGCAACATGCATGTTTCTGAAATTCCATCTATGCTCTTACTTTCTTACCTCATTCTCTATCATCTCATTGCTGTCTTGAATCTTTTTATTGCCAAGTCCTCCTGCCTTGGTTCTCATTTTTATTGCTTTCAACTCCATTTTTTTCCAGTTAAGCCTCGTATAAGCTGAAGTAGCAACCCTGACTTCCAGACTGACTGTTGGTAAAGGGTAATTTTAGCTGAGTTTGAAGTAGAGAATCTCAGCATTTAATTTACTGCTTGGAAACACAACAGGAAAATTCAGAGTCCAAGTAAAAGAACATTAGCACACAGTCCCATTTCACACTATGCTGTGCTGGCTGTTGGCCCCACAAAACAGGCCAACAACCAGCAGATCCTTCTTATCCAAACTCCCACGGCCTCCAATGTGAGCTTTCCTGTGAGCAAGCAGTATGGGATATGGCGCTACATTTGGCTTTATCCTACATTATTAGTCGTCCAAAACCATAAACACCAAACAAAAGCCTCTTTCATGGGAAATCCTAAGTAGGCATGGAGCCATGTGGATTGAAACAAAAGAAAATGTCCCAAGAACACATTGCTAACCTTGCCAAAAATGGTCTGATCCAACCTGCCCTCACAGACATGTTGGGGCCCCACTGTCAACAACTGTTTTAATCAAAAATTAATTTCCTGGTATGAATGTGACTCTATTTGTGTTTTATGCTGGACAAGCTGAATCTAGAGCAAGCCTACTGCCTTTACTGCAATTACTTCAGGTCTCAGGTACACAACTGAACAGAGGTATAAAATGAAACACTGCTACCCTGCCATTTGTCAGCTCCATTTTACTGAGGAACAAAACCTCAAACTACTTTGAAGAATGACATTTAACTGCCAGCTCATTTCAAGCAAGCGGTGACACAGCAAAGAGCTGAATTCAAGACCCTCTGACTCTCAGATCCACTGCAAGAATATGGTTTCTATCTACTAAGAAGCAATAAATCCCCATCACATCCCTTTCTCCATTTCAGGCAGATCAACCAAAATCAGAGGAACAATACATGACAGAGGTCATTAGGATAAGCCCTCTCCTATCAAAGTGTGCAGAACATACCTCTGTAGTCCATGTAGTCTTGCAGGATATCAAGCAGTTGAGTCATCTGAGAAAAGAGCAAGACACGGTGGCCACTGGAAGAAGAACGCGAGACACTCAGCATACTGTGACAGCATTTCACAGCATGGTAGAGGGGTTACAATAGTTTAACCAGTCACTATTAGTCACTGTTACACAGCAAGGCCACATAAGCCTCCCAGAATCACAGCCCGTTCCCTCACCACATTTTCAGCCCCACATCCAAATGCAATCAGTTAGCTTCATCTGCCACCATCAGTTGCCCTGTCTAGAGTGTGAGGTCACAGTCAAGTAACAAGGCCCTGGTTTGGCCTGGCTTTTGCTGCTGGCTGGATATAGCCTTGATGAAGTTCCAAAGAAGTCTGTCTAAAAGGATCCTCAGCTTCATCCCAGCAAGACAAGGTTTTCCTCACATGACTGCTCTCAAATCACACACTACAATGCATCTTAAATGCTGGGAAAATGTAATATCAGCACCTCTGTGACAGTAGAGCATTTCCTCCTTCAGCAAATGACCCTCAAAGATCAAACTACATACAAATGTGTATGGGAAATCAGATCTCCTCCCTTCCAGCTCTAGGCCTCAGACAGTGTTCTGTTTAAATCAGACCTCACTGCAGAGCAGAACACAGATGTTTTCAAGTCCAGAACCTGTAAAGGGCTGATCCTGTGGCAAAAACATCCAAGGGAGAGGCAACCACTCACAAGGTGCTAGACAGTAGAATGACAAAGACCTTCACGACAAGCTTCCCAAGGTCTCTTGGAGCTCTGTCCCTTGAAAGTAGTCAAATTGCAGCTCATTTAAGAGAGAAGGTAGAATTTGTACCATGCAGGAGGCATTGCTTCAGACTGCACAAAAATGCAAACAAAAGTTTGATTTGCCTCCCACCTGAGAGCTGGAGGCAAACACCCAAGGACTTCTGAATGTCAATCCCAAAGCTGGAATTTCAGCTTATTCCTGTTTTTCACATTTGCTATGGATTCTGCATCCTGGGCTAACATAGGCATGCTGGCACAAAGGAACTCAACTGATGCATTGGAAGCCACTCTCAGGAAACCCACAGTCAAACCATAAATGCTGAATACCAAATCACATCATTATTCTCCCAGGTTCTCAAATACAGCAAATATGAGAACATGTGAGAGAGTTAGTGTTTTGAGAAATGTTTAAAAGGAAGCTACACAAATCATTGAGGTTCCTCTACATTCTCCAGTGAAGCTCCTTATTCCAAAATTACTTCTTTCAGGTGGTCAGTAACATGCAATGAATAGGGCAGTGCTAGTGTTTTGATGAGCATCTGCTCCATCTACGGCTAAATAAGGTAGTTTGCCTTCCCAGCTTCCCTCTCTTCTCCGTGTCAACCCCACCCTGACATGACATACCCAGCATACAAGAACGAAAGGAGTTTATCCAACAAACACATCTTGCCACTGGCTTCAACAATATGCTCTCCAATCTCAAAGGGTTCTGGCTCAACACCTGGAACAGAAAGGAGTTTCAAAAGCAGACCTAATACCATATAAATGACAACTCTGTGGTCAACCTCAGTGTGTGTCTGCACTGTCACTATAGCCAAGCAGAGCCCCATGACGCTTGCTTGAGGAGTGATGGTCCTTCTCTGTCTGAAAACAACACCCTCAGTAGTTCACAAAGCATTGTGATTTTTTTGTTTAGGTGACAGAAGAAACAAAAGTGGAGAGCTGCAGTTAGAAACTAAGACTTCAGACAGTCTCCTACTTTATTCCTCATTATTGATGAACTGTCATGTATTGGAACTGCTTATAAAATCACAGCTGCTACTGATTCAAATACAGGATTGTTTATTACTTGCTTCTTCTAAGCATGACACTGCCAAGCAATAATAGAAACCCACTGTGTAAATCAAGAAAGTTGATTCTTTTCTGTTTCAAGAGGGAGAACAGTGCTTTCTTACCATTGAAAAGGTACGGGTGGGCAACACACTTCCGAAGCTGAATTAAGACATTCTGAAGTGTTACCTTCCTTCCTGTTTCATTTTCAAATGCATCTGGAAAAGAGCACAGAAAAGGAACTGAGCAGGGAAGCCCATGCTCCATTAATGGGTGTGACTGGGAATGTCTGGCTCCTGAGCACTGTTCTGAAGCACTTCAGCACTGGAGTATCTCTCTCTACATATCACACTGCATTTGAATTTCTCATCTCAAGACTAATACATCTGTTTTCACGGACTAAATAAAATTTCCATCCCATTTTTTGGACAAGCCTTTAGAAATAAGACCTTGATGAAAACTACTCTGTCTTCTCAGACTCACTGAACTTTTGGACTCACTGGAAGTGGTCACTAATTTCTCTAAGAGTGAATCAACAAAAACAGAGACATTTGGTGCAGTTCATTTGAATTTAAAAGAGGAAAAAAAAGTAAAACACCACAGTCAAGATCTCCTGGGCAACCAGGAAGTTAAGAAGGATTGCATTTTTCTGAGGAGAAAAAGAAAATACATGCACATATGCTGACTGCAGAAGATGAAAGTTCAGATTTCCCGGTGATGTTTATGCAAAGTGCTAATCATAGAAGAACAAATGATCTTCAGCTCTCCAGTTTTACTTTCCACATGACACAGAAGTACTGGCAAGTCACGTGGTGTGGATTAGCTGCATTATCAACATAGCCCTGTGGTTTCCAAAAAAATTCCTATCTGCATGCAGTAGGTTGAAATTTGCTTTATGGCATCTGTGCTACTATTGGAAAATTCGTAGAGATTCACAGATTCAAAATTTCTTGTACCATTCTTTTGTTTGAACATAAAAACATGTATTAGGAGCAGCTTACCTCAGGATAAGTACTTTTAATTACAGACTGGCCCAAAGCAGATCCTCAATCTGACCCTCCCTAGCTCTGCTATAGCTGACCAATAGATCTGTATGTCTCTTATCACAAGCTAAAACCACAAAGCAAGCAGCTCGAAACAATAAATTTGGCATATTTATTCTGTACATACTTTGCAGACCAGAGTAACTTCTGCTTCTCTACAACAGAGCATGTATTTACAAAAGGAGTTGGTTTTGTTTTTAAAAATAATTGACAGAATTCAAAATCCTCAGTTACCTAGATCTTTCATCAAAATGGCCTTGTAGTACTTCTTCTGCAAAGCTGACATTCCATGGTACAGAACCACTTCCACCTTCTTTGGCAGTTCTGCAGCCACCTCAGATTTGACTCTCCGAAGCAAAAATGGCTGGAGAAGACTGTGCAATTCTTTGGCTATGCAGAGGCAGCAAAAAGCAAAAAAAAAGCAAAAAAAAAGAGGAGATTACTGTGTTAAAGGTGAGGTATTTATGCAGTACCCTCACAACTACACTTCCAAAATAATGATTAAGGAACCTCACATCTGTTAGTGAAATTATTCAGGTCACATTTTAAAAACAGAGAAACCAAAGCATAGCTGCATACATGAAACACTTAGGACCTACATTAAGGTAGCTCTTGCTTTAAAAGTAATCATTAGTTTTTGTGGCTTTGTCTTAAAGCTATTCAGTATTAAAAGAAAGCAAACAAAAGAGGACACAACAGCCTTGTTTCCTAGTCAAGAGAACGAATGGTTCTGATTGAAGTACAGCCTTGCTTATTACTGACCTGGCTCACTCTCCTTTTCAATATCTTGGTAATACTCAACAAACTCTTTCACTTGTTCCCTTGGAAAGATGTCAGGCTCAATAAAGCTGAGTAAGGAGTATAGTTCCTGGAGGCTGTTCTGGACTGGGGTGCCTGTGAGTAGCAGGCTGAAGCCTACTGAGAACTGAAAGAACCAGCAATAAAACAAAATTATTAGGAGAAAATATCTGTAATGAAAAGTCAGTTTATACACAACTCCACCCACATCACTCTTAAGCTTAACCTAAAGACAAAAGCAGCACAGAAGAGCTGGAAGAATGCTGCAAAGGTCTGCCAAAACCATCTAAACGTAAGGTATGGTGTGACAGTCAAAAAGCTCCAAATTGACTAGGATGGTGCAAGGAAATCAGTGTAAGCAAAATAAGAACAAAGTCCAAAATCAACTCCATTAAAATTCTCAGATTTGTGCACTCTACAGTCTAATACTCTATACTCGGCATTAGGTAATGAGAGATAACTGCAAAATGTTGTTAGAATAGGACAGTGAAATGAAACTGCATAAGACTAAGTTACATTTCTCTTTGCTGGCTAACTGACAAACACTGTAACATTATCTGGTCCATATTGCTTACAGTAATCCCTGTAAGGAGATTTGGATGGAAAACATAAATTTATCTCAAGCGTGGTAATAGAAAATATATTAGGAGGAGAGCGAAGGTGAATCATCTATTTTTTTGTGACTATAATCAAAGTTCTTGAATTACAGACATCATAGTCAGAATGTTCAGAAGGTATAAAACTTACAGGAATCTTATTAAAAAAACCTGTTTTCCAAGGTATATTGCAGTACATTGTTGCTGATGCCAGCGCAGACTTAATGCCAATGTTTCACTGCCATGACAAGAAGTGTGGCCTTCACTCAGGCATTCGTTGTACTCTGGCAAGGTGCTTTGGAAGCTGGAGCAGTTCTCCCACTTTCAATCAACAGGGGTGGCTCCATTAAATGGGACAGTGGAAGTCAGTAGTTCATTACTTGAGGTCCCATGAACTAGGTAAGGGTTCCTTCACCCTCCCAGAGCTGCAGATAGGCTCTTGTTGCTCTACGTTGTCCTAGGTCAGCCAGAGTTGTACTACTTTAGTAGCACAGCTGTGGTTCAGCATTATGTCTGTCAGTTTTACATTTTTAAATCTTTCAAATGAATCAGAATGAGAGAGAAGGTTGAATACTGCCCACCTCCGTGAAAAGCCAACAAGATGGGCCTATATCTGTCTGCCACTAAATAGGGGAATCTGTTCTCCAACTCTGACAGAAACTAGTTGTGGCCCAGAGCTTAATAAATACTCAGATGAACAAACAGAGAATCCGTATGCTATACTGAAGAGGAAAAGGTCTTAAAAAGCTAGACGATAGATGAGTTACTTTACCTCAGAAAGTGTCATGTAAAGCAGAGAACTTTGATTTTTCAGTCTGTGAGCTTCATCTACAACCAAGGCAGCCCAGTTAAAGCTGAACAAACACAAAACAGCATCTTCAGTTAGGTACTGACATTTCATTCTTCTAAGTTCAAAACAACGCACCCCATGAATAACAAGCAAACATCACAAGTGGGGTGGGAGGAATTCACAACTACTGCTTTTGAAGAGCAAATATGTCTTCTTAACTATAGTCTGGATGAGTTTTCCTGAAATCAAAACTAAATAAATTCACTTGAATTTGTTGCTTCTCACTTCACCCCCACTACTATGGGAAAATAACATAAGCACAAATCAGTCACACATTCAAGACAGCCTATAATTTGGAAAAAGAGACATGAAACTAGGCCCTAGCACTTGTGCAGAAACCCAACAACTGTCATGAGGCAGTGATGGAAGAGTGATTACAAGCCTTTTGCAAACCACCCAAGACAAGAGTGACAACTTATGATAGGTTCACACAGCTTTATGAAGTAGAGAGCTCAAGTAGGGTGCAGAATCACTGGTGATCTAGTAGATCCACTAAGGTTAATACAAACTCATCTTTTTGGGACTCAGTGTTTGTGCCTCCTTATCCCCAGGTTTTTAACTCCCATACCACAGAGTCATTTCCACACAGTCAAGTCTGGCTAATGGGTAGGCATGGGAGGGAAAGCATTTCCCTCCAGCTTTTCTTAACCACACACTTCTCTTCCCAATGGAATACAATGTGTGAAATCACCAAGACCTACATTCTCCCCACAGCCTTTCTGTTTGCCTTGACTTCCCTCTTTGCTATATAAGAGTGGTTCTCCACTGCCTTCTATCAGTCAATTCTCATTATTCTTATACTACAGGCTCAAGAGCTGACTTGCAGAAGGGACACTGCCCTGTGAAGCATTGCAGAAGCCCACGTGCAGAGCAGAGTCTAATTTCTCATGCATTACATTGGAGCACAGTTCTTGCTCAACTCATTTGTGCTGTTACACTGCTCATAAGAAGTAGTGGTGATGAGATAACTGATAGCTTTGACCCACATTCACAAAGTGCTCCAGGTGCTTCTGCACAGGACAAGGTACAAATAATTTGCAACTACTTTTTTTCAGAATGAAGACCAGAGGGAAAAAAACACCAAATCTGAGTGACAAGGTTTTGATGTGCCCTAAAAGTAGGAAATTACACTGGAGCTGACATTTCTGTGATACTAGGGCTAGCTACTTGCTCTCCCTGAGTACTACATACCGTGACTAAACTGCAAAATAAACAGAATCATATGCAGCAATGCAGAACATAATATGAAACCGTAAGGACAACAAAGTCGTGACAACCTTTCATTAGGCCTGGCTTCTATTATGATATGTTCATCCAGCACAATCTGCTATTTCCAGCAGTGGCCAAGGACAGGTGCTTTGCTGAAAAACAGCATGGTGCCCCTTGCAGGCCTGACTAGTCCTGACAGACACAAAATTGTGTCAGTGAGGGCCACTGGATTTCTGCTGCTACAAAGATACTGAGCCATCCATGATATATAGCTGTGCCCAGCATTTGTCACACCACTTATCATTGCAAGGCATTGGTGCTACTACTACTTTAAAAAAAAAAAAAAAAGATAATTCCTCCCCATTTCAAGTGCAGACTTCTGTAAAATCTGCATGACCATGACAATACCTCCTACAGTCTGAATTTCAGCTGAATAATCAGTCTTGGTAGAAAGCATAATACTCCAGAAGCTCTCTACATTTCTGACTGGTGGCAAGAGACAATAAACTTCAGGATATGGTATTAGTACATGACCACAGTACTATAACGCAGCTCAGTTTCAGTGAGTTCTCAACCAATACTTTTATAACCCCAAGGCTTGAAGATCTCCTCTGCTCTAAAGATCAGTTTTCTGGACTGATACTTTGTGTACTGCTGTAAGTCACTATGTATTACTACTTTGAGTTAACTAGCTTGAAAACTGCCCTTGGGGAAAGTTCACATACACCTTAGCTCATATTAAAGATTCTTCACCGAAAGTTGGAAAAGGCAAAGCTCTAATCACAAACAAAGAACATCCTTGGCTCTTGTGAAACAAGCATAGGATCTCACACATATAAATATACACTTAAGAAATCATTGACAGATATGCAGATTTAAATTGGAAAAAATTAAAAGCAGACTCACGATTTTAGAAACGTTGCATCTTTCAGGCAAATCTGCAATGAAAGAAAATGAACCATGATTTATGATTTAAGTAAACACACCAGTTAAGAAAGAGAGCATTTTTTTTGTCTACTTGCAAACTATGGTGAAGTGGAGCAGAGTGGAATGAAGGCACTTACTGCCTGAGGAAAATAATGTGACAGCTACATTGCACCTTCAGCATGTCATGGTTTAACACCAGTCATCAATGAAGCACCACGGAGCCACTCACTCACACTCTCCCCAGGGGAAGGGGGGAGAGAGTTGGAAGGGTACAAAAGAAACAACTTGAGCCCTCCTTTTCAAGCGACAGAAACATCACGTACCTCGTAGGTTGTCAAAAGTGCACGGAAGTGAGAGTTCTCTTTCAGGTTCTCCTGCAGTTTGGGTCGCTCTTCCTTGTTGCCTACGTATGTTACGAAAGAAAGACCTGGAGCAAACCTGTTGTTAAGAGAGAGACCAAACCCAGTGAGCCCAGTTAAGTCTTTTCATATGCTTTTGACCCTGTACCCCATTATCAAACACAGGTACTGCATAGATGAGAACTGCTATCCTATCCAAACACCCTACCCTCCTGTGAGATGTGGCTGCATCTCTGCTTTTGAATCTCACCCCTTCATGACTAATTTGCACCTCAGGTTGGCACCTCAGCTGTGGTTCTGGTTTGGACAAGTCCCAAGCGAAACTGCATTCTCCTAGGTATAAGAGTACAAAGGAGATGACTGAAAACCAGTCTCATGGCCCATCTGCTATTCTGAACTGAAAAAGGCTCCAGAGAAGCAGGTAAATGAATACAGTTTGCCCAGGTGAGACCAAAGAATGGGCCTAAATCATGCTAAAATAAAGGCAAACAATGTCTGCAGCAAACAGGTCCAAGTCAGGGCCTCAGAAATATATTGTCTTAGTCAAAATGCAGATAAAACCAGTTCCATGGAGAAACAGTTGGGACTATAAAATTCTTCCTCATTTAATCCCACCACTGTTATTTACCCCATATTCCTTCTGGATAGCTGCTCATTGCTATTTATGAAGGGATGCACTTTCCTCCAACTATATTAGCCACCGGTCTATCCAAATCAGGCCAGCTCACTTCAGAATGTAACCTGGATGACTTCAGATGCTGAGAGACACCATCGCCCTACAGCCACATAGACTGACTTCTATTCTAATTTTTAATTTCCTGCCCTCCTTTTTAAAAGGAATCTTTGGGCTCCAGATGTAAAATGCACATACTCCAGGCACAGCAGATAAGCCATCAGCACAGCCACTGCACCCCAGTGAAGACAGGCTGCATGCACAGATGTAATGTATTTTACGTGCATATGTGAACATGCCCCCCAACTTGGGTCTTACCTTTCATCATACAGAATCCTGGCTGTCTTCAGCAGATTTTGCCTAAGAGAGGCTGAGCATGGAGGGTTACAATTCAATAAAAAGCAAGGAGCTACTGGAAGCATTTGGACTGAAAGCCAGCCAATACTATAGGATGGAAGAATTCATGTATAGCACAGTATTGTAAAGACTATGCATTAGCTGCATAGTCTGCATTGATTAGTTGATTTAGTAGCAGCTTCCCTTTTTATTTTTTATCCCTTTGAAAGGATAAAAAGAGAATGTTGGAGTGAGCACATTTGAAAACAATCCTTGTAACTTGCTGAGCAAGAATGAGCCAGACAATTGTTGAAACTTACCTCTCCAGTTCCTCCTTCCAGTTGCTCAGAACAGACAGAGGACAAAGTATCAGAAATCTCTCTTTGTTGGCTAATTTTTTTGTCAAATAAAGAAGTAGTGAAATAGTCTAGAAGGCAAGGAAAATATGGTTTTTTATAACAAGGGAAGGGTTCAACGCAATAGCCTAAATCTACATAAGCTGTCTCCTTGTTGAGCTTTGCAGCTAGTTCCCCCAGGTTCTATAGCACAAACCAGAAATAACAGTTATCAAGTGGGATCCACAATCAATGACAAAAAGGCTTAATTCAGGCTTCAATACATGATCTCAATATATGGAGCCCCTTTCCAAAACCTTTCTCCCACAGTCACTAAAGAGAAGATCCACCATGCATCTAAAACTACCAGTTTGTTATTTAAGACCCACTGAACAAAACCAGCTGAACCAAAGCACAATCATTTTCCAACAAAAACCTACTGAACAACTTGTTAAAAAAAAAAATGAAAAAAATTACACTTAAAAATTTTAATCCATGTGTTGACAAACTTAAAAATCATCTTGGTGCAGGTGCATCAAAAGGACACAATTGTCCCTCTACTGGATGTGTATTGTGCCTTCAACTCTGTGCACTATGAATTACCCATTAAGGTGTTTGAATAAAATGACCACTCATGTTTTTACAAAACTTTGAAACCTTTTTTAGAGCGTTACTCAGGATTTAACTCAGAGCTTGTTATAAGTGGTTAAGGAATGAAAGAGACAATGAGTTCTCTTGTTTAAGTATGGAGTTCAGAATGGGACTGCTTAACCGCGTAATCAATAGGGTGCTTTTGATTTTTCATTCTGTGGAAAAAGTTAGGCAAAGATTATTTTCCAGAAGAAAACATACCTGACAAGTCTTCCCAAGACCCATTTCATCGCCCAGGATACAGCCATGCTGGACTTCACAACATTTCACCAGCCAGTTTACACCTTCTACTTGATAGGGACGAAGCTTAATGCCTGGAAATAAAAGTGATTTGTTAAATTTATGTGTCATCCAATACACTGTACACAGTTATACCTTGAAGCTACCAGAAACAGGTTCTGACCAGAGCAGGCCTTGCCAAATATCTGCCTTAAAGGAAATGCACACCAGCTTTCAGCAGAAGCTGGTTTACCCTCCTAGAGAGCAGACACCAGTGTTTACAGCAATTCCATTAAATTAAACCTTATTCAGGAACTTGTACACACAAAAATGCCCCAAGTAATTACAAAGGCCTGTAGAAGGAACGTGATCTAATAATTAGGCTGCTACTTTGCATTCCTAAAAGACAGCTTGATTTTCAGCTTCAGCCACTTAAATATCTAAGTACTAGATCCAGGGTCAGGCTTCAGGGTACTGAAAATATAACAATCTACTGTTGTATAACAATAATTTCTCAGCATTTTTCAGCTTTCCTGAACTTAACTCAGGTGGGTCAGTGTAGCTTCTACCACCATTGCAATCCTTATTATGGGGCACAATCTGTTAAAACAAATACATAACAAGCCAAGTAGGACTTCTCAAGATCTTTCCTCATAGCTGGACTCAAGTGCTGAGTATTGTGCCATTGTTGTCCTTTCCTCCCTGAGAAAATGTGCACGCTGAGTGCATGAGGTAACTCAGCAGCCCGCAGGATACACAAACCCAAAGGAGCATGGGGATTGACTTCCGGACTCTCCACAGTTAAGGAAAATGTGTGGGCAGGATGGATAGCACGGACGCTCCTCTTTCATATCTTACCCTTCAGGCAGTGGAAATCACTTTAATTCATGCTCAACATCAGCCCATTTCAAGGCCGCTGAACAGGACAATCCCAGCTGATCTTAGAGCTTAACAAGGCTGTGCTGAGGCACTGGAGGGCTTAGAGCCGGGCTCAGCCCCTGGCCACAAAGCCAAGGAGGGAGTGACTGCAGCATCTGGGGAAGATCACAGGGATCAGCGAGTATGGCAGCAATGCCATCTCTACGGCAGCAATGCCATCTCTCCAGCACAGCAATGTCATCTCTGCGGCAGCAATGCCATCTCTACAGCAGCAATGCCATCTCTGCGGCCGCAATGCCATATCTATGGCAGCAATGCCATCTCTCCAGCAGCAGCAATGCCATCTCTACGGCAGCAATGCCATCCCTCCAGCAGCAACTGCAGCTCACTTTCACGGGCCTGGGAGCCACTTTATTTACACCTTTATTTATTTCGGGCCTGAGGGCTGTTCACAGAGCCCAGACCACTACGGCTGAGAGAACTGGGATGGTTCAGCCTGGAAAAAAAGGCTTTGGGGTGACCTAATTGCGGCCTTGCAGCACCCAAAGGGAACTTACAGAAAAGATCAGGCAAGTCTTGTGTACATGAGCATATAGTGACAGGACAAGAGAGAGTTGGTTCAGACTGAGAGTAGTTTAGAGTAGATATTCGGAAAGCCTTTTTCACTGTGCGGGTGGTGAGGACTGTAAGAGGCTGCCCACTGCAGCTGGGGATGCCCCATCCCTGGCGGTGTCCAGGGCCAGGCTGGATGGGGCTCCGGTCCAGCTGAAGCTGTGCCTGCCCTCGGCAAGGGGGGTGGCACCAGGTGATCCCCGAGGTCCCTTTCCCGCCCAGCCCATTAATGGCCCCGTGCGCGGGCAGCGCTGGGCCCGTCCCTTCTGCCCCTCCATGCTCTGACAGGCCGCGCTGCCCCCCGGCCCTCCCGGCCCCCCGAGCCCCCCCAGCCCCCCGGCCCGCTGACCTCTCAGCCCCCAGCGCCACAGGTCCGCCTCCTGCAGGCCCGGGCCGCGCTCCGGGGCCGCGCCGGGGCCGCGCTCCGCCCGCACCCAGCGGGCCATGCCGGGGCGGGATGGGCCGGGGCTGGGGCGGGGCACGGCCGAGCACCGCCCCGGCAGCGGCAGCGGCAGGGCCGGACGGGAGGGCGGACATGGAGCCGGTGCTGCTGGTGCTGGTGGTGCTGGTGCCTTCGGCGGCCGCCGCCGCCTACCTGTGCTGCGGGCGGCGCCACACGGGCAGCGCGGCCAGCACGGTGCTGCGCCGGGAGCCGCGCCGGGCCGCGCCGGGCCGCCCGCCCCGCGACACCGTGAGCGCCGGGGGAACGGGAGCGGGAGCGGGAGTGGGATTGGGAATGGGATTGGGAGTGGGGAGGAGCGGGGGGAACCGGGAGCGCCGCTCACCCCTGTGTCGCCTCCTCTCCGCAGTGGGCCCCGCGGCTGTGCGGCGCCGGGCTGCGCCTCTTCGTCCATGTGGCCAACACGGTGAGTCGGGGCCGCACGGACGGGCGGCAGAGCCCCGGGCTGGGGGCGTATCGGGGGTGCAACCCGGGCCCGTCGGGGCGGTAAAACCCGGGATCTTCGGGGAGTGAAACCCGGGCCCGTCGTGGGGTGAAACCCGGGCTCGTCTGACAGGTGAAACCCGCCCTGTCTGCGGGGCCGGGGCTCCGTGCCCGCCCTGTCCCCCAGGTACGATGCCGCGGGCCCCGGGAGCGCCCACCTTGGGCCGAGGGTGTCAGGGGTGCCCTTGGGTGCGCAGAGCCCGGAGCCGGCATCACACGGCAGGTACAGCTGCCCTGCCAGCAGCTTCCCTCGGGCGCGCAGGGGGTCGGGCCCTCCTGCCCCCCGAGTCGGGGTTTGGGGAGGGTGCTGGAGCAGCTGTCCCCACCAGGTGCTCCCCTCGGTGGGCTCTGGCGTGTTTGGGAGCCCGAGGGTTCATCCCTGCTGTGGCAGGTGCGGGGGACGGGAGTGAGGGCTGAGAAGAGCCTGGCAGCATCTCCTGCCGGAAAACAGGTGGATTTTGTTGCTGCTGCTTGGCCTTTCTCTTTTCAGCCAGCATCAAGGTAGGCAGGGAAGTTTGGTTTCAGCACTGTGACCTGCTACAGAGCTTGGTGTCCAGCTGGGCATAGAATGAAAGCTAGGGATGGGCTGTGTTTATTTGTGGGAATACCTTATGAGTGGCTTTGTCCAAGTTAAAGCAACCAAAATACTTTGTTAACCTTTGCTTTTTGGGTGCTTGATGCATAGCAAAGGGTTTGCTTCCTTTCCTGACGTCTCCCTTAGAGGGGGATGCAAGATTCTCAATCTCATGCAGGATTGTTCTGTGTTAGATTAGATGTAGATTAGGAGCAATGCATTTTCAAAAAAGAGGCTGTAATTCTTATGCAATGCGTGAGGTAATATACCACTTTGTGGATCTAGCAGTGTGAGCCTTGCATCAGACTTGTGCTGTATTTGTACATCCCATAACATGTTTATGAAGTCCATTGTTGAGCTATCAAGACAGGCTGGAACAAGGCTGGTCTCTTTGGGACCGCTGATGCTTCTACACTGGGAATCAGAGCACTCAAAGAGTGTTTTCAGCTGTCTGCTACCACAGAGTCTCTAAGTTTCTCATGCTTTTCCAAGTTGACTCATTTTATTGCAGGAACCAGTTGAGAGACAGGAAAGATCCTAAGAGTGTGATAAATAACATAATAAGCTTCTACCTTATCTGATGTTTGCATAGTCTGTGCAACATGAGGAAAACACGGGAGCTATATAGATGCTTCTTAACAGTTTGCAGCCTGCAGATGCAAGCTTTTCATGCCAAGTCAGAGAAAGACAAAGGCAGGAGAGCCAGAAGAATACACTCTCTATATAAATATGAGAAGTGGGGGGAAAGCATTTCAGGCAGTTTTTGTGGCATGAAATACAAGTGTTTGTGCTGTTTCTTTACTGCTTAGTATTGCATACTCTCTAGTGTGCTCCGAGCCTGCAGCAATCATGAGCGTACTCAGCATTCCTTGTCTAGTGAAGAAGGTGTTCAGGTCAAAGTTGCTGCTAACCAAAATTTCTGCGTACTTTTTTCTAGGCTTTTGGACAGATCTTCTTACTGCCGCTTTTGATGAGGTAAGAGTGGGGAGTATTCTCCCTCTCTTTTTGTTCAGGAACTGTTTTCAAGTGTACATTGTACTAAGACCCACTCAGGTAAGAGCTGTCAGGAACCCCAGGCTCACGCTGGGTTCACATAGTTTGCCCATCATTGGAAGAATCATCTGTGCAGATCCCAGGATGCTAAATTTTATTTGGAATATGGGCTTTTTGAGTGAATCAAACCCAAAATGTCACTGCTGTTATACAGCAGATCATTCCTGGACATCTGTGACAGGGTCTTGATTTCCTTGCTTTACATGTTTCAAGCCATGGATTTTTGCTGCGATATGTGTTTTATTTGATTGCAAAAAAACTACGTTGAAGCGGGTCATGGAAAAGTCTGAAGAGGTACTTGTTTTAACAGGATTACTGGTTGAATGTATGGCTTATACTACTTTTTATTTTCCTCTTCATTCCTGTCTTTATTGGTCTGTGTATGATGTGTCTAATTAAAGCGTATCGAAAAATTTCACCATTTTTTTCCCCATCTTGGGTTTACAGAGTCTGGCTGGCCTTATGTCAAGAGGTAGGAGGCTTTGTTAAGCAAGCAGAACAAACTTGATGCTGCCTGTAGGAAAGATGTAAGATTAGCTTGTAGCTGTTGAAACTGTTGTAGCTCCCTGCTGAGAAAGCAGACTGCTAAGACAAAATGTTCTTGGGTAAGGGTCCTTCTGAACAGTCTGAAAAATTAGTCATGGTAGAGATTGCAGACTCTGGCAGAGACTTTCTCTCTTTCAGACTGAACAACTTCTCACTTATGCGTTCACTTGACATTCATGAAGACCCCACGTTTATCCCAGAGGTTGCTGCAGAGGTTACAGAAGACAAGTCTGAGGCTAAAAGCACTTCAGATGTTATCGAGGAGCTGATAGATGCAAGGTCAGTGTGTGTTGTGTAAGAGAGAAGTAGAAGAACATGTGTTGTCACTGTTATATTAGTGAGAAGCTGTCATTGTCCATAATTTAGATTAATTTTTTTTTCCATGCCCAGCCACTTTACTAAACAAATAGTGCTGTCAGTCATCTTTCCTTTTGCAACTTAGAAATCACCAGTAATTACAAGCAATGTGAAAATTCTCTGAGCTTCAGGGAGTCTGCCTGTTGGGGAGAGACCTAGTTCTGCCCTTGCCAGTGCTCTGGTTGCACTATTAGAGCAGATACACTTAGTGATTGGGTAACCAGTGTATAGAAGATCCCTTTAAGTGAGTTTGCAGGTGTGCTGTTTCTTGCCTCCGAGGAATCTCAAAGAGAACACTGGGGTTATATGGACAGGAGAAGGAACACAGGTTTTAAACAAAATGGTGCACAAGAAATTAGCTTTGCTAGTGAGTGATGAGAAATGGTCTGTTGCTTAAGTGCTAGAGCAATCTGGTTTTTAAGCAGTTTGTCGATGTGTATCCTTGTGTGTGCTGCATATGCCTTTTCCCACTCTGACACCACACACTGTATGTGCTGCTGGCTGTCTGTGTTGAACTGTGACAGAGGTCCTGGGAGTAGGTTTACAAGTATATTTTGGCTAGTCTGTAATGTTGCCGTGGTGAGTAGCAAATGTAAACCTGGAATACATTTTGAACAGTTTGATGGCTGCTGTCTTTCAGTAGAAATATGAAGCAACTAGAACATACTGGCAATACTGATCCCTTATTTCTGTGGCACCCTTAGTATGCCTGCTGGCTGGCACGTGTGCAAGGAGTCTGATGGAGTGTTAGCTGCTGTGCATGGGCCAGCAGTCCAAACAGTGTGCTGTGAGTGATGCCCAAACATGCATTGCATGGTGATACTGAAGTCTATAGGTCTAAAGAGAGGTGGCTTTGATAGTTCACTGTTACCCCTTTAATCCCTTCTTTGCAGATCTGATTCTTCTAGGAATGGGTTTAGCTTCAAAGGGATCAAAGACTATCTGGAGTGCTACAGGTAGGTGAAATTATGGTCTGGAAACAGCCTGTCCTGCATGTTCACTTGCTGTGGGTTGCTACTGTTCAACAAGGTTTTATGTATCTCTTAGTTAGCATTGTCCTTGAGGTGCCACTGGTTATCATCACTCCCTGCTGTTCTTTCCCTTTAGTAGAATAATGAAGGAAAGTCAGCTTGGAGAGCTGGCACAACTTTACAAGCCCTGCAAGGATATTTAAATGCCGTTTTCTTTGGCTTATTGTCAGTCTTCTCTGAGAAAGATTTCTACATACCTTGTTTGCTCAAACATGAGTGAGAAACAGATGAAGGTTCGTTTGGATTATGCGAGTTGCACAAACTATGGGTCTCTGATGAATCCCTTGGTTCCCCAGATCTTTGTGCTCCTCTGAGCATGGCACCCAGTTAACATGTCCAGCTGAGAAAGGGCTGAAAGCACACTCTTAAGATTCTGTGAGCTGTTGGCTGCTTGGTAATTCCTGGTTGCCTCTGGGACATGTGCCAGATGTGGTAGGCTCAGATAAATCTTGTGCTCCTGGCACTTGTTCTTCAAGGAACACCTCTGCCACCAGGCTGTGGCCTTGGAGCAGAAGGCTGACATTGCAGTCTGATGTTACAGTTGCATCCTGACTGCGAGGCTTTTATGTCAGCCAGAGACAGGTGTGATTGTGGTGTAACACAGCGTTTTGCCAGGAGGGAGGGAAGCCTGTTTCTTAAAGGTGAGTTATGGCAGTAGTACTGGGACCTCCTTTTCTGTAATGGGAGGCCAGTATAAAGGGGCCTGGCCTCTTGGTCTTACCTCATGATAACTGGGAGTTTCACAACTTCAAGCTTTCAGAAGCTTGAGGACTCTCTGTAAAGCTCTCACTTGTTCATTCCTGTTTATCTGGTGCTTCAGGAATATCTGGGTAACTCTGCTAACTCTTGCCCCTACCCTAAGGGCAGGGGGCATGCTGTGTAGGCAAGTTCTCCCCTTAAGGAAGGGAATCTCTTGTCTTGATGATGTCAACTGTGTTGAAATCATCACTGCACAGAGATTCTTACTAGTTCTTGTTTACACGTGTGACAATGGCCACGTTGGTGCATGGGAGACAAACCTTCTGTGTAGGTGTAGTGTGGGGAGGTCTTGTAACAAGGTCCCAACTTCTTCTGTCCTGTAGGAATGGAAAGCTGACTCCATCTCAGGTAGCCAAGAACATCATTGCCGTGCTGGAGGACTGCGACAAATCCACACCCCCACTCAGAGCAATAGTGCAATGGGACCAGGAGCAAATAATGCTGGTAATGCCTGCCTCTGGTAGGAAAGGGGCTACCCCAAGAACAGTAGTATCCATTGGAAGGGGCAGAGGCTCTTCTGCTAATATATTGCACAGCAAAATAAGTATATTTTTCCTTCCTCTGTGTTTAGAGGACTACAAACAGTTTTGCTTGCCTTCCTGCAATGAGAGGTAGTATAAAAGCAATCTATTTCCTGCTGGATGACTATGTTTATAACAGGACCTCTGTGCTTATGTGGCATCCATTAGCGTAGATGCTTCCAAGTAGGAGTTTCCCATGAGCATATGGCAGAAGAAAGAAACTTTGATAGTTTGGCTTAGTAAAAACCTGAAAAAGTCATTTTTGGTATCCATTCTGATAGTGGTGATAACCTTCAGCTCAGCTAAATATATATAACACATGCTGATTTCTTGTTCTGTGCAGATGGCTGAGGCCTCCACTGCTCGTTACAGGAATAAATGTACCCTGTCTTATCTGGATGGCATCCCAGTGTGTCTGAAAGAAGAGTTCAAAGTGGTGAGTTTCCTTGTCTAGCTGCCAGTTCATGCTGCAGGTGGTCAACCTGGACAACTCCCTGCAACAAGGTTTTAAGGCCAACTCCTCAGCAGAAGCCTGAGAATATGTTTGTAATAAGGGGTAGTATGTGGGGTTGCAATGAGTATGATTAACAAGTTTTGCAAGGTGAAGACAGATCTTGCATACGGCAGACGTGTTCCATATCGTGTACTAATCTTTTTAATCCATGGGGAGTAGAGGGTGGGTGTGGGAAGTAGTCTCTCTTATGATGAAATGAGAATGTATAAAAGCATCTGTAGCAGTGGGTGTAACTGGCTGTATTTCTCAGGCATTGACTCTGCACCACTGGCAAAGCATCCCTCTCTCCTTACCTTAAAATACATCTGTCAGAAATAGGCAAGTTACTTTGAAAATCCCTGCTGATGGATTTTTACCTGTGGCCTAGCAACAGGTTATCCCAGTAAACACTCCTGGCCTTGCCGTCCGGCTGTCCTAGGCTCTGCAGAGACCTACACATAGGTTGGGAGTCCTCTTTGTGTACAGATTATTCTACTGCTGCCTCAAAGTGAAGAGTTCCTGGCATACCCTGAAAATAAGTCCATCTGGTACCTTGCAGTTTGACTAATCTTGCTGCCTTGCTTCAAAGCACTTCAAAGCAGATCTGAATTGCTATGGCTCTGTCAGTAGAAAAATGGAAAACAAGAGCTGTGTGCTGTGGGGCCAAGGTGATTGTTCTGCAGCCTCTGGGTGTAGCAATAGCATTGCTGCAGGGAGGCACATTTTGTGACTATCTACATGTTTCTGCTCTTCTGTATCTCAGTATGAAAATGACTCCTCCACATGAGAGGAGGACCAAATATTGCATGGTTAGGTGTCCCTTTTAACAGAAACCAACACAGAGTAAGTTAAAGAGTGATGCTTCCTAGCCCTTACCTCCACGGGTCCTAATGTCTGGGGTCTATTGTGTTGAAGTGTGCATGTGCATGGGTTTTATATGTGTGTTTGCACTGTGCCAGGGTTTTAGAATGAATAATAAGGTGTCTTCTTTCGAAGGTACCTTACCATCACCGAGTGGGAACAGTGTATCTTGGGACAGAGCCAGAAACAGAAGATGCTACTGTGGCCAAGAAGTTGCGTGAAGCAGGGGCAATCATTATTGGTGTCTCAAACATGCATGAACTAGGAACTGGAACAACTGGATGCAACCCTAATAGGTAAAAATCCCTTTCCTCGCTCTTCCCCCAGTAGAGAAATACCTGTAAGCCTGTCCAGAACTGGTAGGGGTACAAAAATAAGGGCAAGCATGTGGGAATAAAACTGATGGAAGCACCCTGTGCAGAGAGATCCCTGGGGGCATGAAAACCCAGCATTGTAGGTTTGAGAGTCAGAGTAGCTGTGGAAGCCTGAAGGCTCCTGAAACCAAAGGAAGGAGAGGATATGAGTGTTGTCTGCTGAGTAAGGAGCTTGGTTTGTCAGGCCTTACAGGCCTGAAGGTGTGAATGTTTACAGGATGAGTTGTAGACAAAAGCCATGACAGAAAACAGTCATGTAATGCTTAGTCACACTAAGGCTGAAGGCCCAGAACAGTGAAAAAAAGGTGCAGTAGTCTCAGGAAAACATAGAATTTTTGTTTCCTAGGTATAACAGGTTCACTGGAATTTGCTTTAGTGTTGTGAATTCTTCAGCTATAGCCAAGATGAGAACTGCAATTCCAGAGCAGTGGTCCTCACAGCCTTGACAAGTCTTGTGTAGAGCCACGCTTCATGCATATGCAGCTGGAGCTGGATGGAACTAGGGCTCCCCCTCAGCTGCAACAGCATGCCAGGGCATTTCCTCACTCTATGAGGTTGGCTGGAGCCATTTGCCAGACCTCTTTGGTGTTTGGGGGCTGTGTTCAGACTAGAGACTTTGGGAGCTGCTGCTCTGGGATAAAGGGTAGAGCTGGGAATGATGACTTGCTTGTCTGTAAGGATTTCTGGCCACCAACTGCTCCACCTTTTGGAATTGTGTAATGCCCTGTGGCATGCAGCGATGGCACGCGGCCATAGCAGACAGAAGAGCTGGAATGGCACCTTTTCTCTTGCTTTGTGTCTGTCTCTTTGGGATTGGCTGCTTATGCTAACAAGAGATTGGACTCTTGAGGCAGAAGTCTTTTTTACATCCTGTTTTCTAGGGACTTCCTAGACTCTTCCTGAGATTACATGGTATCTCTTTACCAAGAGGTCAGAATCCCTGAGTGGTGTTTCGGGATCTTTTCCTGCCCTGTAGTGCACGCAGTCCTTCCTAAGAAAATACTAAACACTCTTTGCTTCAGGTACCACAAGATCCCTAGGAATCCCTACAAGCCTAACCACTTCACAGGAGGGAGCTCCAGTGGGTCAGCAGCAGCTGTGGCAGCAGGTAGGTGGTCCTACACGGAGCTCAGGGGTCGTGGGAGGAAGGTCCTGAGCGAAAGGACTTCAGGCATTTAGTTTTTATGAGGGGTTTTAGAGTCTGGAGGGAAATCCTAGCTAAATAGAGAGCTCTGTGTGCTGTCTTGGCTACAGCTGCTGGTAGAATGGACAGAGCAACATGATCACATCTCTGATCACAGGCAATGTGTGCATTTTTTGTAGGTCTCTGCCCAGTGGCTATTGGCACAGATGGAGGAGGCTCTGTGAGGATTCCTTCTTCGTTCTGTGGTGTGGTGGGGCTGAAAGGTAGAGCTCTTTAATCGTGGAGGGGATGTGTGTGTCTGGTTGGTGTTTCAGATATAATGGCACAAACAAGTCAGGCACAGTCCATTAATTCCTGTCAAGTAAAACTTGACAAGAGAAACTCTGGAGTGTAACACCCCAAGAGGCATGTGGGTTGGACTGGCAGCATGCAAGTATTCTCTGTGCTGGCTGTTGAACAGATGTTCAAAAACCCTAACTTACTTAGGTCAGATGCTAAACAAAACATGCATGCTGCTTTTCCTTTTTATCGACTTGCCCCTCCTCAGTATTCCTTCTTTGCTGGGAGGTGTTCCCAGCATGGTTGGTTATCTGTATTGATCTGGCAAAAAGTATCTCCACCTGTCATGGTTTACTATCACCCCAGTTATATGGAGAGGCTGATGCTGGTCAGATTTGTATCTGATAAGTTAAACCTGGTAATAGGCTTGTATGAAACCAGAATGGTTTCCCTCTTATCTCAGTGTTACAGGGAGTAGCAATGCAGTTTTTGCAGTACGAATTAATATAATCAAGGAAAATGTGCAGAGGACATAGGAAATGCACAGGACAACGTCTTCAGCATAAAACGTAGTGAGGAGGCAGGATTGTCACTTGGAAGAGATGCTGGCTTTTGTGAATAGTTTATCATTCTGAAGTATCTCAGCTGCTTCATCTGAGACCAGATACTCAGCCATTGCTCTCTTTCCATCCTTCACATGTGATCAACTTCACTAATCTTGATTCATCTGAGGAAGATGATGATGATGACAAAAATGTAACTGGTCAGAAAGGCGATACAAATACTTGCAGAAGGCAACTGGTGTTAGGCATGAAGTGCTAACTCACTGGTGATGTGAGATAATCCTGCTCCTGCATCTTCATCCTCCATACCTTAAATGCTGCTTCTGCAAATTTAAATACATATATTCCAAAATGTCCCTGCACATATTTCCCCTCAGCTAAATAATTTCTTAGAGGGGAAACCCGTTTTATTATTTATTGAATGCATCTGTTTCACTGATGAGACAGATCGTGGTCAGCAGAACTGAAGGATGAGTGACTGGGCCCTGAAACAGCAGACATAAAAGTGACTGGCAGAGTTATGTTGTTTACTGACTGGGTGCACCAGAGCCATCTGGTCAGCTTTTCCCAGTGTCTGGTGATACCCAGCTAACTGCCCTTTTCCTATTCTCTAGGTACATTTGGGCGCATCAGTTGTCATGGCAGCTTGCCACTCTCCTACTCCACAGTCAGTGTAGGTAAGAGGACTTCTGCTCCACTGCAGGGACCTTGCTGTGTGGTCTTCTCACAGGGGAGGCAATCTTTACCTACAGAAGACCTTGTGAGGAAGGTACTATTTATCTCTTGTCATAGTTATATAAGTGATCTGTCTTTTGCAGGCCCTATCTGTACCTCAGTGGCAGACGCAGCCATTGTTTACAGTATTCTTGCTGAGCCAGATCCACTCTATCCATATGGTGAGTGAGCCCTCTCCCTCCCTTAATCCAGATGCTCTGCCTTCCTAGAGGCATCCTAGATAAAAGGAGGAACTCTTCTTTATTCCCTGCAGGACTAAAACAGCCCAAAGCAACCCTATCTGATATGTGTGCTCCTGACCTGAAAGGCTTAAAACTGGGAGTGGACTGGACATTTTTTAAGGTGCCTATTCTATCTCTTTCTGCTGCTTTGCAAAATGAGATTTTAAAGGAATCCAGTGTACTCTTGCCTGTCATTATTAGAGCTTCTCATATTTAGTCCTGTAGTTGGAAGATAATATAGCCAGTGTGAAAACATGAACATGGATAGATTTTTTTTTTCCTAAGGCAGCCTTTTGAATGGGTCTCTTGGAGCCATGAGGAAAGGTAACATCTACAGTTGTTGGCAGTATTCTTCCTCATACTGCTGATTCCATTGGAAGCAATGCTTCTGAACAGACTACAAAAGGCAGTTACTTTAAAATCAAATGAAAATGAGTGTATCTGCTTGGTGACAATGCTGTAGCTGCTGGGTGTTATTTCATTGTGCCGATGTAGAAACTGGGCTTGCAAGCTGGTACTGCTTGGCAATTGTAATGCAACCCTACAAATGTGCTCAGGATTTCTTCCTTGGAGGTAAAAAAAAAGACTCTTACTGGCTCTGCCACAGTGCAAAGGAGGAATATCCTCTCCTCTGGAAAAGGTGATGTTTCCTTTTCCTTAGGGGTGTGACCTGCAAGCTGTTCTCTTGGAGCAGGTGGCCTAAGGAAGTCTTGGAGGGCTGTTTCACTACCATTAGGAACTGAAACAAGGAAAAGACTATGAGTATTGAAGTCCTGGTGAGTGTGCTCACCAAGAGAAGGGCAGTTACTAAAGTCTGCTTAGTTTTTTCCTCTTTTCTTTAGGCATGTGATGCTGAAGTCCTGTCCGTCTGTGAGAAAGGTAAAGAGGAAAAGTCTGTAAGTCTCTTATTCTGACTGATGTTGTGGTGTCACCTGGTGCTCCTTTTATGTATACATTAAAAACATCTCGCTTGAAGTCCTTAGAGACAGTTGCTTAAAGAGGTCTGGGTGGACAAACAGCAGTAGTTTTGTGTTGGGGAAACCCTCCTGACTGGCAAGGGTTAAAAAGCTCAGCAGTTGTAGGCTTGTCAGATTACAATGGAAGAATGCAGACCAGTGTGCTCAGCCTCTGTCTGTATAAAGACAGATCTGTGCTCAGCAATACTTACTCTGCAAGCTTTAATGGGAAAAGACTTTAAAGGGAGGGCCTTGTTTCACAATGTAATACTCAGTAGTAAGACAGTGCTCGGTCTTTGTGACTATCCAGTCCTCTGGCATTTCCTTGAAATCAGCCAAGTGATGCCTTTAGGGTGCCTTTGTCAGAGTTTAGACTAAGTAGAATTGACCCTGAAGAGTATTTGGGGGTGGGGGAAAACTCTACAATGCTTGGTATAGTAGTTGGTCTCGTGTGCATTGGAGCTGAGATAGTCCACAGTATTCAGGCTTTGCCTGGATTTTCTTCAGCCTCTTTATTTCCAAAGACACTCACACTTCTACATATATAGTGTTTTCTTAGGAGAGATGCACCACAGGCTAGTGAAATAGGCAAGCTTGGGTATTTATGAATAAGTTGGGGTCAAAGTAAGAAGAGACTTTTTTTTAGACTGCAAAAGTTTCACTTTAACTGAAGTTGTCATGTTCAGCCTTGCTAAAGTACATCAGGATTTAGTGACCCTGTACTGTAGACCTGGTATCTTGAGTACTCCCTGGGTTCTTCTACCATTGTGGTTGAGAAGAGGCCTTGAATGGAAATCTCATTATGCTAAATAATCACTTCATGCTGATAGAATAGGGGTCATGTGGACTGCTCAGGGAAACCTTGTCAGTCCACCTCTTTGGCTTCATTGAGGATGTGGAGGGAGAAGGTGAATTTGCCCTATAGTGGCTAAGTTAGGAACCTGCCTACAAGCCCCTACCCCTGCCCTGTTTGAATACTGAGATCTCATTAGGATGAAGGCTTTTACCTGCAAGAAGCAGCTGCAGCAGCCTGCGTGCCATGTGGTATGCTGAGGATGATACTTGCCATGGAATGTCCTATGGGATCTTTAATTTTGCAAGGGGTTGGAGATTTGCAGCCCCTATGTGAAGCCCGGTGAACTCAGGGATGCTGTCTGTGCTTTACCTGTTCTGTACACAGCGGTGAAGCACCTGCAGAGTTTGGGAGCCAGTGTGGTTGAAATCTCTCTTCCGGAGATGGAGGAAGTTCGAGTAGCACATGTAATCTGCATTCTCAGTGAGATGAGGGACTTCCTGCAACCTGACTTCAATAAACATTTCCAGGAAATGGTAAGTAGCAGCATCTTGGAGCACTGGCAGTAGTTGTCCTGGGCTGACACAGCACAAATACCATGTCAGTGAGAAACCTGAGGCTGTCCAGCTTCTTCTTCTTTGGCAAACTACCTGTTGAATGACTACTGATACAGAAGAGCAGACCTGGGAGAGAACTTCTGGGCTGTCACAATGCAGTTTCTCGCAAGCAGAGCCTTGATCACTCTTTTTCATTGCAGAATTTGGACACTCGGGCTAACCTGGCCTTGGCTTCCCAGTTCACAGCTCTGGATTATATTACGGTAAGGAACATATTGTGGTGAAGGCTGAAGGGAGGCACCCAGTGAAATTGTAAAGGTGGAGTAGAGGCTTCTTTTAACCTCCACATACATATGGGAAGATGTCATCCAGCTCTAACTGCCCCCTGCTGTGAAAGCATACTGAATGGTGGGGCACCACAGAGGACAGGCCATCTGTCCTGCATCTTGATTCCAGATTGCAGGAATGGTTCCTTCTTTTGCAAGGGCAGGGGCTCTGACTGGCACAGTCTCTCAACATCAAACATGAGCCTTGTGAACCAAGAGGTTGTGGTCAGACAGTATTCTCTCTGCTTGCAGGCAAATCGACAGAGAACTCGGAGCATGGGATTTTTGCGAGAGATCTTCAGCACTGTGAACTGTATCCTTACACCAGGTATTGGCAGTCTTGGCCAAAGAGCCAGTCCCCAACAGCTCTGTGGTGCCTTTTAAGAACAGTTACCCCGTTAACTTTCCCTCCTCAATTTTTAAGAGTATGACTTCTGTGCAGATACTTTGCTGTGCCTCAAGCCTTTAGAGGATAATGCAGTCTGGTTAGAAAGACTGTGGTGTATTTCTAAACTTACTGTCTGTATCTGTGGCAGCAATAAATTCCACCTTGGTGCTTGAGACAGGAGCTGCAGAGCCAGCACATATACACAGGAGGGACTGGACATCAACTTATGTATGCAGATGTTGTTGCTTTAAGTAGAAGCTAACTGCTTAATTCATAAATCCCAGCAACTTGCATGAGTTTGCATCACCACTGTGTATAAGACATGTGGCTTTAGTGAATTGAGCTGTTCCTTGAAGATTGCCCACTGTCTGACTCTTTTGCTCTTTAAGCACTGCATCAGGTTACCCAAAGAGCCTGTGGAATCTTCACCCCTGGGAATATTTAAAATCCACTTGGACATGACCCTGGGCAACCTGTGCTAGCTGATCATTGTTGAGCCAGAAGTTAGACAGGATGGCTTCCTGAGGTCCCTTTCAGTTTCAGTCGTTTTGTGATTCCTCCACAGCTGTTCCTTCCACTGCCCCAAGAATTTGTGAATCTGACCTCTTGACTGGGAGCAGCGATATGTCCTTCACAGTCCGGTCCATGAGGTAAGAAGAGTGTTACTTGCTGTACAGAAACAAAAGTTTGGGAACAGCTGGAGACTAGCTGCACTAATTGAAGAGGCTCAGGCTGTAAGGCCAGAGAGATCAACCCCAGCTGCCTCTCCCAAAGAAGCATGAATGTGCTGCTGTCCCAAGGCAGGAATGCTGATGACAGGCTTTTTCCCCAGGTTCATGCAGCTTGGTAACTTCACTGGGATACCAGGAATTGTGGTCCCTGTTGGATATTCTACTGTTGGGCTTCCTATTAACCTCCAGGTGAGTACTGGCTTTTTGTGAAAATGAAATCCCCGTCTGGCTTTGCCCTGAACCGCTATAACCAGATTCCTGCTGTTCAACACAGCTCCCTTGAGGAGCTGGCAGGTACTAGAAGTAGTTTTAACTTGTGGGTGATTTGCCTCAGAGTAACTCACTCCCAAGGGCACAGGGATTCTTCAGATATCTTTGAGATAGATTTCTCTGTTTCCCGGTCTGCTTGCATTAGTACCCACTATTTGTCACTACTCTTTCCTCTCTTTTTCTTACTTCTCGTTTCCTTTAAGTCCTTTCCTCTTGAAACAGGTCTCATGTAATGGAAAGGTTCATGTCTTGCAACTGGAAGTCACACATCTTTTATGCCAAAATGCAATGTGGGGTTAAAGGGAAAAACATTTTATTTTGGTGCTGTCAGGGAGGTGGGAGGAAAATTATGTTTTCTGTTATGTATTTCAGGGCTTTCAAGTCTCTATATGTGATGATGCTACTTTTTTTCCCACCCTCCTTTCTCTCTCTGCCTCTCATCTTCTCCCAGGTTATGGCAAAATGGTGGGACGAAGCTGTTCTTCTGAGGATTGGCCTAAAGCTAGAGCAGTTCCGTTCGCAAACCAAAAAACCATCCATTTATTATGACATCCTCGCATGACAGTGACCAAGTTGGGGAACAAGTCTCTTTTTTCCCTAGTCTGACCTGACCAAGTATGAGAGTGGACTTGTTTTCAATGTTCATCTGAATAAGGCTTAGTAGCAGGCCCATTTGAGAAATGGGGACGAAACACTGATCTAAGCAGGCACTGATGATGAGCAGACATAATTTCTGCTCCCTGCTTGTTGGATGGCCCAGTTTATACTGAGGAGACCAACTTTGCTAGCTAGTTACTTGCTGTGTTTTTGCAGGAGAAGCTGCATCTATCTTCTACAATTACTTCCGATATAGGAGTCCTGTGTACAGATGAAAGACAATTGCATCTACAGGACTGCATGCATGTAGTTCATGCTACTGTACGTGGAAAGGTGCAATCTCTAGACCTTAAACCTTCTCATGGAACTCCTCCTGCTCCAGGATATAACAAAGGCCCTGTTTATGACAGGGAAAGGCAGCAAATAATGCCTATCTCCCTTGGAATGAGGAGGCTAACACACCTGCAAGTAGGTAGTGTTTTGGCCCTGTACTTAGTCCCTCAGAGCAAAACAGAAATCGCATAGCTGTGGAAGTGTCACTGGGCTTCTGTCTTTCATGCTGCCAGCAGTGTGAGGTCAGCCCAGCTGCTGCACACAGTATGGGTGTGCTCACTGCCTGAGAGTCCTGCTTACCTTCAGCCTTGTATGCAAGGGGAGTTAACACCAGAGAACAAACCCTCATTAACTCTGACCCAAAACCCTGGTTCAGGGCTATGGCTTTCTTTTGCACATCTATATTTCCCAAGCTAAGACTTAGCAAGTCTCTCTTCTCCTCCTGGTTACTTGAGTGTAAGCCTACTATCATGTAGATGTCCAAATGGAAGAAACTACTTGATAATGCAGTGAAATACTGTTTTAAGGGGAGCTGAGCCAGCTATTAGAAACAGATGCAATTTGCAGGGAAATACTACTGAGCTATTGCAGAAGTTGAGGCTGGATGCAAGACAGGAGTTGCACGAAGTCAAGTGCAGCAAAGAGCCTGCTCTAGATAGGATGCCAGTCTCCTCTTATCCCAAATGTACTTCCGAAAGTAATCAAGGTAAATTAAGACATGGATTACTATATAAAGCATGACATGGCTCTAAGCCACAGTATTGTGTTTTATTGAAAGACTCCTGGCTGTAGATTCCTGAGTACCTGTGTTCTGCCACCAGCACTAGAGCCACATGAAAGGAGAAAAGGCCTAGGAGTAACTAAACCTGAGCATTTGTGTTCATTTTGGGGTAGCTTGGGGTTAATGCTTAGAAGCATCTCCTGCTGCCTACCTTTATCAGGTATCCTGGGCTTGCTATCAGACTGCTGGAGCACCTGCCCTACAGACAGGAGCAGAGATCACTGTGTTCTTTTGTAGCTTGGAAAGAAAAAAGAAACAGAAAGTAGTTGCAGTTTCTCCCAAACTCAGTAGAGTTTGTTTTCTTTCTCCATACCTATCCACTGTTTAACCAGAGCTAGCACTTTACTAATGGCTGAAGTTAAGTCAGATTGCATTGCATTGCTCTCTCAATTACCTGAGTTAAAGCATCAACTCCTACCATCAGCTGTCACCAGCATCCACAGTTAAATTAATTACACGGTTGACACTTTTAATTCCTCTATGTGATACTGCCAAAAGTGTGGTTTTTTTCACTAGATTCTAGTACAGTTCAGCTTTATGAAGAACTGTTTAAAAGCAAAGTATTTCTGCCATTATTAATGGTAAGTTATTAAACATTACCAGCATACCTTAGAGTGAAACACTGCTGAAATGTACTGCTTAGCAATAAGGGAGTTGGTAAATATTTGACAAGAATAAATTTCTGCTAGGAACATTCAATGCTATTACTCCGGGGAGGAGAGATGGATGTCTAAAATACTCAATTACCATCCTGAGAGATGAAGCTATTTATTTCAAATCCATTCTGAAATTATTTACTACCCTAAAATTGTAATTTGAATGTTTAGTTCATTCCCTTGGCATAGAGAGGGAGCTCAAGTTGCTAGGAGGAGAGAGGCTAAAGTAAATAGTTTGCTATGTTTTAAAAATAATCCTTGCATCCTGCTAACAGTGGGAAGAAAGAATGGAGAGTTTTTACTGACTGACAGTAACTTAGTCACTCTTCACACACTACTTCCTGCCTTTGCCTAAACATATCTCATCAGTGCACATTTTCAATTCAAGACTTTCCTGATACTGAGGTTACCAAAATAAACTTTACTCATCTTGGTGAAAGGCCCCAATGTTTCCTTTTTTTTTTCCCCCTGGCTTTTAGCTTATCCAAATTCTAGAGCAGATCTGCTGTTCCTAATTAACAGCAGTTCTGTCCCCACGGTATGCAGAGGCAGGGCAGTTCTGTGAGCAAAGCAGACACAGTGACCACACACACAATCCTGTTGCTTCACATAGATATATGTATGGGTATAGATATACGGTATATACACATCGATTTTTTTTTTTTATATATATAAAATAACACCTTGTTTATAAAGCGACATTTAATTGCCACTGGTTCCCTTCCCGCCCCACAAAAACAATAGTATACAAAATATAAAATATTTTAAATATTTATAAACGCCGCAAGAAAAAAATAGAACTGTACGAAAATATTTTTTTTTTCTGAGGTTCCCTCCCTGCCCTGTGGGAAGAAAAAGAGAAAGGGTACACGTTTGGCCGGCTTAGTGTGCCTTGAGTCCATAGTTGTTAAGTGGGTAGGAGTATGCCCTGCCTAATACTATCCGGTCCCGGAGGAGCTTAAATAAGACATAATAATTGCAGAAAAGGATGAGGGCCATAGAGAGGGTGTGGTTCCACTTCTCTGAGCGCAGCAGGGAGTAGAGCTGGTAGCAGACCACACTGCCTTCGATAAGGATCAGCAGGTTGAGCAGCCGTAATGGACGATGGAAAAGGAACTGCAGGGAAACAGTTAAAAAGGACAGATTTCTGTAATGGGTTGCAGTTTTAAAGGGAGGGGGGAGGACTATGTACAACAATGCTGTCAGGCACCACTGAGCTACCAACCACTGCAGAGCAGAAGAAATGCTTGTACTCCAGCCACCACTAGCTGCTGACTTAAGGTAAAAAGTAAGCAGGTAAAAGCGGCATTTTGCTTGAGAAGGGGAGGACGGGTGAAATAACCAATTGGCCCTGCTGATACACTTTCCTGTTTCCCTGAACAACGTTAAACTGAACCCTCTTGGGAGTATGCCACTGCCTGATGGGAGAGCTATATCACCTTGGTGAGAAAGCACTGACAAGGCAGCTGTGGCTTCTATCTTTGCCCAGAGGTCTCTGTAGTAGAGGAAGCAAAAAGCCCCTCTGCTGCTAACGGGTGCTTTGTTTAGCAGCAACAGGCAGCACTGAACTCTGTCCTGCATGATCTGCTCTGCTGCAGCTATGTTTGAGCCAAGCCTCTCCTCCCTCCCACAGTCATAAGGCATCAAGTAAGAGAAGAGATACTTGCATAGAATCGGGCATGGGACACATCTGAAGGCACTGCTACGTTGTAAGGCCCAACTGCTTTATAGAGGCATCGGCTCCGTCGCACCAGAACTCCTTGTGGCCATATTGTGTTTTCTGACCAGCTGTGGGGAGAGAATGCCAGGGTGTTAGCATCTGTGCTCCCAGCTCCCTGGACAAGAGTTCACAGGAATGGACATCTTGAAAAATACCAAAGCCTCTGCCACAGGGACATGTCCTAGCTCCCACTGGATAAGCACAGAGAGGTGAACACAAGCCCATCAAATGGACTTGGAGTAATGTGAAAAAAATGGCTCCCAGTGCAACTTAGTCCACCTCCACCCCCTGCCCCTGCACAAGATACTCTCCACTGGCCATGAAGAATCTCAGCATTTCTTTTTGGGAAGGAGCCAGCAGTGACTGAAGGTGCTCAGCTCTCTAGAGGAGACACTTCTGTTTCCAGGGAACAGTAAGGCCAGTGGAGTTGCATGGGAAGTAGAGAAGTGTCCTCTAGATAAGCACTGGTGGTATTTGCTCCTCTACTAGAACCTCTTCTCAGCCCCTTGCTAGGCATGCCAGCCCATCCCCACACTCACATATGCTGTGGAGCATTGCTGTAGGAACCGTGTTCTAGTTTCTGCCACTTGCCGAGGTGGGCGGCTGACCTGTGGAGCAGGTCACAGTACTTGGGAGGCAGAAGCTGAGTGGTGAGCATGACAAAGGCATTGATCCACACCATGATCAGGTGTTCACAGGACCAGCGCATGTCGTAGTACTGGGTGCTCTGCAAAGAGACCAGACAAGAACTTAGCACCACGGTCACAAAACAGACAAAGGAATGACAGGGGACATACTGCTTGTGCATCCAGCAGACCCACACCACACATTACAGGCATGCGCTTTTGGACCGGTGATTTCAGAGGGTTACAGCTTAGGAAACACTCAAGACTCCCTTCTCCTTGACCTGAAGGAGAGAGGGCAGAGGATGATGCTGCAGCTGGTGCATTTCCTCCTCCAGCAGCAAATAACAAGGCAGTTTGCTTGCCACAGAACTGCCCCAGGAGCACCAATTGCACCAAGACTGCTACATGGATTGTGGAGCCCGGCCCATTTCTTCCCCAACTGGAGCTTGTTCAAGTTAGAAAAATGACAGATGAAAAAATACAACCCCCACACTGACAAGAGGTTCTTGGATTTAGCTTGCTAAGCATCCTAGTTGGCTCTAACAGGCTGACCACCAAAGCCTCTGATCCAAGCAGTCAAAAAGCCAGGATATTGGATCTGAGACAGGTAACAACAGGTTCCCTCCTCTAGGAAGAACACAGCTATCCATCTGCCTAGGACAGGGGGTGGGAGAAGGGGAGTTAGTAAGTGGGGTGATGGGACTAGAGGTGCATCACATTTATGGCAATACCTATCTGCCAACCAGGAGCAGTACTAGTGCACTCCGGATGCAGCCATGCTCCGCTATCCGGGCTGCCAAAGGGGAGACAGAGAAAAGGGGAATTAACCAGGAATCTGGCCTGGCAGCAATTCACACAGTCAGAAGGAGACGGCGGGCAGGGGCACAGAGAGAGCCAGACAACAGCTACCTTCACAAAACACAGTGGCAGGAATGCCACATAGTAGGCACTGAAGAGAGAGTTGAAGAGAACTTCCTTGATCCTGCGGTTGAAGTCTGCTTTTAGGCACTCCACCTCATTGCGTATGAGATCTGGGGAAAGGGGGCAGCTGTGGGTGGGGATAGACGTAGGATTATTGAACTGTTCTCTCAGGGATTCCCACAGAAGCGAGAGGAAATCTTTGACCAGGCTGCTGACAGCTGAAGCCCCATCATCTGCCACCTGGTCCTGTACCAAGTAACCACAGTCTGCGGGTAGAGGCTGTGCTCTGCTGTCCTGGTGGAAGCAGCACAGAGGGACGTAGACACCAAACCTGCCAAGAAAGAAAAAGCAATGGCTGAAATGACTGCCATCCCAGCAGGAAGCAGGGAGCACCTTCTCAACAGAAGCTGGCCCTTGAAAGTCACACCACATAGGAACCTTTGCTCCAGAAGCTAGTGGCCAACTCTTCTCCCCACTAAAAGGCCAGAGAAGCTTCTTTAAATCCCATTTGTGGAGCCAATGGTCCCAGTGGCTCAGTCTTCAAGTTGCAGTAAAGGTCCCTCATGCAAACAGCAAATGAGGCAATTTGCTTTATCAGCTCAGTGCCACCTTCTTGCACCATCCCCCAGCTACTCCTGCCTCCCTTTTAATTTATGTTGAGGAGACAGACTAAGCCAAGAGTCCTTGGTGGCTTCCCCTGGTTGGCTCGTGCCACTCCAAGCAGCCATGCTCCCCCTGCCCAGAAGGCACAAGATGGTGTCACTTACGGGTAGCCCAGGAAGAGAAGGTTGAGAACAGAATGGCTGCGGAAGAGGTTGACCAAAGTCCAGCAGAGCACCCATCCACAGAGGGTGAGCAGCACCAGGCGCACCATGTAGTGAATCACTGATGTCGCACCCACCTGAGAGGCCTGCAAATGGAGAAGAAACACCTAGCAGCCCTGTAATACAAGGGGTGTTAAAGAGATAAACACAAGATAAACACAAGGGGTGCCTATGGAGGAGGAGAAGGGAGAGGGGTGCCAGGAAGTACTGTAACAGGGATAGCTGCCCAGAAGCAGGAAACTGATTCTCTTACAAAGGTAAACACTTTTGATTTTATTAATGGTTGACAGAATCCAAATGATTCAAATAATCTCAAGTTGTGGGGCATGACTAAAATAGGGCCTTTAAAACAAAATTCAGAGCTGCAAAGTAGAAAAATATTTTTGCTCAAGTCCCTTATTGTTCTGGTAATAGTCCAGGAAAGCCTGAAAGACCTTTCCTCCTGGCTCTTTCCTTTAGAAGGATCAGGTCTCAGCATTCTGAAAGGTCACAGTTCTCAGCTGAGGGAAGAGAAAATGGTGCTCCTTGGCAATCCCCAAACCAGATTTCCACGACTCATTTCCATTGGATGTACAGGCTGCACTCTAGTGAAGAAGCATCACAGCAAGAAAGCTTGTTCCAGTCACCAGAAGGGAGAAAGAAATTGAACTACAAAAAGATTCTTCAGGGTTAGAGCCAATAGATGGGATGCAGAAGAACTTGCATGGAAGGTTTCAATGCAGAAATTTCAGTCTACGGGAAGTTTTACGGAGCACGTGAACATAAATGAAAATGGTAGGAATCAGATGAAAAGAGAATTTCAGAGATCCCATCTTCTCCATTCATCTATTCAACAGGACATGACTGTTCCTTTATTTTATTTACTTATTTTTCAATAAGTAAATTGCTTAGCCTATAGTTGTATTAACCATTTCAGTGGGCAAAACTGCCATTTTCCTCAAACTGACATTTTACAAAGGTCTATTTTGCCTGGTTCTGCTGTCAAAAACAGAGAAGGTCTAAAAATCTGGGGTGACATGACCAGAGTCTGAGTTATTGAGTAACTAGGACTAGAAAAGCAGTTCTATCAGCATTCCTATTTCACTTCAGTGTACTCAAGACATCCTACCTTTCCCCCTCTCATCTCCTGTTCGTTATTCCAGTCTTGGCTAACCTCCCTATTTGCCTTTTTGCCACCTGATTTGCAATTCTCTTGGGCACTTCTGTAGTACAAGATAGGGGGCTACACTATTGTGCCTGCAGAGGTAATAAGCAAGTGGGATCATTTAATCTCCTTTGAGTTGCAGAGGCAGCTGAGCTACGCAATACTACAGGACATGAACGGTCTTTAGGAGAAGTCTTCAAGGCAGAAGGGCACTACGAAAATCTTAGTCCTTCACACCCAGACTCTTCAGAGGGAAGAAGCTCTCCAACCTGCAGAACTTTCTCAGGCCAGGGACGATCATGTTCTGCAGTAAGTACTACAGGGAGGAGAGGGAACAGTGGGAATGTTACCTCAGAGATGAGGGCCCACACCAGCCTCCGCGCCAGCATCACTGTGATGAACGCCGCCAGGTGGTAGTCAATGAGGTGAAAATTCTGAAGGAGGAAAGAAAAAAGGTATTCACTGGGAAAAGGGACTCTGAAACCACCCAGATGGGGTGGAACTAGAAAGCTGGTTGTTGGAGAGTATGTTAGGACCTCATGTAAGTGTTCCCAAATCTCTCCATTAGGGATGTGAGAAAAGGGGTAAACATTAGTAACACAGGAATGTCTCCAGAAGCAAGATCTTTTGCACAGGGAGGCTCCTTTCCATGGAGAGATTTCCACAGAAAAAAAAACAAAAACCAAAAAACAAACCCACCCTTCAGGCAGGTATTTTTGGGATCAAAGGGACATCTAGGACCAGAATCCCACTACAGGGTTGCAGATTCTCCAGGGAAAAGCCCCTGAGCAACCAGAGCAAGGGCAGCCGAAACGGAGTACAGAGTGAGCACATCAGCTCGCTTTCCCTCTCGGTCTCAAAAATGGTCTGTAGCAACCAGTGCCCTGATGAAATGAGAAATGTCATCATCACAGGCCACAGATCTGTATTAGAAGTTTAATGGTTGTATCAAGTTAGATACAGCTCCTACAATTTTTCAGTGAAGTCATCAAATATATCCTGGCTAGAACAGTTAGCAGACTCTGAATACTGCTGTTTGGGACTTCAATGACATTTTGGGTAAAAACGAATGCTCGAGTTGTGATGGGAAAAAACAAACAACTGTTAAATCCTTCTGCGTAGGGAGCCCAAAACAGAACGCTTTTACTTCTAAGCAAGCTGTGTCCAGCACTGCAGAGCTGAGCTGGAAGCTGGTGACTGGAACACCAGCACCACCTGTCGGTACAGGTAACTGAGGAACCACCTCACGTTTCCAAGCAGCCTTAAGGACACGGTACCAGCTGCAGAGGCTACAGGTCACTGAAACTGAGGAGACTAGCTTTACATAACCTGAGGATCTGACCTCCTCCCCAGCTCTGCTGCTGACCTGCTGGGAAGTCCTAATGAAAACTTGCACATCTTCCTTCTCTCAGGCTCTGTTGATTCCATTGGGAAGGGGTACCCATGGTAGGAAACAGCTCCTGGAATCTCAACTCCATTTCAAACCCTAGGAGCTAGCTGGGCCACGCAAGTATCTGGAAGAAATTCCTCTGAAGGAGTCCTGCTGATTGCTGTCTCTCATCTGCCATGCATTTTCTCCCCTGTAAAATGGGGGATGACATGGCCTTGGCTGACAGGCATGCATGTGAACACCCATCCACTCCCTTAATGTCTAATGCTTGGTGATTCCTGGACTAAAGAAGCATGAAAAGAAGATGTACAATGAAAAAGCACAAGTGATGGCACTTGCTGGGGAACTCACCAGTGAGGTGCAGGAAGCAGGATGATTGTATGGGTACCACCAGACAGTCTTGTAGATGTTGATATACTGAATGAAGAGGGCTACCAGTAGGTAGATGAAGAACAGGAATTCAAAGAGAAGGCTCCCATCCAACGGCAGTTCAGGGATCCGACAGTGGCGCACAGGCTCTGGAGTAATCAGCGCTGTGATCGGAGGCGCAGAGAGGCTGACGGCACTACCATTCCTGAAGCAGATGGGTATCACTCACTTGGTAAACATTCTACATAATCTCTAACGTTTTCCAGGACAGAGAGTGCTTAAGGTGGTAAACTTGAAACTGGTCATTACTACAAGAAAGGTGACAGCAGTCTTGCATTCATATTTCTGACATGAGACCTGTGGTAAGCTCAGACAAAACCCCTACCAGCACTTTTCCTGGACAACTGATTGAGCTGTCAGAAGTGCTGTGACATGCCCCACAATAAACTTGTAGATTGAGGAGCAGAGGTACAGAGCAAAAATTTTTGAGTGCTCTGTGCTACACCAAGCACTTAATGTTGGCTCTTTCCACCCATCACCAGCACACTACAGTAGCACCCAGCCTCCTTCTCCAGTACTGCAAAGTGCCCGTTGCCTTTCTGCTCACAGTTCCTCTTTTAAAAAGAGGGGTAACTAAAAATGGAATGAAGTAGTTCATCCACGTCCTAAAGGCTGACTGCTCAAGTGTTCTCACACTTCCTTCTTTCCTAGCTTTCAGAGGAGGCTAGAACAACTAACAGCTCTGACAAGCTGAACTGAGGAAGTTCAGACATATCTATGGCATGTCTGTCTGAAAACAGGATAAGCAACACTCTCCAAGGACCCTGGGCACTGACTTTATGGTCTCAACAGTCACTTGCTCCTCAAAAACCTCAGACTGTGCCATCTCTCCCAGACTGGAAAATCTGTAAAAGCCAAAGCTACATGGCTTGGATCGCTCTAGTCTGTAAGAATGAACTTATACCAGGGCCTCTGCATGCAGTAAATAGCTTTTCTACTTTGTCAACTTTTCTATGGAAGGAGGCAACACTGGGCCCTTTCAGTTTTCATACCAAATATATGAATGAAACCCTAAATGTCACTGTGTGTTCCTGTTTCAGCCCCCAACTTCTCGAGAAAATGGAGATGATCTTTGCCAACTGTGAGAATTAGTTTCATCTCCAGCCAGCAGGTCCAAAACAGAATAAAGGCAAGCCCTTGCCCAGCCTTTCTGTTATGTGGGAGGAGTCACAGCTGTGCTCTGACATGTCACACTAATTCCCTGTGGCACTGCAAGCGAGAAAGAGAGACAAGGACTCATCATTTGCTAAGACTCACTGCTCTTGGGACCTGCTGCAGGAAAGACAAACGGAGCACTGTGCAATTTCCACCCCTGGCTGTTGTGACCACAGTGAGGAGTGAAGGGGAGTCAAGACCATTTCCACAATCCTCTCCATGGGGCTGGTTTTAATGCATGATGTCAAGAGAGGGGCCACAGAGGGCAACATGTGCCATAGCAGAGCTGAGAAGAAAAGCTGGAACAGAGGTTTGTCACACAGGACACGTTCCCTCTTGGATGAGCCATCTCCTAATACCACAGCAGAGGGCTCGCGATTGCCATCTCCCAGTTCCCTGCTTTCACCACAAAGCCACACTCCCACACAGAGTTCAGAGTGGATCAAGGCTCCTTGCTTCTACTGTCCTAGCCACAGGTGTCTCAACGCCCCTACCTTTGTCCTCACCTGTTTCTCAAACCAGTACCGTTTCCACAGCTCCCACCAACCAGCGTCTGGAGAGAAGGCAAAGCTGAACGGCTTAGCTGTTGCCGGCTGGGTCCCCTCCTTCCACCGGGCATGACCAGGAACCAGTCCACTTCCAGTGCCTCTGGCAGGCTGTGCCCTGAGACCCAGACAACGATCCAAAAGCCTTCCCAAGTCTGCAAAGGAGGCAGAAACATTACTTAAGCTGCAAACTGCTGTTCTTCTGGTTCACACCCCAGCCAAGCAAATTCATGCAAAAGGAAGTCACTCATACACTGTGGGACAACCATCACCACCCAAAACACTGTGCCATTTCAATGGCACCAGATCAGCTACTGTTTTCACACACACAATGAATACCACTGACACTGTGTCTTTAAAAAGGGATTGCTTAAATTAGCCATCGGTGACTGCTAGCACTTCCTGCTGGCTGGAAAGCACCATCGAGCATCTCCAGTGCTGGAGATGACACGGCTGTGTGTTTCATTTCAAAAGCAAGCCTGGGAAGAGCCCTTTCTATGTTGTGGTGGAGCTACTAGAGCTTCACAGGTATTTTTAACCATGCAGCACATTACTTGACAGGCTCTGATGCTGATAGGAATTTGGATACTCTCTGGCACAGCTCTAAACAGACAGACTGGTCTCTATGAAGGCAGCTGCATAGTTCAGCTCCCTTCTGTGCTAAGAAAGCCTGACATGAAGGTAAGAGGTCCATTTAAAAGTGGTTCCAGTTAGCAGAGTCGTGCAGCAAAACACACATGTATGCATGTACTTCAAATGCATGTATAGGCAATCACATAACACAGCCCTCAAAGGAAAAATAATTTATTAGTAAACTTGTAAATACCTCAAAGGAAAAATAATTTATTAGTAAACTTGTAAATATTTATTTTTAATGACGCATTTAAATCTGTCAGTTAGTTAACATGAACTAGTATGAGAGGCTGGACAACTCAGAATATCAATGACAATGGTGGATTCTTCTGGCAGAGCCTTTATGACTTCCTGTACAGTTTTGCTTTTAGTTCACTGGTCTCCCACATGACGCTGCAAGGATTTCGGCAGTCAGGTGAGTTTCTGATGGCTAGCAGACATAAGGGAGTGAGAGACTGAACTGGAGTGCAAACCTGCAAGTCACTCCAAGCACAGATGCTGTAAAGAAACAAGACACTGAGCAAGCATCTCACTACAAGGACTTTGCTGTCTTTGAGTCTGGAGACTAATTAGCTGCCCTTTTGAAAAAATATCATACCCAGAACCAACATAGGGTCCAAAAAAGCACCCCCACCTTCTGGAAAACTCTAGATCTAGGTTTGAAATCTGCAGATGGAACCTATCATCTATTTATAATTCAGTTATCACCTCCTTTAAAATCCTGAGAAACCACAGCTGGCAGAAATGCCAGGAAGTTTTCTCAATGAGTCACACCACTGTCACCATGAACACACTGTGCAGGAGAACTACTCTAAAAAACTCCCTCAAAGAATCATCCCTTTTATTAAAATTTCCCATCCTTCATCTCTGCTCCAATAATGAACTGTTGTGAACCAGTTTTCAACAAAAATCCAAGATGTTTCAAAAAATGAATGCTTTCCACATATCCACATGAAGATCACTTGCAAAAAAAAATAATTCCAAAACAAAACAGTAAAACCACACCAAAAAACAGAAATTCTGGAGAGTGAAAAAAAACCCCTCCAAATAGAAAAGGAGATGTGAAAATGCATGAAAGCAGAGCAAACATTGGACAATTTGGTTTTGGAGGAAAATAATGTGTTTTGGCAGACTTTAAAATGCTCATTATAATTCCAGTGACAACACAACAGAGAACTGAAGCCTTCCTTACCTTTCTTACCTTTCTAGTTAAAGCTTTCAGACAATTTTCTCTAGGATGCTCTGGGGTTTTATTTGGTAATATTTATATTTCAGGAATTAAATATAAACAGAAGAAAATTCTTCTGTATGCACAGGACAAGCAGGGGCATCAACAAAGCAGAATTCACTTAGGGCATCCAGACTTTTGATAAGCAGGTGAAGTGAAGGGAAAAATTGAGGAAAAAAACTGTAAGAAGGAACAAACTTGAAAGCCATTTTAAACCAAATTTAACTACTACAGTGACTGTGGAAGATAAAACAATTGGTCTGATTCAACCTACAGGATATTTATGATAATGGATGCAATATGTTGGTGGTCTAATTAGTGCTATTAACAGTGGAAGGTATTTTATGCCACATTCAATAATTAATGTAAATAATTTAACAGGTCTCATTAGTATCATCCCATTAGTATGCCTCACACACTCACCAGTAGAGACACTGGAACACTAAGGAATTGCACTTTCACCCTCTGGTTTTGCAAACCAGTAAAATGCAGGGTTTCTACCAGTAAAAAAGACTGCCTGTGGAAAGCAGCCATCCTTAACGTCAGTGCACAGATTTTAAATGCACTTGAATAAGCCCTTTCACAGTGATCCATGAACATATAGACTGGGCAGTTCCTCAAGCCAAGCTTTAAATAACTTTTACTTCACTGGAGTTAGATCAAATTAGGTAGGCGTCTGTTAGAGCAAAATCTGCCTAAGAACTATTCCTTTTTTGTTTGCTTCTGTTTTGTAAAACTAGGCACACAAAACTGAAGCTCCACAGATAAAGCCAAACAAAGCAGTGAGATTACAGATCAGTTCGACTCTAAGTCTGCTTTTTTTGGCCTTGAACCAATCAACAGCTCTCCTTTTTGAGGAGAGAGACATGGGGAAAAGCCTTTTTATACCTTTCAATTAATAAACAAAGGCATGATTATACTTCGAAAAATATGTGAACAACAAAAAAAGTGTCCAGAACACTTTATTTCAACAGATAAGATTCCTGTGTGCATCCAAATCACATTAAGTATTAATGAAGAGTCTACAGGCTCCCTTCTCTGTTTGCAGTTCCCACCCCATCAGCAATCTTATTTCATATAGTCATGCAGAAAAAGTGAGTAATGAAAGATAAAAGCTTTTCCTGACAAGCCTCTTTAGTCTATTAACGTGATTCCACATTGTTCTTTCCAGTTCACCAACAATTTGCCTGAAAGAATTAGTCACATACTTGTAGTCCCTTCATCGTCAAATCCTCAGAACCGAAACTACCAGTCTTCCAAGATCTCCTCTCTCAGGCAGATGTGGGCATCATAAAAACACACAAGCAGGATCTGGGGACCAACTACAGAACACCAGACAGTGGTCCTGCCCATGCATAGGGAATGGGTGTGGGTATGGACGGCTCTTGGGTCTCAGGACAGACCAGGCTCTTTCTTCAGGACAGAGACAAAACATTCCTCTGTGACACAGTTATATGAAGATCCAGACACAAGGCATTAGACCCTCTGATTTCCAATTCTTCCTTTTAGGACCACTTGGTCATTTTGGTTCTCTGCACCAACACCCCTCCTGCCCAAAAGCTTCCCAGCTATCCTGATGAGGCAGGATCAAGGCAGGCAAGACCTACAGCTGCATGCAAGGCTTTGCTGATAAAGAGCTAGGCAGATGAATTATCCACCAGTTCAGAGGTGAAGCCGCATGCAGCCCTGTCCTGCTCCCCTGGGACCATCACTCAGAATCATGTTCCTGCATTAGCAGCTGCCCAAACAGCTCTTGCAAGAGGCAAATCAGGAGAGAGTCAGTGACTCATCAGAATGGAAAGTCTGCCTGGTTCCCCATCTCTTTGCTGGAAACACCACAATGCTCAGCCGGTTATTTTGATGGCATTAACATTTTTTTAAATGGAGAAAACTCTGAGCCTCCAGTCCTCTCGGGAAGCTCACTGCGCCAAGGCACAAGAACTCTCAGAGGCTGGAAAACATTCAAGAGGTTCTTCTCACTCCACAAGACCTACAACCAGATACTCTCAAGAGCAGGAAGGGAAATGTGACCACTTGCAGCAACATGGCTTGAGAAGACCACAGGTCTCCATCTCGATTAAAGCAGCCCTCTTCCTGCCGAGTCAGCATGTGACATCTGGGGGTGAAGCAACACATCACCTCTGTGGTGAGGGAGGGAGCTCTGCCTGCCTCCTCCTCAGCAACACACAAGCTCCCAGCAAGACTTTCCATTCAGGGTGTCCATGCTTTATGGAAACACACCTGCCACCTGTGCAGTGTTGTCTTGCAGGGAAGTGCAGCAGGCCAACCCCATGACACGGCTGCAGAGCACTGGCACAAAGCACAATCTGTCTCTGAAACTGAAAAAAGCAATGCAAAAAGGTCTCTCGGTTTCTAACGTCATCAATTCAAGTCGCTGTAGCTGGTCAACCTAAACCCAAACTTGTAATTGTACAGCAATCCTAATGTCTTTGTGAATTATCAGCGAATCCACCTTATAGACAAGTTTTCTTTTGAATTTTGAACACTGAGAGTCCTAGTTATTATTTGTTATTTTTACTTCCTTTTAGTGTGAACCTTTTATTTATTTATTTCAATTTAAAAATAATTGAAAAAAAAACCAAGAAAAAAGCAAAAAAAACCCACCTATTTTGACAGCTGGAAAAACTGAAACACAAAGCTGGTAAATGATTCACCCAACATAATGTCAGAAAGAAAAAAAAAATCCTAAGAGAGCCTAGGAACAGTGATGGCTGCACTCAAGCCTTGGTCATAAGGCCACACTGTCACATCTGCCACACCAAAAGCCAAGAAGGTGCAAAACTTCTCTGGAAGCCTTAACTTGGTCTAGGAATAAAATAAGCATTTGGTTGTTGCAAGGGAGGAAACAACCAACAGGTTATCAGATGGAAAGCTAAATATTTGGCTTGCGCAGGGCTGCCCCAGTGCTAAGTCAACACAACCTTTCAACTCAGGCTGGCTCCAAAGGCACACACCCACCACCTGGCCCAGAGCTGGGAGGCAAAACTGGTTAGGAGGGAGGTCTACAAGTCAGCATATTTTCCAAGTCCTCATGCCATACAGAGCAATGGATTAAAAGGGAGATTTGGGAGAGAGAGACACAGACAGAAGCCCCCCTGAAGTGCAGCTCAGACTCAATCAAACAGGACAAGAGTTGAGTGGTGAATCACTGCTGTCAGGTGATGCACCAGCAAGACTAATTTTTACTCAGTGACTAAGAACCAAGAACCTCCTCTGTAATAACAAAACCAACCCATCAAGACCAGGTCAGCGTAGGCTTTTCTGATACAATACAACTCTGAAGAGGCTCCATCTATCAGTCTTCTACACACATGCCAAAACTGAACAGTGAAAGTAGGAAGAAAAAGGCAATTGCTCACAAATAGCATATACACTGAATGACTCATTTCAGGCATCTTCAGCAAAGAAGGCTAGAGCTAAGAAGACAGGTAAGTGAGGAAAGTAAGAGTTCTAGCTAAAGACGAGGTGAAGGCAGTGCCTGCCGTTTGTAGCTGCTGCAGTACTTCAAATACCCAGACAAAAATGGGAGCAGGAAAAAAAAGTTTTCCAGGAGAAGCCTCTCGAGGTTAAAGTGCAGTAAGCTCAGTCAGATTTTGCAGATGTGCTCTTTAAGGATAGGATATAGATTTAAGTTCTTAATACTCTAGAACAATCAAATTATCCAAGAGACTAAAAGAGCAGTTTTTAAAAACAGAGAGCAATTTCCAACCCAAATCCTATGTATTCCTTTAAAATCCCCTCAAAGACCTTACTTTAGGAGGTGCAAGGAGGAAATTTCCAGAGGTAAGCAGGCGATACAGTCCTCTTCAGAACAGAGGTGAGTTCAAGTTTTTGTGAATTGAAGGAAAGAAGATACACTCAGCACTCTTAGTGAACCTCTGGCGAGTACAAGAACAAAGCCACAAGTCCTGAAGTAATAAAATAATATTACCTTATAACCATATAATTACCTTGTGCAACTAACTGCTGAAGGAGGTTAAAGCAAACAGCTTAGGAAGACTTTAATGAATAACTGTAATAATTTTATGAATGAACACAAGTAAATTTGTATTCCAAAAGAAGCTGAAAAAAAAACAAAACTAACCCACAACACAAGATCCTCAGAGCTCAGCAGCTACAAGTAGCCAATAACGCTCCTCACCAAGACAACAGTATTACACAGTTAGCAAGACATTAACATTTTCTTTGGCTTCTTCTGATGTATACAGCAACACTCACAGCCAAATATGGGATCTGGGAATAAAGAAAGAAGTGGCTTGTTCTTGTGTGAGAACAAGACAGAATTGCAAAGTTGAGCTTTTCCAGCAGCAAAGGGAAATGCAGGCCTGACCAGTTGGGTCATGGTTTATTTTGGTCCTACAGTTCCCATGCTTTTAAATCGTGTGTGGAAAGGGACAGCAAGTCCAGCCTCATCCAGAGTGAGAGGCCCAAACTAAAGAGCTGGCAGGAATTCCTGAGCTAGACATATGGTTCTCTGAGTATGTAGAAACACAAAAGTTTTAAGCTCCAACTGTTTAGAAGGCAACACTGGTTGGGAAGTAATGCTAAATCACAAGGGCAATGTTTTAGCAGACACAACACAGGCAAAGCTATCAAATCTGGCCGTTAATACAGTTTATCAACACACACTTCTAAGTACATCTTGCACCAAAGCGCTTCAGTAAACACTACGCACAGTCATGGCTCTGCTAAAACACAGCCACAGATCACCCTCTGTTACAATGTGCCACGCACAGTAACTGGGAAAGGAGGGTAATTTTAGACATGGCCACTGATTTTTTTTTTTTTTCAAGTTACCAGGGCAAATGCACAACAAAACAGGTCACTCCTGAATGGGAAGAAGAAAAAAATTAGAAAAATATAGAAGATACTCTTGCTTTACGAGCCCACCTTAACATTTTCAGTCAAGCAAGCCACCAAAATATGCATTCTCCCCCCAACCTTGAACACATACACACTATCTAATGGCCTGAGTACAGGCCAGAACCTCATTTGCATTTTAATCTCTCCTCTTCAACTGACTTCCAGGGAACTTGTTTTACCAATTTAGACCTCAATTTTTCTTATCCCAAACAGGATAAACTGTTCAGCAAGTATTTCTCCTCCCAGGGGTCTCTGTACATAGTAGTGAATATTTTTTACAGTATTATTTTAGCGCTTTAGACAAGCCTTTTTTAAAACAAACAGAAGCAGCTTTCCTGCTGGTTTTGTTTCTCTGCCAATCCCTATGTTTAATTTAATGGAGATCAGCCATGATGACAAATCATGGGCAGTCACTAAGATTTTTCTGTTTTGTCCTCAAATAGCTAAAAATAAGGCAGGCATCTGCCATCTGCAGCAATGAGTTTGAAGGCATGAAGTAGAAAGTTAAAAACTGCTTCCTTGAGCCTTGACTCCAAGTCATTGCACTGGGATTCACAGAAGAAAGTATCAGTACAACAGTGCTTTGCACATCCCTGACACCATGGAAAAGCAAAGTCATTGCAGGGAATTCTAAATAAATTGTAATTTGCATAAATCATAAATTTGCATTAAAATATAAACTACATTTGAGAATACATCAACTCTCCCCTACTTGCCTCTTAAACAAGAGGTACAAATAATATATAAGTTCCACACAAAACAGTAAGAGTCTTCAATTCAACTTCCATGATTCTGGTGGGCAGCAGTCAGAACTTTGTACAACTGTCTACAGAGCAACTAATCTAGCAGATTGGGAAAATGCAATAGGATACATTAATTAATTATACCAAGACCAATTTACCTGTCTGAATCTGCATATACTCTCTCTTTCTTGTATTTATGTGCTGCTGATGTCTGACAATTCTGCTTTAGACCAACCATTCCAAACCCCAAAGCATATATGGGTGCTGCTGCACCGTTAGCCAGCATGGCCCTCCCAACTAGCTTGCATAATACCCACTTCCCACCAGAAGTCTCATTTTCTGCTTGCAACACCCAAAAAACTCATAAAAAAAGGTTGGAAATAACTCTCCAATGACTCCACAAAGAAGGCCAAGAAATCTTTCAGGAGAGTTTATGATAACTCATGAGATTTTCCCAAGTCACACAGCTACTGGAGATTCACCTCTGATTTTAAAAATCCACTTTCTAAAAGCAATGCCACTTACCTAACTATGGTAGGTCTAGAAATAAAGGAACTAAAGTTCTGATCCACACCTGCTGTCATCAGGTGAATAAAGAAGAGGAGAGAGCCAAACTCCACAGGCAGAGAGCAGACTAAAAAGATGGCAGAGGGAAGGGATCACTGAAAGAAGAGGAAGGTCAGCTGTTGTAATCTCGTATCTTCCTTATGGTTTCTTGTGCATAAGCTAGCACTGCACTAATATCAAACTGGCTTAGTTCTCCAACAGAATGGCAGTGCAAGAAGAACAAAAATTGGGCCTCAAAAAGAAAAATACATATTACAGAATAACATACTGCACCATTAGTTATGATAGATCAAGTAATAATAAAGATCCCAAGTATTTAAGTAGATTCTGCAAGCCAAATTCAAATTCACCTTCCTCTCTATTTTTCAGTCCATGAACATGCAAGGACATAAAATTTCACAATGGAAAAACAAAAGAATTGTCAGAAATGGAAAATATTTTTAAGACCAAATGTTCTGACAGCAAACAAATTCTGCCAAATATCTGACTGATTTTCACCAATGCTGAAAAGCATATCCATCTTTGTATTGACAAAATATCTTTTCTTTAAATCCAGTGTATGAATCCAACCCCTCCAACTCTAGAGTTTCACATTCGTAAACTAAAACTGAACCACATGATTGTGACTGTCAGATGAAAACTTCTTCCAGGATTTCATGATTCTGAGGCACAGGGAAAGCATTGAGACTGAGGAGTAGAATGGTCTCGGAATCAGTACTATCTTGTTGCTTTCCACCATACCCACCTTTAGGAACTGTACCTCTACGGAGCAGCACTGAGTGGCCCAACTGACTTCTGAACTGAATGCTCAAGGAAACTGGAAGCCATCTTAACAAACATTTCTAGTGTATATCGTCTTGCTATATTCTCACACAGCCAGATTTGATGCCCACAAAGGAAAAAAAAGTGTTAGTTTTATGATACTGAGGCTTGAGTTGCCCAAGTCAATTTGTAATACAGACCTTTTCAGAGAAAGTGCTGCTCAGTTTCAAAACCAGCAAAAAGGTGTGGGATTTCCCCTTCAAATACTATATAAAATTTGATTCTGTCTCTAAAATTACAGAACAAAAAGCAGTGGCTGAAGAATGCATAAACAAAAAAGCAATTAGGCCTGTCTCCTTTTGAGTAATACATAAAAGTATATCTATATTGGCAATGCTACATCAGCACAAACATTGCTAATACAGGCAGGCTTCTAAGATGAAAACAGCTTTATTTCCTTAGCTACTGCAGGATGCCATTAGCGGCACTGTAAGGAAAATAATTCAGTAAGGCACTAACCTGTACACTGCAAGAAGCTTTTAAAAGAATTTATTTTTCTTACAAGGAGAACAGAAACATATCCCACAAAAGTAGGAAGCAAAATGTTTTATCAGAAAGACTGTAACAAAATGAAAGTAAGAAATAAAAATAAAAGGCCTGTCTTTTCTAAATTAATGTTTTTGAATGCTCAGGTTGAGCCAATATAGACACCTCTGTCAGCAGGAGTGAGGACTTCCAGAGCTCCTGAAAATCACACCTCAAATGCTTGCAAGTTACTATGTCTGCAAAGAGACAGCCAGGAATGAGCAGTACAGGAGGCATGCGGGTATTCCATGGTCTTGAAATCAGGAGTACACATCACACTGGGTACAGTGTCAGTGATACTACCTGAGCTTCTCTGTTGTTCCAAATAAATCAGACTTGGAAGACATTCCCACCTGACCTGCTGGTTTGTACTGCAAAACCTGAGTCAAAGATGCTCAAGAACAGAAACAAGAAGGAGCTGCATCTACACCTGAAGAACTTTCAGTTGGATAAGGGACAACAAGGAGCAAGTGAAGTTGCAGCCCAATTCCCAGAGTGGTCAGCATTTTCTGGATACCACTTTGGCATCAGTGGGCCCACATTTTACCAGCAGAGTATCATCCAACTGTGATGCCAGGCAGCTTGGCTGAAGGAGCCTGCACTCCAACAGGAGCAGCTGGAAGGAGAAATGAGTGTCAGAAACACCAGAACAACAGGAATGCCAGGAGGGGAACAAAGGAGCAGACTGTGGGTTAAAGGGGCTGATGTTCTCTGCTTTCAGCATCCTGTGATGAAGCTGAGCCATGCCAGTCCCATCCCTGCACTGCGGTGTCCCCCTCCCAGAAAATCTCTTCTGGTCACAGTGAGTTAACAGACAGAAGGGATGGTTACAGAAGGGATGCCTTATCTCCAAAAACTTCACAACTCACCGCTTTGTAACACAGACATTTCTTCACTTACAGTCGTAGCAGATGCCAGTGACACGAGGGGCCCCTTATTCACAATAAAAAGCATGCATGAGAGCAATCATAGATTGCAAACAAAGCTGCCTCTGTCTCTGCTATAAGTTCACATGTTAAAATGTTGCTGGAGTAGCGAAGGAGCTGCCCCACGTGAAAAGGAAAACCACCGTCCCAGCTGCTACATTACAAAACGGGGGATGATTGATACACTGTTTTCTGAGTGCTACAAAAAAAGGAACAGCGATGGAAACGCGGATCCATATGCATTCTGGAAGCGGTACCTTATGGCGGGTGGAATCTCCCTGGACTTACAGAGCCGCAGCTTCCACAGCAGACGCCTGTGGCCCCGCTGCTTTGCGGGGCTGGTGGCGTGGGGACAGCGCTCCAGGAGGGACCCCGGCCCAACTCTGGGGCGCTCCGTGCCCGCCCGTCCCGCCGGGGGTCCCGCCCCGACCTCCTGCCCCCAGCGCCGGGAAAGGCACCGCGGGGCCGCGGGCCGGAGCGCGCCCCCAGGGCGGAACCAAGCCGGCAGGAGCCTCCCCACCGCACACACACACCGACACACAGACAGACACACAGACACACAGAGAGACACGCGGAGTTTCGGGCCGGGCCGCTACTCACACATCCAAGCGCGGGCGGCGGCGCGGCTCGGACATCAGCCGGCAGCGGGGTCTCCTACGGCGGCGAGCCCCGGCCCCCGCAGCGGGGAGGAGGCTGCTGCGGCGCTGGGAGCCCCGCGGAGCGCCGCTGCTCCCGCCGGGCCGGGCCGGCCCACCTCGCCGCTGCCCCGCGGCGGGGCACGGGAAGGCGAAGGACGGGGCGAGGAGGCGGGCGAGCGCGCTCGGGCTCGGCCTGGGCGCCCCGGCGCGGCCCTGCAGAGCGCCGGCTGCCCGGGAGACGTGGCAGGGAGGGCTGATGCTCTCATCACACGGCGACAGCGGCGGCGGCCCCGGCCGCGGCCGGCCCAGCGAGGGCGGGAGCGCCGGGCGGGGCGGGGCGGGAGGGGAGGGGAGGGGAAGGGGGGGGAAGGAGGGGGGCAGAGCCGGCCGCCATCTTGGTGGTGGCGGCCCTGAGGGACCGTCAGGGGGAGAGGCCCGGCCTGCTGGTGTGCTCCGCGGTCACAAGGGAAAACTGATCCAGAAAGCCCCACACAGACTCACACAGAATCAGCTGGCTTGGAAAAGACCGCTGAGGTCAGCCCGGCCTGTGACCAAACGCCACCACGTCAGCTCGGCCCTGGTGCCAAGGGCCGTGTCCAGTCTTTCCTCAAACACCCTCAGGGACGGTGACTCCACCACTCCCTGGGCGGCCCACTCCGATGTCTAATCACCCTTTATGTGAAGAAATTCCTCCTAATGTCCAAGCTAAACCTCCCCTGGCACAGTTTATGACTATGTCCTTTGGCCCTGTCCCTGGTTGTCTGGAAGAAGAGGCTGATCCCCACCTGGCTCCAACCTGCTCTGAGGTGCTTGTAGAGTGATAAAGTCCCCCCTGACCCTCCCTTTCTCCAGGCTAAGCACCCCCAGCTCCCTCAGCTGCTCCTCACAGAACTCGTGCTCCAGACCCTTCATCAGCTTCGTTACCCATCTCTGGACTTGCTCCAGCACCTCACTGTCTTCCTTGAAATGAGGGGCCCAGAAATGGGCGCAATACTTGACATGTGGCCATGTTTTGCATGATGAGGTGCCAAAAAAAATTAAAAAAATCGGAATTAAGTGCCTCATTACAGGCAGCACGTATATTTATCCCATGGCTGAACATCAGCAGCTGAAAAGCCTGGTTGCCATTGGCACCCTCAGCTGACGACATCAGAAGGCACACACAGGTACACACAGGTTCCCAGGACAGCCTCAGAGCATTGGGAGCCCCTGGGAAGAGCTGGGCATTGTCTGTGGCAGTGCAATAGTCACCCTGCGGCAGCAAACAATCAGAGGCTGGAGGTGGCTGGAGGTGGCTGGCACCAAACCAACCCAAGGCTTTCTGGAGTGGCTGTCACCAAGGGACTTCGGGACCAGCCCAAAGGTGGGGGGCTGTGCTGCTGAAAAGGTATGTCTTTGAATGGTTGGCTTTCACAATCACAACAAGAGGGCTCCTCCCAGGCAGTGAGGGGAAACACCAAAGAGAAGAAGTAATCTTGTGTGTAAGCAATAACTAGTTCTGTGTGGGGATGCACCACTTAAACGTTTACCCTGAGAAGCTGGTAACTCGTGCCAGGCAAGTCTATGACAAATGGAACAGAGCTGGCCTGACCAACCCTCACTGCTGCTGTCATGTTTAACCCCAGCCAGCAACTAAGTACCACACAGCCAATCACTCACTCCCCCATGGTGGGATGGGGAGGAGAGTAGGAAAAAGGTAAAACCTGTTGGTTGAGATAGAGCAGTTTAATAACTGAAATAAAGTAAAATATAATAATAATAATAATAATAATTGTAACAAAACATAACAAAAAGAGAGAAATAAAACACAAGGGGAAGGAAACCACAATGGTGATGCATAATACAGTTGTTCACTACCCACTGACCACTGTCCAGCCTGTTCCCAAGCAGCGATTGGCCCCTCCTGGCCAGCTTCCTCCAGTTCATATACTGGGCATGATGCTCTATGGTACAAAATATCCCTTTGCACAGCTCAGGTCATCTTCCAAAGCTCCCTCATGGCTTTGCACTCACTTGCTGGCGGGGCATGGGAAACTGAAAAGTCCTTGATTTAGGGTAAGCACTGCTTCGGAACAACTGAAACATCAGTGTGTTATCAATGTTATTCTTCTTCTAGATAAACCCACAGCACTATACCAACTACTAGGAAGAAAATTAACTCCAGCCCATCTGAAACTAGCACAGTATCCACCCCTTATTCTATTCCACTTACACCATGCCCAGCTTCCACACTTTCAAATATCCCATCACCTTTCCTGTCTTTTGGTATATACACACAGATATCATTCCATCAACTATCTCTATAAAATGTCAGTTGAGTTTGTTTCATTCACAGCCTTGAGCTTCATTGTCATAGCAGTCTTTCAGAGCCAGAAAGATGGTGTGTGTTCTTGGACAGTTGCATAGCAAAGCCAGTTCTGATTACATCACCATTGCACTTGTCCAGATTCATCAAAGTTCATTCTTTATTAATATGGTGATCTAAAAGGAACCGAGTTCAGATCCCCAAATCCAGAGTTGCTGGAGATGCGTGCTGCAAAGTGCCTGCCCAGTGTGGTGATGGGCATGTCACCGCCATATAAGTGATAATACACTGTGTTACATAGCAATTACATCAAACAGTTTAATTCATCAGCTATTTTCACCCAAAATCAAATCCCCTTGAGACACACACCGGACTTCCTCATCTGCATTACTCAAGTGCATGCAGGTCCTTGAGCAAAAGCAATCCCATGGATTGGTTTGCCTTTGCCTGAGACAGGAATAACCCAGACTCATTTCCCCAGGAAGGTTTTTTTGCACTACAGGAACTTTAGCCCATTCTACAGTACATAAAAGTTTTGATTGAGCAGTGCCAGCCTGACCTCCATATTTCCTGGTTCTGACTAACTAGGTGCTTTTGCTAAACATTTGAAGATCCCACCACCCATTGCTTTCAGGGTAATCTTTAACAGCCTGTTGTGTTTTTCAATTTTCCTAGAGGCTGGTGCACAATAGGGGATGTGATATATCCACTCAATACCACACCAGGTGCCTACAAGGTTGTTTCAGAAATGACTCCTGCTGTGTGACTCAGTTATTTCTGGGGGACCATGTCACCATAAGACTTGCTTTTCAAGGCCCAGGATAGTGTTCTGGGTGGTGGTCATACCACCCAGAGCCTGGGGTATGTTTCCAGTCCTCCAGTAAGCACACTGCAGGTTTGTGGGTGTGTAATAAGGCAAATCTGCCAGGCCTCCTTAAATTTATATTTCAGCCACTGTGCTTCATACTAGAGAGTGTTTAATGACTTGATTTGCTTAATTGCAGCACATTCATGACCTGTGTGATAGTGCCCAATGTCAAATCTACCCCTCGATCATGAGCCCATCTATATGTTGCATCTCTTCTTTGATGGCCTGAGGTGTCATGGGCCCCCTGCGCTTAATAATTCACCCTTATGTTGCAAATCCAGATCCACCTGAGCCACCTGTTGGTTGTTTTGATGTTCTGCAGTGGCCCAGCTCAGGTACGTGTGCATCTATGTGATGTACCGCCACAAACAGGTTCTCAACCCAGGCTGCAGTACCTTGCCACAATGCAGCAGGCCAGTTGGATTTATCTCTGTGCTGCCAGTTATGCTGCTTCCATCACTGCAACCACCCTCACAGGGCATTTGCCTACACCACCTAAGAAAGCTTGTCTTTCTTTCTTCGTAGATGTTGGAGACATAGCTGTTATTTTGTTGATCACACCAACTGGGATCTAATGATCTCTACCTTGCCTGGGTGATATACAATGTCTTCCTTGAAGGGATACTTTTTATTCATGTTTCACAGGAACCCCCTCCAGAAGCCGAGGATTTGTATCCCTTGTGCAATAACCTTGTCAATGTCCCTTTCCCTAGAAAGTGATCCCAGATACTTGTCTTCCCTACCATCTAATTCCGGGGTACTAACCCCGTGATCCCAGCATCAGAGCAGCCAGGTGATAATGTGCTCCCTTTTCACATAATCTGGAACTTACTCAGGGATATGGACTGAGTGCTGATTACCTCTTGTTCTGCTTTTTCCTCCTGGTCTTGCAATGGACCCACTTCACCCTCCTTTTTACTAAATAAGCTGACACTTGTGTCCATTTCTTTTTGTCTGTAGGGGTGACTGATACTTGTATGGGTTGATTCGCTGGTTTAGCCACAGTGCCTGTCACTGGGGTTAAAGTAGCTGCAGTGCCTAATGTTTTGCCATCAGATCCAGAGACCATCTTATCCTCTTGAGGGTGCTGAATAGTGTTGAACAGTAGGCACAGGCCAGGCACCAGCACATCACAGTGATTTCTGCCTGTCTGGAACTGACAGGATGACAGCTTACTTTTCCCAATTATTTATTCTGCACTTGTCAGGGATGAAGTTCCAAAACACTGGAGGTGCCCACTGTCCTATGTACTTGCCACATGCTATCCCACACACCCTGCCACTTGTAACTAGCCAAACTCAGGGAGTTCTCTTGGTAGTGTTCCTAAATAGTTGTTTAATCTTAAACAAGACCTGGAATGCATTCAGGATTCCTGGATATAGACTGTGCCAGTTTCAACATCTGATGGACATCCAAAATTTTCAAAATTCTCAAACACTACTGTAATTAGCACGGTGAAAAAGGGGAAGGTGTTGGGAGGATGTCTCCTCTCCTAGGTTGTCTGAGGAGGAGGAAATACAAAAGGTGTGATTATTGATAGTTCCCAACAGATGGCTCCCGAAGAACAGAGGTGAGCAATGCTGAGTACACACACCAGATTAGTTTTACAACCAGTAAAACTATCATATCACAAGCCAGTATTACAAAGTACAATAAAGTGATAACCTGAGCCCAGACCTCAAAGGTGATAAACCCAACACAGGGAACACATGCTGCAAGCAAAGTGTTACATAATATAACTCTGAGATCAGGTACAATGACTGAGAGCAAATAAATCAATGTTGTGACCAGCGGCTGTAAAACCAGTATAATGAATCTTTATAACAAATTTGTTTTAACATGCTCTTGTCAGATCTGTTGCTATCTCAACTCTCTTTGCACCATGTTAGGTGCCAAAAAGGATGTTGACATGGCTTAACACCAGCTGGCAGCTAAGTGCCACACAGATCCACTGCCCCACTTACCCCACAGTGGGATGGGGAGGAGAACCGGAAAAGGTAAAATCCCTGAGACGAGATAAGAACACTTTAATAATAGAAATAAAGTATAATGTAATACTAAGGCAACCAATAATAATTGTAATGAAAATGGAGATAATAAAAAGAGAGAAAGAAAGAAATAAAACTCAAGATAAAAAAACCACCATACCAACAGTCATGCCCAACAGTTACTCACCACCTGCTGACCAATGCTCAGCCTGTCCCCTAGCAGCCATCGGTGGCTCCTGGCCAGCTTCCCCCAGTTTATACACTGAGCATGATGTTCTATAGTATGGAATATCCCTTTGGCCCATCCAGGTCAGCTATCTTGGCTATGCTCCCTCCCAGTTACTTGGGCACCTGCTTGCTGGCACAGCATGGGAGGCTGAAAAATTCTTCACTTAGGGTAAGCACTACTTAGCAACAACCAAAACATCATTGTATAATCAACGTTATTCTCATGCTAAATTCAAAACACAGAACTGTACCAGCAACTAGGAAGAAAATTAACTCTATCCAGGCTGAAAACAGGACAGCTGTTCTGTTTTACTTTTAAAACAAATGCCTATGAGGGCCTCTGGTAAAGTCCTATTGGCTTATCAGTACGATTGGGCTTGTTTCTAATAGAGAATTCTCGCTCTTCACTCTGTGCCATCAGATCAGGGTCTGTGCCTCATGCTTTCACTTTCCTTCCTTCAGCCTCAGCAGCATGCTCAGAAAATTTTCATATCAACATACTGAACCACAGCTGCTGCTCACTGAAGAGACTGTACCTGCCTTACTGCCCTCAGACCTCAGCTTTGCTCACCCTTCTCTTTGTAGACAAAGAAATGACCAGTGACAGCCCAGCTGCACTAGGAGACTTCAGAAGTAGTTCTGTGTCTGCACCTCTGTAATAAACACCTTGTACTAGGAAATCTGCCAAATAATTCTTTTGTTCCAGATCAGACTGAAAAAAGCCCCACCCAACAATGTAAAATATTTAAAAAAATAAACCGTTCTTAACCTCAGTCCAGGTGTCTCCAAGGCCTGAGGCCTCTGCTCTGAAAGAAAACTGCTGTTTTGGTGAAATATGCCCAGGAGATCTTAGCTGATGAAGCTGTGCAACAGGCCACAGTAAGGTCAAGACAGAAGTCTGTGCTAATTCAACAGACATAAAATACCTCCTCTGTTCCAAATCTGAACATAAGTTCAAGTCTGGATACATGCAGAAGGACCTTACTGCTGCTATGCTTTGTGACTCAAAGAAGTAATTTGTACTGCCTGTAAAAGTCAGGCTAATGACTTGAGCACAACTTGGAGTGGAAAAAGTTTTACACACCCTTCTCTCTTTCATACTATGTATTAATGGTTATGCCTACAGAATTCAATCCAATGGTATGGAGACTTAGGTGTGTCTTCTTTTCCTGTCTTGTTCTCACATGGAGAGAGTAATGTGGACAAGACAATAGTGGTGTGAGGATTTATTCCCATCTAGCCTTGATAATGATATTTCAAGAGTACCTTGCATTTAGCTGCCAGGGTCCTTGTGATGTTATACTTTTATCACTGAATTCATCAGAGAGCTGCACAAATGTTTGGGTCCTTGCTTTCCTCATATTTGCAAGGAAACTGTAATCCAGACAGAGTCAAGGAACTGAATACTGAGGAACAAGAAACAGCTCAGGCAAAATGTGAAAGATGAGACCATCCTTAAGTTTTGTAGAATCCCCCTAGCCTTTTAACTTATTCTTGCATGGGATTTTGTCATATAAAACCCTGAATTACATCTGTGAGGTGGCCAGCAAAGTACAGAGGCCCAGGTTCACAAAGATCCTTCTTTGATTAAATGTGTAACTGCTGCAGGGACTTTGATAAAACACTCCTACTGGGTCACGTAACACAGTGTTTGCCCACCAGCAAACACTAATGGTATAAAACTTCCTTCACTCTCAGCCAGTAGTACACTTGGTTTTTTTATCTTTACCTCTGTCCCTGTTTTCTTCTCTGGTTTCCTTACTGGTATTTAGGTTAAAGGACTTTTCACCTACTTCTCACTTCTGCCATGCTTTGTGTCTGTTTTCTGCTGTCTCTTAGAAGACCTAGGCCACTTTTGTCACTCACTCTCCCTCCTTTTTCAAATAGTTTTTCTGTCTTACTAACGCCTTCATTTTTCATCAAACATTCCCTCTATCCTTTTACTCCAAGGCTATTGCTCCACAAACTCTGGGACATAAACAGGTGTGACCCTGAAAAGGCACAGTCCTGTAAATTTACCCTTGGATACAGCTGTTACTTAACTCAAAGCCTTACCTTGCTAAAGCAAAGATGTAACTTCAGCCTTGCATATGCGTATCCAGACGAGGTTGGATAACACTACTACTGCTAACAGTGTAGTTGTAGTGACATGAAATTCAGCATGTACTAATTGCTGGAACATCCACCAGTTGCTGGGATGACTTTTGAAGACCAGTCTAAGCTCCATGCTACTGACACCACACTGTTATTGCCACCCGACCCACATTAAAGTGAACTCTGCTTCACTGACTTGTACAACAGTGACAGTAAGGCACCAGCACCAAGGCATAGTGCCATGGAGGTTGTTTTGTGCTGCAGGTGTTTACTTAGTGTGCTAGGACTGGACTTCAAGGTTTAAAATAATGTGTAGTTGAGTAAAACATGAAAAACAGGATCATAGGACTCTGAATTGAATACGGCTATATTAACACTTACAGAAAAAAGCTAATGTCTCAGGGATCGTGAGTCACTGATGTCTAAACACTTGAGGCAAATCTTCCTTCAACACCAACTGGACTTTGTGTGTAAAACACTGCCTGGGAAGTCAAATTGCTCTTCCAAAGGCTCCTCTGCAGCATGTCCTGCATGCAAGAAAGCATCACTGCTTTTGTTCACGTTTCAAGATCACGTAGCATCATCTTTCATCCAAACAATTTAACAGGTAAAAACTCCCTATGTTTAAAGAGTGAGACTGAAGAACAGAGATGAAAAGAAAGGCTGCTTCTTGTATCTACATCCAAGAAAACAGTGCTTCTATGCATCTTCTAAAAGTTGTGTTACAAAACAATTTTATTTCAAGTCACTGATGCCTCTGTGAATAGGGAACTAACCTTCAGGGCTTCAAAATCCACTCCAGCTCAACATATAGCAGCATGAACAGAACCAGACTCAACCAACCAATGTTCTGATTCTGTTTGCTCAGAAACTCTGCCATTTCTATGGTGGTGTATCAAGACAAACTACATCCAGTATCACTTGATTGGCAAATTTTTAGTAGCACTAAGAATCTGTTGGGATGGATTTGATTTTTGAGAGAAACTATCTATGTTGTGCTAGGTAAACTGGTGAGGTATTGAGTTTTCTGTCTGACATAATTTCTGCTTCCTGGACAAGAAATAAAAATTGTCTGTTCATCACCTCAACATAATAATATTACTCAGCATACCATAAATTGTGTGTCCTGCAAACTGGAGGTGTAGTTGAAATACCTACTGCTAAGTTAAGAAATTATTGGATGGCATTATTTCCACAACTAATGATCTTTGCTTCTTTTCAAAGATTTAAAAGATATAATTCTACACTTTGAAAACCTTGAATCACTGGGACATTTGGGGAAATAAACAGCTTGTACTACATTTGCATGTAGCTCAACAATGGCTGATATTCTAGGTAGCTAAAGTTCAGTTCTTGTCATATTCTACAAGTGAGATTAAAATCAACAGCTAAAGAGCTCACCTATGTCAACCTGAATATCTGAGGTAGTGGGAAATGTAAGGTTTTGCTTAATGAAAGACTAAAGATAGATCACCAAAGGAGAACCCAGACTAAGAGCACTTCTCAATATAGACTCTATTCCCATGAGATCCACAAGACAGCTTTATATTTTGGAACAAGCATAACATTTAGTCCAGAGGAAAGAAACCTGATTAAACAAAGTTTGACAAATGTTGAATTTGCAAGATAAGAATGTTTGTGGAGGAAAATACTCGGAGGGAATTTTATAAAAAAAGTGCTTGTATCAGTTTAACATAGCATTCCATGGGCCATAAACAGAGTTAATCACTCTTCTCAGAATGTTTCCCACATCCCCTATGATGTCTTCACTGCAATAGCCCAAGTTTCCCATACATCCTTTATACCCTTGCAGCACAGCATTCCTGATGGCTGCAAGTCCACACAATGCTTTCTGATCCTCTGAATAACACAGTTCATTTTCTAGCATCTTCACACATACCTTTTTGCCATCTCTTCTTTCCCTCCCCTATCCTGCAAGACTACCACCACAGTAGTTTCAGGTCCATTGTTTGCTTGCCTATCTTTGTTGGCCTGTAGGATAAGTGAGAATGTGATTTGCTGTGTGCACTGGGAGTTTAGATACACGCTGATTAAATCTGCGGTATGTGTGAGGATTGCCAACCCATATAACGACAATAACGCTCTCAATGGGGCAAATAATGACTAACTCTCTCTGTTACTCTCTCGGAGTGTCCTCTGTATCTACAGATCTGACTCACACAGCACTAACAGAAACTTACTATACTTGAGACCGGATGTGCTTTGGCAGATTGGATTACAATTAGGAAGTAGCATCTGGGTTTGACAATTACATGACATTATAAAACCGTCTAAACTATTCATAGGTGTGACTGATACCATTAGAAAAGGGGTCACTCACACAGTTATTACTAGACAACTACACTCATCTCAGTTATGGATTATCAACATCCTTTACTATTTACAATCAGAAGGAATTTAATACTATCCTTCTTTTTTCCTCAGATATAATTTCTGTATCAGTGTTTTGCTTCCTTTAATTTCTTATGCTTTTATATAGAAGCTTTTTCCTCTCTGGTTCTTTTAAGAGAAGTAATTTCAAAAGAAGATGGATTTTGCCTTTTTCTTGAAGGGCTTTCTTAGTGCTTGGCTGCAGATTTCTTACGGGTGCAACTTTATGAGGTCTGGATGGCACAGTCCATCTGACAGGCATGCCTGCAGGCTTGCTCTAGAGCCAGGCAGACTCAGCAGGGCAGCACCACAGTCATCCCCTGCTGCTCCCCTTCCGCTTTTCCGGCGACTGTCAGTGAAACAGCTTTGCTATTTGACAGAATAATTTAAAATAATTGGTCTTTTTGGCAGATGGAGCAGTCAGACTGTAAAGTTTCACATAGAGAAACAACTAATGTTACATTATAGCAATATGAACTTTGGTGAATCCAGATGGTGACCTAATTTATACTGCAAGTGAAAGAACCTTCGATTTTGAGGCTTTTTTTCAAATATTGAGAAACTTTCTGATAAACCCTTTCTGCCATCTGCATGTGGCCATGCATATTTGAAGGGGGCTTTTTTTGTTTGGTTTTTTTTGGGATTTTTTTTTGGGGGGAGGTGCGGTTTGCATTATTAAGAGTTGGACACAAAAAGCTCTCTTGTGATGTCACTTAAGGAAGGCGAAGTTCTCTTCCCTGAGCAATTTGGTTTTTGGAGGCAGGCATCTTACTTTCTGATTTCTGAGATTCTAAGAAATGCCGAGCCCCACAGAATTTTCACTGCAAAGAAGTGCTGGATACCACAGAGCCGTCGAATCACAGTGGTTTGAGTTGAAAGAGATCCTAAAAGATCATCCAGCTCCGCCCCCGTGCCGTGGGCAGGGACATTCCATTTTGAGGCGAAGCGATGCCCCCAGCTTCTGACGAGTGCCAGCCACGCAAACGCTGTGATGCCCAAGCCCTCGGAGCTCCCTTCCAGCTCCAAAAAAAACCCAAAAAACCAAACCCGGGCGCTTCAGCATCCCCATAAGTGGCAAGAGCTGGCAGAGCCCTGTCCCCGCCAGCAGCACCCCGGGCGTGCCGTGGCGCTGGCACGGGGCCGTGCTTCCCTCGTGTGCCGGGAAAGCCTCCCGGGAAGCGGATGACGAGGCGGCGGTCCCGCTATTCCCGGGATCGCGCGGGGCCGGCCATGGCGCGGGGGGCGGCGCGCGGACACGGCGCCTGCGCGCGCCGGGGGGCGGCGGGCCGGGGGCGCGCCGGGAGCGGGAGCGTGTCCGGGAACCCTGACCGGGAACCGCGTCCCTGTCCCTGCGGCCCGGGAACCGCCAGAGCCGGTGTGTGTCCGTGCGCCTGTCCCGGGAACCGCCAGAGCCGGTGTGTGTCCGTGTGCCTGTCCCCCTGGTCCCGGGAGCGGGTGCGCGTCCCTGTCCCTGTGGCCTCGGGAGCGGCGGGAGTGGGTGTCCGTGTGTCCCCCGGGAGAGGCGGCTGTGTGTCCACGTCCCCCAGGAGCGGATGCGTGTCCGAATCCGTGTCCCCCGGGAGCGTGTCCACGTCCCTGTCCCCCGGGAGCGGCGGGAGGCGCGGGGCAGCGCGGTGCGGAGCGGGTATAATTGTGGAGGGGGATGTGGGAATGTGCGCCTGGGCTAAGGAGTTCCCGGCCAGTGTTGCAGTTCAGCGCCAGGGAAAGGGCAAGCGGGGATGGTTTAGTTGTGCTTCCCCGTGCTTGGAGCATCTGGTACGTGGCGGAAATTTTGGGTCGCCTCTTGCGGCTCAGGGATTTTGGGGAGTTCCCTGTGTGTGCGGGGAGTCCCTCGCGAGCACCACAGGCAGGGCTTGGGGGTGTGATCCTGAAAAATGCCACTGTCGCGCAGCGTTGCCGATATAATTGGGAGCAGTCACATATCTAAAATTGCGTGCCAGGTGGAAGTACTCAGTGTACCGGCCTCGGGGATCGTAAGTCAGGGGGACGGCTGTAGTACTCTGGTTGTTTGCATTTTAACTACAGCTTTGGAATGGTTTTGTGTGAAAGTAAATTCAGTGCTAGGTGTTATTTTCTCCATTTCATGCATGGAGAAACTGAAGCACAGGCAAGTGAGGCTGTTCACTACAATTTCCTCATTGATAAGGCATAAATTTCTTCATTCACTGCTCTAGGTGCTATTTTGGAGGTTCCAGAACAGTTATCAGAGAGCTTGAAAGGAGACTTGCACAGGTTCATGGGAGTCCTCATTTGACAAAAATGCCCCAGGTGATGATGGAAACGTGTTTGCAGGTGTTGAGGAGAAGCAGAAGTGGAACTACTGGCAAAAAGTATTCAAGGTTTTATTTCTGAGTCATAAATGCATTTAAAGTACAGCTCTGGTATGATTTGACACCTTGCACACTTCAGATTTTCACAGCACTATGGTAGTAACAGTCAAAAAGAAGAATACATATATTCAGCTTCTTATTAATATCTGCTTGCTTGCTTGTCTCAAAGCTTTAACAATGGACATCTCTTGTGGATTTAACTTTTTTTTTTTCCTACCCCTTCATTTAACAGCTACAGAAGTTCCCAAGGGACAGCTGAGTGAGTTTAGAAAACAGTTTTCAAGAGGTTTAGACAAAAGGAATATGAAAGTTTGATGTCATTGAGATGGCAAACATTCAAAGAAATAAATTTTTGGGTTCAGGTCACATTCTTCAACTTTAATATTTACAATTTTTACCAGTAGAAGTGATAGTTCTGTGAGATGCTCTTTCTCTAATTTCTTTTATTTGCAACTCAGCGATGATTCTGTGAGTCTTGTGTTGTTTATTACAAACACTGATTAAATTTAGAATACTGAAAAGCACAGCTTTGGGGTTTGGTATTATTTTCTGTCACTACTCAACTTTGCTGATGTTTCATGAACCTTTTTTAACAGTGTGGATTATCACCTTTCATCCAAGACACTGCTACTTTAAATGAATTTGCTTGATAAACTTTTCTTGAAGTATGATTGGTGTTTGTTTTGATTTATGTAGGTATCTCATTGTCATTTTTGTAACAGCTGTCTTTCACTTTCACAAATACTTTTCAGCTAGAAGAAAGAAATTTGATATGTCAACTTTGGAAAGCTGTTTTATTTTTATTTTTCTCTCTGTTTTGAGTTGACCAGTCCTTCTCTTTTAAATAATATGTAGGAAAAAAATAGAAGTCGAGGGCTGTTTGATTTCTGTGTTTTTATTATATTATCTTAAATCTAAACTACATGAATGAGTTTTGTAAATTTGGGTTTTGCTTGTTTGAAGGTGGTATTCCTGGAGGTTCTGTAGCCTGATTGAATGATGTAAGAGTTTGATTGCAAAACTACTTTTCTTGCAAATATGTAGTTCAAAAGTCACTCAGCAGATGTGCAAATTTTTTTTTGCTTCAGAGACTAGGTTTTTGGACAGTGTATAAATGGGACCTTGAAAATGTTGTAAAACAGTGGAAAAGAGCTTCCATCACATTTTTCTTAACGGTATTCAACATATTTAGGGGATTTTATAAGCATTGTGTCTTCTGTTTGAAATGCTTTGGCATAACTACAAATAACATGCCTTACAGCTATGATTGTATCATCTTAGTGTTCTGAGAACAACAGCTGGGTAATATTTATTTGTCAGGCAATGAATTATGGGATGTGGGATAAAGTTATCATGCATTATAATTCAGATAATACTTTTAAACTGAAATAATGATGATTTTAAATATACACAGTTATAAATAATAGCAGGATTTTTGAATTTGGTGTTGGTAGGGCTTCTGCAGCACTAATCTTGTGTTCTTCTCTGTCTTCAGTCCTGTAGTTGGCTTCTGAACTCCTGCAGCTAAGTTAATTCATCAGTGAGATGGAAAGGGGTAAAACCTGCACAGTAATGGGGAGGGAAGGTTTGGAAAGGAGCCTCTTTCCTGTACTCTGCTTCAGAGTTAAGTATTATCCCCCTTGACCTTCTCTCATCATCCTGGAAAGAAGTAGAGCCCACTGCTTCTTGGGTGAGGAGGGTTGTAGAGAGATAGGAGCTCTTTTGTGCTGAGGGAGTAGGAGGGCAGGAGCCCACACACATCACATCTCCTTTAATTCTTCAGACTCCCCAGCAAGATCTGGTGAGATGGGGAAAAGAGATTAGTAACTGAGTATAAGAACTATACGCTGTCTTCCTCTGCCTGAAATTTTACTGGGCTGCTTGTCCAAAAGTTTTAATAGTATCCTGAGTCTCAGGGGTATATTTTTAGAATTACTTCCACAAGCATTTGATTAAAATTTCTTGTTGCAATGTTGAACTGGTTTTGAATTAAAAAATGCTGTTCTAGGTCATACCACTTCCAAAGTGTTTGAGTTAAAGCCCTTAAATTGTATGCTTGAAATTTTTGTCTTGCATAAAAGTCTGTCTGCAGGTTGGTTGAAAACTGGCATAGGTATAAATTCTGTTCTAAAATAGAAATGGTCCTGTACATTGAGTAGCTTAAAAAAGGCACACCATCTGCATAGCTTTTTCATAAATGTCTTTGCAGTAGGCCATGACAATTTTTAATCCTTAGTAAGACTGCAAAAATAATAATAAGAAAGTAAAATCTGTTAACACCTAATAAAGCTTCAGCTGGAATATCTTTGGTGCTGTTCTCATGCTGAAGTACCTCCATGAGAAACAAATAATGGGATTCTCTTTTCAGTTATGCTTTCATAATACATGTTCAACTTTATCAGTTCTCGTTTTTTCCACAACTTTGTTCATAGATACTTGTAAAGTGAAAATTATAATTGTGTTAAGTAGCCACAGGTCTACACTACTTCTGTATTTCTTTAGCTGTCTGTGGTTGACATTTTAATTTAAAAAATACATTGTGAAATCAAAAGAAGAATGTACATTGTTGTAATATAGTGTTTTTCTCAGATGTTATTTTTTTGTGCAGGAGAGAGTTGAGTGAGGAATTTGGCCAGGAATGTGTTGAAATGGTTTTCATAAAGTGTCAAGGCCTCTGACATCTGTCATCCATACTGACTATTGCCACTCCAACAAGGCATCAGCTGCCAGAAAAAGATGGGCTATTGCTGAGTTGAATTGTGACCTGAGCAGTCCATTAGACACGAGATTCCTGTGTTCACAGAAATCTGTTTTGCCATGTGTTTTTTCAGGATATTCCACTCATCTTGAACGGGAGGGCGTTTTTAAAATGCACTGTGTTTCTTTTAAAGGTATTTCCGTGGTAAGCAGTTAGGGAGCTACAGGCTGTGCCAGTACTGTTTGCTGTGCCCCTCGCTCTGTGTCTTTGTCTGCGCTCAGTCTGACAGTGCCATGTCTTTTACAGTGAGGTCAGTGGCTCAGCTGTAGTTGTGCAACAAGAGAGTCTATTCATAAATGTGTTTCTTGGCCCAGAGACGTTATATTGCATTTCCTAGTGTAAAATCAGAGTTCAGCACATCTTAGGAAAGTGCAAACTATTGGAGTAGCATCCGTTCATTTGGCCTGTGCTTGGTAATGATATTGGGCCTTTTGCAGAATAGGCTTTATATTTGCTTAGTAAAAAAAGCATAAACTTTTCCTCCGGTAATCTCAGAAATCTCAACATGGTGTTTTAGGCACTAGACGAGTTGGGCCTCTGTTTTATAAGTGAAATGTGATTATGTAAAAATGTCTGCTGCTTGCTCACCACATTGACTGGAAATGTTGAAAGTAGCTGTATGTCACTGTCTAATACCTGAGATAAATGTAAAGCATTGAGTAATGCTAAAGCCAAGATTGCTCTAGGGCCCTGTACTAAGTGAAAATGTCAAATGAAATTTCTTCTGCTCTGGAGAAGTTGTTGTCTCAAGTTTGTCTACCTGAAGATGGATTTATGTAGCTGTGGCAGAATAGCTACACCATGTAGCAGTGACTGTCTAGGTGAACTGTCAAAACATGTCAGTCAATTAATCTGAGGTGGCACAAGCATGTGGTTACTATTCTGGACATCAGTAGAGAACAGCAAAGCTCACAGGTGCGTGCTATGCCTGGAGGTACAGGAAGGAGAAAACTTCTCCCCTGAGTATGTCAGTAGTTGGCCCCATGCCGTAGCAGATGGACATGCCCTGAAGGAAGCTGCAGCCCATGCACTGCAGCCTGTGGAGAGGAGCCCACACAGGAGCAGGTTTTTCTGGCAGGAACTGTGGCCTGTGGGAGGGATTCATGCTGGAGCAGTTCATAAAGCATTGTACCTTGTGGGAAAGGCTCAAAAATGGAAGGAGGAAGGAGTGGCAGAGAGGAGCTGTTGAACTTCTGGAGGGTAGGACAATCCTCGAGAGGGATCCGGACAGACTGGGTCAATGGACTGAGGCCAACAGTATGAGGTTATACAATGTGGAATGCCAAGTCCTGCGCTTGGGTCACAACAACCCAGGAAGTGCTACAGGCTGGGGGAAGAGTGGCTGGAAAGCTGCCCATCGGAAAAGTACCTGGGGGTGCTGGTCAACAGCTGGCCATGAACATGAGCCAGCAGTGTGCCCAGGTGACCCAGAAGGCCAATGGTACCCTGGCCTGTATCAGAAATAGAGTAGCCAGCAAGACCAGTGATTGTCCCCATGTACTCAGCACTGGTGAGGCTGCACCTTGAGTACTGTGTTTGTTTTTGGGTCCCTCACTACAAGAAACACGTTGAGGTGCTGCAGCAAATCCAGAGAAGGACAATGAAGCTGTTGAAGGATCTGGAGCACAAGTCTGATGAGTAGCAGCTGAGGGAGCTGGAGTTTAGTCTGGAGAAAAGAAGGCCCAGAGGGACCTTATTGCTCTCCAAAACTACCTGCAAGGAGGTCGGAGCTGGGTGGGGGTTGGCCTCTTCTCGCAAGTAACAGTGACAGAACAAGAGGAAATGGCCTCAAGTTGCACCAGGGGAGGTTTAGATTGAATATCGTGGAACCTTTCTTTACCTAAAGGGTCGCCAAGCCCTGGAACAAGCTGCCCTGGGAAGTGGTTGAGTCACTGTTCCTGGGAGTATTTAAAAGATTTGTAGATGTGGTGCTTAGGAATAGTGTTTAGTGGTGGGCTTGGCAGTGCTGGTCAGACTCTATGATCTTAGAGGTCTTTTCCAAACTAAATGATTCTATGATTCTATGTTCTGCATTCCTTGTCCCCCTGCACTGTTGTGGGATAGAAAGTAGAGGAGGTGGGAATGAAGTATTGAAGTTGAGCCTGAGAAGAAGGGAGTGGAGGCAAAGTGTAGTTTTTGTCTCTCACTATCCTACTCAATTTTTTATTGATAATAAATTAATTTTCCTCAAGCTGAGTCTGCCTTGCCTGTTTATAAGAGATCTTCCTGTCTTTATCTCTCCCTGTTCTCTTGGAGGGGAGGCAAATAAGAGAGTGGCTATGTGAGTGTATAGCATCCAGAAAATCAGGAACACACATTCAAAGGACAATGGACTTCACACATACCAGTGTTCAGGGACTGCTGCATTTGTCTAGTGCATTCCCCGTGGAGCAAGTTATTCAGCTCACTGATCATATACCAAAGCTGACTAGAACACAGCAATAGAGCTCCCTGTTTGGGGAAATGTTGAGTGGAGTAACAATGGTCTCTCTGTTAGGGTAGATACTGAGACCCTCCTATTTTCTTCTCTATCCTGCATGTCAGAGTTAAAGATGTAATGGAGAGTCCTCTTTCAGTGCTTTTCTGCTATGATGTTCCTTTTGTATGAAACAGATTTATTGTATTTGCCTGCCAAGCCTTTCCTCATTTACATCTGTTACAATTTCTTCTTCCATGATGCCCACTTGCATGGAGACTCTAAGTTGTGTAAGCTAAATATCTAGTCTATTGTCCTGGTTTCAGAAGAGATAGGGTTCATTTTCTTCATAGTAGCTGGTAGGTGAATGTTTTTTATTTAGTATGAGAATAATGTTGATAACGCACTTATGTTTTGGTTGTTGCTGAGAAGTGCTTGCCCTAAGTTGTGTACTTTTCAGTTTCCTGTGTTCTGCCAGTGAGAAGGCTGGAGGGGCGCAAAAAGCTGGGAGGGGACACAGCTGAGACAACTGACCCAGACTGGCCAAAGGGATATTCTATACTATATGGCATCTTGCTCAGTGTGTCAGCTGAAGGGAAAGCTGCCAGGTGCTACTGCTCAGGGGTGGCAGGACATCAGTCAGCAAGTGGTGAATAATTGCATTATTTGTTTTGTATATGGTAATTATCATTATTATAACCATTATTCTGTTTGTTACTATTAATATTGTCTTCCTTTTCTGTCCCCTTAAACTGTTTTTATCTCAGCCCTGTGAGTTTTCTCATTTTTACTCTTCTGATTCTCTCCCCCATCTCACTGTTGGTGGGGAGTGAGGGAGTGGCTGTGGTGCTTAATTGCCAGCTGGGGTTAAACCAAGACAGTGATTTCCCGGTGTGTTATGTATTCTTTATCTTTTTTAGTTTGCCATTCAGGGAGCTGGAGCCACCAGTGCTTTTGTTCTTTTATATTGAGTATCACATAGTTATCAAGTAACAAATAGTAAGGAAAGAGTGTGGAGCCAATACATCTGTGTATCTGTGTTCTTGACATAACTGGAATACTTTAGCTGGCATTGGCCGTGACTGTAATTAGGCCCCACAAGTGCACCTTGATATGTTTCTTTTTAACTCCTATGTTTCCTCTTTAAAACTGTCTGTTTTGAGGTGCTTTGTAGAATGTTACCAGTTGTTGCTGGGAAATGTCTTTTACCATTCTCCTAAAATAACCATTCCTAGTCAACGGAAAGCTGAGCTACTGTTTTATTGCTGGTTGTCATACGAGGCTTCCTGACATTTTTCAGTGGGAAGTGTAGACAAAGGATTACAGAGGTTGCTAGAAATACTGCTTGCTTACTGATCTAGCTAACCTCATGTTTTCATGACAGCCTGTGCTGGTGCAGAGAAAGTATTTGGGGACTGGACTGTAGAGAAAGATAAAACAGTGACAGTCGAGATCCAGACTAGTCTGAGTTTATGTGGCTAACAAGCTGAAACATGTGGTGGCCCTAAAAGTTTTTTTCTGCACTATTAAGTGTCTGAAATGAGGAAGTCTTTCCTCAAAACTCTTGTGCAGTCCTGATAGTAGATAAGAACTTCATGGCATAGGGTAGGCTTTCTGTGGAAGCTTTGAAATACCTACCTGGTTGGAATGTATTTATTGCACAAAGCATTCAAACAGGTTCAAGTTACAGGAAATTGACACTCGTCATGAGGCTGTACCTATCCCTTCTCTCCCCACCTTAACTACAATCCTTTTTACCAATATACCCTGTGTCTACTCAGGTCTCATCCTTTCTATATCTTTAGGTGTTATCTGTATGTTGACTGGAAGCATGAGAAAATCCTACACCTTATCAGACACAGGCGTGCTCATAAATTTCTCTAATGTTGGTGCTACTCTGCTGAAGGAAGTGTGTTTGTCAGCTTAATATACAGTAGCTGGGGAGGAGGCTTAGGAAGGTTGGCAGCAAAACTCTTCCAGGTAGCTGAGTGCTGGACCAGAGCTCAGCCAGCACAGCTGACATTGCAGTGCTGTCTCCCTGATAGCCTGGGGAAGCCTCAGATTGGCAAGATGACAAAGAGACGCCTTTGTGGTTTCCATCCAGCTGGTCCTGTGAGATTGCTAGAGGAGTGTTGCGGAGCAGAGTGGTGGAAAAAGCACCAGTGAGGAACAACCCTGTAATAACGAGTTACCTTTTATGAAAATCCTGGTCACTGAGACAGGCTGGTTGCATAAAGTAGATGCTTTTGTCATGGTGGTACTGTCATCAGCCGTTATGTCTGGGCAATAACAGAGAGGAGTGCAGTGGGAGCACCTGGATTTCTCACAGGTATGGACAAGAGAGCTGACAGCTTGATCTACATGAGAAGAGTGGCACCTCTGACATTTAAAATCTCCAAACGGAGCAGATGCCAAAAGAGCACCAATAGAAATTGTGGTTTGCTTTTAGGAGCAAAGGTATGAGCCTTTGTTTCTAATCATTTGTTGTCAGAATTATTTGTAAGCTGTATTGCTTCTGTCCCAGTATCCCTGAGTGCCGCTGTGCTGGAAGAAAGGAGGGAGGCTGGCTGCCCTCCCAGGCCGGGACATGAGCTGAGGGAGGGGCATGTGGGACGGCACCAGGGAGCTTCTATGGCCTCGAGAAAAGTGGCTCTTTTTTCTTCTTTTTTTTTTTTTTTTTATTTTTTTCCTTTCGTCCCGTGATTTGAGCTGACTCTTTCCTGCAGCGTGTGAGAGGTAACAGAGGTCTCTTTATGGTGTGGGTTTTCCTGGATGAAAAGTGTCTGCTGCTTGCAAAGTTCTCTCCCTACTTTTTGGAGTGACTGTTCTACAGGAAGGAGGGATGTGGCGGCAGCAGCAGTGAGTGGTTTAATGCCCTTTCTTCATTTGGCTTGATGTTCCGAGAAGTGGAAAGGGAGTTTGTTTCAGGATTGGGTTTCTTTTGTTTGTTGGAGGTTTTTTTGTTTTGTTTTTAAATAGCCCATGATTTCACTATTTTTTCCAGTGCAATTAGTTGGTGGGTTTTAAATAGGAAGGGATGATAGGATTAAGAAAAGTGTTGCGTCAAAGAGGTGTCAAAAACTATTGGCTTAATGCCCTACTAAAAAAACTAGTCTACTGGAAAGAAGGAAATGCCTGTGAAAGGAACAGGTGTAGACACTTGTGTCCTTAAAGACTTGAACTATCCTGCATAGAAAAGCTGGTGCTGTACAGAGATCTTTCTACCTTGTCGGCTGAATTTAATTCCTTCTCAGTGGGTTTAATGAAGAAGATTTCTATAGTTCCTTGCAGTACGCCCACAGAGAACCGGTTGCTGCTTTTGATTTTGGCCTAGATAAGATAATAAATAATTGTCTGCTTAGTACAGTACTGATAAATGCAGTCCCAAGGAACTTTTTCATGCTTCATTTCCTGCTTGAACTTATTGCGGTTTTTAAAGTTGAGTTGAAGTGAATTCTTGTTGCTGCCGAACCTGTTCTGCTGCCTGTGAAATTTGTGCATGCTTTTGAGAAGGCTGCAGGAGCTTCTGGAAAATCCTGCATGATGGGCAACCTCTCCTTACTGAACAGCGTGAAACAGGTCGAGTCAGAAACCTAGTTTGTGTAAATTGACAATTAATTTTTCCTTTCATCAAATGCAGGTATCTTTCTGGAGCTGTCCTGCAAGTGTTCCTTACAATATTAAATGTTTTAAATGCAAACACACAAAATACAAAATTAGGCGGTGTGTTCTCACTGATTCTTTCTGCTATTAAACATTACTTTTTGAAAAAAGTTATCATGTGAATCTAGACTTTAGATAAAAATTGTCTTTATAACCATGCTAAAAGTGTATCAGGGAAAAATCAATATTTGGAAAATAATGAGTTTTTATCAACTCCAGTTACTTTAAAATTTTGTTTATAATGTTACTTTTCTTCACTAATACCTAGATCAGTCTTCCTGCTGATACTGACTTTGCTTAGGAATTCTGCTTAGATGAAAAAGAACAGCTTTCAGTCCATTGTTTCTTGGTATCTCTGAGGTTGGTAGTGTTGGTGGTTTCAATCAGACTGCTAGGCAAGTGGGTAGGTTAACTCTGCAGCCTTTACATGGGGAGTTGTTGTAAGTTTGTTGCTTGCTTGTTCTGTCCTTGCACAAGGTGTCACATTCCAAGGCACGTTGATTTCTGTTGGGAAAACCCTGGATGAAAATGGATGGGGCTCTGATTTTCCCTATTTTGCTTCAGAAGTCATGTCCGTGTTCGGAACCTTGATTGCTCTTTTAGACTTCTTGGATGGAGAAGTGCAAGTCAGGGCTTCATGTTTTTGCAGTTCAAGAACTGAGCCCTCCTGTTTACGGAGGAGCCATAGAGTTCTGCATTTCTGATGAGTTCCTGTGGGTAGCCTGTTACAAACAGTGCTGGAAACCTTGGAACCAGCAAGTAGAGTTTGGTATATGTTTTAAAAAACATAGCAGGCTACAGAACTTGAGTTGCCAGACAAGCTGCAGAGCACAGGGATGGTTATTGGTATAGGCATGATGTTGGAGAACACAGATTGTGCACTATTTTTGTGCCTCAGTATGATCAGGCGTATATTTAGAATTGTGTTACAGTGTCTGTCTAGATATGAGTATATCTACATGTAGATGGGACCTTTCACATTTTTCAGTGATGCTGGACTAGTGTAATATTTGTATAACTATATTTTTCTCTGTTTAGTTCTTTTCAGTCATGGATTTTGAAATGTGTACTGCGGTGTTTTTGACCTTGTGGCCTGAAGTGTTGTGCCCTTCTAGCCAACTGTAACTTTCTAATCTAGGTTTGGTTATTCTTCACTGAGAATTTTCTTCGCAAGAGTTGTACATTATGTTCCCTTTGAAAGTTTCTTGGTACCTTTTATGTTGTCAGACATAGCTACAGTCAGGTTTCAGAGCTATGAGAGGAGTTTAGTTGCACCACAGATGTTTTCCAACCCATTCTTGAGGGTTAGTCACCCTGAGTGACAGAACATAGAAAGAGGAAGAACCACATTTTCAACATTTTAGGGATGATTAATTGGAAAAAGGTTTGTTTAGTATTGATTTTTTTGATTGACTTATTGTTGGCACATGTTACAATGTCTTATTGGGTGATCTCATTTTTACTCCCACCAATATATCAACCATGATTTAGGGTTATCAGATGTGACAAGAAGTGCTTCTGTAAGTACATAGGGAACAAAAAGAAGACAAGTGGAAATGTGGGTCTGTTGCTCAGTGGAACAGGGAACTTGGTTACATGGGACATGGAAAAGGCTCAGCTACTGAATGTCTTTGCCTCAGTCTTTAGTAGCAGGACTATTAAGGTTGGAGTAGATTTTTGACTACTTTAGTCAGTATTCTATTAAGACTATTCCCTTAATAATGATTTTATGGATGTGTTACATCTCTGATTTTTATATTACTTCTCCAAGTATGGCTTTGTAACAGCAGGCCCTGGCCCTAACATTTTCTAATTTTTATTTTCCTTTAACAGGGTCCAAGCTTTGGTCTTGTTGACTCTAGGTTAGCCACCTGACTTAGAAATCCAGGTGTTTTAAGATTGCTGGTGAAAGATCACTTTTTCAAAAGAGGAGTGCTTAGTGTGAAATGGTAACATAACACTCTTCAGAGGGGTGATGATCAAGATTTCCTTTTGTTTCTCTGACAGACACGTTTGTATTGTGGCTTAAACTCTTGCTTATCCTTTTATTTTCAGTTATTGTCCTCTTAAGTTCACAAGTTCTCAGTCTTTGTTGGGAGTTATAGAAGTGCTAGCTCTTCACTGTGTTTGTCCTCTTCTTTCACAAGGGTACAGCTCTTCCTCATCTGTTAGTAGAATCAAGTGGGCCTTTCTGTGCACACGCCATTCTTGTGTCTCAGGGGAAAAAAAAGCCAAGCAAACAACCTTTTAAACTGTGAAGCAATAATGTAAAGTAAATTGGTGGGTAAATGGATTTGTGTATGTTTTTCCATTGAAAATACCAAAATATCTCCATGCTTCCACATTTTGAAATACATACTGTATTCTCCATAGATAACATCAAAATATCAAACTGCAGGTTTCTGTAACGGGAATTATTGCCTTTCTGCATGTGTGTTGTGATGAGCTGGAAGTGACTAATGGTTGTGATTCTGCGTGCATATTTATGCTGCTCTGTTAATGCACTCAAGTTTATTTTGAGCAAGACTACTGTTCTGTCACTGCCATAGAACTCAGTGGAGATGTGATTTTAGTTTTTATGGGAAATAATTCACCCTGACATTAGTATAGGCTGAATATTTGTCAGAGACAAGTACCGTGAGCTTTTAGTAACAACTGCTTGTAAAAGAATCTTGCAAAGCTTACAAAGGAATTCATATGTGTGAGATTTGGAATAGGAGTCGAGGAGAGTGGAAATAATGGTGGTGCAGTAAGTTCATAGTTTATGTTCATAATTTAACATCTTGGTACCTTAACAATTTTACACCTGCATCCCGATATTTTAACAACAACAAAGTATTTCAGAGCCTTGTTCTTCTGATTAATACTGCCAATTGCCCTGTGTTGTTTCTTTGTCTTTTTCTATGGGTAGTTAATTTTAAATTTTATTTGTGGAAAAAAAGGGTTTCTTATAGAAGACAGCCCATTTGTACTAGTCTGAATATCAGTGGTAAGCAACTGTCTTAACCTTTTTTAAATACTGTAGCTCGCTTCTGGTAAAGTAGGAAGCTATGAATTTAATGAATAATAATTTTTTTTTTAGCAAACACGTCTTGATAGTCATTCCCTGCATATAAAGTTCAGTATCTTAACTTTTATATTGAGTTTTTTTCAGCCCAGGTTAATCTGGGGCATGTTTGGGTTGGGTGATGGAGGAGGAAATTCCCTCATGCATGCCTTTTGTGCAGCAAAGCCTTTGGTTTTGTTTTGGAGAAGATTACAACCCTTGGGGGATGTGCTTCACCTGCTGAACACTGCACAGTAACCAAGAGGCTATGAAAGGCAGTGAGTTAGATTATTTCATGAAAACTTAAAAATAGAGTTTAGATAAGCAAATTATAAGGTCTTTGATTTAATAATCACAGGGTGATATTACCCGTGGGGTCCACACTGCACTCAGATAGTTCATAGAGCTTATCACTGATTTCCTGTATGCAACTATTGCAGAGTATAAACTGATGGGTAAGGGTGAATAGTTTTTCTTTTATTTGAATCCCCATTGTTCTGATGATGATACAGGGTGGGATAGTCAGGTAAAACATTTTTGACCATTATTTCTTGCATTTGTGAATCAGAGTCCTAAGCAACTGAGCTGAAATTTAAACAAAGCTGTGGTTCAGAATCACTTCTGTCCTGCAAAAGTCTTTCTTGGCATGACAGCATCTAATTAGAAAGTAATGCTGGACTGAAAGGGAAGCACTAGTATTTCAGACATTGTGCCACTTGCTGTTTATTAATTGAGCTAAAAACTGGAACTATTTGCCTCCAGGTGTATCAATATGATATTTCTCATGTCACATCTTAGGGCAATGTGGCTGCTAATTTATATTACTCTAGCAAAACTGCCAGCAAAACTCAGCAAAATGTAATAAGTAAAATTAATTGCAGAAACAAAATAGATTCATTGAAAATCTCAGCACTTTTGTCTTTCATTCTTGTAGTTTTCTCATTTAATTTCATTCTAATTTTCCTGTTTAGTTAGGGGGCTTTTTCTCCACACCTGTTGTAGAGACATTGAATTGCAACTAGAGTCATGAGCACATTTTTAACACGGTGCAATCAATTTTCTACTTGAACACACTTCAAACTTTTTGATTAATTTTTCTTAGTTGCAAACCAGTGATTACTCTCATCTGTTTTCCTGGACGATCTGTATTGTCCTCTTTGCTGGGAAGTGAATTCCCCTTGGCCCCCTTTTTCTCTCTTCTTAATTGAGATTTTCCTTTTCTCTCTTTTCCTGTTTTTCACATCTTAGTTCTCTTGCCCCTGTCTGTCCACATTTCCAATATTTATTTTTTTTTTTATATTGCTTAGATTTGCTGATCTTCCCTTTCCCCCCACCCCCCTCAGATGTCTATAGCTGCCCTGAGCTGTGTAGGTTTCCTTATTTGTAGGCCAGTCGAATGCTGGGCATTTCTCTGTTACTGGTTTTTATTTTCCTGTTCTGACAACAGAGCTAATGAGTATCAATAGAAAAGCTAGTTCTGTTCTTACTCTGGTTTCTTTACAGAGTAATAGAGACCCATGCTGTCAACACCTTACAGGCTATTCTGATGTTATCCTGTGTGGAAAATCAGGGGAAAGGATGGAAAAGAAAAATTAGCTTAGTGCTATGTTTTTTTAAAACAATGAGGCAGACAGGTTTCCAGTGTAATTTATCTAATATTTGAAAGAATTCATTGAAAAGTATTCTCTCAAGGGCCAGAAGATGAGAAGGGGAAGACTAAGAGAAACTCAGGATTCACTTCTTGTTTTTTTCGGCAGTTCTATCCACGTGTTCTTGAAGACTAGATAAGGAAAAAGAAACCCAAAACAGCAAAAACCCCTCACAAGTGTGGTTATTAGTATGACTGCATGTATTTTATGTTTTCTTTTTTTAAAATTTTATTTGTGAATTTCCTTCTCCTCTTTTTCTCCCCTTCCTATACTTGTAAGTAATAATCTCTGGTGTAGGCTCTCTCTTTTTTTTGCTTTCTTCCCTGTTTGTGGTTGAAATGGATGTGGAGATCCATCACTGTGAGTGATAAGGTCATGGAAAACTCTTTTGTTGCTTTCTTAGAGCAACACTGCATACATCCCCATGTATCAGCAAAATTCTCCAGGAGACACTTGGGCTAATCTAGTGGGAATGTGGAGTTACAATACTTCTGCCCATGTTACCTCTCCAGGGTCTCATGCATATTTTGGAAGCTGATATAGAATAACCTCCTGTGTTTTTATGTTTCTTCCCTTTGATCCAACCTGTTTAATGTACATTGTCTTTAATCATTGCCTTTGCTTCACTTAGCCTCAGTCCTTGTTCTTTTCACAGGTGGCAGTTTTCTTCTGTGTTTTCTGTATCAAAGCTCTTTCTATTAAAATTTCATTCTTTCTCTGCTATGAGATGATAATAACATCTAAAAGTATTAAGAGTGGTAACTGTAGTATGATGGCAGTGAAAGGCTGTATGAAAATGGAGCTCTTGAAAGAGGGCAGGAAATGGAACAAAGGATTGGATCCTCACAGACCTAACACTGCAAGATTGAACTTTTCCCTTAAAAAGTAGGAATATATGCCCATTACAGCAGCGTTAAAGAGTGAAATACTGGGCAAAGACCTGTGAGGTGATACTGACAAGGCAGCAGATACAGAGGAATGATTTCTTGATACCAGTCAAGTGTTGTGGATTTCCCACTGCGCTGTGCAGAGCAAAGTTGCATCAGTAATATTCTCTTTCAGAAGAAAACAGTTTAGTTCTGCAGAAATGCACATGGTTTTCATTTTGTTGAGGATCTAGCTTTACTCATAGCCAGAACAATCTCTTGCTTTGCAGCTGTTGTTAATTTTGGAAGGAATAGAAGTAGTAAAGCACGTGTATTGCCAGGCACTGTACACAGACAAAATATAGGGTAGTGGTTGCGCTTTCTGATCTGAAAAGAAAAAAAAGAGAGTAGAACAAAACAGGAAAGTGATCTGCATAAAATCATGCAGCTGGTTTGTGGCTGGGCTAAGACCAAAGCTGTATCTTAGTTTCTGACCAGTTGTTTGTAGTTGCTGTTCCTTTCATCATAAGCTGTTTCCATGGGGGCTGTGAAGGTGTAGCAGTGCAGGTGGTAAAAACTAACTCTCCTTTTTTTTTTTTTTTTTGTCTCTGTGATCCAGGTTACAGTTGTATTTTGTGACATTTGAAGAGCAAACAATACCATGGCTCCATGAGTTGCAAAACTGCAGGAAGTGTGGCAGCCCTCCCTACCTCCAGCTTTACTTCCTTACTGTGACGTTCTCATCAGGAACTTGGGTTTCATCCCCACTGGACATGCAGTGACCTGCCTCGGCATCAGAGCAGACGAAGCAGTTTGCAGATCAGGGAGAGCCATGGCCTTGAGCTTGAATGTTTTTCACCTCTTCTCTAAGTTCAAAGTATTGGTGCTTGTCACTTTGTTTTTGATGGTGCTATGGACCACATTCAGTTACTTTGTGGACTCCAAACAGGAACTTTCTAAAACCAAGAGCATGATGCAGGTTTTCAGAAAGGTAACTAGCCTGGTGGACAGTCAAAAGGAAGCGAAGCTTGAATCAATTGCGAACATTCCTGTGGTGACACCATTTCAGGGTCTCTGCCCAGCTCTGTCTCCGTACCTGCGTAAGTGATGGTGCTTTCCTCTGCTTTCTAACAAGTGAATCTGCTTTGGTACTGCTGACTTCCTAGGGGTTTTACAGTTGGAGATCTTTCCTGTGAATCATATACAACACAGCCAGTTGCAACAAGCACTTCTGAAGAAGTGACTTGTGTCACAGAGTGCTTGGGCTGGGTTTGGCTGTAATTTGCATTTTTGGCTGAAACAGCTTTAGTAATGCACCAGTAACAACAGTGTTTGTGCTCTGTTGAGGCTTTGTCTCTTTCTTGTTCCCCTAAAATTTGGCGGGGTGGGCAGAAGGTTGGGAGTTGACACAGCCTGGACTGCTGACCCCATATTCCATACCCTGTGACTATGCCATTCATCATGCTCAGCAACAAAAGATCAAAGAAAGGAGGAAAGGGGGATTTTCATGGTGGCAGTGTTTGTCTTCCCAACAAATGCTGTATGTACTGAAGCTCTGCTTCATGGATGTGGCTGGACACCCAGTTTAAGCAACTAAACACTTGATACCCTCTTTTTTCACTGCCGGCATAGTCAAGGAAACCAAGTGGGGCTTGAACCTGGGTTTCTTGTATTGGTTACAGAGCGCCTCATTAAGTGACTGGAGCCACAATCTGAAATGACTCAGGAAAGCTTTTTGTGCTTCTCTCACAGGAGGTGCCAGCAAACTCATCTTCAAACCATCTGTTACACTAGAAGAAGTGCAAAAGGAGAACCCTCAGGTAGCCAAGGGCCGGTATCACCCTACAGAGTGCTCAGCACTGCAGCACGTGGCAATCCTTATCCCACACCGCAACCGAGAGAAGCATCTGCTGTACCTCCTGGAGCACCTGCACCCCTTCCTCCAAAGGCAGCAGCTGGACTATGGCATCTATGTTATTCACCAGGTGAGGCAACAGTGCAGAGATGTGTTTGGGTGAGGATGATTTGGTGCTCTGCAGCCCAAGGAGAGGCTGCTGCCTCTGCTGTCTGGCATCAGTCCTCCAAACCTGCTTTGAGCACTTCTATTTGTTGAGGGTGCCTGCAGCACTATAGAGTTTCAGCTGCTGGGGATAGTACTGATGGTGACTTTTAACTGGAGTTCATTTCTCAGACTAAGCAACTTACTGTTTCTGAGTTAGTGTTCAAGACAGGCACCTTCTGCACTGCTAATGCAGCTCATTTTTCTTGTATAGACATACATAACTGACCTGTTTTCTGTCTTTACATTTGGAATTGTTTGGATATAAGGCTTTGGTTTGCATCTAGCGCTTCTCTCCCATCTGCTTGCTGGCTGTTGTGCTTAGTAAGTCGTGTGTATCATGTTGTACTTACTTTTGCTTTCTCAAACTAAAGACGACAGCTACTGCGTGTAGCTCCTTTATTTCCCCAGCAAGAGCAGTGGGGAGAAGTCATGGCAGAGAACTTGGTTCCTGAAAGATTTATTAATTCCTCTATTTACATTCTTTGTAGGAATGCTGGGTCTAACAGCTAAAACTTGAGCAGACTTGTACCACATTGTCTTTCCTCAAGGTGTTTATGTTCTACTTGCATGAGCTGGAAGCAGTATATATTTCTCTTTTGTAATAGGTTGTCTTTTTCTTGATCTCTTATGTTTGCTTTCTTTTACTGTCAGTTACTTATGTGTTCTGCTTTGACTCTAAACAGGCTTTTCAGACAGCAGGAGAAAAAAATGATAAATTAATACAGTCTCTCTTACCTTCTGTTTAAAGAGGCTAGAGTTAATTAACCAGTATGAGGCAGTGCTTTCTATACGAAACCTTGCACTTACGCTTTTGCTCAATGTCTCTGCAGAACAACAACAAAAATAATGGCTGGATATTTTCACTTGGAGTGGACTGTTCTTTCACTGTTTAGTGTCATCATGTGGCCTGTAGAGTGGAAAAACTGAGACCATTTTTTCTTTCTGCATTAATATGTACTATAATTGTACATATGTTGGCTCATTCTAGGTAGGAAGTGGTGAGCAATAACTCATTGGGAAAATGGACATACCTTCTTAATTTATTGAAGCATATGAGGTGAAAAACTGCTGTTGTCATGTTAGCAAAAAGTAGTATGTAAGTATAGAAGTTTTGTCTGATGTGAGTAGCAGTGTCAAGTCTGGATTTGTTCCATCTGAGATTTTGCTCGGAAGACTGGAAGCTTTCACATAGCTTTTCCATGTAGACAGACATACCCAAAGACTGATCTAACAAAAATCTTCTAGGGAAAATCCATTTTTACTCTTCAGTTGTGATGTCATATTTTGAGGAAAGCAAACCAGAATTTAACTATTAAAATACACAGTCTACTTTGGAGGAAGATTAATAAATGGGTCTTCTGTATTTTTCCTGTGAGCCATTGAAGGGCATACTCCAGATTTCTTCTTTATGGGCTCCTTGTAATATCTTGAAAATGATGCTTCTCTGCGTAAATGTGTGCATACATGAGTTCTGTGCTGAAAACAATGTGAGTTTATAATCCCTAAAGGGTGAATAATTTCTTTCCCAGCATGAGTTTGTCTTGTGGTCAGTGTTCTTCTTCCATAGAAACAAAGGAGGACAATTCTCTCCTTTATAAAGAAAATTTTGCTATTTGTTCAGCATGTGGTCTGACATGGAAAACTGCCCTTCCTGGAAAGCAACATCAGCTGTCATTTGGCTGCTGTGGTGGCTTGCACTGATGAGGAAAACAGAATTTCAGCAGATGGCAAACGCTGCTCCTGAACTAGGCTGGGTTTGATACTCAATACAAGTGATGCTTTCCACATGTACCTTACCAGCGATCTGATTTGTTCTGTTCACTTAATAACCTATGCTTTCACCATATGGAGCAGATTATCTGATGGCTATTTTCATATTCAGGACATTTTAAGAAAAACAAACAAATCCCCTGCCTGCCCCCAAGCATACAAAAGAAACCCACTCAGAAATTTGACATTTTTTGGGTAGATTTTGGGTGAATTGTATCTAAATTTTTCCTGGAAAATGTATTCCCTCAGAACAGAAGTAACTGATTATCCATCTCTTAATTTCTCAGAGTGGACTTGCATATCTGACTTGCAGATATGGAGGCATAAATCCCGTAAATCTTCTTTATGCAGGAGCAGATGGCTGTTAGTGATGGTGAAAAAATGCTGCTTTGGAGCAAAGCATTGCTTTTTAGAACAATAAAACATGTGCTGTGCACAGCAGCTTTTTCCTACAGGTCACCTGCTCTCAGCCTGGGGAGGCCAGCTTCTTTCTCATTTTCCCTGGAGCCTCTTTCTGTCCAAGTACCTTTTAGAAAATTTGCTAGAATTCCAAGAAATTTCTCGTGAAAATGTCTTTTTTATTCTTTCAAGCACACCAGGTTCCTAGCTCTGGAAAATGACTGCCCTCTCTGTTTCTGGGAGTGCAGTGCTTGGCCCTCTGTCTCCCAGGTGGGAACCTGATGCAAATCACCTTTGTCCTCAGTGACAGAAAGCTTTCTGCAGGCTGGAACCTGTGTGCAGCCAGGTATAAAATGAATAGCAGAATAAGCACACCTGTTGCTCTGGAGTGGATGTTGACATGATAAGCTTACAAAACTGCCAGGTGTGTGTGTATAAACCTATACCTCAAAGGTGAACAATTATATTTTTGAAAAGCAAATACAGACTAACTTACAGCAAAAGCAAACAATGAAGGCTAGTACAAGCCAGGTGAAGAAGGTCTGTGCCAGGAGGCAGCCCTGTGCAGCGGCATCATCGGGTTATAGCTAGGAGTAAAAAATGAAGAGACTTGCTTTTTGCTTCCCACTCTGCCACCTGTGTGTGATCTAAGGAAGTACAGGGAACTCTTTCGCCATTGCTATCCTGGAAACTGAGAGGGCAAGCATAAATCGTTTGCAGCAAGGGCTCTGATATCCAGAAACTAAGTAGTTTGGGATTAATGTAGGGGTTTGGTTTTGGTTTATTTTTCTTAAAAAAGGACTTCCATAAGCCTTACTGACATGGTTGTATGGAACACCAGTTTCTAAACTGTGTACTGATACCTCTTTCGCTATGGAGCCTGATGGGAACTCCAGGACAGGGTGCAGCAAGGGCAGTTAAACTTTGTCATGGATCACTCGTTCTTGTTCCAACAGTGTGACACCATCTTCAGAATTTTTTTAAATTTTCCTTCTCTTCCACAGGCTGGCAACACCAAATTTAATCGAGCTAAACTGCTGAATGTAGGATACCTAGAGGCCCTAAAAGAAGCGAACTGGGACTGTTTCATTTTCCATGATGTGGATCTGGTGCCAGAAAATGACTTTAACATTTACATGTGTGACACACAACCAAAGCACCTTGTAGTTGGCAGGAACAATACTGGATACAGGTATGAAACCAGGAATATGGAGAGAATACCAGCTGGGAAATGCCATGTTACTGATAATGTTCTTCTTCTGATGGGGATGTATGCTGGTATCTACCCTTGCTCCTGACACCAAGTTTCTGGCAGTAACACTTCACCTCTCTGAAGTGCCTTCTGACTGTACAGATCTGTACAGACATCGCTGAAGTCAGCCCCATTGTCATGGTGCTGGTGTCTGGGGTTCAGTAAAAGGGTGTTCAGAGAGGAGAGAAATGTGCCAGAGTGTGTGCTGAGACTTTCTGCCAAAGCTAGAAATGGATTTTCCTTTTCCTGGTCCTGTGGTTTGAGGGTGTGATCTTACTATAACAGAACTTGCCACTTATGTTTGCTGTTGAGAAGGTAATGTCTGATATTGAGAGCTCAAGTGTGAGAATTTGCTAAGGGATAGGACTGTCCTTTAATTATTTGATTAAACAGTGTCTGACACAGGATCATTTTGATTTTCAAATGGGTCCCCTAAGTGTTTGTGTAATATAAGTAGTTTAAAGTAAAAAGTCAGGTTCAGTCCACCTCAGAGAAAAAAGACTTGTGAGCTTGGTGAGTGTAATGACTAAAATGTTTTCATTGAACTTGTTTCTTTCAAGATTCACTTCATGTCACCTGACTCTAAATATTGATTAGAAGTAGACTTTTCAAAGCTGATCTAGAAGTCCTTTGAAGTAAAGCCCTGCTTCACTTCTGGGTTTCCTTTATTAAATATATGAGAAAGGGGTGGGATGTACCAATTCTTATACAGAATAATATTCACTTTTCAGTCATTTAGTGAAAACTTGAACAAGTGCTTATGAACTAGGCCTGTGACAGGTGTTTGGAGCACTGTGCCTTGCGGAGAGAATGCTGAAGGTTGTACAGGATGGCCTTTGCACCAAAGGAACAGAAATATCTAACTGTCAATTAGCTTAATTAATTGACAGTCATGTAGAATTCAGGCTAATAACATGGCACAAAGCTTGAGGGGTTTTTGTTAACCTCCATGTCTTAGCTCCTGCAAGTGTTTTGCTTAGTTAAACCCGTAGATGGACTTCTGCTTTTACTGAGGGATCTTCTTACTATTAGTCTTCTCATGTTTCTGCTGTTTATGTAAAGGAGCTGTTAGTTATAGGTCAGCTTCAAGCTTTGGCTTTAAAGAGTACAGACAAAATGTTTTTGTTGTCAATACCCTGCCCCAGCATTTGGTATAATACTGGTGGTTTGAATTTGATTCTTAGTTTTTGTGTGTCACTGCCTGTGTTTACACATCCATGAAGTGGGGATAATAATGCTCTACTTTCATGGGAATCCCTGGGTACATCTGAAGGGATTCAGATCCTGAGTTCAAGAATGATTCTTGAACTGAGCTGAGACCACAGGTTGAAATCCCAGCTGGGTGACCTCAGTGTTTGGCTGCAGCTGAGGTGAGCATGCCGAGACACATTGCTCATCTGAGGTAGAGAAATCTGAAATCATACATGTTCTGCCTTAACACAAAGAAGTATCTGGGCATTAATGTGGTGGTTTTTTTTTTATTTTTTTTTTTTTTTTTTTTAATTTTTTTTTTTGTCGTCTGTTTTTGCTTGGTTTTGAGTTTCCTGGGAGAGGGTTGCTTTTCTTCTAGGGGAGTGTCTCCTATGGTGATCCAGTGCATAGTAATCTTAGTAGCCATGCTCCTTTGGAGAACCAGTGCCTTATCTTTAGCTACATAAACTACAGATCAGTTTTAGATTCTTTAGATAGAAGGTTTATGTATTAAGGCTTTGAAGATAAGGTTGGAAATCCTTATTTTTTATCTTAGCTAAGCTATTTCCTTGAGACCAGTACAACATCATTTTCTACTTGACCATTCCTATAATACAGTCTCTTCATCCCAATTTTAAAAATTCCAAAGGAGCTGATATTCTCTTGTCCTCAGGGAAGAGATGGTTGAACATTGCTGCAGAGGTGCATTTTTGCAGATGTTGTCACCTAGAAGCAAAATACACCTGGGCCTTGCCAGTTCTGCACTGCCCAGGGAGGGCATCTGGGCCAGCAATATACACTGGTGACAAAGGCCAGTAGCATCTTGGACTGCATTAGGAGGGAATTTGTCAGCAGGTTGAGGGAGGTGATTGTTCCCACAGCACCATGGAGATGATACCTGGAGTGCTGTGTCTAGTTCTGGGTTGCCCAGCAAAACAAAAACTTGGATGTCCTGGAGCAAGTCTAGAGAAGAGCTGTGAATATGATTAAGCGATTGCAGATCTGACATGTGAAGGGGGGCTGTGAGTGCTGGGAATGTTCAGCCTGGAGTGGATAAGGCAAAGTGGGATCTTGACAAGGTACGTACATACCTAATGGAGGGGAGCAGAGATGATGCAGCCAGGCCCTTCACAGTGAAAGACAAGAGACAATGGGCACAAACTGAGATACAGGAAATTCCATTTAAACATATGAAAAAGCTGTTTTACTGGGAGAATGGTCAAATATGAAGAGGCTGCCCAGAGATATTGTGGAGTCTCCATTGTTGGAGATGTGCAGAATCTAAATGGACATGGTCTTCAGCAACTTGTTGTAGCAGACCCTGCTCTGAGCAGAGGAGTTGGACTACTTCATCTCCAGAGGCCATTTCAACCTTTAGCAATTCTCCTGTGATGCTCTGATGGGAACAAAAATCATCCAGGGTTTTGGGTTGGTGTTTTTTCTTGATGTTTTTAAATTGTATTCATGGTAAACCAGAAATAATAATAAGCATTGCACTTTTGCTTGTCTGATATGTAAATTGCCATAGTGGATACTTTCTAGCCCTGGCAATTTGTTCATCTGTTTAGATTCACATACGTGTAGAAATCAAAATGCAATCTGCAGCCACATGCACATCATCTGAATTGGCAGGGGCAGGGTGGTAGAGGCTGTGTTGTAATATTGCCTTAAGGGCCAGGAGAGAGAAGGGCAGCATAAAGAGCAATTGGCAGAATGGTGTAAGATAAATAACCGTGGTATGTAAACACGTTTTTAAAGTAAGTGTAATTTTCAGGGGGAGGAAGGTAGAAGTTAGAAATTAATCTCCTGTAGATCTGAGCTCCATTACATCAGGTAAGTAACTAAGTAACTTCCCCTGTGCAATTATCCCATAGCACGAGCCCCCTTGCTGGAAACTGATTTCATTCCAAGTTTCAGATTCCGTGCTTAAGACAGTTGATGGCTCGCTGTTGTCATTGCAAAGCTGCCACTATATTAATGCCTAGCTTTGTTCGTTTTCTACACATCAGAGTCCCTGAGGTGAAGTGCATTTTTGGCTATATGAGAGGAATTGTGTAAAAGGAGAGAAACTACTGAAGACTGTCCTCTCAGTTGGAGAGTTAACTTTTTCTGACCTAAAGCAAATCACCATCTTTCTATGAAAAGAGGAAGAGAATAGGACCAGATGCAAGGATTTGTGCACCCGTAACTCTGTGAAAGACAAGTCTATATGTGGAATTTCAGGGTGATATTTTTATTGTTGTTAAAATTTGACTTTTAATTCTTCATTCTCTCTTCTTGTGTACCTTTAGGTTACGGTACAGGGGATATTTTGGTGGCGTAACTGCTCTAACAAGAGAACAGTTTTCCAAAGTAAATGGATTCTCTAACAACTACTGGGGTTGGGGTGGAGAAGATGATGACCTTCGAATCAGGTAAATAATGAGAAATTGATTAAAAAACATTTTTAAAAATTGGTGTGACTTCACACCAAGCCTCCAAAAGTAGAACACTACAGGGACCTTCCGTCCAAAACAGTATTGCAGTGGGGATTTGAAGTGCAAGATGCAGGTCTGTGAGCCATTTCCTTTTTGCAAGGGTTAGGCATGCCCAAGACCTGGTCCTCTTCTTGACAGCATTGTTGTCTGGGGGTGGGTTAAGTTATTTGCTTGGTGTGTTTTAGCTTTGTCTCAGCCACACAGTACTTGTATTTTCACTTGGAAATTGGTTATAATGGAAATAATGAGATTGATGTTTGGAGTGTGGTTTGCCAGAGACACAAAGCTATTGAGTTCCAGTACTTTGCAAGTGTGGGAGTGTTTTGGTGGGACTGGGTGTTTTGCATTCATCAGCTACCCTGATTTACTCCAGGCAGGGCTTAGTTTGAATGTGGGTGGTGTTGATTATTGTAAAGATAGCAAACAACTTGAAGTTGAGAAAGGCTGCATGTATACACATATATCCTTTGCTCTTCTTAAAATTTTTGCAGATGTGCCTGTCAAAGTAGGAGCAGTTTGTTAGTGGGGATAGGTTTAGTGGGACAAAGAAGTCAGCAAAACTTGTGTTGATCTTTTGCTCTGTGCCTAGGAAGAAACCTCTAATGCTGCATTGCTGTTACTGAAGAGGGAAAACCCCACAAATAGCAGAAAAAACCCACAACCCTGGAAACTCTGCTGGCAGAGCCTGTCAGTTTGTCACTTGGGTTACAAAGTGTACTTCTTAACTGGCTATCCTGTTCAGTTTATTAAATGTTGGGGACATAA
>JAWWEW010000001.1:24426681-24444972 GCA_035583185.1 Anabacerthia variegaticeps | reverse complement strand
AAAACTTGTGTTGATCTTTTGCTCTGTGCCTAGGAAGAAACCTCTAATGCTGCATTGCTGTTACTGAAGAGGGAAAAAACCCACAACCCTGGAAACTCTGCTGGCAGAGCCTATCAGTTTGTCACTTGGGTTACAAAGTGTACTTCTTAACTGGCTATCCTGTTCAGTTTATTAAATGTTGGGGACATAAGAATCATATCCCTGGTGATGTTACATAATTCCACAGGGGATCAAGCGTGTTAAAATTAGGAACTTTCAAATGAAACTTTGTGTCAGTTTAGCAACTGGTCAACTACATCTCAAGAAGTCTAAGAGGTCTAATGGAGACATGGATTTCTGCCCTTAAACACTTTTTTTCCTTCATACGTCTACCTAGACATACCACCACCTCAGTGACTCTAGAGAGCTGGCTTTTAGAGTGGTTGAGCGTGGCTTGGCACCATCTTATTCCCCAGCTTTCTGTGGACGATAGTGGTGTTTCAGATGCTCCTGTGGGCACTGGAGAAGCAGCTGTGCAGAGGACCAGCAGGATTTACTGAGGGTCTCTGCGGTGTTTGCAAGGGATTGGGATGGAAAGTGATGCTTGTGAGTGGCACCTCTTTACTTCGCAGCTGTTGGTCTTGGTGTGGAAACCAAGTCGTAGGACCCAGTGTGTGCACTGCAATTAATTACTCGTGCTTTTCTTCTTGGGTGGGTCTTGGGCTGGCCTGGGGACAAAGTTTGCAGGGGGTAGGTAAGGGCAAGGTTGCCGTCTTAGTGGGTTGTTGAGCAGACATCCTTGGAGCCTTCCTGAGTGAAGTCGGCAGATGGCAGCATCCCTTCAGTTCCTTCAGAACTCGGGTCCGGAGGGCTCTCAGGTCCTCCTGTTCTGCCTCCAGGCTAAACACGACGGTCTCTTTTGGGCCCCTTTCTAAGGCATGCATCACCAAGAGACTTTTCAGATCATTTGTTGTAGTTGTTTCAAAATTTACTGCTATGAAGTCATTGGAAATCTGGAAAGGGCTCGGGTTTTTTTCAGATCTTGGTTTCCTATTGCTGTTTCAGCTGCCAAGTGACTAGCAAAGAGGTGGACCATTCCTTAACTCCATTGTCATGATTTTAACCCTTTCTGCTGTCAGAGCAAAACTGTTGCATTCCACAATGTGTTTAAAGTCAAAAGTTCCAACCAAGTGCCTGATGTCAGGACACTTAAATCCATGCACGAAGCTCAGTGTTTCTGGCATTGTTCTCAAAGAGATTTTCTTTACATGAACAAATGAAAATTTTGCACCTGTCTGCCAGCTATTAAAGAAGAAAACAAGCTTTTTTTTCTTCCCTTAAGTAGAGAACTATCAAATTTAGGGGTTTTATTGTAGGAGTTGAGATGAACTTGCAAAATGTGGAAACTTGCTACAAAGCAGTGCAGAGTAGACCAGTCAATACTAATGTAAATGTACTCTGTTGTATAATGTGTGCCTGAAGCTCTGTGTGATCTCTGCTGTACTAACTACCTGGGTTTTTTTCAAAAGAAAGATGTGTATGTCACCCAACCAGACCTTTTCTCAAGAAATGCAACTCTGGGCCTCATTTTGCTGGTGAAATGGACTGTGGAAGAAATGAGTTTTTATAACTCTCTGTACTTGCTTCCATAGCATCTACAGAGATGAAATCTCCAGTTGTTGGGGTTTTTTTTCCCCTTAATAGCTGACTTACAGGTGTTGTCTTCCTCGTACCACTATTGCTTCTTTCAGGGTTGAGATGCAGAAGATGAAAGTGGTGAGGCCGTCTGCTGATGTAGCCAGGTACACGATGATCTTCCACAACCGAGACCACGGTAACGAGGAGAATCGAGAGAGGTGAGTCAAGAGCAGTGTTCCACCTTGCACTGTCTTGGTCTGTGGCTGGGACCCAGGCACCTCAGGGGGCCAAGTTCTTTGCTATAGGCCAAATAGGCATTTTGTAATACCAAGGGGCTCTGGAGGCCACCCTTGTGAGAATACTGTTCACAGCTGGCAGTTGTTGTTCTGTAGATGAGATCTTTGTAGCTCCTTAGAAACTTCCGAAGTTATAGTTATATGGGTATGATTTAAGCATACAATTTCAGAGATTAAACCAAAGCACTTTTCCCCCCACATCTGATTGTCTGTGCTGAGGACAGGAAAAACACGACTTTACATTTCCAGTAGACAGACAATTTACTAGGAAATGTGAGAGAGCTCAGACTCCTCTCCTGTGCATGTCAATGAAGATTTTTCTCCTCTTTCTCATCAGGATGAAGCTTCTACGCCAGGTATTTAGAACGTGGAAAACAGATGGGCTGAATTCTTGTTCATACAAACTGCTCTCAGTGGAACACAACCCCTTGTACATCAACATCACGGTGGACTTCAGTGTGCAGCCCAAAGTCTCATAGGGGTGAGCACCACAAAGGTTACAGGAAATGGCAACAGATCTTGTTTGTGGCTGCTGTTAGAGCAGATGGCTTCTGGCGCTCTGCTTGAAAGAGTATTTGAGTAGCAGAGAAGAAAGTAGAGTGTTCCTTCACAGCATCTAATTGATTAAGAATTTCCTTTTGTGAGGACTGGAGCTACAGACTTACCTGAGGGACAGGTCCTTTTGTTCTTCTATGCACTTTTTGCTGAGACATTTGCAAAAGTGTCCTTGTTTGGGCTGGTCCAGTGAAAGGACTTGAACTAAGTCCCTGGAAAAAAAAATTTATTTTGCAACTATTTCTAAACTTATTTGTGGTCTCATTAAAAGCACAAGAATTCCTTACCAACTATAAACTTGATGAGAAAAGCTGATTTTTTCTAGCCTGAGAAAAAACCTGCTTATGTATGAGGGAAGGGCAATAATGGTAATGGTTGAAGAGATGTTAAAAGTCTCTCAATAAATGCAGTCTGCTGAACTCGAGTGCCTCTCATCCTTCAACCTGCAGCACCCCCTGCCAAGGGACTGCTGATGCATCCTGTGGCAATGATCAAAGTCTTGGTGCTGCAGCAGGATGTGTGTTATTCTCCAGGGATCTGGAAGGAGAAGCAGTGGTCAGCTGTGTCAGATGGAGAGAAAATCCTCTCCACGTTTTGGGCCACAGTTAGCAGACTGTGTATTTGTATACATACCCAGGCCATTATCATTTGCAAGTATTGTTGAAAAAGACAGGTTTAAGTCTGTGGATAACTAAGTGTGCTAAAATCTTGATTAGAGCACTTGCCTTACTGCATTATACTTAACTGTCTTTACATGTAGATGTCAAGGCAGGCTTGGGAGTTTCTTTTAGGACACATTATCTCAGCTGAAGATAGAGAAGCCTGAAAAGTTAAATGATTTTAGGTGTAGTGGGATAGATGCAGCTTTTCAGTGAATAATTTTTATATCTTCAAGTAACAAGCAAAACTGCCCAGTGTCCTGCTCTCAAAGCAACTGGACCTGGCAGTGCTAGGGACTGACTTGACAGAGAAAGAAAGTTTACAGCAAGGGCTAGGGCAGGCTTTGTCAGTCTTGCAGTCAGGTAAGTACAAATGCATTCCTGCCAGGGTGACAGATCCACAGATGAGATGTTTTACTTAGTTTTTCCTCTAGTATTTAGTTTTTCAGAAGTGTTTTATGTTGAAGATAGCTCAACCTTGAATGATAATTAATATTTGAGCAACAGCTGAAGTACTAGATTAATCTTCTGGCTCTGAGCAGGAGGTAAGAGTAGGTGACAGCCTCATGTCCCATTCAGTCTGCATTACTTCCAGCTACAATAAAAATATTTAAACGCTCATGGATCAGAACAGAAAGAAAAACAGGGACTTAAGCACTGGTTTGTCTGGTTTCAGGGTAACTTTCTCTTTTATTACACTATTTTAATATTTTATAAAACTCTTAAGGCAAACACTTCAATTTATTTTACTCAAATTCACAAAAGATATTTACAGAACTATAACTGGCTTCAACATTTTCTCAAAATATAACACTTCAGAGGCCAATCTGACAGGATGGCTTGCATCCCAATTAACACTTAAGTACAAAGCAGGACAGAGCTATCCACTTATGGAACAAAGGTTCCAGAAAGCTTGAATCAGCTTACTGTCAAGGAGACTTGGCTCAGTAGTTAGTTTTACAGTGACATGGACAATTTTTACAGTAAGCCACAGCTTGTTTATTAGCTGTCATACCCTATTCCTGAAGCTTGTCCTTATAAATCTTAAACAGCTTGAAGAAAAGTGAAATGCATGAAAGGCAAAAGGCTTAGTCTCAGGTGGTGCAGACTCCACAGGACAAGGGGAGGTAGCAGCTGAACACCCAGGCTGCGCCCAACCTCTGCTTTTGTTTTCAGTCTCTTAAGAAAATGGGGGAACATATCCAATGTCCACAGTGATCTTGGTATAAAGAGGATGCTTTGTCCTGGAAAGGAGCCTGAACTGTAACGAATTCATTCCATCAGCTTTCCATGTTTTCCTGGTGTTGTGTCGGGAAGTAGGCCTGAGGAAGGAAGAATACCTGCAGTTAGACAGAAGAATGAAGGTGGCTTTTGCAGCTGAAGTTGCAGAAGAAAAGGGATTCCAGAGGCCAAAAGGGGTTAGCATAAAAGTCCTGAGGAAATTCTTCCCACATGATACAAAACAAACAGCTTAGAATCAGTTCACACTGAGTTTTCTGAAAAAGGAGGACAGTTTGGACTGGACCCTAATCAGACAGGGAGACCAGTGAGGTGGCAGCTACAGTCTGTCAAAACCCAAGAAGTTGGCAGCAGCTTAGAGAGACTTGGGAGTGCAACACAGAGGCCTGGAGCAATGGTGTACATAGGCTGCTGTAGGTAGCTTTTTAGACAGGGTTGTTATGGAAACCTGAGGTTTGAGATGATGGAGATCTGCACTGCCAGTATGAGAAGCCTCCACCACACTTGACCCAACACCCTCCTCCAGCTCTTCTATATAAAACAGTGTTAGATAAAGTCTCTCATAGCACCTTCCTCCTGTCTTCAAGCTAGAATACTGCCTTCCAGTATTTTAATGGCACATTGTAACTCCACACAGATTGAAGAGCAAGTTGTTTATTATAGGGAAGTAGCAACAAAGTGCATCTTCAAAGTGAACTCTCCCTATTTACAGGACAGGCAGTATTTTTTTCTTGAAGCTTTACTCCCTGAATTATTTGATGCTTAAATCTGACATGTGTTAGCTTCCTGACTAGAATGTATCCTTCACAATAGGGAAAAAAGGGTAGGAACCAAGGAGAAACCTTCATGTGCAAAGACAGGAGCCCAGTGATTCAGCTGAAACTGACTGGGAGCTGCTTTTAAATAGACTTCCTAAAGCAGAAAAAGCAGTGACATGAGGTGTATTTACTGCCGCCTGTGCTGAGAAAGATGACAGTAACACTCTGCCTGCCACAAGGCAAGGAGTAGCCCCCAACCCAAACAGTTACCTTCTCCAAGGCTCTTGCATCTCTGTCTCTTCATTGTCGTTCATCACTCTGTAGCGTCCAAGGTGAGGTGATGTCCGGACTATTTTCATTCCAGCTAAATGAATCCTTTAAAACAACATACAAAAATATTCGCTTAGGCAGAAAGATGCCCTTTCTAGACTTACAGTCAGAGGTGGTTTACATGTTAATGCAATAAAAGCAAAATGCAACAGCAGCACATGATCTTCTTTAGTGGGGCCAAGCTTGGGCTAGAAAGCTCTCAGCTGCAGTGCACTGACAGGGTACAAGAGGATTATGGCAAGCAGGGAATGAACAACAGTATACAGAGCAGTCAAGAGCGATTCCCATGAATCTGACAAAATCATTATTCCACTTCCTTCTAAGAGCAGAGCTTTTGCTGCCTAGAGATGCATCACCTAAACTTAAAACAAACAAATAAAACCTCAAACTTGCAGTTTCTGAAGGGAAGCCAGTCCTGAGCTTCAAAAGCAGATTAAGACCCTCTCTTCTTTGAGAAGTGCCATTCATTCAGATGGCCTGATTATACTGGTTCATAAAAGATTAGTGATAAATACAGGCACCAGATAAACAAATGTGAGCAAATGTGAGCTCTGCTGCAGGACAGATAAGAAAAGAGTGAACTGAAGGCTCAGAATTCTGAACAGAGCTAAACCCAGCATTCTGGGTGACTCTCAAGCAACCTACAACCCACTGCCAATGGCACCTATGTTAGTTTGCAAATAAAAAGTGCCTTTAATAGTGCTGTGGCTACCCAACCTCTATCACAGGACAGCCCTTACACAGAAAAAATTCCTCTGAATGTAAGAATGAATGTTTGGTCATTTGAGGTTATCTAACTGGCATGTTTGCAGCATTTGACTGCATTCCATTGAGATCTGATAGAGCAGGAATGTTATAAAGCTGAAAGGGGCCACAAAACTGAAAATATTTGTTAGTTTAGAGCCATGAGACGATTATAACACTTCACTGACAGTGTTATAATACTACTATTTCGGTTTGAGTTTTAGATGAACTTTCTTGTTTTCTGAACATAAGCTTATGGCACATTCAATCATAGAGACAAACAAGCAAGAACACTAACCTAGCTTTGCTGTTACAGTTTTTGCATTGCAAAATTAAACTAAAACCATAGTATGGCACAGTTAATACAATAATTTACTGCTAAGAATGCAAGAGACTTTCCTGTAGTTGGTAATGTTAACACACAAGTGGTTCCAATCAGAATAGTGTTTCCCTCTAAGAGAAGGTAGATCCTGGTGTTTGCTACAACTAATACAGTTCTGCAGTCTGCCAACTGTAAGTAGCAGACAGCAGCTTTTTTCACCAACTCCGCTTTAATAAGCAGTATCCTAGCAATAAATAAGTTAATAAATACAATTACACAGGACTTTTTGAAACTGGATATCGAAATGTCAAAAAAAATTAATTTCATTAATTTTGTTGCTACATGGTAAGAAGTGCTTAAGCACTTCTAAAATCCAAATACCAGGTGGTCATTCAAGAGCAAGCAGATCATTCCTAACTTGTGCAGGTTGAGACTTCAGAATGTGAATAAATCATTAACAGGCACTGTCCATGGCCTACACATATCTCCAGGCCAAAACATTGCAAATCATTAATATAAGTTTTCTCTGAAAACATATGACCTAATTCCCTTCAAGAAAGGGCTATTTTGGGAGCTAGATAATCCATTTGTTTTACAGGAGTCTCTTCAAGGAAGTGCACTCCTATGTATAGCTGGCAGGACTCTTTATCCCTCATACTGAAAACTGTATTAGATGCCTATGCTGTACTAAGAACAGCTGAATAGACCCAGCATTGTAGTGTTTGATGTAAAGATTTATTTTGCTGGCATTCCATTCCCTTCATAAATGTTGACTCTCTAAACAACCATACAACCTTTTAGTGGGCTTCATCTGAAATGCAAAGGAGGAATTCTATGTTAGAAAATCTGACTTTCAATTCCTAGATGGATAATGCTTTGAAAAAAACTTGTGTAACTTGTCAACTGTGCAAGACAAAAAACCAAAAAGCCTTCTATGGTCAGTTTAGTTTCATAAACTCCCCATGAACCTGCCTCAGTGCTGGTGATAAAGGTACACAGTGCAACTACAAAGCTGAGTAAAGAAGCTGCAGCCACGATCCTGTACTTGAAGAATTTGCATTAGGCAGAGTACCTGGAACTAAACTCATCATATTCACTCCTATAGCATGCTGCTGCCATGGCAACTGAAGTACAAGAAAGACCATCAACTCTTGCTGTCACTGACTCATGTTAGTACGCAGGCTTCTCCATCACCCAGCACTGCAGACAAAAGATAGAATTCCTTGCGTTCCTTAATGCCAAGTATCAGTGATTAGGTAATACTTGGGGCAACCTAAATGCACTTAACTTAAATTCCCAACTGTCTGAGAATTAGTAAGTACCTTCTTATCTGTCAAGCCTGCAGATTCCTCCCCTCCACTGGGGCTGTCCACGTCAAAAGGAGGCACTTGTCAACTAACAGTGGTTATAACCCCTGGGACTAAAGGCACAAGGATGTGAAGTAACATTCTGCTCTCCAGAACCGAGAAAGCTTTGTTTTCCCAGCACATAGCAATTGGATTCATAGGTTCTGAGCATCTTCTGATATTAACCATTCCCAGTGGCACCAGCATTTTGGTTTATAATGATACTACAAGTACATTAAGGAACAATTTCTTGGTTCTTTTCTTAGGGTAGTGCTACACTTCACTAGCCAGCTTGGTTCTATTTTGAGCCTGCCCTGTGATTAATACCTTGCAGCAATGTCATCATTTTCACCATCATCACCCCAGTATGTGTTTGGAAACCCATTCATCTTCATGTAATGGTCTGGAGTCAGAGCAGATACACCTCCAAAAAAGGACTTGTAAGGCAGACTGAAAGAGAAAAAAAAAAAAGAAAAAACAAAGCAACAATATTAAAGGCTAATACCTGTCCTCCACAACTAACAATGTAATGATCTAAGTCACACATATATTTTACAGACCGTGTCATTACAATGCCAAAACCCAAAATGGTAAACAGTGTAATTTCCATCATTCCCCTTCCATCTTCCCCCAAAGCAGACTGAAGTAGAGCTGGTTTCAAATGCTGCATCTTTGGTCAGTTTAAAATACTTGCATCCTATCACATCATCTTACATATGGTCCAATATTTCCCACCTTATACTTTTATTCTTGAAGAAAAGTCAAACTGAAACCTGCCAGTCATTTGCCAAGCTGAGCTCAGAGTGTAACAGGGAACTACAGGCAAGGAATTGTTCAGGGTTGCATGCTTAGGTCAAGAATATCTTTCCTAGGGAAGTCACTACTGCAACACTAGCACACAGAAAACCTCATAAAAGTTGTATCTTTCACTGTTACCATCCATACTTTCTAAGCAGAAAGCGAACCAATTAGAATATATACACAGAAAGCAAATGGAGGCACTTACGTGTACTGAAACTTATCCATAGCACTTGCCAAATGCTTGGGATAGTATTCATCGCAAATGTAGAGGTTGTAGTCATTCTCAGGTACTAGGTCAACATCATGCAGGACAAGGCAGTCCCAGTCTTCATCCTTCATGGCTTCCCGGACACCAACATTGAGCAGCTTTGCTCGGTTAAATGAACCACTCCCCACCTGGAAAAGAAAACCTACATTTCTTCACCAAAACAACAAATACAATAATGCAATTCAAATCTGTGTTAGTAAAAAAGCCTTATCCAACTGAATGACACAGTCATGAATCAACACTGGCTGCAAATTCCACACTCTGGACTCTGAAAATTTCACTCATCCTCTTCACAACATTCTCAACAATTGTCAGCTTTGCTGTGTCAGGGGCTGCATACTGTTGGCCCCTGAAGAAGGCTGACTTTCAAGAGATCTGTAAGCCAGTTCTCAGGTGTACATCAACACTTTTGCTCTGGCCACTGCATTTTATTAAAGCTTAGAAATGAGAAAAAAAGATCTTGGTCAAATAAAAAAGCTTCTCCCTCCCAGTAGACTATGGGGTTTAATTCATGAATCCAAAACTTGCTCTCTCACCACTGATCTTTTGCGACACCAATCCATGTCAGTTACAAAAGGGTGTTTGACTGCATAGGCTGCCCCACAGCCGGGTCAAGCCAGATGTTTATATCTGATACAGACTAAAAATATCCAACTTCACTTCAGCATTTAGTCTTAAGGTTTTGGTCAGCAGTCACACAGACAAGCTACAGACGAACCACATTCAACTCAAACATGAAAATACAAGTTACCACTTTATCCCTCTAGAATAAAAAACCCCAACAGAACCAACCAATAGCAGAATGATGATCTTGACAAGTGTTATGATATTTCAATCATTAGCAGCCATGGAGATGGGACAACATATAACTGATCTCCTCTCAGCCCATGCATAAATTTCCACATTAGAAGAGTCACATTTCATAGAATGGCCTGGCTTGGAAGGGACCTTAAAGATGATCTGGTTCCAAATCCCCTGCCATGGGCAAGGACACCTTTCACCAGATCAGGTTGCTCAGAGCTCCATCCAACCTGGCCTTGAACATTGAACACTTCCAGGGATAGGGCATCCACAACTTCTCTGGGCAACCTGTTCCAGTGCCTCACTATTCTCATAGTAAAGAATTTTTTCCTAATATCTAATCTAAACCTATTCTCTCTTAGTTTAAAGCCATTCCCCTTTGTCCTGTCACTACATGGTCTTGTAAAAGGTCTCTCTCTGTCCTTCTTGTAGACTCCCTTCAGGTACTGGAAGACCACAATTAGGTCACCCCTAAGTTGTCTCTTTCCCAGGCTAAACAAACCCAATTCTCTCAGCCTTTCCCCAAAGGAGAGACGTTCCAGCCCTCTAATAATCTTCATGGCCTCTGAACTTGCTCCAACAGGCCAATGTCCTTCCTGTGCTGGGGACCCCAGAGCTGGATGCAGCACTCCAGGTGGGGTCTCACAAGAGTGGAGGAGAAGGGCAGAATCACCTCCCTTGATCTCCCCGCCACGATACTTTTGATACAGCCCAGGACACAGCTGGCTTTCTGGGCTGCAAGCACACGTTGCCAGCTCATGTCCAGCCTCTCATCCATGAGCATCCCAAAGTCCTTCTCAGCAGGGCTGCTCTCCATCTGTCCATCCTCCAACCTGTACTGATACCAGGGATTGCCCTCACCCAGGTGCATTTCTTGTTTGGAACATAACCCATAGCTGGGAAGCTCAGCTACACCACCAGGCACATTTGATTTAGATTTACCTGCTGAATTAAGTAGATGGTGTAACTGAGCTGCTGGCGCTGCAAGAAAGGATGAATATAGTAGAGAAGATGGTGGAGGTACTTCTCCTGGTTCCTGTAGGCTACAAGGATGGCAGACTTGTAGCGGGCGAAACAGTGAGGTGGCCTGTAGTGGCCACCAGACTGAACAAAAGGATTTTTTTTAATGATCATCCTTTCACTAGGGAGCGTTTTGAAAGTGATGCTTAATGGACCAACTGTAAAGAGAGACAGAAAAGACAAAAAAAAAAAAGATCAGTGATACTTCTCAACCTTCGTTCAGACCTATCAGATTAGCTGCATATGTTCACTACTTCAGACACAGCCCTAGCACAGAACAGTTGACAATGCCCGTGCAGTTGTGCCTACGTGATGAATTTCACCACTGCCTGCCAGTCACCCCCCACAGCCCCGCACCGAGGGGTGCTGTGCTCACTACCAGGATGGCATGCTCCCTGCCAGGCATCCTGAGTCCTGGCACAGCCATCAAGCCCCACTGGGATCCTGCACAGCTTGCTCTTCCCTGGTATTGGCTCCCTACTATAGTCTTTATTGCTTAGATGAGATCCTTGAATAACGTATTCACGGCAAGATCAGAGCTGAAAATGAAACAAGATGAACAGACACAGCTGCTTTTGCTACCCATTTGGAAAATTTCTCTAAGCCTCTTTCAGAAGAGATCCAAGGACAAAGATGTCCAAATGGATATTCAGCAGGTCAGAGAGGAAATAGTTTAAAGCCTGGATGAATACAAACACTTTAGAAAATGTTAGCTTTATCTTGAAAAACATTTCAAGTTCAATTTGATGTTATAATTACATGCTGCAAGGGCTGTATTTGCTGTATTATTTCATTTCATACTCTGTGAGAAGTAGGCAGTACTTTGAAATGTTGACAGAAGCAGATGACAGAGCTGAGAAGGAAAAAAGGTGTTACATTTTCAGGAACAGGGTGCAAGGTAACAAAAGAAACTACATATTATTGTTCCTCTGTTCAGCACCTTGATTTTAAATACAAAACATACTTGATATGTTCAACAGTTTTCACCTAAATAAAAAAAAAAATTTGCATTTTTATATGAATTCTTCCATTCTTCAGATGGAAAAAGCTTGACAAGTCATAAGTAAAAAAAGAATTAATTACCATTTAAACACAAATCTCATTGTTATTATATGAATAAACAAATTCTACAATTATTTAAATGCCTGTCCTCCTAGGTACTGATAAAAGCCTCCACAAGTAGCAGAAGAGTTACTTTTATATACAAATCAATGTGTTTTAATGATTTCCTACAACTGTCAACTTCTTAGAAAGTAAAACACAAATGCAAAGCAAGATTAAAATCTAATACTTCAGTGAACTAGGGAAAAACTTTCACCTAAATCATAATTACAAGCTGACAATTTCAAATGACAGTTCTATTCAACAATTCTCTGCAGGCCATGCTACCAAAGGCAAAATAATTTTTTTGCACCAGAAGTCTGTAAGGCAAGTTTCTTGCTGTTGTTATTCTTTTTAAATAGCTATAAATGAGATTTTTTACCTTCCAAGCTCCTAGTTAATGCTACAGCTGTCTTATTCCATGTCTTGTAAGTCAGACTCCCTCTTAAACCACTGAAAGAAATTATTCACTCAAAAAACTTCTGATAATGAAGCCTGAGAGAGAGCAAATATTTAGGCCTGATGTTTAGTAGCTTTCATTTGAGCAGGAAAAAGTACAGGTGTGTTTTAAGACTAACTAAGCAGGTCCAGAAGCTACTTCTTCCAGCCCATCCTGCATTCAAGACCCTGCTACAATTCTAAAGAAAAACTTAAAAATTGAGCCTGTGCTCACCCACATCCTGTTTAACTGACACGGAAGGAAGCAACATCTCTCCAATGTTTTTTTTTGCTGTTGTTGTTTGGTTGGTTTTTTGGGTCTTGTTTGTTTGTTTGTTTTGGGGGGTTTTTTTGAGCAGGAGCAAGGCTTAGGGACTAAATTCGGCATAAGATTCAAGGTGTCCATTCACAACTGGGAAATGTTTGGCTGCTATGTGGAAGTTGTTATACATCACATTTCTGATGGGCAAGGGAACACACAAATTCCATTTCCTGAAGGTCAGTCTGAATAGCTACTGATCTCATTTCTCATGCTGTCAAAAAGGTCTGGCCACTCTGAATTCCACTTCATGGTTTTTGTTGGTTGGTTTCTGTTTGTTTTTAAAAAGAAAACCTGAATTTTGCTTGTAAGCAGGATCATGCAATAGCTGACTGCTAAGTAGCACTTTTCAGTCCTTCCCCAAGTATCTAAAATGCAGGGTAATTTGATTTTGAGTGCATTACCCTCAGCAGGAAACAGGAGTATGTTGTTATATATCTGTACCTGAAACAGAAGGGTAGTTCTTCAGAGAACCATGCTGTGGGTCCATGAATCTAGGTCACATGTACAGTTAAGATTTTATCACCTACTTTTACACGTACAGTTTCCTTTTCTGCCTTTAAGACCCTATGTTTCAGTCAAAAAATGTTTTTACCTTGTAGTTTATATTGCCTTTTAGGTCTGTAGACTCCCTGATTAGCAGATCTTTTAACTAAAGCACATTAACCACTGATTTTATGACAACGAGAGCTTGATAAAGAAATGTCATATTCAGGGATTTCAACTATAAATCGTAACTTCAAGGAAAATATAAGAAAGGGAAATAATCCCGTGTATTATCTCACAAAGGCAGGATTTTGCTTTCTATAAGAACATTGGGACTCTTTGTATTGCACAGTAAGATTGTGCAGCAATAATCCTTTAACTAAATAAATAAATAGATAATCTAAATTTGAACATTAAGGGTATGAGTAAGATAACATGCAATGGTTTCACTCCTGATCTCTCCTTCCATGCCCAAGCATACAATTCAGGGAGGGCAATATCTGCATTTTCCAGTTTTTTCAGGATGTCATGTTCTCCCATACTGCCTGGCTCCACACCTCAAAAAACTCAGCTTAGAAACTCAAACTAATACATGCCAAGGAGAAAAGAAAAGAAATTAGTGTGACTTATACTCCCAAAACCTCTGGCTGCCCTACACTCCTTGGCTACAAGCTAAAATCTAGCTCTCATGTCTCCTTTCTGCCCAATTAACAAAAGGCTAATGCACTTTAATCCAATTAAATCCCAAATGCGAACAGAGCAGTTGCAGGCTGGACCAAAGAGGGAAAAATAAAACTGCTAAAGTGCAGCTTTAGGAAAGGAGGAAAAACCCATCTTAGACATACCAGAAAGCACAGGATCCCATTTCAGGCAGGGTACAGAACCAACAGCCTGAAGTGTCCAAGCAGTGTCTCTGTAGCCTAATTCCTAAGGTCCTTCTGTGCCTGTACCATCACATAGAGGGTGTTTAATTAATACGAAATTCAGCGTGTAGAGTTATGACTAACAATTCCCTGTCTGCATTGTGAGATGGTGCCAGTGACAGCACACTCCCCATTTGCCTTACTTTCTAGGCAAGACATTTGTCTACCAGGGATCTATTGATTTTGACCAGTTCTATCCCACCTTAAGAAAGTAACTACAAGACTTGTAAACTCCTTGCTACACGTATAGAGTTTCCAGCTATAATTACCAACTCCAACCAGAACAAGCAGAATTTACACAAGGAAACGGGAACGATATCATGGATGAATGCTGCACTGAGATAGTGCAGCACCACACACTACATTAACAGAGTCATATTTGTATAATTCTAACCCTGTTTGAAGGAAAAAAAAAAAGCAGACCAACAGCTTTAATTTAAGCATAGGTTTCTAATGACAGAATACAAGGCTGCCTCAGCCACAACTGAAAATAAATCTCAGTATTACCACCTTTTTATTTCTCCTTACAGCCAAGAGAAGAAACTCTGATAGCATTAAAAAACATAACAGGAGCTACTTATTACCACAACAGATGGCCATGCTCATGAAAAGGTTATGACAGATGGGAGTGAAAATCAGTAACGACTACAAGAAGGGCTTGGAAAAAAAATCCTTCCATAGCAGGAGTCAGTTATAAACAGCAGAGTTACAGACAGAATTTTCAACTGTTAAAGTTCTCAAGGGCCAAACCGACTGGTTCAGCAAATACCATGCATGAAATAAGGTACCTCTTTAAACCAAAATAAAAATAATAAAAAAAGCCAAATCTTGTAAGCATCAAACTTCTTCCTGATAAGAGGAAAAACCAAACCAAAACAAGATATCTTGCATGCAATGTGAGAAAGTCAGATTTTGAATTTAAATGCTACTTTGTTAGGTTTAAAGAAGTACACCTCTAGCATATAAACACTTTGCTTTTTCCAAAAACAGAGGAGGAGGAAACAGGCAACCAGTTATTTGCGCAGAAACTTTAACCTTTGAGGGAACTCGAGTAATTTATTCACAATATCAATTAAGACACTGAATACCTTGTGCAATGCTTTTCAAGTTGTGGCCAGAAAAGGTTCAATGTCTAGACTTTAATCAGATGTTTAAAAAAGTACAGCTAGTCAGCAAGAGTCTAGTTCCTCTAAGGCAGAGATGATTAGCAACTTGAATTCTTACTCCACAGCCCTGGAAGAAGTAAAATTCAAGAGGCAGGAAAAAGACAGATGAGCTGCAAGCTGATTCACATTCAAACAGTTATCAAAATGATCTACTGTATATATAAATGGGAAAAGTGCTGCACTTCATAAAAGCCCTGATGCAGAAACCATTTAAGCCATTTGGCATCCTTCCAGTTACTTTAACACGCTCTGGAGTGGGCGCAGTGACTTATTACCAGTTCTGACTTGGAGACTGGAGTCCTCAAAAATTGATTTGAAATCTCATTTAATAGAGTTTATAAAATTAATATTAAAAGGCATCAGGCTCTCTGATATAACGCTTCCAAGAGAGATCAGTCTCATGAGAGAAGATGATAACAACCATTCAAGATATTTATAAAGTATTTATATATCTATTCATATGTGCCCATTACGTACAAAACAAAGGGTAACTATCTTGCAAAGTAGCACATGTTAGAAGAGACTGGCATGCAGAGATACCAGAAGAAATCATTTACTTCCTATATTTAAAGGGGAATATCACTGAGTAAAAATTAAGTTGTGGCAGAGTGCTCATTTTTCTTAAGTTGAATCTGTATCAGTGTTCCAAATTCCTTGTGTTTCACCACAACAATGGCTCATATGCTGCACTCAAAATGTGTCATGCAGCAAAGCTTCCACAATTACTCTGCCTCATTTGCCTCTAACATTTTTTCTCCCAGCCAACTTACTGTTTCTGTCTATGACTCAAGTTATGGTTTTAACTCTGAAGTACCACATACAGGCCAATCCCCCTGTTCCCAGCACTCTCAGGGATGGGCAGAAGAAGTCTTAAAAAGATTTCACAGCTCTAAGGGCACAGATTAGTGTAATTTTACCCTGAATCTGCCTCCTCCATATACGTCACTACTCTTGCTATCTAATAGTTTGCAGAGGGGCTGCACAGAATTGCACCCAGTTCTGTTTGGTGGTTTGGGGTTTTTTTTTTGAGACCAAAGCTGTCTCATTTGACTCTTTAGAAGAGTGGATTCTTATCAGCAGTGGAGACAAATAAGGTGCTGTCATGTTTCTGCGGTGCTTTTTCAAATGAAACAAACCTTGTAGCTTCCCAGAACTGACGGGCTGAGTGCACTGAGGCCACTGGAGCTGGCACCAGTGCAAAAAGGCTCTGTGCTACTACGATTTCAGGATTTGGTTAGGGGAGCTGTTTCCCAGGGAAACGCTGAAACACATACCCAAAAGTCATGATACAATTCCATCATATATACTGCATGTCTTTAATTTAACTACCAATAATAGAGGAAGGAAGAAAACGTCTCAAAAGAAGAAGCATCTTTACAAAGATGGCAGTCTAAAAAGGCCCATCCAAAGGGTCCCAGCAGAGTTCTCTAACACAAGTAAGCAACTTGACACAAGAGCACTTGAGCTTCCCACAAAACTTCCACCTGAACCAAGGTCACATATCTGCTCTTAATGGGCTCCATGTGTGGTGATCAGCTTTCCTAGAACAGCAGGGCAACTACAAAGCAGCAGTCCCAGGCTAGTTATATACAACATTTAGATATGCAGAAACTCGTGCAGTTTGGAAATGCTAGACAAGAATAATGTACTACACAGTACTCTAAGAAGTTGGTGACCCCAAACCAGCTCTAAGTGCATGCTGACAGAACTCGTCCATTCATGGCCGACTGATGCAGTTTCCTGAGATGCATCATCACTTTAATAGCACTACACTTGCTTTTGACTTTGTATTTACTTAAAACTTCTCAGCTGGTTTAGTAGTGCAATAGCTGGATGAATGCTGCCTTTAGGATCAGCTCTAATTTGGCCCCACTGTAAATAAAACTAACCTGTGACCAGACTTTTAAGTCTGATGGAAAAGTTTCTAAGTTTAAAGGATGTGTAACAATCACAGGCCAAAAACATCAGCATGATAAGGAAGGTGCAGAGCTGCATCCTCACGCAATCAATATTTAAAGCCAACTTAATCAATTTATATGGAACTACAGGCTTGATATAAGACTGAGACAAAGAACTCAGGAACTGTGGTTGAGTCAAAGGTCAATACTATGCAGCTACCACATGGCTGGCACATTTCATACAGGACTGCCAAGAAAAGAGAAAAACTACACCCTTGGCACTGTTCTCACTTTTGCCCTACCACTTCAGCATCCCCGTGGCCAAACCCTTCAACGCTGGAAGTTCACAGGTCGAGCCAAACACTTTTCCTCGCACAGCCAACACAAAGGAGGTAGTCAGCGCGATAAAACCCTCCCAGGGCGAGCATCCTCTGGGCTGGGGATGCTGTTTGGGATAGGGGTAGGTACCGAGGAGCGGGCCGGGCAGGGTCAGGGGTGTTTGGGATAGGGGTAGGTACCGAGGAGCGGGCCGGGCAGGGTCAGGGGGTGTTTGGGCAGGGGTACGTACCGAGGATGGGGGAGCGGGCCGGGCAGGGTCAGGGGTGTTTGGGCAGGGGTACGTACCGAGGATGGGGGAGCGGGCCGGGCAGGAGGGCAGCAGCGCGGCGGGCCGGGCCCCGAGGGGCGGCGGCGGCAGGAGGAGGCTGAGGTTGCTGTACACATCGCTCCGCCGAGAGTAGTCCCACACCTCCGGCAGCTCCGGAGCGCCGCGGAACACGCCCGAGGGTCCGCCGCGGTAGAGGATGAGGATGAACACGGCCTGGAGGGCGCACACGAGCAGCAGAAAGCAGTGGTTCTCCAGGCGCGGCAGGGACATCGCTGCCAGCCCATGCTCCGCGGCGCGGGCCGTGAGGAGCCGCGCTGCCGCCCACGAGCTCTGGGCTACATCGCCGCGCAGACCTGCCCCTCCCCCTCCAACTTTCGGAGGGTAGGCTGTCCCCAGGACGCCGGGACCGAGCCCCGCGCTCCCGCTGCCAGCGTTGCCCCGGCGGGCGGAGGGGCCGGGCCGGGCGAGGCCGCCCCGAGCGCAGCCCCGCCCGCCGCGCCGAGGGACTACAGCGCCCAGCATGCACAGCGCGGCGGGGCGCGCCCCGGGCGGGCCGGGCTGCGCGGGGCACCATGGGAGATGTAGTGCGCTGCCCCC
>JAWWEW010000001.1:24379136-24426453 GCA_035583185.1 Anabacerthia variegaticeps | reverse complement strand
CGGCAGCCGCGGGGCGGGGGCAGCGCACTACATCTCCCATGGTGCCCCGCGCCTGAGTGACGGCGGGGTGCGAGGAGGGGGAAGGCGGCAACACCCGGCTGCAGTCCCCGCTTTAAATTGGTTACTGAACCCGTCAGGGAGGGATATGGACAGAGGTTTAGACGTCGGAACGGGCTGCCTCGGGGAGGTGATGGAGTCACGGTCCCTGGAGGTGTTTAAGGAGAGACTGGACGTGGCGCTCAGTTGGCGCGGTGGTGTTGGACGTGACTCGATGATCTCAGAGGTGTTTTCCAGCCTAATTGATCCGTGATCCTGTGGAATGGATACACCTCTGCCTGTGTCCGAAGGGGCCACAGCAGCAAGGCTGCTCCCCCCACTGTGGGCGCCTCCCACCATGGCCTCACTGTCCCTAAAAATTTGGGCTTTCACACCCCTCTATTCACTGCCTCGTTCTGTAAAGCAATGGGGCTTACAGGATTCTGCTGTCAGTCATCTGCATGCTCTCACGTGTGTGTTTTCACTTAAACGTGGCAGAGGAAACGACATCTTACAGACATTAAATTCCTACAAGGTGTCAAAGAAGCATCAGGGGCTGGGTTTGCACTGGGGGGAGAGTTAAAAGGAAATGTGGTTGGACCAGAAGATCTCCAGTGACCCCTCCCAACCTTACCCGTTCTGTGATTCTGTGACGCATGTAGTGTTCTTTGTCTTCCAAACAGGTTGGCATGGGAAGGAGACGGGGGGAGAGGAGAGGGTGGCAGCACTTACATGGAGAGCTGGGAGTAGCCTTCCTTCAGACCTGGCCTAAGATTCAGGGCATGCATCTACAGGAAACGACCTCAGTCATTCTGCTGCACAGAACAACTCGTTATTCAATTTAAGTGGATTGCTTAAGGCCTGGATGCAAATTGTCATCATTTCACATTTAATTTTAACTTAATTGGTTTTTAAAGTAAAAAATGTACTTAACATTTTTTTTTCCCTGGGCAAAATCTTGCTTTACTGAAACCCACCCAAAGTTGCTGCTGCAAAGATTGCTTCTCTTGCACACTGCAAATCTCCACTGTTTACATTCTCCCTGTGCCATTCCCTCCACGATCATGGCAAACCCACCCTGCTTGTCTTCCCCTCCATAAAACAAAGCAATGCTGGCTGCTTTATGGTAGTTCCAGCGAGTACAATGCCATGGACAGGAAAGAATTAATCTCTGCATCAGCTATGAAACAAACAAAGGAACCAAGATTTTCGTGGTACGACCTGAGGTTGCAAACAGCAATTGTTTTGGGGCCTAGTGCTGCTTTATGTTCTGCTTGTGATCCTTCCTTGAGTCACAGTAGGAAATCACAATATGGGAATAACTAAGGCAAAGCATGTCTGCCTCCGTCTGTCTCAGAGAAGGGAGAAGCTGGACCCACTAGAACTGTCTCATACCAGTGGCTCTGTTAACTCCCTTACAGTCAGGGATTAGTTGTAAAAATTGTCACCCTGTGCCAGTTTTTGGGCAGAAGAATCAGGTTAATGGAAAGGCAAATCCACATATTTACCCCAATCCACATATTTATGTATGTATGCTCTCAAAGCTGGAAAACTAACACACAGCTTGCCAGATCAACTGTCTGCAGAGGGGCCAAACAGCACCTGTTTCTGCGCGGGCTGAGACAGCTGAAGCTCCAGGAATGTCTCCCCTGGGAGCCTTCCAAACCCAAATGCAGTTCCTCTCTTTCCCCTTCAACCACTGGCACCGAAATGGGTGTATCATAAACCCACCATGACCCTTTTTCTCACAAGAGAGCAAGCAAGTCGGGACTGGAGAACAAAGTACAGATCAGAACTTCATGGTGCCAGCAGGTCTGAGCCTTTTCAAGGTCACAGTGCTCCTGTTTTAAACAGAGCTGTGGAAAGCTAGGGTGTGTTTTGAATTAAAAATGAATTGTATTGCTTAAATGCAAAAAAAAATAGAATGTAACTGTCTCCAGTGAAGCATGGAAGGAAGGTGGCGGGCATTTTAGCAACCTCTGCACAGGGATTTACTGAGGGCAGTGATGGAGGAAAACAATGTGAGACTGGATCTCTAAGAAATAGGCACTGGGCTGTCTTCACAGTCAAAGGTCTGCCTTTCTCATTTTCACACGTCTGCCTGAGAAATTAAATTGAATGCATTAAAAAAAAAAAGAAAAAGACAAACACCATCTTCAACAGAGCTTGAAATTAAGTTTGTGCAAGGGCCTCTGGATTGTCCCAGGGGAGGGGGCTTTCCCTCCCTCCAAGTACAGTTTTACTTCAAATCAGCCCTGAATGTGATGAGAGACTGAGAGAAGTACCTCGCTCCATTTAATAAGATTCATTCTTGCTTGCTCTTTTTCTCTCCCCTTCTCCTCCATGCCCTGTCTCCTGGGGCCTGTGTTAGATCCCTGTTGAAAATGCAGCAAAGTGACTTTGGGAAGCTTTACCCTGAAAAAGCAGGACCCAAGGAGGGGAGCAACAGCTGATCCCAGCCCCTAGGTTTTCCATTAAGGGAAGAGGAAGGTAGCATTAGTCATTGTACAAGCATTGCAGAAACTTTCAGCCACTACACCTAATCAGAGCTGTGCTTCTTTTTTTGTGATGTGACTGGGTGATGTGAGGTGGATGCTTCAGGTACTTTAGCCACAGCAGTTCTTTCTCAGCCTTTCGCAGGATCTTGTCCTGTAAGCTTTGTATTGTACTTTAAGCAGCATTTTTTTGAATGTGATTTTGTTATTATGCAGGAATGAATTTGGCTTGTATTCTAGTATGCTGAATTTTTAGCAAGGCTTCCTTAAAAGAGCCTTAAAACTGCTTCCATGTCTCTGGGAAGCGGGTGCCCTGTTGATGTTAAAAACCCCAGATAGCTGATGTCATGTACCTTGGCACAATGACAGCAAATCAGTGAGAGCATTAGAAACATGACCTGGATCTGCTAGCTTCTTCCAGGCTTGTGCATTAGCCAACAATGGGCTCCAGTCAAACAGACATTTTGCTAAAACAGCTTGTGGCACCTTTCCCCTCTCCTTTGTGATGGAGAACTGACAGCCTGCCCAATGTTTTGACCACCACTCATTTCCGAGTTGTGGTCAGCACCTTTGCAGAGCAATCTCAGTAGGGATGGTCAGCATGTCCAAAATGGCAGCTAGAGGTGCCATAAGATTATGGAGTTTGGGCTACATTCTCCTCTCTCCTTTAACTCCATAATGCAGGCACCAATCTCGGGATCTGAAATGTTTTTGCTTGACTTTCTCTTGTAACATTTGGGTCAGATGAAGACTGAAATGAGTAGCCTTGAAATGAGAACAACTAATATGGATACATTCTTCATTACAGAGTCCGCTGTGTTTTCCTGGAAAAGGAGTTATCACTTACGCCGAAGACAAGACAATGGTGCAATATCATACTATTCACATTGTATTTAATAATGCTCTAGTACCATTCAATATAAATAAATACCCATTAAAAAGTACTCTCTTGACATTCTCTTTTGTTCATCAATAGTATTTTCTGCAACAGGAAAGGTTAGTAATATTCATTGGTTGGTGAATTGGATGAATCTCAGAGAACATGAATATCAGGTATTAATATGCTAGTAAAAACCAGGCGCTGGGATGCCTTCTCTTATTTAAATACTTCAGGCTTGATTTGCAGCTTTTCTCCTTACTGTGTTCACTTCCCCTGAAGCCTGTAACTCTTGACAGCTGCTTCTCTCCTGTGCTCTCCCACCCAGCTCTGCTAACAAACAGCCATCTTGTGGTGCCTGTTACTCACCTACCTCAGCTGATACACCTTGGCCAGCAGCAGTCCTTGCTGTCCTTAGGCTGCTCTACAGGGAAGAGTATTTGTGCTGAACAGGTCCAAATATCTGCTAGCCTGGAATATCAGCTGTGTACATTCATGCTGTCCATACAAGGTCTTGGATCTTCACAATTTAGGGACTGACAGAACTTCTTGATTCACAGAAAGTCTACTCCCCAGGGCCAGGCTGGGGCAAGAATTGAGATGGTGCAATAGGGCTGGTCTTGACAGCTGACTCTGACCGACACTGAACTGACAGCGTAGTACATACAGGAACAGTAATTTTGCTTTCTTATGGGGATATGGAGAGAACATCTCACTAAAAACCTGTATGGTGGTATCTGTTGCAATGGGAATAGATCCTTGCTATAGACACCCACTGTTAGTGCCAAAAGGCTATGTAGGACCTGTGTGAGATTAAAGGCCAGAGAATTAATCACCACACCTCCTCCTGTTCATACGGACAGAAACCCTGCCCATCTCAGAGGAGAAAATGGAGGATCATAAATCAACTCCTTTATTCCCTTACTCTTGCTCATTCATTGAAACTGCAAAGAAGGGGACTTAATCTTGGTGTAATGCTGGGTAGAAGCATTGAGCCCTGGTGGCAGGATGGGGTGGCAAAGCCCACTGGAGTGCAAGCCTTGTTACCTTACGAAGAGGACAGGACAGAAAGTTCTGACAAATGCAGAGTGAAAAGCATTTTATGAATGCTGGGCTTCCTTCATACTATCCAGTGCCAGTATGCCAGACCTTTGCTCCGTAAGGACCTTCCTAGGGTCCAGAGAAGACACTGTTTTTTCAGCCCATTCAGTATTTCTTCATACTGAGACAGCTGGCAGGATGGCCTCATGCTGTTGGGTGTCTTCATCCAGACCCTGGCCTAAGCCTTGCTGAAGCAGTCTCCATTTCTCTATTTGCTGCTTATTCTTTGATTTCTCCTTTCTCTCTCTCTGAAAGGAGGCATCTCATCCCGTTTGCACCCTTTCTGTATTTTAGCCTCCCTCCCATGGCCGGATGTGCAGCGGCTCATTCTCCGTTGAGAGAATATGGACCAGATACCCTTGAAAGAGCCCCTTTCATGGAGGCTTCCCGAGATCCCACAGGGACTATCTGCTGAGTGAGGCACTGTTTGCTTGTATTTTTACCTCACAGTGATTGCTTGGGAGCCAAAAACTTGGTGCCACCCACGTCCCTTGCATAAAAGAACTCTAATTTCCTTCACTGTTCTCCCCTCCTTGCTGTGTTTCTGATCATTTTGCCGGTTTAAGACACCATTGTAAAGAAACCCCAGGGAGCACAGAACATATGACGTTCATCGGTGAGCACCAAGCTCTACTGTTCTGAAGAGGGGGAATATTCTTCCTTCACGAATATGTCAGGTGATCTAAGTTAAAAATCAAAACTAAACAAGGAACAGGCAGAGAAGAATTCCAGTATAAATAAAACAACAAATAAATAAGTTTTCTGCTAGCCCATAATTTCTTGGGTGAGGGATGATTCAGTTGCTTATAACTTTCCCCCAGATGTGAAATTCTTGATGTGTTTTGAAAGCCTAAAGACTTGTTTCTCATGGCCTTAGTGAAGAAGGTTTCCAAGATATGCTCAGAGGGGTTTCTGGGTCATTCAAGGAATCTTCCTGGAAAAGTCACAGCAACACCACTCCCCACACACACACATGGTACCAACACTTGTGCTTTTAATCCAGTGCATCCTTCCTTCAGTCCTCATTTGCACCTCCTGCTTTGTGGGCTGCCTTCCACCTGGCTGTCTTCCTGTTTTATTGAGGGAAAGGGAAACCCTTCCACATGACACTGACTCCTCTCTCTTCACAGCATCACACGCTCCTTTCAAAGTTCAACTGGAAAACCTTGTCACATTTGCTATTTCAGTTGTCATGTATGTGCTCAAGATAGGTTTTCCAATGATGTCTCCACATTCCTTAATGTTCTCACAGCAGATGAGTGCAGGCTGAGGGTTCCTCTTCTCTGAGCACTTCTCACCCACCTCCACTTCAGAGAGTTGTTTCCCTCTCTGGTGGTCTAGGAAGCAAGTCCATGTACACAACTTAAGGCTACTGAAGCACCTGACAGTGCTGCAGAAGGCTTCCAGGCCTTGAACATGTTCAAGTCCAGCCATCTTTGCCCCTGCTTTCTGGTCCTTGCAGTGAGACATGGAGGCATGGCCTTTGAGGTACAGTACCTGCCGGGTCTCCCTGAGTAGGAGAGGGGCTTTATCCAGAGGGCTCTGTGCCTGGGGATCTGGAACGGCATTCTCCAAAACAACCTTAAGTGGGGACAGGTCAAGATCCCAGATGAAGGGGTAGGCACAAGGTTGCTTTTGAACTCCCAAACCCCAAATGAGGCTCTTCAGCACAGCTTCCTCTCCAACACTGAAGGCTGTTTCATGTCAGTATGTGAGTGCATCCCACAGAGGGAGAGTCTCTCAGGCTAGCTTTGCTTTAAAGCTGTTTTGAGAGCATACCAGCCTCAGGCCAACAGGTCTACATTTGTGCTTTGGTGACAACTCCTGTCCTTGAACCACTGAAGATCAGGTATTACAATATGCCAGGAGAGACCTTCGGAGGCCCCTGCACCCATCCCAGATTTCAGCCCCTATGCTGGCACAGCTGAGAATGAAGACCACATCTAATAAATTTTAACAAATGGTTAAAAGTACAGGGCCCATGGGGGAAGGGAAGCACTGCTCTCCCAGGTGGGGAGGATCACAGGACACCACATCAGCTCTGTCCCTGCTTATTACCACCTTTCTGGGCAGTGGGAGCTGATCGGAGTGGTGACGTTTGGGGGTGTTTATCATCCTCCAGCAGTGGAGCAGAGCACTGGACAGAACAGGCAGGGATCACAGCTGCTAGGGTTGCTGACGAACTTCAGGAACGATCACAGCCCACTGCCTCTGTCAAAACAAACACAAGATAGGTAAGGAGATAGAGGTGTCAATGCAACAACAAGTACAATAGGGCTACGCCCCGGCTGAGGCAAACACCTGGCAGGCATCAGCAAACAGGTTCCTCAATGACACCATGCATGGCTTTGGGCTGGGATATGGCTGAAGAGCTGCTTGTTCTATTTGCACTACAGACTCCTACTGGGAGATTTTTATTTATGGATTAGATAAAGTTTTTGATGTTTTTGTTTTGTCTGCCCTTAAAAATCATTATTTTAACTTCTTTGATAATTTTTTTAAAGAAGGAGCAGAAGAATGAGATCTGAGGATCCCTGTTCAGTCTGTGTGAGCACACTTAAGTTCAAATGAACATTCTCTATTTCCAAATTTCACAAGGCAGCAGGACCCCTATGCTAACCTAAGCACACTCTTCTCTCTCAGATACCTGTAAATAAACTGTAGCAGTAAAAATAGGTAGTTTTTGTAATACCAATCTTGAGTGATAGTTTTCAGGTCTTTAAAAAAGAAAACTATCAAGTGAAATTAATTTCTATCTTCTGCTCTCAGAAGCCAACACCTTTGTTTCAAGCGGGTTTCAATAGAGTCGGCAGGGATTTATGCTCTGATAGCTTTTGGTTGCTCTGTGGCAAGCAGCCATGCAAGTGGTCCCACTAGAGATTATGAGAGCACCAAATCCCACACCAAGCAATGTCTGCCTAGTTCACATCTGCACGCTTTCAAGGGAAAGAACACTCTGGGACGTCTGGGTTTTAACTGGCTCAATCTGAAACTCAAGCAGGACTAATTGCTCTGAGAGAAAGATGCAAACATTCTCCCTGTTGTGCCTAAGAAAAGAAAATCCCCAGGGGAGCAATTTTGCCTCTTTTATTTTTTTTTCCTCAGCCCTGGCTGGTCTAGATCATGTATGTCAAAGTTCTGAAGTTCAGCAGCCTTGATAGTAAGGATCTCCAAAACACTGTAGCCATCAGCAGAGATCTCAATTTAAAACTTTAATAGAGGCAATCTAACAATTTTGCTTGACTGTGCAGTCAACCATTTTACCTTGCAGGTGTCTCCTGGAGTGGATGCCTCCAGCCCACTTGGCAGGTCAGAGCACCTGCCCCACATGGCAGACAGTGGTACAGATACTACTGTGGTCAAATTCACTGCTTGTGCAAGTGAAAAGCTCCTTCAAAATCTACATGGCTGACCCAGCCAACAATCTGCTTGAAACCATGGGAGAGGATGCCTTAGACAGGGGTGCAAGTCCTGCTGGTGAAGGTGTGGAAGTGTCTTTATCTCTCAGACTGTTCTGCACCCTTCCCATAACAATTGACTTATGGGGAACCATTCCCATGAGAATCCATAGCTGGTGTGTGGCATTTCTCAGGAAGGATGGCTGAGTGTTTGGCTGGGGAGAGATGGTGAGGACAAAAGTGAAGATATGTAACTGGCACATTTATGAAAATGTCCCATCTGCACTCTGCATCTGTATTGGAACAGTGAGCCCGTCCTCTGAAAATTAATCAAGGAGGGTCTAATCTAGCTGAGTTTTTATAAGTCTGTTCATCTTTTACAAAGTAAGTGGTACCTCCAGACCAGTTAAACAGATTCTTAGTGCTTATGAACTGAGTTTGGGCCATCATAGCTTTAGCCTACTGCAGATCCAGCATGAGTGAGTATGCAAAATGAGCCCATTGCTGCTAGTGGATCTCACAAAAGCAGTGGTGAAAAGTGGAGCTGCTGCCTAAGCACAGGTGTCTTGCATCATTTATGGGTTGGTAGGGTATCTGAGATATTAATAAAAAGCTGGCAGATACAGTACAGAGTTTGTGCCCTACAGGAGGGCCAGGTAGACTACCCAGGGTCCCTATGGTGGCACCAGGTGACTGTGTTTAGGCAATTAACTTTTGTCCCTTCCATCTGCTGCTGGGTGTGCAGGCACTGGAATTGCTTTGCACTCTTTGTATGGCTGTTACTCAGAGATGATGAGATGATGTGGAAATTCTGTATGCAGCTACTGGTGATGCATACAGGAGATCAGTGCAGAAGTTGAGATACTCGTGACCTCCTGTATAAAAGCTGTCAGTTTTATTTCCACTGGTAGAGCTGAGCTGAGGTGTGTATTGGGGTCAGAACTGAAAGCAGCCCTGGAATATATTCTAAAGTAGGACTAAATCATTCAGCATCCTGTATCCTGACAGATATGAATCATTTCAGAAAGAGCTGAGTACTCCCAAATTTGGATACATCTATTCTTTTGGGACTTTTGGGATAGGAATCTGCTAGGGGCAGACATTGGGATCAGAGGGCATGGTACCTGACAGAGGAGGTCACAGGTCCTCTGAAGCCCATTCTTCATCAATCTCTTTCTAAGAACATATCAGTGGTGTCTGATACATTCCTGCCCTCACTTGTGGTGGTTGCTGTAATTTCCCATCCTGCTGCTGAGTGTGACTCTGTGAACTGCAAAGGCACTTCCCAGGGCCTTCACTATTTCTCCTCAGCAGCAGATGTATTTCTAGCTCTGATAATGTTAGTACCAAGCCCCTCAAACTGAGACTCTGTGTAGGTTGTGCTTTGCCAGTTCCTGTTTTGCGGTGGTCTAATCATTCCATCAGCCTTTCCCTGCTGCACCCACACCACAGCTGTTCGTGCAGGATAAAAGCTGAAGGTGGATGCATGAAGTACTGCAGAGGTGGCAGGGCTGCTGGGACAAAAGGTTGTCTGCAGGAGTGTGATTTCCTTCCACGCACTGTAGGACAACTCCCACACTAAAGAGAATTTGGAGCTGGCAGAACGAACAGTGCAAGGAATTTGGCTTGTTCTTAATATTGAGAGAAACTGTGGGACTCTGCTGCTCCTTTTCTCTGTCTGCAATCAAGCAAAGCTTCTGTGTGGTTTGCAAGAAGTCTTGAATGAATAAGAAACTTCTTGTACAAAGGGTGACATGGTGAATTACTGGGACAGTCATATATGAAGTTTTTGAGGAAATAATAGCATAAATAAGCAAACAGATACAGATTACTTGCTTTGTTAAAAACAATAAAGACAGAGGTACTTACACCCTGGAGCTGGGTCTGTGCTTACACCTCTACTCTGGGATCTGTAAATCCACGCTTGCCTTCATTAACCAGAGTGGGCCTCTCAGTCCTTGTGTGCCAGACCAACACCTAGAGGGAATTGCAAAGAGTTCAAGGGTTCAGAATGCCATGGAGACAATGAGGGAACCACATTCATTGGGTGGGATCCTCAGAAACCTGGGGATCACAGTTGTTTGAACCACATGATTCAAAGGGCATAAAACAGTGACAAGGAGGAGGAATCATTCTGGACCAAAACCCCAGACTCAGCCCTCTGCCAATCCTCATGGATTTAGGAGAAACAATCTGGGCAAAAATTGTACATATGAGGCTCTTTATTAAAACAGAATGCATAGCACTGCTCCTCAGCTCTCTCTGAGACATCTGTGAAGAATTTGGCAGGCTTCATCCGTCTGTCCCCGCACCATTTGGCACTGACATGTGCCAGCAGAGGGCAGGCCCAGTGGAAGGTGGAGGAGCATGGCAGGAGGCTGTAAAAGCAGCCAGGACCCAGCAAGGAGACTGTATCTTCAAGGTTTCCTGTCCTACTCACCTTTGTGCAGTTGGCTGCTTTGGGCTCCAGCCCATCCATGGTCACTAGGTCCTTCAGCAGACTGGTTTCCTGGTAGCCTCCTTTAACTCCCTCCAGCTTGAAACTGGCATGAGGCTTCTCCAAAATCAGCTTGATGCTGATAGCAAATCCAGCCATGTCAATAGCAAAGGGACGATTAGGGTCAAAGACAGTTTTCCAGCCCACCACCTTCCCTGCTGGGCTCACTTTTGGGGATTCATATCGCAGCCCCCCAACGAAAGCCACTGGCCAGACTGACACTCTCCTTGTGTAGCGCATCTGTGTGCCAGAAAGAGACAGTGCTGTGAGAATTCAACTCCACAATGTTTGTTCCAACCCATTACTGTACCATTCTGTGCTTTCATTGGCACCTGTCCTCCCCTGTCGGCTTCCCATGCAATCACTCTGCTCTAGGCAGCACGAGTTCACCTGTGCTACTGCTTGAAGAGCTACAGCTTCCAAGGCCACAAGACTGTTTTTCAGCACATTATTCTCTGAACATCAGCCTCACTGCTCCTCTGTGCCCACGTTCAGTCCCTCATAAGAATGAAAACCTTTGGTTTTCTGATCTCATTCGAACTTTTGTAATTTTTTTTTTGGAAGAATTTATCGTGTTTGTAAATGTCAAGTAGTACTTCTACCAGGCTTCTAGCTCGGTATTATCAACTCCACTTACTCCAGTTTCATCCTCATGCAAGTAATCTTCCCCCCATGATCTTTGTTCTCATTTATTGCAATTTCTCCCTCCATCCCCCACCTTGTTTTTCATCCATGACTACTGCCTAAAAGAGTTGGCTTTTGTTGAAATTGTCAGAAAAGACCTGGAAAGAAGTAGGAAAGGATGAAAATAACAGAGACCTAAAAAATTCTGAAAACTGGAAATATGTTCTGGTACATAATTCTGCACTTCAAGGGGCTTAGTACAGTTTGGCTTAAATTGGTGACAAGGGAGTTTACTGGAGTTCTTCAAGTTTACAATAGACTTGGCATCTCACAAAAGCCAGGTTTCCAGCCAAAGTCTGGGCAAGCTTCTGTGATCCCAGAGGCACAGGCCTCTTGTGGTGGCTGGAATTCAAAGTACTGAAGGACAGCCAAGGAGTAAAGGTGGTTTAGAAATTCAGACAACTTTTCTACCATCTCCTACCCAGCACACCCCTACCCACAGTGCAGATTTAAACTTTGTCAGAAATTTGACTTTGTTGTTTATTTAAATTAGGTCAGCTGACCCTGAAGAGGGGCATAAATTCTGGATCATATATCCTCTAGTCCTTGGCTAAAGGGACTCTAGCTGGGGCAACGGTGTGCGAGTAGGTGGTCACATCTGCAGCCTGTACTGTGGGAGATGTGCTCTTTGCTCTTTCAGCCCTTTGCAGCATGGTTACTGGGTTTGCACAACTATAGGTTTGCATCTGCCCTACACCCAGCTGCCACTGCATGCAGAGCAGGTGAGGTGGGCTCTAGACAACATGCCAGAGCCCTCATCTCCCAGCTGATGATAAAAGTCCACATGGTAGCCCTGCTTTAGAGGTCTTTGCAAGTGCAACTGGACTTAAGAGGCTCTGCAGCTATATCCTGCTTTTCTGTCCCATGTAATTTTTCACCTCTTACCTCTTCAAAGAGCTCCAGGCTGTAGGTATTATCATCATCGGCAAAATACACTACCCCTTCTGGTGGCGCGGTGTTGCTGAAGCTGTCCCTCAGCCAGTGCAGCCCCAGGTTCCTCTGCAGTGTCCCCCGTGGGGTGTGGGATGGGATCCACGACAGGCCCAGCTTCAGGCTCTTGGGCGTCTCCACGTTGAGGTGAGTGAAGTTGAGCCCAGCCTTCTCCAGCAGGTTGGATACCAGGTTGGTCCTCCGCGGCGAGTCCTCCACCACCACCCAGTGCAGGTTCTGTACGTGTAGGAAGGTGTTGGCCAGACGGGTCAGCTCAGCTTTTTGCACTGGCCGGGTGTAGGTAGGGGTGATAACAAAGATGGTTGGCAGGGTGTCTGACCATGGGGGAGGCCTGGAGTACACAAAATTCTGGATGATTTTAGGCGTTGCCCCTGTGCTTTGCTGCTGCCGAGGGCATGATGGAAAGCCTTCTTCTCTCAGTGCAGATGTACCATTGAGGAGAGCTTTAGAGGTCACGTTCTCATCTGTCTCTTCTGGGGCAAAGGAAAGGAAGGGAGGGAGGGAAGGGAGGGAGAGAAAGGAGGGAAGAGGGGGGTGAAGGCAGGGAAGGCAGGCAGGGAGGCAGGAAGGAAGGAAAAGAAGTAGATGTTAGAGGACCAATAATTGCTGGGCTGCCTCCTCTCCGGGAGGAGATGGGGACACATCCGTCTGGAGTCAGTGCTCAGCACAACAGCACTCTCTCCCCAAAGTCAGCCCAAGATGCATGTTTAACACGCTCTTAAGAAGGGCTGTAGGCAAAACTTTAGGGGGCCTTCAGGCAAGCTTGTCTTTGTTTAACCCATCCCATGAGAAGGCATCTCCTACCAGAGTTTGCATCAGCAGTCATCACAGCCACCAGCACACTGACAGCAGAACTCTTGCACTTACTTCTCAGCAGGCTGAGGTAGTGGGTGGTTGGGTACTGGTGCCACAAGGTTAGGAGAAGAGCCCATGGCAAGGCAATCAGGAGCGTGGTAAGAAGGTTTCGTCTCCTCAGCATGCTGCAGGGAGCTTCCAATGCCCAGGCATCTCTCTACCTTTCAGAAAAAGAAAGAGTAAGGCCTCCAAAATATCAATCTCCATAAATGCAGGAGGCATAATAAATGTTTGGCCCTGATCCAGCAAAGTGTTTGTCTAACTTTACAAGAAGCCCCGTCAATGTTGCAGGCCCAAACTATTATCCAGCTTCCCTGGCCAACTCTGGTGCTATTGAACAAAAGCTTTTAGCTCTTTATGTTCCTATAAAGAACTTCCCACTGTACCATGATGAACCTACTGTCCTTGACTTAGGGCTGCTGTTGTTGCTGACTCTGAAGCCAGAAAGGACTGCTACTTGCCCCCTCTCCGGGACTTGTGTACATTCCTGAGCTTTGCAGTGAACATTTAATTTGCTTCTTTTGTACATTTTTTAAAACTGTTTGCCTGCATATGCAAGTGGACAAAACATAACGTCAGGCATCCTCAGGATAGCCAGCATCTCTTTCATCTCTGCAGTTTTAATTCATCCTCCTTATGCAGATGCATTGAGGCAATCAGGGATGCACATTATTACCTACTAAGTTTTCCCTGAAGTCCCTGCCTTGGTCATTCCACAGTGCTGGTGATGCCTGCTGAAAGTTCAATTATTTCGCATCCCTTTCTACTTCTGCCTTGCAGTGTTCGGCCGTTGCAGCACTCAGTTTAAATCACAGACTTCAGAGTACCCAGGAGGCCCCACCACATCCTCTTGCTCTCCTAGGCTGAAGCCAGTTTGAGGGAAGAGAGTGATGGCATCATGCTGATACAGAGGATGGAAAGGAGGCTCATATTGGGTGGCTCTAAATTCCTGTTCTGCCAGGGATTTTTAAGTGTACTGAAGGCCAGTCATCTAAAACCAAGGTCCTCAAAGGGACATAGGCACATTTTGTTCAAAGGCAACTTCTTGCCAAGGATTTGGGTCCAGCAGCTCCTCATCTGTCCAAACAGGAAGGATTGCCTTGCTTCAGCCTTAGAGAATTGTGTGAGAGGAAACATGACAACTAGTCCAAAAGGGCTCTGCTTTGCAGTGACAGCAGCCACAGAGTACTCCTGGAAGTTATTAGGAGATGCTGTTCTAAAATTATCCTCTGGGACCTTCTTAGAATGTGTCTTTAATTGTTTCTCTGACATTTTACCTTGGTGTCCTGAAAAGACAAGGATTATGCAATTGCATGGCTCATTAGTGCCCTACCACCAATAACTATCAAACCTATTTCAGGCAGATCTGACAGAAGACTAGCATGCTTCATCAAGTCTTCTGGCAGGCAAGCAGATGTGCATAAGCATTCCCTGTTAAGGAAATTATTGCAACACAAGCTCATTCCTTGTTAGACACTGATGACACCATGCTGGAGCCATCCCTCAAGGGAACCTTTTTCCACTGACTGCTCCCCAAACCCACCATTCATGGTGATAGTCTCTAATGTTTCTTACCTACTCACTCAGTAAGCAGCATGGTGCCCATTTCTGTACTTTCAAGCTATTAAAACCTGATGAAGTGGACCAAGAAACCTGTGTGGCCACGGACACATGAGAGTGTTTTGGTGATGCCAGCAGGAGCCTTGTGGAGCAAATGAGCTGGTTCTGCATAACTTAACTGGGTTTTGATGACTGGGTCCAGGGCAGATACAAGAGTCTCTGTCAAGCTTTAGTGCCAAAGGCATAGGTGTTTGGTAAGCTACAGATCCAGGCTGGACACAGGGCAGAATGGTGTTACTCACACCAGGGGCTGCTTTCCCTGCAGGAAATCCCTTCCCTTACCAGCACAGCAGTGCAGAGTGTAGCTTCCATCATTCGTGGCTGTGAAAAGAGACAGAGCCACGAAAGAAATCCAAGGATTGCTAGTAACAATAGCAGATACCTAGGTCCATCCAGGCTCCTTGAAGCTTCTTGCTTTCTCTGGTATGCTTGCAATTACATATGTCCCTGTGCTAGAGTCGGGCAGCCAGTGCTTTTCCCCTTTAATAAAAGGCCTTAATTATACAGACATAGTTTCTATGCATCAGGCCTGCCACTGCTGCAAACTCAGGTTGTTTCTGGAGGGAAGAGGAGGAGGTGGCAGCCGTGGCAGCTGTGTTTCCAAGAGAGCACAGAGGAGAGTGGATCAGAGTTAGAAGAATTTTTAACGAATTCCCTTTCTAGTTCTTTCTCCTCCTCCCCCTTCCAGCCAGCCCTGTTCATGCTTCCCGAACACTGCAAACAAGTAGAGATGCTGTCTGTGTGTGCAACTCCCCCGGTGCTTTGTGCTCATTTATTTCTATGTGCACCTTCTCTCTATTGCTTTTCCAAAGCAAGCAATGCTGAACAAGTTAAGCCTTGCATAAAGCTCTGGGTAACTTGTGAACCTCACAGAAGAGCTTTGACCCCATTTTCAAAAAATATCTCTTGAAATACTTTATTTTTCTCTTTCAAATGGTACCTTGTCTCCCCCACTTTCTCCCCCTGCATCCATCACGCTTATGATCTTCTTTGTTGCTTTACATCTTTCACCTGCCTTTTCTCAATCCTTAAGAGTCTCTTTTCTTCCCTGTTTCTAGGACTGGAGGAGTCCCCTGGCTTACTAATAATTTTAGCCTTTGTCTTCTGTCCTTCCCCACACAAAGGCCCTTTGCATTCTCCTAATGTCCAGCCTGCACAGAATACTTCCCACAAAGTGGTCCATTAAAGCATCAGCCCATCCTTTTGAAAACACAGCATCAAAACCCAGTCACATATCAATGCCCCTGGGTAGCCTGCTAATGGCCCCAGTGGGGCTTACAGAGGTTGACTGCACATATTTTTACCTACTTTTTATAATTAAAAACAAAGTCTCCTAAGTGGTTCAGATTAATTGCATGCCTGCTGGCAAGCATTACTGTGTGTATTCTTGGCACAACCAGCTACCTTCCTTGTGCCTTAAACTGTTTCAGAGTAGATCCTATTAAATGAGATTGAAGATCAGAAGAAAATTTTGTGATCATCTAAACCCATCTCCAGCGATCATCCAGTAATTCCTGGGTTTAAGCTGTAGAGGGCAGGGACTATCTCTTAATGTGCTTGTACAGTCCGGCACTGATCCCAACAGGAGCCTTTGGATGTGATTGCAATACAAATATTATTGATTGTGCTCTCTTGCTGGCTCTTCTCCTCCCTTGCTGTTTCCCTTGTCCTGCCTATTCCCCTTTTTCTTTCCTTTCCTTTTTTCCCCTAGTGTCTCCTGCAGCCCCTGTTTGCATTACACACCCTTAACAACATTAGCTGGATGTTTGATGGATGCCTTCAATATGCTGCCTGTAGCCTTCTTGAGCTGTTTTCCAATTACACATCCCTCTTCTTAATTTCATCCATCAATCTTCTGTTCTCCATTAAAAAATAAACAAACACACACAGAGCAGAAAACTGAGTATGATAGGGACAAAATGCTTCTTGTACTGCTCTAGTTTCACACTGTTTTGTCAGACTTTTCAGTTTCTGGGATGCAACACCCTTCAGTCTCCATTTAGGCTCATGTGCTAATGCAGGGGGCATTAATCTGAAAGGATTCAGGAGAAAAGAATCAGAGAAGCACACGGTGGTAAGAGCCACATGCTCCAGACTGATACTGAAGAGAAGCAAGGTCTGGCTGAGGTTCAGAGCATTGCATGTGACCAATTCCTTCATCTGCTGTTGACTAATTACCAACAGAGTACAATTTGTTACAGGCAGGACAGCACAGATGTTGAAAGAGGCATAAGGATTCCAGGCTAGAGAACGACCCAGGCAGTGACTTTCTCCCTGAGTCGCAGAGTGGTCTGAAAGGACATGCTGAGTGAGTGGTAGAGAAAGGTGACAGTCAGGGAGAGGCCCAGCTGATGGGATTATAAGGCTGATGTATGAGTTCAGGTGCCTGCGATTTTCCTACAGCCTTGTTGAAAAGCTGCTGAATTTACATCCTCTTTGATAACTCAGAAATGGTTAGGATCACATGAGCTTTGGTAGTTCTGTTCTGGGCTTTCGGTTCTTCCCTCCACCTGCCTTATGCAGAATGAGAACCACACCTTTCGAAAAGTTTGCTCTGCAAGAAAGGTGATTTTGCAGCTGCTGGTTCAGGGCAGCCAGCCTGTGTGAGCCAGGCTTACACGACCTTGAATGCTGGACCAGCCCCACGGCTGTACAGCTATAGTTGGAGACACAGGCTCTAAAGATCATTATCTTTCCAGAGGGACAAATTTCACAGTTCAAAGTGTCCCCTGGGAACATCCCACTATCCAGTGTAGAGATTTTCTAGGTAGGCACCCAAAGCAAACTAGTCTCAGCTAGCAGAGCCAAAAGTTTCAAGAAAGACTAACTAATCTTGGTTTGTACAATGTCAGAAAGCAGACCATTCTGTGCATACCCTGGGGGAGAGAGGCGTGGAGAGGGGAGGAGAGAGCGGCATGAGGGGCAGAACTGGAGCAGAGCTGCAGGTAGGTGCAGATGACTTCATTTCAAGCACCAAAACTGTCAGCAGGGTTTTTGGTTTGTTTTGCCTGCATTTTGCTGCCTCTCTCCATCAGCCTCTAGCCACCTTGAGGAAGTCCATGCAGATTTCATGAGTTCCCTAATTCCCGGTGAGGGAGATGTGATGCTGAAGGCAGAGCAGGGAGCTTTCAATTATTGATGAGAGCGACCTCTCTTTAAACAAGGAATGCATAATTCATGGCAACGCCGGTATTTGTGGTGAGCAGCACCGGCTCAGTCTCTGCTTTGCTGAAATGCACAGGAAGCTGCTGTCCCCTCTCCCCCCATTCCCTCAGGTCCATCAGAGCCCTCAGCCAAAACTACAATGGTGCTTAAAATTGAGACAGGCCAAGACACTGCAGCGCTTCCCCTCACGAGGCAGCCACCTGCCTGTTTGAGATGTGCACAATAAAGTGGGAGGACAGATTCAAGGAACCATAGAAGTGGGTGGAATGGGTTATTGCTCTGGGATAAGCAGGGGTAATTACTGTGCAAACACAGCCACACAGGACATTTCTCAGTAGTGAGACTCCTTTGACCCCAAGACAGGTCTGCAGGAATAGCATCATTGTAGGACAGAAAGGATAGGTTAGATTTAAAGGACAGTGCCTGAGGGTTCACATCCAGATCTATTTCTTGTGGGAGTGGGAAAGAGAAGGGGAAAGGGGAGATTTGGTTTTCTGCTCAGTAAATAGTAATTTCTCTTCTAAACTGATGAAACTGCATGGCTGAAAAGCAAAGGGGGAAAAAAAGAAGGAAGAGTATTTTTCTTCTAGGAAGGGAAATGTTAATCATAGACTGTTTTAGACTGGAAGGGACCTTATAGACCATCTAGTTCCAAAACCCCTGCCATGGGCAGAGACACTTTCCTCTGGACCAGGTTGCTCAAAACCCCATCCAACCTGGCCTTGAACACTTTCAGGGACACGTCCACAGCCTCTGTGGGCAACCTGCACCAGTGTCTCTCTACCCTCAAAATGAACAATCTTTTTCCAATATCGAATCTAAACCTACTGTCTTTCGGTTTGAAGCCATTCCCCCTTGTCCTATCACTACATGCCTGTAATAAAAAGTCCCTCTCCACCTCTCTTGTAGCTCTCTTTATGTACTGGAAGGTGCTCCAAGGTCTCCCCAGAGCCTTCTCTTCTGCAGGCTGAACAATCTCAATTCTTTCAGCATGACTTCATAGGAGAGGTAGATGGAACAGGGAAGAGAATGCCTCTCTCCTAAACTCACAAGTGGGATCTTGCCCTCCCAGTAGCACAGGCAGTGTAGGTGACTGTGGTTCTGCCTGAAGTTGGAAGAATGCTCTTCTGCTGGGGTTTTTAATTGTCCCTCTGCTGCAGACCTTGTGAATGGCTCCAGGCAAGTGACACCTGCCATCTGAATGAGGTGAGCACTTCTCTACCGCTTGTGGGGACAGAGGGCAAGGGAAAATTAACTGAGTCCCCTGGAGAGACAAAAAACAGAGAAATACAAATAATAAAACAATACAGGGAAGGATGGCCAGGTCCTTCCCCAAGGCAGGAAGAGCAGAGCTACCAGCAGCTGTGGGGTTTCAAGGCTCAGCCCCATCTGTCCCTTGGTGTGCAGGCTCCTGTGGGGACAACTTCCCCAGGAAGTGAGTCACTCCCAGTCAAACAGCCGCCCTTCCCAAGCCCCTGTGCCTTTTTCTCAGATGCAAAGGATTCATCCTCTCCCTGCCAGCTCTGATCCCTTCACCATATGGGAATGTAGTTACTTCAGCCCAGAAACCAGGCTTGTTCTTGGGGGATACACTATGTACACCCCCCATCTCCGCACTGCCCACATGAACCCAAGTCAAGCATCTTCCTCCAGTCTTGGTCCATAAACAGCTTGGCATGGCGCCTTTCCCAAGAGAATCCTTGTGCCAGACATGTGGCTTGCGTGGGGGAGCACGGAGTGGAGGAGGGTGATGTTTTATACAGGGCTTTGTTCCAAGTCTAAAAAAAAAAAAAGGCAACAAACCCTCAACAGAAAACGAAAAAGAAACTTTAACGAAGCTAATTAAATCTGCTGGCTATGTCCCACGGGAGCCAATACATTAGAGACAGCACATGGCTCAGCCTGCTATCCCCAGGTAGATCAAGGGTATCCAGGCACTATCTGGGCTATCAGCAGGAATGAAGATAACCCAGTTCGGATACACACTAGACCTTGAACTTGGCTGCAAAGCCCATCCTTGCAGGGAGCCTTCCGGAGCCTGAAAAAGGAGGTCTAAACCAGGCTATTTTTAATCAGCCCAAACTCAAATGTCCTTCACGGTCAACCCATGCAACCTGTCACCACCTTCCTGCCCCCTGAGCGTTGGCAAGGGTGGGCTGTGACTCAGAGGGACACAGCCCTCTGCCCCGTCACAATTTCCCTGCGCTGCAGAGCTGTAATCGAGGGGTGCCAGAAATACCCGGAGAAAGATTAGCAACTCAGGCCTAAAGAGAAGCAGGTGGTACCAGATGTCTCCTGAGAAAGCTAGCTGTCTCCTGAGAGACCTCTAAGCTTGGAGTTATCCTCTCTTGAAAGGGAAGTTGGGGGCTTATTCAAACGTCAGCTTCTCTCCCCTGCTGCCAAGCTCTGGCAGAACTGAAGTCCTTTTCAGATGCTGATGACTATTACAGAATAATCATTCCAAACGTATCAGCATGAATCAGCCCAATATCTGCATTAGCCAACAACAACAAAAAAAAAAGGCTTTTTTTGCCTATTTTTTTTTTTCCTGAGGAGGCAAAATAATTCCAAGGAAGCAAAAACAATAGCGGATTGTTCCAAAGTTTCTGTATATTTCATTCAGAGCTTTCCCTACTGAGTTAACAGCTGATGCCTGTTCAGCAGGAGCGGGAGCTGTCATTTTACAGGTTTCTTACAAAAGCAGAAAGGAAAAACCCATAATTTTTCCTTCCAGAACATTTTCAAAGGTGGAGAGGAATTACTTTTTCAGATAAAAAGGCATTAGGTATTATTTGATGGATAATTACATTTCACAGGTGCTTGTTTTAGGGGGAAAAACCCCATGTTGAGCACAAGCTCCTTCTAAAGATATGAGGCCCCAAGGCCAATGCTGTTCCTCTGGTAGCAGTCAGGATGCAGAAACAGGCTTTAATCTTAGCTATGTGTCAATATGACATCAAATGCAGACCTCCAGAAGAACATGCTATCACTAAGGCACACTGTTGATTGATTTAGACAGCTTGTTTTCCTCCTACTTTCAAATGCGATGTCGAAATGCTCTTCCCTGCTGGACTTCCTGGTTACTCCTAGGGAGGGCAAAAGAAAGTGAAGGAGAAGCTGCCCTGGCTGAAATCAGAGTGCAAATGAGTGGAACAGCAATTATGTAATTTAAAACATCAATGTAGCTAAATACTGTCTTCCCAAAATCTGTGGAAATACTGACATTTTAATGGTTACATGTGCTTGCTGGCACCCTAAAGAATCCCGAAGTCCAGACTTGTTGTTGCATGGAAAGAACTGCGGGTAGATAATGTGTGTAATATAAAGGCAAGAATCCCCCTGAGTTTTCATTTGGGAATGATGGCTGAATTATGTGATCAATACAACTGTCATGAAACCAGCAAATTTTTGTGGAATGTTTTTGTGGGTGGACACTCCGTATAGATTAACACAGAAAGGACACTGACCAGCACTGATGAGTTGCCACCACATCATGCAGGTGTTAGTTGTGTGAGAAGCAAAAAGAGGAGAAACATCACTTTGGTCTCCCTGATGGACATTTTTGCTGCTGCAGTTCTCTGAACTGTGTGAAATATGCTTGCTTTGTAACTAGTTGAGACAGTCCAAAATGCTAATTCTGATTTTTTCCTCCAAATAAATCATCAGCACTCATTAGATTTGCCACTTGCTGTGCAGCATCCAAGTGTCATGCAGACACTTTTATAAACAAACGTAGAATGGAGAAATAAATTGGCACCTAGAGAATTGCCTTTTGCAATAGATATATGTTATGGTCCGCTGCTTGACTTGTACCTTAAATGTCACAGCTGATCTGTATAGCTTGGGCTCGATTAAAAGAAACACTAAAATGAAAATTAGAGTCAAAAAACAGTGCTTATTTTCCTGCCTTCTGTATGTAAAATAAAAAGGGAAGGAGAGAGCAAAGGGAAGAAGGGGCAGGAAGAGGATGGTCAGTGTCATGCTGAGGCTGTCCTGCTTTCCTTCCCTGTCCTAACAGTGAAGGTGTTGACTCTGGACTACAGGGAGACCACATCCAAATTAAGTGGCAAGGTATCAAGAAACCCGTATGCAATTGCCACCTTCTGGGAATGCCAGGACAGAATAACTCATGAATAGATACTTCTGGTTGGAGAGGAAAGATGAACTAGGCTTTTTTTGAACCCTCCTCTGCACTTTGAGAGCCCTTGGAGCTCACTTCAAGGGCAGATCAAGTTAGCCTGAAACAGCAGGTCAAAGAGTGGTTTCATGTTAAAATTAGAAAAGGGCTGGTGCGTTAAATCTGAGAGGTGGATCTGAATCTCTCCTGATTCTGAGGGTGAATCTGGCTCTTTTCTTGTGTTGGGCAAAGGGAAGGTCCCCCTGGTTGTCAAAAAATTTTCTGAGCGTTGGGTCAGGATGTAGTCTCTCCACAGACAGAGATGCTGCTAAAAGTGGCAGCTGCAGAACTAGAAAATGCCTTAAAACAAGGGGCCAATTTGTCCTTGCTGGATAATGAACTCCTGCCCCTGGAGCATGCTTTTGGTTGCTTGTCACAGTCTCAGTCCTTAACCAGATTCTGTACATTAAGTGACTGTTGAACAGCCTTTTATCTCTGCCTGCAGTAAAGTCTCCTTCAACTTACTGACTCTCATCCAGAGAGATGCTGGGTGTTACCCAAATTGGGCTAACCTTAGGATGGTGTCACTAAGGTTGGTTCCACCCACATCCTTCCCAACGCCCTGCAAACGTGTACACATCCTGCATCTCTGGCTGGTGCCTGGCATGATGATCTTCTGTCCATAGTGGTCTTGTATGTGTGTCCTCAGCATGACAGACACCTTGGTGTTCCTGAGCTACAGCAGGACAAGACCAAAAACAGTTCTTTGTGGGGATGTTTGTGGAGGTCAACAAGCCAGGTGAGGCATTCCTAGCTTCACATGCACATATGAACTATCTCCATCCCTTACGAGCTCTGCAAAAACTACCTCTGAAGGGCCAGCAACACTTCCTAGGCAGAAGACACATCTGAAAATCTCTTGGGAAGAAAGCAGGAAGAAACTGGATTTCTGCTTCTGCTGCCGTAACTAATTTGTAGGCCATTTGTGTTTCTCTTGATGCTCAGGTCAGGGCCCATATTGGGGTTAGGAAAGAAATACTTGGTATCAGATTTTATCAGGCTGATAAAACACAGAAGGAAGCATAAAAAAAGGCAGAAATTTTGCTTAGTGATTATTTTGCACCAATGTTTAACAGTTTCAGAACTTGGTTTGACTTCCAGGGACCCACAATCCAAGCGTGGCTTGGATTGGTGGACTATGAACAAAACTTGCTGAGATGGCAGCTTGTCTACCACTGAATGGGTTCTGGTGTTGACAGAAGAGCCATGAGTGTCTTCTGCAGCATGTTCAGAAGAGACTAGTAGGTGGGATGAAGTGTGCAGAGTTTGTGCAGCAGGCTAAGGTGACTGGGAGGGCAAGTGGGTAGACTTGTCATAATATAGGAACAGTATTGGGTTTGTTCTCAAGAGGGTGACAAGAGAACTCCATGCATGAAGACTCTTGGAGGTGGAAAGAGCAATTTTAAATTATCCTTTCCCAAAGAATCCTTTGGTATAAACTATATTCACCCCCAAAAGTCTTCTTAACACAGAGGTCAGAAGTGACGATCTTAGCAAAGTGCTTATCAGTGTCCAGTGACTTCCCTTGTAATGGAGCTACTGATGCATATCAAGTAATATGAGATTTGTTTTGATTTTCTTAATGATCCAAGAGTCCTATTCTAACATCGAAGTTAGAAACATCACTTCTCCTGTAAAGAAAATTCCTGTTATAATTTGATAACATGCTACTGAACATTGTAGGTTTGAGGAAAACAGGAAACAGTGTAAGAGTTACTAACCAGAATGTGAAACGTGTTACTGGAGGAGCTGTGGAGAAGCCTCTTGGCAGCTACAGTGCAAGAGGTGCTGGTATCCCACAGTGGAGGGCAGATGTGAGTGAAGGCAGAGCAGGGGACTGGATTGGAGAGGACACCTGAAATATCTAGTCATTCACAAAACAGAGGCTGTAAGAGGTTGACGGGAGTAGGATGGAGGATGTTGTTCCGAGGGAAAAAAAACAAAAAACAAACAGGCTCGGGGAGCAATGTTGGCCATGCTGAGATCTGCCGCTTAATAGCACTTGACAAAATGCAAATAATTTCTCCTTTCAAAAGATCTGCCAGGGGATGCCTCAGTTATCTGGGGTCAGTGGTTAACACTCCTACCTCCTTTCCTATTGCTCCACCAAGATGAGGATCTGGCACATATTTGAGGGAGGGAAGAAACTTGCTTTGTACCTTGGAACAGGTAGCATTTGCCAGCTTGCCTCTGACTGCCCAGCCCAGCCCAGCCCAGCCCTGAGATACAGCTCAGCCCGGCTCATGTTTGACTTCAGCAGATGCTGCCTGTGGGCTTTGTAGAGGTGCACAGGGATAATCATGATTTGGTTTCTGTTTGCTTGCTAATTTCAGCCCCTGCTGTGAGATTTGGATGTTTCTGAGGATCCTGTATTAGCTTTAGTGATTAAAAAATTATTTCAATGCTTAGTGAAGAAGATGCATGATCTATCATTGAAGCTGCTTAGCAACAGAACTCATTAAGACACATATTAGTACAGGAAGATACCCTTGCCCCAGCGTCCTCTTGGAATGACTATCCACTCATCTAAACAAGATAAAGGTCTTTCCTGGCCTCCTCCAAGGCCAGAGGATAAAGCAGTCAACTGTGAAACAAGATTTCGTCGTTCTTTTTCTGGCTTCAACTATGCACCAGTATGTGGATCAGGGCAAATAATTTCACCTGCTTCAGTGCCTCAGTTCCCCCACAGGTAAGATAAGCACCACAATGTATAAGCACTCTAGGGAAATGACTTTCAAGTGCCTAAGCTCATTAGAGACAAAACAACCCTTGCAGTGAATAAAAACTGTCTCAGCCCCTTGATGGTAGTTTGTACTAAGCACACGGTTCACACTGCTCTCCTGAAGCCCCACATACCGTTAGCTAATTACAGAGGACAAAAAAGATCTTCTTCTAGTCCCTTACCACCTGATGGTAGCCAAGTATAGATGTTAAAACTCGTTATTGGGCTCAAAAGAATTAATTTTAGGCAAAGAATTTCTAGTTACCCTTCAAGGAGAAAAAGGGTCTGCTAGTTCTGGGGCAGGCTCTAATTTTGCTTGCAGGAACACTGTTAAATACCATGTCTGAAAGGAGAACAGTAATACTTCGTGTGCTTTGTTCCCAGAGTAATTCACTGAATATCTCAGGCAGCAACATTCTCCTTATGAGGAGCAAATGAAGCAGGGTGGAGGAAGCAGGTGTAAGAGCAGACATTTCTGTCCACAGTATAAAAGCTGAGGCATTCCAGGCTCTTGGACTTGCATGCAGGACATTGAACTTCACACCTGGGTGCACAAGCCTTGGTTCTACCTTACTGTGGGGTAGAGGTAAGGGAAGCATAGAAAGGAAGATGAGGGAAGAAAAATGGGTGTAGGTGAGATACTAAGGTGTGACTGAAAGTGGTTCCTGAGGGAGGGAGAGGGAACAGGAGAAGAAATGAGGTTAATGGGAATGAGAAAGTGGGAGAAAGAAGGAGGAGGAATGAACAAGGGTGAGGGAGCAACAGACCGAGTGGGACAGCAAGCAGGAGGCACAATCAAATCATCAAGCTCTCTTTAAAGAGATTGCCTATTTTGTTTCTTCTTTTTTTTGTGTGTGTGTGATCTTGCCTTAAAATTGCAGGAATGTGGCAGCACAGCACTGGCGCTCTGATTTATTAATTCCATTCCGTCCCACCAGCCCATAAAACAAAAGCATCTGTGTTTGCTCAAGAGAAAACCATGAAGGGCCTCATTCACATCAGAGGTGGAGAGAAGCTGGCATATACAGGAAAGCCATCGTCTCCTCCTTCCTTTTCACCTTTGTGTGGGTCTGGGGTGGGGGAAGGGCCTAGGGAAGGAAGGATCCAAGAGATGAGGTATCAGCAGGGAGAAAGCTAAGATTACCCTGGCAATCTCTGCTGGAGAAAGTGGAGGGGAGAACATACTGAACACAATAGACTGGACCACCTCCAGTGAGGAAGGCACCCCAACACTGCGGAGAGGGAAAGACTCCTTGCTGCCACCCAGGTTCACCCAGGAGTGGTTTCTGAGTTTGTATTTTGTGCAGTTTTGCCCTGATGAACGTCAGTCCTATTGCTGTGGTCACCCCCAGGGCTTTCATGGAGCCCAGCACTGCTGCTTGTCTCATAGCTATGTACATAACTATAATAATAAATGAAATCTACAGTCATAGGAGAAATACCCCTTTACAGCTGTTTTTAGCATGCTTTCAGAATGAGGGAGGATCAGGGCACGATGAATATTAAACTATCCTACTTTAACTACTGGGGCATGAAGTGGGAGAGAAGCCAACAACTGCTCCTGTCGGGCAAGGATCAACTGTACGGTTTCCAACAAGAGGTACCGGGAGATTTTTGTCAGATGCTAAAACCACATCTCCATCCCTGCCCTCAAAGACAGTGTCTTTAGGAGCCAGGTTGCCCTGCAATTCTGCATGGGGAGCATCACCTCAGGGGAGGCAGGGTCTGTAAGATACCACTGCCTGCCTGGCCCTTGGCTTTTCCTCCAAGTTTCTCCCACACAAGGATTGCCAAGGAGCAATCCTGCTTTGCTTAGCAAATCGCAGTTCCCATGTACCCTGTACTCCCACACACAGACCCACCGTGAACTCACAGAACGAGACAATACCACTGCTCTAAAATCTTTTCTCCAGAGCTGAGATTGCCCGACTGCTAACCCCGATCAGCTCCAAGTAATCCCAGCACTTGCTTGGCTAGAGGTTGACTGGGAATAAATGCCCTTGCTCTCATTGCCAAGAGGTAACATCCAAAGAATAGAACAATACCATTTCCTTTTGAAATACAGTGTTATTCATAGAGCAGTACCACACAAAGTTGCCAGGATGCTTCCAGTCTGTTAAAATCTGTAATGCAGGCAGGGGAATCAGCAGTGTAAGCACCATTGGACAGGCTCAAGTGTCATCAGAACTTAACCTGAACCTGCTCCAGCTGACAAAACCCAAACCTATGAGAGCTAAGTGTCAGGATACAGGCTGGAAAACACGTATTTTTTGCATCTGCCTGGAAATTAAAATATGCCCCAGCAATCTTCACTTGAACATCCTTTTGTCCTTTGTCTCTTACATTGATCAATATTGTGGGTTTTAGAAGGTATAAGAAATCCTATGCTAGACAACTGTGAGAGGCTGAAACCTGAAGATTTAGATCTGTTTTAAATGGACTGGCCCATGCAGTGATGAATGATCTACTATCCATCAAAATGTCTCCTCTTTTCCTGAATCCTACACTCACCATCAGCAGCGTCTTGTACCAGTGAGTTTTTTATGTCACTATTCACAGCATGGGAAAATAGTTACTTTTATCATCAAATTGCTACCTTTCACATTTTCCTGAATGCAGTCCAGTTCTTTTACTGAGAAAAGCCATGTAGATAAGCATTCATCCTCCCTCTTCTATATTGTTGATTGCTTTGTTTTTCACCCCAATGTCCCTCCTCAACTGTCTCCCTGAGCTAACCAACCTAGTCTTAAGGAATCTCTCTATGTACACCAGGCATTAATGGGATTACCTGATCAGAGCAGGCATAAACAACAAACAAAATCTAAAGGTCCCTGTGACAAAGCCATGGATCCCATTTCTGTGTCGCAGCCCTGGGAAGCCATGCCTCCTGAGGAAAATTGGCTCATGTTTCTAAATCTCAGAAATTTGCAAAGTGCAATGTTTTCATCTCAGGGAGAAGGATCTCAGACAGCCCCCCACACTGCATGGTGGAGGAAGCCAACAAGGCAGTTGAATGAACACATGGGAACATTGGCAAAGTAGATAAATTTGAGCTTTTAAGAAAAAACCTTTGACAGCAATAATGTCACATGAGAGCAAGCTAGAAGAGACTTCAAGCTCTTGACTATGAGCCTGCAAAGCCTGAAGCAGCATGAAAGATTAAAGGACCAAGTTTTTAGAAGTGTGCTGATCATGGGTGGAGGTGCAGTTTGGAGATGTACCCCAACCTGGAGGAGTCAGTGGGGTCTGACCAATGTCCCTTTTGAAGCACGGGCTTTAGGCAGTTGTGCCTGCACCCAAGAGGAGAGTACTATGCCTCACTGTGCCCTGTATCTGTCTTTTGTAGTAGTGGTTGGTTTTAAATCGCAGCCCCGTTAGGCTGAGCTTCTTCCCTTCAAGTGCTTCTCAGAGGTGCAGGGGCCTCGCCGGGGAGACAGATGATCTGGGTCTGTCTCAGCTCTGACGCGATGAGCTGCAGTGTCTCCCTTGTAAAGTGGGGGTAGTCATCCTGACAAACAGCTCTGTATGTGGGCAGGGAGTGCTCTTAATCACATATGTGGAGTACTTTGTGATCTTGGGATAGGAAGCGGCGCAGAAAAGCATAATGCTTATTATTAGGCACAAAGGCCAGGAGCAAAAAAGGGCAAAGAGATTCTAGACTTCTCCAGGGCCCTGGAGGTGTGTGGGACCCGGATTCCAGTCTGGCTTATTACCTCCCTTTCAGCCTTCTTCTTTTATTAGGAACAATTAGATACAAGGAGGAAGGGGACAGATATCATCTTTCCTGTGTACATCCTGCAGAATAATTGCAGAGCTTTCCCAGAGCAATTCTGAATGTTTAGTAAAGGGCATCTTTGGAGCCTATCAAATATCTTATCCCTTGTAGGCATACATATGAAGGCTTGCAGCATATGTCTTTATTGCTCCCAAACACAGGGAATAGGAAAGAGAGTGCTGAAAAGGAAGAAGAAGAGGTTTTGGAAGTAGTTCCAGAAGGTGGGTGAGTTGTGGGGTGGCTTCTCACGGCTGGGACAGCAAAATTTTCCCCTGAGGCATTGGTGGAAATCTGGGGGGTGACCCAGCTGCAGCACCCTGAGTGAGAGGGGCAGCAGCGGCTGGAACTATGAAGGCACTGAGAAACACGAGGACATGTAGGGCACTGCCACTGGCAAGTGCTTACCATGGTGAAGAGGGGAGGAAAGCCATCCAGGATTATGGCTGGAGTGAATGTAATCCTGGATCCTGCCAGCACGCTGCCTGCTAGGTACGACTTTGCTCTCAGTCACTAAGGACATCTCCTGGCCTGCTGCTGAAGCAGAGGGAAGTTCCCTGCCAAAAAGCACCTCTACCAATGCTTCATAAGCAAGAAGAAAGGATTCTGGGTACACAGGAGATACAGCCTTGAGCTGTCCAGTACAGCCTTAGACACTCAGCAGGGAATTCATCAGAGGACACAGGTGATAGTCACAAAGACCTTCCCAAACCATGGGAAGAATATGAATTTAAAGGTTGTACATTGTGGAAGTGTTTTCTCACTTGTGTACATTTAGCCGCTCTTAGCTCTGTACAGCTCCCTAGGCAACAGTCTTCCCAAATGACACTGTAACAAAGCTCAAAGGTGTGGGAGCTTCCAGCATTAAAACCCTTGCAAGTGTCCTCAGCCCAGCTGCTTTGCTTTCTATCCCATGGCTGTTAAGCCAGGCTGAGGCCCTTTGCTGTAGAGCTGGCTGAATCTCAGCTGTGCTCTGTGTCAGCTGGTTGAATTGCTTTGGGATTGCAAGGTGGCCTAGATGATTTTTCAATTATTATTATTATTGTTACTACACTGAAAATGTCAAAGAAGCCAAGAGCTTTTGTTTGATCTCATCTGATTCCTGAAACACCTGGTACGATGTGTTAGCTGCTCAGCCCAACTACCTCTGCACATTAACTGCCCTGCGGAGCCTTCATCCAGTGCAGGCTGAAGTGCTCTGAAAGCAACACCAGAGTCGCTCCTGGCAGGGAGGGAGGGCAGGAATCACAGTCAGCAAGCTCCTGGCCTCACACTGGGCAGGCACAGCATGCGCTCAGCCGCTGGCACTCACGCACGGTCTGTGTCCAAGGCATGCCTGCTAACAGGGAGCTCCCAGGAAACCATGGAGCAGGCACCAACCAAAAGTCACCGAGGCCCCTGCATCCTGCCTCAAGGCATGGAGAAAAGGGGATTGGCAGCATGGACAGCTGCAAACAGATGTGGCACAGGCTGTCACACACAGCTCTGCCAGTGGCCCCCTCATGCTCTGTAACCTTCTCCATTACCTGAGACTGAGGTCCCCATAATCTCTTCCCAAGGTATCTCATTTCAGAGTAATGATGGCCTCCCTTCTGTGAGGTTCCCATCCTGCTGTCTCTGTGCACCTGCCTTGCACTTCTGCTGGCTGTCTAAGGGTGCAGGGCATAAACATTCCCATTCATTTTTCCCTTTTTACAGCAGATAAGATTTAAGCTGAAGCAGAGATGGGTGATCAGACATGTGTGTGTACCCTGCAACACTCTCTGCCTACCTGCTTTGCACAGGGAAGCCTCCTCTGGGTCCAGGAAGCGAGCTGAAAGCACCTGCAGAGGCTGCATCGCTCCCTCTCCCCCACTCACTTGCTGTGTGAACCTCAAGTTGTTGTACAGGTATTTATTGCTTGTCATTACTGCTCTGTTATGGTGATGCTTCGTGCTCCCCCGCTGATTTGAATACCTCTTCTCCCAGCCGCACAGAAATTGCTCCTTGGCACTATTCCCTAAGGAGTTACTGAGAAATCAGCTGCTTCTCTCCAGATTTGCAGCACCTTGAGAGCTTTCGCCCTGTCATGCATTAACTGCTGAGCCCACTCCTTCTCTGCCCTGGCCTGAGGCTGGATGGGTGAGTCTCAGGAACAGGAGGCTGAAAAAAGTACTTTCCAACTCACCTAGCAACATACACCCCAAACTCCACTGCAGAAAAACAGCAAGTTCATCCCTCGGCAGACACACGTGTGCCAGGCTGGGGTAAAAAGGGCAGAGCCCTTCCCCAGCCCTCCTGCTCTTGCCCTCTCCCAATTCACCTCTCCAGAGTCCCTCAAGGGGATGCCCAGTTAGAATCGGTTCCCACCGAGGCTGCCCGTGCCTGCACACAAACCCCTTCGCACCGCTGTACTTTGGCTTCCCTGGTATTTGTCACCAAGAGGCGCAATAAAACCTCTCCAAGTGCAGCGGCGTGTCCGGGACCCGCGTTTGGGTACCATTGCTCAGAGATCCCGCCGGCAAGATTCCCGAGTGGACACACACCAGAAACGGGGGCATCTCCACACAGCTGGAAAATTCCAGCCCGGGAGGGGGATGTCGCTCCTCTGGAAGGTGTCCGGGCCAAGGTGTCGGGTGGGATGCAAGGACAGGGGCTCGCTGTGCAGCGCGGAGCCGGTTCGGGCGCTGAGCAGGGGTGAAGTTCGGGGACCGCGCTCAGGGGCGCAGGGCAGAGCGCTCCTCCACCGCCAAGCGCCGGGGGGACCGCAAGGTCACCGCTGTATCCCCCGGCGCTGCCCCCACCCCCAAAACCCCGGCGCCCGAGAGCGAGGTCTCCCGCTTACCTGGCGAGATGGGTCGGTCACGGCGGAGATGCCGCGGCGCCGAGCGCGGGGCGGCACCGCGCCGGGGGCTGCCGGGGGAGCATCGCCCGCCGCCGGGCGGAGGCGTGTCCTCCCTGCGCCCGGGGACCCGCACCGGGACCGCCACCGGGCCGGGGGTGGCGGCGGGACCGGCCCGTCGGCGCTGCCGGCGGATGGCGGCGCTGCCTTCGGACGGCGGCGGCGATGCGGCTACGCGCGGCGCGGAGCCGATTTAAGGCCACCCCGTGCCGGGGGTGGGGGAGCGCCGAGGGCCGCCCGCAGCGGCTCCTGCGCGCCGCGCATCCCGCGGGACCACCTTAAGCGGGGAAGGGGCGAGAGCGGAGCCGGCGAGGGAGGGGACGGGACAGCGAGGAGGGGACAGGAGCCCGGGAAAGGGGGGAAAGCCACCGGGGTCGGGCACCCTCCGAGGGGGAGGGTTCCCTGCCCGGGCTCGGCCGCTGAAGGCAGGGGGGTGGGATAATTTATTTTTTTTTGTCCGTCCGGGGGGCTCGCCTTGCTGCTAAGCGGGTGCTGGAGTGATTTGTCGCCCCGACTGCACCAAGAAGGAGTCGCCTGCCATGGCTACAGCCCATGAGGTTTGGCTATCGGTAAGGCAAAGCCAGGGGTCACAGCCTTAAGGCGGGGACCATTGTTCTTCTGGGATTTGGTCCCCCCACTTGGTGCTTGATCGCGCACATCGCCACTGCGTGCCTGAGTTTCCCTGAGGTGGGCAAAGAGTGCAGGTGCAACCACTTCCCAGTGCGGCAGCCTCTAGGTCGTTTCTTGCTCTGGCCACATGAAGAGCCACAGCCAACGCTTTGTCCAGCAGCCTCTGCCTCAGAGCAGGTTATGTGGGAGCAGAGGACCGTCCTGCTTCAGTTTTCCCCTGCCTGCCTCCCTGAGGAGTTATGTCTCTCGGCCATAAAGTCATCACGCTGCTCGAAGGGATGTGTGAGAAGCAGCTCTTCTTTCAGCCTCCCACCTGGGGCTGGACACACAGAGGGCAAAAGTGAGGGCTGTCACACCTCAGCCCTGCTGTAGGAGAGTTCTTTCCAGCCTTCTTGCACTGAGCTGCACAGCACACTATCCCTAACCCTAACCCTATCTATCACTCCCTTACCTTTCCAAGGGTTGTGACTGCCATAGCCCAGGAGTTTCTCCTGAAGAGGTGGCTTTCAGCAAACCATGAAGCGCAGAAGGTAGCACAGTCCCAGACTCAGGTGGGGACTTGTTGATCAAGTTTGACTTTGGGTAACAAAGCTTCTGATGAGGGATGCGCTAAGCAGAGCAAAATATTTTGAGATCCTTGGCTGGCAAGTGCTCTTGGAGAAGAACAAGAGAAGTCTGTCTTCTGAGGTTAGCTGGCAGGTTTGGCCACGTTTCTGGAACAGGCATTGCTGAAAACACCTTGGAAAGAAAGACATCAAGTGACACTTACAGCCCAAATGACAAGTGGAACACAAAGGAAAACCCAGCATGGGCAAAGCAGCAGGCCAGTGCCAGCGCCTTCACTCTCCTGCTTCTCCCTTTGCCAAGGGGACACTCTGAGGTGGATGTGTTTGGTTTCCAGCAGGACTACTGCCATGCTCACCACTGCTCTGCTCATGGCTGTGCAGACACTGGCTGTGTCCTTCTGCACCTCTCCCTCAGCCAGAGCAGGGCATGAATTGCTGCTCTTCACCAAGTGTGTTGAAGGCTGCCACTATCCTGCCTTGGCCTCTCAGGCTGCCCTTAATGGGAGGAAACCAGCCATCCATCCATCCTCAGTGTTGGAAGTATGAAGACCCCAGGTTGTACAGTCAGCCCAGAAGAGTTCTCTGTGCTCATGGCTGAAAGCCAGCATGTGGGTGTCAGGAAATGGCAAGGCGCTTCCCTGCAGATGGCTCAGCAGAAGCCTGAATTACTCTTGCACTACCAGCAGCACCATTACCCTGCTCCAGGAATTAGCTAGCTGGGGTGCTCCAGCTCTGCAGCACCTTGATTTTAGAAAAACCTGCAGCAAGGAAATTGATTGCCTGTGCCTGCAAGGCATTGAGTCTCTCATTGTTCCCTGGGATAAGACAGAGACTTTATCCTCCTGTGGCTGGAGAAAGTGGTAATTGCAGAGGTAATAACTGATTATTAGCCACAGACAACTTGGATGATTGGAGACCATCCTTGGGTGAACACCCTAACCCTAGGACCTCTCTAGGAGAGGTTGGTTAAGGACTTCGACATGTGAGATTCTTTCTGCGGTGCAGAAGCAGGAGGAAGAGGTCAGATCCAAGGCTGCTGGAAACTCTGGAAGCCCAACCACTCAGGCTTGGCTTACTCATGCTCTAGGCTCTCCCTTTTTATGTTCACAACCTTTGACATAACTGTTTGGCTGCTACACACAGAGCCACAGTTTAGTAATTCTGTTCTATGGCTGGACTGGAGGGGCTGAGGGTCAGCAGTTCAGGCATATGCTATCCCCTGGTCAGAGCTGGTTCCTGGCAAAAGCTGCACACTTCTGAAATAAACCTCAGTGGGGAAGGTGGGTCTGTGCAGAGCCATTTTCCTTTGCTAGGGCATCTAGAGTAGATTTATTGGAGGGGACAGTGGAGTATCGCGTGTATTATAGTCGTCTTTATCCCTCCTGAAAGCAATGCCTGGAGCAGTCTGTGTTCCTAGCCACATGGCAGTTGAGTTGCTGCCATTGTCAGACCTTCCTTCCACCACTACCACCACAGCTGTGTGCAGCACAGACATACGCAGCAATGCACACTGCAGTGCTCTGGGTGGCAGTTCTTCCCTGGCATGCTGTAGGGTGTCTGCCCCTCTCTCTGACCACGCTTCCTCCACTGAAAATACAACGTGGTGTGAAACTCGGTGAAATCTCCATCCTGAGGTTGCTATTAAGTTCCTTCCCAAGTGGTAAGTGCTTCGAGATCCTGGGAGACGTGCTGCTGGAGAGGGTAGTTTACTGTTGCAATCTGTGCGCAATTTATTCCTGCAAATTGCTTTTCTTGCTTTTTCACTGCTATTCCCTAAGGGGCCTGATGCTGTGTCAGCCTTGAGGCAGACCCACAGACCACATCCCCAAGTCTTGCAGCAGTAAGTCATAGGAGAGGAGATGCCATGGAAAATGTTCACTGACTCATGCTGCAAAGGAGGAAGCTGTGCCTCAGTGCTGTGAGCCTCCCGAGGTCTTACTCCATCTGAGCTGAGTGGCTGCAGCTGCTCCTCACTCTCCTGTCTCGCCCCTCCTGCTGCTGCTCTTACAAGCAATGCATGGCACTGTGAGTGTCTGAGGCAACTTATAGGACTGGGGAAGGGAGTTGTTCACGCTTCTCATCCTTCCTTTTGACAGGGGATTTGGCTACAGGGGAGCAGGGAGCTTGCTGGTGTCCTCTGTTAGCAGCTGTGCTGAGAATTTGCCTCTTCATTGCCCTCCAGGCAGGGGAGAAGCAAGCGGAGCAGTTGCTGACTTCTGGCTGGCATAATGTATTTCACAAGAGGTGAGGAAGAGCTGCCAGCAGCCCTAGAGGAAGGCAGAGAGGGCATGTGGAGTCGGGAGGAAAACCTATTGAAAAGGTCAGTCAAGAGTTGTGCCCGCAGCTGACATGGCGCATGATGCTAGGTAGGGGCATCACACAGCCTCTGTAAATACAAATCTCAAAACACTGCACACATGTACTAAAGTGAGTGAACCTTCCTTTCTGCTGAGAGGGAAGATGAACCCTGGAGAGGACAGGTTGTTCCCTCAAAGTCACCTCTGAAATCCATATTTGCGGGACACAATGGGATGCCCGTGATCTTGCCTGCCAAGCCCCTCCCTGGTCAGGCTACAGCTCGGAGGTAATTTCAGAGACCTTGCTGAGCTATCTTCTGCCTAACCCACTCCCCTGCCCCAGGACAGACCCCCTTCCCAACTCCTTTCTTTCCCAGCGTTCTGAACGTGATAAAAGACTAAAGCAAGGGGTGGGGAGGGGTGTCAGGTGCATCTCTCCCAAGGTCCAAAGCTGCAACAGTGCCTCTCTCTCCCCTCGTAAATCTGACTATGTGTGGCAGAACAAGCACTCCTTGATCTACAATGTGCCATCCTTTGAAGAATCTGTGCTTCAGTGAAGCAGCTGGCTGTTGCTGCCTGAAGAAGGCTGAAAAGCCACTCTGCAAAGCTCTGCAGTTTCATTTCTCTCCCCCTTGAAGCACCAGGACTGTACACTAATCAAGCTATTTCTGCTACAAGCTGGGGAAGAAAGAAAGAGAGATTGTTCGTGTTAATGCTATTTTTAAATACTTTGCAGACTCTTGAATAGGATGATGATGGGGGCTGTGTAAGGACCCAGACAGAGCCAGATTGATGTGTGGTAAACACATCTGTTATTCTTCAATTGGGAGGAGGGTCTTCCGGCAGTGCAACTCCAAAGGTGCAACAAGGAGCTGCTGTGAGGGCTCGGCTTGCAGCCTCCAACAGGGCTCCAGCTTGGTGCTCCCAGGGCTTTCTGCCTCTTCCTTATCCACCTGCAAGGCACTGTTACTTCAGAGGGGCTTCAAGCTTGTGAAACTCCCCTGGGAATCAGATTACAGTTGTGCAGTATGTATAAGGGTCACTGTATGGATGCCAGAGCCCTCATGCACCTCCCGCATGTACCTTGTGCCCTAAAGATGGAGTCTATCCATGAAAGGCTAAAGAAAGCCTGAGTGACTGCCTTTCCCCCAATCCTCCTGCCCACCAGCCAAAGAAATGCAGAACAAAAACAAGTCTCGAGCTTTGGTCTCACTGCAGCAGTAGGGAATGTTTCCATGTGATGGGGATAGAATAGGAAGAGAAGGGGAAGGTGAGAAAGACTGTTGTACTGATGCAGGAGTTTAAAGAAACCCAAGCTCAGGTGAAAAATTCATACTGAGCTTTCTCTAAGGCCAGTAGCAGGTGAGAACCTTGAATATATATATATAACTATCAACTGAAGGCCCTTCTGCTCTCCCTGAACCACTGAGCTGTTTTAACAGGGGCTCCATGTGTACCCTGTAGATGTCTCTTCAGCATCCTGCCCCTCTGGAAAAGTTTTGCAGAGGGAAAATATAATTTACCTTTCGATTGATTTATGATCCATTCTTTAATGTTGAGAAAAGGATTATATCCTGATGCTTGATTTCTATAGAATAGCTTAAAAAAAGAAAGTACCTGTTAAACTGTAAGCTTTAAGAATAATTTCTATGCCATTCTGTCACAGTCTCATCTCCATGAAATTCCATATGGCTTTTTCATACAGGTAAGTAACTTCTTTTTTTATGAGAAACTACATCTTAAGTGAGATATCTGTTGAAAGCACAGATGGATCCTCCATCCCATTACATTGAATCGATGCAGGAGTGGCTTTTGAAAGTGCTGTCATAGAGACCCCGACTGTGATGAGTAGATGTTGCCACTCAGCACACACTGACCACAGCAGTTCTCTCTGTGCTGCCATTACCAACAGCCAATATTAATCTCACATCCACAAGGATGCGAATGGCCCTGCTTTCCACAACTGCTCTACTGACAGCGATGTCAAGTCCTTCTTTTTTCAAAAGCAGATCATGACATGTCCTTTGTCTGTTTGTTCAGGGAGGTGGAGGGAGGATGGGGGTGGAGAACAGAGAGCAGTTGTCACCCAGATCTTTGGCTATATGAGAAAGTGGCTTCTGTTTCCGAGCTTCTCTCTGCTCCACATCTTTCATCGACATCGCAATAAACAAGACTTTCTTTTGTACGAGGCGAATGAATGGTCTGTGTAAGGGTCAAATAGCACTGCCTGCACAGGCTGGGACCTGCCTCACACAGTATGGGCTTGTCCAGGGGACACACAATTGCCATCAGTTGTATGTGCCCCCCTAAGGCTGCCTTCCCTCCTGGCACTGGACACATGGGGGCAGAGTCCATGCATCCATCCAGGCAGGGAAGGAGGCAAATGTCAGGGCAGTGCTGCCCTCTGCAACTTCCAGTGCTGCATCCGTGCAACAGCTGGTAGCTGGGGAGGGCTTTTCTGCACTTGGTGTCCCCCCACTTGTTGGGTTAGTGCTTGGATACAAATCTGAGCATGCCTGCAGTTTGGTGGAGTCGCAACCAAAAGTCCTGTATGAAAGACCCACATATAGAGGTCAGATAGAAAATTTCTCTTGTTCTGGTGGTGTTCTAATCTGGGTAACAGCTCTAGTTGTGATTTTTGGTCTTTTAATGAGAGGCAGCCACAAATCCCTATGGATTCTCCGAGTCAGCCGCATGTCTCCTCCAACACAAGCATGCAAAGAGATCTCACAAATGCGACAGAAGCTTTTGATCACGCTCTGCTAGAACAGAATCTGTCTCTCACTGTGTGTTATGGACTCACAGAAAGATGTGTAAGATACATGCTGGTCTTTGCTGGTATGCGCTTAGATGTTTGTTCATCCAGCCTTCTTGTGCCTATGGGTCCCTCTGACTAAATCAGCTACCTTGCAAGGCTGGGTAGCCAAATCTGGGCAGAACCTTCCTTTTTGAGAGGGCTGAATCTGTTGATGAGAAAGCAGAATTTGTAAAGGCAGAGAAGTACATGGTGTCCAGTTTTCTTTGCAATGTCTTTTCTTCTGAGTCTGCAAGCTCTCCCTCAACAGGGGCAGCCTCCACAACTCCAGTGTAATCCTGCTTAAGTTTCTTCTTGGAAGGTATCTTGGACATCACTGATTCAGTGCATTCAACATTCCTTGCTTGCTTTCTGGAAATCTCCTGAGCACTGTTCAGGTCAAGGTGATTACAGCTGTGCTGAGTGGCACAGCAAAAAAGAAGAAAAAGAGTCAAAAGCCAAGATAGGCTGTTTCTGTGTCAATGAGGAGTGAAGAAGTATGTGTCCATGGGCAAAACCAGAACATGAACAACACAGTAGGCTACAAATGTGTCTGTAGAAGAACTAAAGTCTCTTGGTGATTCCTATGTTGTGCTGCACTAGGAGATGGAAAAGCCACTGGGCTCTTTGTTAAAGTCATATCAACCTTTAAACTATCAATTTTGAGTGCTTTTAATGCATGGCCAGTTAAGTTGTTTTTGCAATGTGAAACTCTTTTCCCAGTGTGAAATAAAGTATTGCTAAGTGGTGGTGCCATGATATGACAGTGACATGAGGGCTCAGACAACCTTCAAACCTCTGTACAATCCTCTGCATGGGATATGCTCATGCTGATGGGCTGCCTTTAAGAACAAGAGGCAGTGACACCCTACCTGAAACAGGTGGGAATAGTTCATGTGCAAAGAAGTGGGATGAGCTTATGAGCACTGATATGGAATTCCCTTCCTCCCAATCCTCCTCCATCTGTTGACCTCATCTCAGCACTGCAGAGGCCACTCTGTGTGGGAGGCTCAAACGTTAATTCAGACTTTGGGCTTGCTTGGCTCTCAGCACCTCGCCCACACAAATCCTGCCAATAGTCATTATTGTGATGTCTTCAGAGCGACTTCCAGTGAGAAATATTGGGAGAAAAATGATGGGTGGGTGTAACGTGATGTGCTGCCACCACATGCACCTTGTACCCCATCTTTATTTCAGTCTCATTTGTGATGAAAGGCCTCCTTGTTATTTCTGCACTTACCATCTCAGGATCAGCAAGGGATCAGGCCAGGGACATGAAGTAAACACAAGTGTACAAAGGTTCCATGTATGTGTGCATGCATGTGTGTTCATATGTGGACATGTGTGCACACCGATACTACACACCTGTGCTGCACAAGAGGTAAAGTCAATGTTAACTCCTCAAGCAAGTCCCGGTTCATCCTTCATCTGCCTTTGCAGGTCTAATTTTGTCAGACAAGACTAATTTTATTAACCTTTACCTAAGGAGAGTTAATACTCTCAATAAGAAGAGGAGTACACATGTGCTTTTGTATCCTCTAAGACTTGACTATACTGGGAAGTTGAGTAGTATAGCAAAAGAGTAACTCTAGCTATGTTTTTTTAACTCCCTCATGTGCATAATCTGTTCTGGAATAAGAGTAATTACTCCAAAGTAAGAAAACGCTTTTATTCTAGAACAGCATTTCCCTGAGGGTGAATTATACTAAGAGCAGAGAATGAACTAGTTTTTCCTGCCTCACCAAACTTTAGGATGCAAAAATTGTTTTCTGATCTGCACCAGAGTGAAAAATCAGATTATTTTGAGATTTTTATCTGTGAAAATGAATCAGAGAGGTCAGGAAGAGCTCCTTAGCAGCCTGCTGATCAGTGTTTGCTATGGGTGGAGGATCCACAATTTGAGGTCCCTTGACTGCCTAATTCATGGATGGTCTTTTACATGGAAATTCTGCTTAGAGAGAAATGTCCTGAAAACACTTTACTGTAATAAGTGTGTGTTCTGACACCTATTGTCTTCTTTTTCTATTAGTTGAAATGTCCTTGAGAAAAGTTTCATCTTTGATAAAATCAGTTGGTATTTTCCAATGAAACACTGGTTTGTTAAAAAATTCATGACCAGCCTTAGTAGTATTAGCATAGATTTAATGGTATAATTATCTAACTATAGTTATGCTGGTCAGTTCCCTGAGGTACTGAAGCTCTAAGCTCATTTTTTTTCATGTACATGTGAGCACAAATGATAATGCAAGTCAAGTAATCCTCTCCTTTGAACATCAGCATCTCATCTCTTCCCTAAAACTACCCTCGCTAGCGGTGCTCTGTAGGACCTACGTGACCCTATCTGTGCCCCCTCCTGCCATGCAGCCACCTGCCCTGCCCTTCCCTGGCTGCCCACATGTTTGCTAACATCTGGCATTCTCCTGAGGCTTCCGCACACCCTCACCTTTGTAGCACGGACAATCCCCAGCCCCTGCACCCCTTAGCCCCGGGCTCTGTGTTTGCAGCGTTTGTGGCATGCAGGACTGCGCTCAGGCTGGTGACCTTGAAGCAGCGAGCTCTCTTGTCCCCCCACCAGCCTGCCCGCCCACCAGCTTGCCTTTGCCGTCCCACTGCATCCTCCCCCTCCACGGGCACACTTTGAGCTTGTTGTAGCATCTGCTGCCCTCTCATTTGGAGTCTCGCAGTGAACGCTGCTGCCCTCAGCTAACTGTCAGCATTTATCATGACATCCCATTAGCACAATCCACACTAATGACTGTGAAAGACGCATCCATTTCCATTTTCTAAAGGGCTTCCACTGGCTCAAATCCAGCTGCGGGGTGAGGTTGGGGAGGGTTGCAGGGGGACAAATCTTGGTGTTGACAGAGCAAAGCATACATATCATTACCAAGTGCTGTTCTCCCTGGCGGGTCGGCAGCTGTCATGGGCGAGTGAGAGATTCCTCTCTTGGCAGCTCAGCGCTCAGTCGGGGCACTGCAAGGTGTGAACCGGCCGGGAGAGAGGGGGAATCGCCTCCCTTTTGCATCTGCACGGACAGAACAGGTTTCCAATTAACCAGACTGCAATTTTCCAAAGCTGCCGTTTCTCTCTGAAGTGTGTGTTAAGAGTTAAATCTGCAGTCGCATGCCCGGTGTGGAAGAGCCTGGAGACATGATGCAAAAGGTTAGTAGGCAGCGTGTATGTGGTGGGGAGAGAGGCAGGACTGGGGAACCACGATGCAGCCTCTCCCTACCCTGTGTAGCACTCAGTTCACCCCAGATGTTCTGGTCTCAGCTCCTGGTTTCTATAAGGCCACACTTCAACTTTTCCTTCCCAAACAGCGCTTAATGAAGAAAGATTCACTTCTCCGAGACATGCAGCACCCTTATCCACTCCTTTCCAACACCGTCTTAAAACAAATCCTATTTGTGTCCCTTTCATCTGACTGAATGGGACTTTACTGCAAAGGAACTCTTGCGTAAAGAGAGGAAATGGGTTAATGGGAGATGCTTGTAGCTTTTGTTGTGCTGTGTCATTCTAGGTACAAATAAGTCAGTTCTGTTGCAACAAGACCAAAAATAAGGGTTACAAGAAATCAGGTTTGTATTCTGAGCCAAACACTGATCTTTTGCAGCAACCCTCAGTGGGTGTTTTGGTTCAGGTGAAGGTAGAAGAGCATATGGCAGGCAGAAACCCAGGACAATCAAACACAGTAGTACCATTCCCTTCTTAGGACTTGACACCATTTTCTCCTTGGCCCTCTCACTTCCCAGCTCCAAAAACTCCCACCCACTGCTGGCACAGATCATTCTATGTTACCCAGCATAGAGGCCACCATACAGGAGAAAAGAAGTAGACAAAGCTTCTGTCTCTGCCCACAGGAAACGTTTCCACCACCCAATGCAACTTTGGCCATATAACTTACCTGATACTAAATTGGAAACATCCTCTTTTCCTCCTGCTTATTCCAGCCTGTCTCCCTGCCTCCCTAGCAGCATTGCCCTTTAGCTATTGATGAATAGCTGTGTTTGCTTTTGGTCATCTATTATCCCACAGATATAGATTTAACTTCTGTAATACTTGCTGTAAATTTGACCTTCTAGCCCCCTGACTGGTCTCATCATTTTTCTCTGATCTACAGTTCCAGAAATTGCCAGAAGTGCTACAAGTAAACAGCTGATGTAAACTCTTGCCAAAGTCAGATTTCCCCCCATTTTTCTTAGGCACCCAAAGCAACAAGGACCATTTTCAGCACATTTTTGTATTAAAACCTTCTGTTTAGTTGGTGCTTCCTCTCCCTAGGACCTATGCTGTTACCAGAAACATTTCACATATCTTCTGTTTGCTGAGTATGTGCTAGCAATATTTTAGCCTTGGCTTTTTAAAATGAATCCCATCTGGACATTTCTTGCTGAGGTTTCCAATCTCTCTCACTCTGTTCCTTGTTTGCTTTGGTCTTCATTATTTCATCCCCAAGGATCCACAAAATGGTTGTATAGTCAGCCTTTGATGTCTATCCTTGTCTCACTGCCTGTGCACTCTCCTTTTGCATTCTAATTCATTGAGAAGTTTCTTGCTTATCCAAATGGGTCTTATGCTGAAATACTCAGACTTCCTGCTCAGTAAGATTGTTTGTTCCTAAACCCTCAGTAATTTTGCTGTAAGAATCAGTCAGGCTTCCTGGGTATCTTAGCACCTCACAGCAGCTCCTCAGATGATTCTCCCTAGAAAGTCTCTAAAAACATCAAAGTTTGCTCTTTGAAAAGCCAGAGTATTAACTGCTGTTTACCTTCTAAGCCATTCTTTAGATCCTAAACTCAATGATTTTATGGTTACTGTGGTCTAAACTACTTTCTGCGACAGCATTCACCACCATTTTCCCCTGTTTGTGAGCAGGAAAAGTATTGCTTTATCTCTGTAGCATTTTGAGGTTCCTAGGACGTATCTGGGTTTCCTATTGCTCTTCCAGCAAATGTCTGGATGGTTGATACTCCCAGTGAGGATCAAGGTCTGCACTAAGGAGACTTCTGTAAGCTGTTTTTAGAAAGCTTCATTTACTTCCTCCTCTTGGTCAAGGGGTTTGTGATGGAACCCAAATACAACACCGTCATGTTTCTTTTCTCTGATCCTGCCTGTCCTTCCTAAGCAACTTGCAACCTGTCCATGACTGTGGCTCCAGTTATGAGTAACATCCTACCATGTCTCTGTGATCCCCCATGATCCTTCCTTGCTTGCTGCAGTCTGAAAGATGGAGAAGATGGATGCAGATACACACATTTTTTTCATGTGACTTCCCTTCCAGTAAGAAACCTCTTTTGTGCTGTGTTGGCTCTCAGACATGTTTCCTCACCTTGTGATCATCAGTAGTGTGGCACACCGGTTCTTCCCTTGCTGCAGTGTGAAAAATTCTATTGTCTAGTGTTACTGAGCAGAAGGAAGTGTTTTCTGAGGCACAACAGTAAAAAAACAGTAAAACAAAACCAGAAAGATAGAGATTGAAGTGTTCGGATTCAGAATAAGGCTAAAAATAATAAATAGGCCTTAACAATAATACATTTTATAGCTATAACCCATTTTTCACTGCTGCCCTCTATGAAGATGGGTACTATACATCATATGCTGTGACAGGGTGGTCTTGCTAAAAGCAAAATGATGTGTGATGTGAGTGAAAGATTCATGGCACATTGGAGACTGTCTTGTCTTGCTTGTCTGGCTGAGCCTTGTGTGAAACTGATACGCTCTGATTATCTGTGATAATATGACCTGATGGCCAGAGGGAGCTCCATTACACAGCTCTACAGCAGAAAGAGCTCTGCAAAGCTTGGTTAAGCATTTCTGAGTAGGCTGAGAAACTCTGATGGAGTAGAGGACTACTTCCAGTATTTCCTCTTCCCTGAAAAGCCATTTGAATGTCTTTTGAGCATCACTGGATGGAAAAATTAGTCAAGAGGATGAATCAGGCCCTAAGAAGAAATGTAAGCAGGTGAACAGAGCTGAGGTGATTTTTGTCCTATATTTTGTGTGCCCAGTGGAAGGTTGCACACAATTCAGCAGGACCTTCTCCATTTGATGTATTGAATGGCAGACAGCCTAAAGCTTTCTGGACCTCACTCCAAAGCTAAACCCCAAACACTTTCATCACAGTTTAGAGATAAGAGAGAGAAGCGTAAGGAAAAATCCCAGACAAAAGCAGCAAGGCAGGCTGGCTGATAAAACTAATCAGGCTGGCAATGAGGAAGAGCTTTATTGTTACTACCTGCAACTAAAGATAAACTACCTGCAAAATGCTAAGAGCTATTTGGACTGAGCAGGGAAGGAGGATGGGAAGATTATGGGATGGAGCAGTCCGAGGAGAATCTTTGAAGTTGATTTACTATGTCTCTGGCCTGAATGAAATCCCAGGAAGCTCTGAACTGTACTTCAGAGGTGGAAAAAAAAAAAGACTCTTCTTTTTTCATTTTTCGTAGGTAGAAGCACGCGGTTGTCGAGGGAACAGGGGATATATAGCCAAAGGGACAGCTAGACAGAAGAGCTCACAGCTGTAGCAAATTTGTCAACATGTTTGTACTGAAGCAAAGGCAGATCAATGCAGGGTGATACATAATATCAAAAAGATATGCTTCTTCCCACAATCAATCCTCCAAACGCTGGGCGAAGGAAGGAAGCAGCGCAGGTGTTGGTGTCCTCAGGTAACAGAATCACTGCATTTGCTGTCTCTTCATAGCACTTCATGCTTCCCAAGAGCTTTGAAGCACCAGTTACCCTCTGCTTCACCTAGGGGATCTACTAGATCTGCAAAACAGAGCCAGACACATTGCCATACTAGACTTTGCCAGTGTGTATGGCTGATTGCCGTGGAGTAGGGATGCAAATGCAAATCCGTCTGGCCACCTCTACAAGGTTATACTAATGTCTGGACTCTCCAGGCCACAGGTGGCCTTCCAGCATCTCATGGATTCTTTTCTACAATTTCAAGAGGAGAGTATGGCAGCCTAAAGGACATGAGCTCTTATGGAACTGGTTGCAGCAATGTTCAACCCCAGTGAAATTAGTTCAAAAACTAAGGGGTCAACATGGGGATGACTATCCACAGCCTTCTTCTTTACCTTCCCTGCTAAACACACACTGACTGGTTCAGAGAGTCAATACTTAAAGTATCCTAAGGACACTGGGAAAATCAAAACCAAGTAGTTTCTAAAGTTGGAGTTGTAGGGGAAGTGCTGAATTCCTAGCTTCAGAAACCAAGACAATTTTTAGGGGTAGAAGATTATTATCAGACATCTATTTTTGAATTTTTGCTTATTACCATGTTCCGCTGACCAATTTACTGGGGAAAAAAAGCCAAAAATAAGAGAAGTAAATTAGATGGAAGAATGTCAATGCACCTTTGATGCAATAAAAGAAGCCCTGAGACAAGAGCTAATGTTGATAAGCTCTGACTTTAGGAGACCATTTATAGCACAAATGTATATGACCAAAATAGGACTGTGAGCAGTAGCCAAAAGAAGGACATGAAGAACAGTGTATTTTATATAAGGAAGAAAATTTGCCCTTGGGAGCCACGGTGCAGTACTGTAGAGAGGCTGTCTGGCACTAACACAGTTCTGCAGAGCTTTCAGGTCTGTGCTTGTTGCAGTGAGAGGCCAGCATCCTCCAGCTTGCTTAAATACACAGGCAGACAAGGATTACACATATAGCAAGGTGCCACTCGGTTTCACAGTCCTGATGTGAAAAAACAAACAAGTCATACAAAACAAGTCATAGAAAAAATGGTTAATAGTGAGGAGGATGCAATCCTTGCATATGGGGAGCAGCTGTGTGTGTGCAGTGTGCAAAGCAAGGGAGGCAGGACTGTCTGTCTGTAGTGGCAGTGGGCTTTTGCATCCCCAAAAGTGTAATGGTTCTGCTGAGGAACTCGTAGGTTAACCATGCTGGCAGGCAGCCTGATAAAAGAAATCTAATTGCTCACGGGCTCCTGTATAGCCAGCAGTGAATGAGAGAAGGAAGTGTTAGCTCTGGTGTGGGAAAATATTTGTGTTGCTTCCATGAGGAAATTAAAAGAACTGGAAAGTTATTCTGATCTATTCTTGAGATAAAACTGATCACCATTCCTCAGGAAAAGAATTATCCTCTGATTGTATGAAGCCAGATCTAACACCAGAATCTGCCAAACACTACACACCAACACACGCCTAATTGCTCAACATCAACAGTGATTTTTTGCTTCCAGTAAATTTAGACCCCTCCATCTTGCCCCTGGCTATGTCCCTGCCATCAGCCCTAACTCTCACACAGGGAAACAAGCTCAGCAAAGGGAGGTGATTTGCCTGCCTGGGTCAGGCAGTGAGTCAGCCACACGGTTTAACAAGAGAACGTGTGACTTTCCAGACGGTGCCCAGACTTCTGGCTGTACCTCCTGCCCAAACCTGCCCTCAGGCCCTGGGTGGGATTTCTCTGCTCAGTGAGGCCATGCACTGTGCACTAGCAGAGCAGAGCTGCAGAGGGCCAGTCATTTTGCTGACAGGACACTGCTTCACCTAAAGATTGCCAGAATTTCCCCTTCCCTGCATTGATCTTCTCCTGAATGACTCAGGAAAGAAGAGGCCATGCAGGAAATGTTGACTTCCAGGCTGGCAGCCTTGATGCAAATGTCCAAAGTGGCCAGGTCTGGGTGACATTAATCCTTTCAGTGAAAGATTGTGGCAATAAATCTGTGTAAGGGGTGGCAAGGTCTGATATATGAAGACAGTTTAAAACAACTAAAGATGTGTACTGTAGCTTGCCTGAACGATTCACACCTGCCAAGTGACACCCACACATTTCATTGTGCCTGTCAGTCTGCCCAAGCCCAGAAGGGAGAAAATAAAGGTGTTTGGTTTTTTTTTCCTTGCTACTCCAGTTACTGTCCTTCTGGGTGTTTGTGAGGGAGGTAACCTCCCTTCTCCCACTGACCTGTTTGCTGAGGTGGCTCTTATGCTGAGATACTGCATTCCAAGAAAATAGAACCCAAAAAAGGAACCCAGTCAGGTACAGCATTTTCGACAAGTGCCTATGTAAAGGGTAGCAGACACGCAGCCCCATTGTGCTGGGGCTTTCCTGGGGCAGAGTAGATGGGAATGTTATCTTCAAGAAGCGGTACACGAAGATCATAGCTTTTTATAGCTCTGACCTCTTCAGACCAAAACTCCAGGCCAGAGAACTAATTTTTTCCAAGCTTCATGATTTGTGTCTGACTACAGGTCCTACAGCATTGATGCCTGTCTGAACACAAACCTTGCCTGTGGCATGCAGGACTGATCTTCCCCCACCTTGTCTGCCTCCTGGGGCAGAAAAGTCAAGGAGGGCTCCACAGAGATGTGTGTTCTGCCTACACCCTTTGTTTCTTGCATCCTTGCATCCCATCATCTTCTCTCAGGAAGCAGGCAAGAGGCAAAGAGAGAGAATGCACCTACCTTCCCCGCCCTGCTCCAAGTATAGAAAAATACAATGTGAACAATAAGTGCCCAGAGTTACCTCCCTTATAAGCTTGGGAAGGGAAAGAGACTATTGCTAATGCCACCTTGAGATGCAGGGTCTCAGATGCAGGGGAGAACTCAGCCAGGAACTGCAGGAGAAGATCTGGAAAGGTGAGGTTGCTCTGGAGATGTAGGTCTTCAAGACATCTGCAGAAAAGACAACGGTGCATAAATATGTTTTGGGGGTAACATGAAGGAAGGGACAAGTATTGAATGAATCTTAAAGATGGTGTTGCAGTTTGGTCAAGGCTTGCCTGGCAGCATAGGCCTGAGAAGGCCCGGCAAGAGACAAGCCAGGACTTGTC
>JAWWEW010000001.1:24224218-24379036 GCA_035583185.1 Anabacerthia variegaticeps | reverse complement strand
AGATGCACTCAAATTGTGGGTCTTTGAGCTCCTGTCTTTGGACATTAGTCCACAGGGCTCCGGGCCCCGAATAAAGCGCCGCATAAACTAACACTCTGTTGGTTTGTGTCCTTCTCACGGGCAACAATGGGACCTCTTAATCTTCAACAGGGGCCAAATCACTTTGGCTTTATGCATTTTGAGACAGTGAATGTAAAGGTTTTTTTAATTCCCCCTGCCACATATGTGGATACAGAGAATGGGGGAATGTCACTTTGCATATGTGTGTGTGTGAGAAACTAAGGAGTGAAAAAAATGCAGTCTTCTTTGCTTCTGCTTCTCTGATTGACATCAGGTTGTGCTCCATCTAAAGCCAGGGCAGCTCAGAGAAGTCTGGCTGGAAAACAAGAGGGGGTGGTCTGGCAGCCTGGCTTAGCACTGTATCATTTAAACAGAACTGTGCCTTCAGTTCTTCCCATGAGGTTTCATGCATCTGATTTAACATCCTAAATAAGATATCAAATATTAATACAAAATATTACCTCTACCTCAGGGACTCAAAAGCTGTTCTTGCCATAAACTCAAGGCTTTCATTAAATAGGCTGGGGCTGCAGTTGTATTATTCTTATAGAAACAGATCACTTTTTCTGTGTCAGGGCACTGCTGTGGTAGAGCTATGTGAGAATATGAGAGAAACCAGTACGGAGCAAAAGACATGATGGAAGAAGAGATATAGGGAACAGAAACTGGAAAGTAGGACCTGGGAAAAGAAGGATTAGAGAAAGGAATGAAGGTGTATGATGATGGAGAGGGAAAAGAGGCAGAGGAATGGAAAAATTGTGTAGCAATATGTGGCAAAGGAGACACAAAGTGGAAAGCTTGTTTCTGATTCATAAGGCTAAGGCATAGTCCTGAGGGGACCAAGGAATTACTTGCAAAATGCTGGGAAACTGCATATGATTAATAATTAGCTGCAAGATGGAGCTGAATTTTTCCCCCCTTGGCTTTTTCCATTCTTTTGCCTTTGCTCAGATTGCAAGCTAGTTAGCAAGCAAGGTAGCCAGATCGACCTTCTGGAGCCAGTCCCTGGCTGGCAGGAGAAACAGTACACAGGCATTTGTGCCTCAAATAGGAGGTGAGGTGCAGTGGTGTCCTCTGGCAAGTGGACACTAGTACATGGTCTGTCAGTGGTGGAGATCCCTCATAAATCGAGACAATCCTTACCCTCCTAATGGCTTGGGCTATGTAGTCAGCCTGACTCGATGATTAAACCAGCCCAAACTACTTTGGAAGTATTACCTTGGACTGCAGTGCTGTCCTGGGAGTTAAAGATCTTTCCTGGCTCTGCCTTTAGCTGGTCCTGCCTTGTACAAATTCTTTCCCTGCTGCACTACAGCACAACTCAATATTACCAAGTAATACCAAAGGGCTTTTGAAAAGACAGTCTACTAGATGAAAGAAATGAATTCAACACTCTCCACAATGCTATGCAACAGCTGATTTTTTGCTTATGTTTTGATGATTTTTAGGGATTGCTACCCAAACCTCTAAAGGCAACAATAAGGAAGATAAATGAAGGAGCAGCACAGTGTTAGTTTTGATTCTCCAGGCTCCCCATCTGCTTCCACAGTGGATGGTCAGTAGAGGAGAATAACACATTCACAGGTGGCAGGAAAAGACCTTCTCTTTATTTTTTGAGATTAGATTTTTACAGTGTGACTCACTTGACCAAGTGAATGCAAATGCAGTTCCTGGGTCTGTTGCGTTTCAGGCTAAAAGGAATCACAGTTTGATCAAGCAATCTGACCTTCTGTACACTGGGGGCCTTTCATATTTGTATTCCGTTGCCACTGTAATGACAGAAAGAACTTGTGTTTCATGAAAGCATCATTTTTTCAGATGAGTATTTAGTCTTGATTTAAGGAGAGCAGGGGATGGGACGTCCATATCTTATGTCAGTCGCTGTTTCCTGGTTAACCACCCATCCTGTTGAAATTCATGCTTTGCCTCCAGCACAGATTTGTCCAGCTTCAGCTTCCAGGCACTGACTCTTGCACTGTTTCTTTTCTCCTAGATTAGATATCCCTTTAGTAGCTGGCATTTCGTCCCCATGAAGGTACTTGTAAGTTGCAATCAAGTCACTTTTCTGTCTTGGTTTTGATAAACTAAATAAACTCAACACTGAGATTCTCATTGTAAGGCACCTTCTCCAGCCCTCCTAACATTTCAGTTGCTGTTTTATTTTCTCTTTGATTTTTCAGCATCCATTAAGGGACAGACACCAGAGCTGAACATATTATTCTAGACTTAGTCTGACTAAGAGTGTTATACAAACATAAAATAGCCTGTCTACATTGGAGAAGTAAGAAACACTTATTTCTTCTGCATCAAAGGCTCTTATTATCCCTCTTTGTCACATGGTGGTATATGATGTTCATCTCTTGTCTGGCATTGTCACTAGATTCTCTTCAGAGGTGATGTGTCCCGAGATACTTCTGATAGGAATAGCTTGTACTCTTTCTTCTTAGCCTTGCATTGAACCATGTCAAAATGCATTTTGTCTGTAAGCATCCGCTTGCTATTGAATGCAATTCAGGGTCTGTGACTGCCTTTTCCCTTATATTTACTACTTTGACAAACTTTATATCTCTATAAACTTTACTGGCTGTGATTTTTTATTTACTTCCAGATCATTAGGCATAAGGCCCAGTTCTGGTTGCTGAACTGTGTGAGACACCATCCCCATTTGAAGAGTTGTTCTTCCTGACAACTCTTTTTAAAGGCCTTACAACTGTTTATTCTTAACCCATTTATGATGTTCTTTATGGATGTTGTAAAGTCATCATAGGTCTGTTTGTTAATCGGAATATCATGTGCTACTAAGTGAATAGAATACTGTATGGTTATCTCCATCAGCTAAACTTGTGAATCCAGGAAAATCACAAGAGGTTTGACAAGTTCTCTTTCAGTAAGAACATGTTGATTGGCATTAATTATATTTCTGCTCATTACTTTGTCAGCAGCTGACATCTAGCTACCTGACCTACCATTACTTGGAACAAGCTTGCATCTTCTGCTACATTAACACAACATTAGCGTTCTCTCAGTCTTCTGAGATTTTCCCTCCGTGCCAAGATTTGTTTACTGCAGATTACTGTCTCTAATCTATAGGTGACACAGTGAACTCTTTGGGACTCTTGGGTACAAGTCATTCAGATCTGGAAACGTTAAAATACCTAACCTTAGCAGGCAATGCTTAATAGCTTCAGATGCTAATGGACTGAAAAGAACTTCATCTTATGGTGTTTTTTTTTGTTTGTTTTTGTTGTTGTTGGTTTTTGTTTGTTTGTTGTTTTTTTTTTTTAAAGTACAGACCAGAAGAAGTATTTAAGCCAGTCTCCATTTTTCCAATATGTAATAGAATATTATCTCCATTAGTCATGGACGCATGCAATTGATAGAATTTATTTAGTTCTTAACACAAATTTCTCCTTTATTGTCCTTAGCTCGACCAGACACTTGTTTTCAACTTGAGGTTTAGTTTCCTTTATCAACTTTCTATATTCACAATTTCTAATTTATATTGATTGTCATCTGTTTCCTGATACAGTATATACATACTCAGACACTTACAACCATTTGTTGTATATGTCTTCCCAGTTTCTGATTGCTGCTTTGACTTTGCAGCTGAATAAGGATGATGAGCTCTCAGGCAAAGCATCCTTTTTTTTTTTTTTTTATTGCAAAGCCATACTTTTTTCCTAGGAAAATTTCTGTAAGACCTGCCAATTTTCATTCATCTTTCATGCCTAATTTTTCCCCGTCAATTTCTCTTGTATTTTTCATCTACTCTTGAGAAATTAGCTCTTTGCAACTGCCCTCTGTTTGCCGACATTTAATGTAATCATCTCGCTGTCATTATCATTTGTACTTTTAGAAACCTTTTAAACTCTGTCAGCTCCAGCAAATATCCTTACAATCAAAGTGCATTAAAACAGTGCTTTCATTTTTTTCTTCTGCAGTAGGTATGAAGAAGAGACAGGTGCCTAAAGAATAACCTATCTTATTTTCTGCTTTGATTTAGCACTCTGGAACATCCCTGTACCTGCATGCCTCCTGAGTTTTATTAGGTAACACATTAATCCATATGCATTCAACATCCTTTTGCTCTGGATTATCAATAACTCTAAATCAAGTAATGATGTCTTTAAGGCAGACCGCCACCTTCACTTCTTTTTTTCTGCTCACTTAGTTCTAAACCAATTAAACTCATGGATTTTAACATTCTAGTCATGTGAATTGTCCTGCCAGGTTTCAGCAATGCCAATTATATCCATGAGAATTTCTAATTCTTTTCCTTGTTAGAGAGTCTCTTTGCACTGCAACATGAGCAGCTGAAGCATTTCTTCCCGTATATGCTGCCATATCAGTGCAGTTTGTCTGTGATGAGCTGAGTTCAATGTCAGTTTTTCACTCCTGCACTCTGTAGCTTGTCTCACAAGGGGTGGAGTGTGTGATCTGGTATCAGGATTATATCAGCATCCTTGTTTTGTAACAGTGCTAGAGGCTAGCTTTTGAGATGGCTTGCTGTTTTGCCTACAAGAACCATAAAAATCACTGCATTGAAACTTGGCACCTGTCAAGTATGTGTGTCTTCAGCAAGCTCATGATATGATATTTAATGCCAAGACACACTAAATAAGGGAAGGCAAAGATGTCTTTGTTTCTTTTGTTTACAGCTGCAGGGAGCTTTGTGGGAGTTACTGGAAAAGGTGCCTCTTGTACTTTGGTCCAAAGATGATAAGACAGAGTCCAGGACACATCTGGGACCTGTGCAACTGCTCTGGAGGGCAGGGAGACCCTTAGATAGTAGCCATAAGGTAAGTCAGAATATTTCCCTTTATGCTTCAGCTTAATGTCTTTCTTGTCTGAATTGCTCTCCTAGTTAAATATCACAGGGTTCACTGAAACTGGGCCAGTGGTGCTGGCCGTGTCACATGCTTAGTTGTTTAGCAGTAGACTGGGAATCAGTGACATCTCTCCATCTTCCCAAGGGTTTTCAGAGGGCAGTGTTTTAAGTTATGCAGGCAAGAGCTTCCAAGGCAGATGAGCAACTGTCCATCATAACAAGATAGCTCCTCTGTAACCTCCCTGGGGCTTGGGTTATGAAGACTATTTTCTGAGCAGGAGACAGAAGGTTAGATGGGAGAAAAATTTTCGCAGCAGAAGACATCAAACATCAATAATAAATTTTAGACAGGAGATCTGTAAACACTGATAGTCATACACACATAGATAGAGTGATAATATAGATTAAAGTTTCATTATAACCCCTGGAAAAAATTCTTGGTTTTATAAATAACCAAACCCATAGGTATTGGGATCTCACTCATCAGTTTCAAATCCTAGCGATCGTGAGGAAAGAGAACCTGATCCACCTGACAAGTAGTTTCCCAATCCATAGCAGGTTTGTTGGGTTCTCCAGGAGCAGCCTACAGAGAGAGAGCCAGCATTGGTTCTTCCTGGAGCAAGACAAGCATGTACTCAGTCAGTACCCTCACCTCCTCTGTAATGCAAAGACTCTTTGGTTACACTGCAACAATGGCTAACAGGGAACAAACCAAAGCAAGAAAAACAACTCTCCCTAGCAAAACACATACCTTTATCAGAAATTTGCTTTTGGTCCATCCTTATCATTAGACTCTCAGCCACAATCTTTTATCACTTAGTGCAACACCAGACAGAGATGTTATTTGCTCATACGCCTCAGCTTGGCCTTGTTCAGCATAAATGAACAATCAGTAAACACCCAGAAAGGCAAAGAGTGGTTTATCTGGGAAATGCAGTATGTAAGATAGCAATTAGTCTAAAATCTGATTCTGTATTTGCTCACAACACAACCTCTGTACAAAAATATGGGGGATGTTGTTGTCCAGCTTGCTTCAAGCTATAGTTTCCATTGCCACTGAACATGGCTCAGGATGGATACCTTATTCCTTTGCCCTAGACTGCAGCTGCTTTTCTCTGCCTGCCTCTGATTTATCTCTTCCCCTGTTACATTCAATGCATTGTGAGCATCAAGTCACCAAGTACCAGCACCTGTGTCACTCTGAGTTGAGGAAAAGCCCAGGTGCCTTCTACAATGCAAATTATTCAGGAGATGCTTGGTCACCTCTCTGCTGAGTCAAATATTTAAAAGAGAATACAGCACAGAGAGGGAAAAACCAGCTGTTTCCTCAGCCTTTCATCTGTGTCTGCATGATAAAATGGAAGAGGAGTTCAGCTCTATCTGAACAGTATTAATCGTGGATGGATTGTCAGCAGTGCTACAGGCAGAAAGGTTTAACAGTGGTGTGGCTGAAGAGAAGCATATTTGTCACAACTTAGGGCTCCTCAATGCTGGCAGAGTGAAAACCTGGGATAATGGGAATATATTGTCAGGTGTTTGTTAACTTTCCTGGCCTCCTGATGTCCCAGTGAAGACTACAGGCAAAAAAATATCAAAGCGTTATACTGCAACATGCCTTGGTGGTGCTTAAAGAGCACTCTTGGAGGGAGCCACCTCAGGACATTGGCATGGCAGTTCATACTGCCTGAGCTCTAAGCAAAGCATGATTTACACCCCAAGTCTCCCTGTGCAAATGTGCTCCTATGCCTTCAGGACTGAAGTGTCAGGATTTATTCTACCAGACTCTGAGATAATATGACAAATTTGCATCTCCAACTAGATCTCACAAATTCCACCACTTCCTCCAGCATGTAGCTCTACTTTGTTTCATCACTAGCGGCTCTCTTCATTTCAGCAGGACAGCTGTGGGAATAAGATATTCATTGTGAATAAAAGAAATAGCAGTTAACACTTCAGGAAACCAGGGTTTTTAAACTGTCCTATAGGTCATATATTCAGCCTGCAGCGGGCAGAACGAGGAGCATGACCAGAAGTTTAGCTTGCAATGGAGCAAAGTGCTTCAGACTTTCATAATAGACATGCTTTACTATTCTGCTGCTAGATGTGCAATGATTTAGGAATGTATGAATGCAAGGGTTCTCCAATGTGACTTGGTCTAGCCCCTGCTAGCAAAAGCAACTGTACCACAATGCTTCTTGTAAACTTATCAAGTCCCAAGTAGCTACGTTGCTTGACCCCTTTCTCCCTTGGACCCCCCATAAGACCAAAGAACATGAAAGCCTTTGAAGCATCTACACAAAGAGAGGAAACAATTGCCATAGTGGCAGAGAAAGTTCAGCTGCTGAACACTGATGCATTCAAAGGAATCATCTTACTGAGCCCTAAATATTACAGAACCTAAATTAGCTGTCCCTAACAATCAGGTTATTAAAAATTTGTTCTTCATTCCAGTGTTAGTCAAAAACAAATAGAGGAAGGAAGAAGGGTACAGCACTTCTATATGTGTTCGTAGAAATATTTATTGAAACTTATGTTTGTGACTGCAGAATTTTCATTCTGTGGTGGCTTATGTTGACTGAGAGTGGTTACAGCTGTCCCATAGGATGGTGAGGCTGAATGCTGAGTGGGTGCTTTTTTGTCTTTAAGTCTGTCTGTAAAGCACAGTTTTAAGTGATGCTGTATTAAACAGTAGTTATTATAATAATATATAATAAATGACATGACAAAATGATCCAGGCTGGGAATTTTCAGTGTTTATCTTAATGGGAAGAGTCCTAAGAAATGCTAACTCTACTTTTCCTCTTCCATTTGCTGTTTTATACTTCCCTAACCTAAATGTTCTTATTTGTATCTTCTTTAAGACATCCCATCCTTCTCAATCTTTCCTTAACAGCAGCCTCCCAAGCAGATAATCATTCATGTCACCTGTCTCTGAACTTCTTCCATTTCTACAGCCACCACTTGATGGCTGGTGTCTAGGAATGAACACAATATTCCATGTGAAAGCCCACTATCGATTTATTGAATGGCTTTGTATTTTCAGTAATCTCTTTCAGGCACACTTTCTTGCTACTGATGCTAGAGGAGTAAATGGATAAAAAATGTCTCTTAGATGCACTAAGATGGAAAATCTCAAGCACAACCTCTTCCTCCCCCCCTGGAAAAGTAACACATTTGATACCCTCTGAGCTGCACATCCATCTTGGCTTTTCAGAGAGGTGAACTTTTGACTTTCAATGTGACTTACAAGAAAGTTGGCATTTATTGCGTTACTGCCCATTTCCAAAGTACCCGAGAGATTGGATTCAGCTAGCTGAAAATGTGAATAGCTTCTATTGGACTGAGATATGTTAAAGAAGGGGAAGCTAAAGGACCTTTTTCTTTGCCAGTAACCATTTCTGTGAGTAGATTTTAGCATTAGCCATCTGTAACTGTTTTAAAAAAGTATCTTTTTTCATATAAAATATATGGGTCATCCATAACATTTATAAATATGATAGCATAAAAATATATACCTAAACTGAATTCCTGAAATCAGGTCCAGAATATGTCCAGAGGCACTCAGAGTAGTATTAAAAACCTCTTTTTCTTTAGGGCCCTTATTCTGAAATTTTCCCTATGAATATACCATCCCTTGGAATGCAACATGTTAGCAGACTAAAAGTCTGTTATGCCCTATAAAAACCCTTTTAAGAGAAGGAGACTACCTTGCTTCCCATATCCTATGGAAAATAAAAATCAAGAGCTTTTAGGAAGTCAAGAGTCACTGATTTCTTCTAGCCACCTCTGACAGGCTCTTCTCAGCCCTCTCATGGGTCCCTAATAGGTGCAATTGGACTTTAAGAGTAGAAGGAGCATTTTCCTTGTGTCCTTCAAGCAGCAGTGTGGACACACTCACAGGCAGCTGTGGACTGACTGCTGGCAGCCTTCCTGCTGACTCTGAGGTTTTTCTGCTCCTGTAAGGACTTAAGGATGAAGATTCTAGACAAACAGGCACTTGGACTCTATCTATCTTGGCATATGCCAGTGTAGATAAAAGAGTATGTGGCTAAATGCTGAAGCTGTCTCCTAGAGCCAACTGACAAGAAATAAGTGAAAAACATAACTGTTGTCATTATCATCGACTGTCTTCTAGACAACAAGGGTCAACCTCACTGACCAGGAGCCTAGTCTCATAGGACACGTGATGAAACAGGTAGTAAAATGACTTTGCATCCACTTTTCCACCTATTGTCTTCTTCAGTGTCCAATACTACAGTTTCCCAGTGTACAGCTATACAGCATGGTCCACTAATTGGTTCAGGAGTTAGTCCTAATAAAAATAGGCAGCTGTGTGAATAAGGACATCTAATTTACTTTATTTTTGGCACTGAAAGTCACTTGAAGTTATCCTTACTGGCGTAGAACCAAGCCACTCTTGGAGATCAACCTCAGTTTCCATTATAGCCATGACTACAGAAATGAACATGAGAAATTTGCAGAATTGTTTCATTCACTCATGATTCACACATTTGTTAGCAGGTCTCCTGCATATAAAGATCTTTCCCAGGTGCTTGTAAGAACCATTGAGCCATTATTCTGGACTTGAAAGTATGAAGCATGAATCTTTAACTCTGAGTGTATCTTGGGGATTAAGAACAGTTGTGCCTCTGAATTTTAGCCAACATGTGTTTGATGTCAGCCTACCTATCAGCAGGCAGCACAGGTGCTTAACAGACACAGATCTAAAAAGTAATGTCTAAAGAGGTTAGATCTCCATGCAAATACCTTTGGATTAAGGGTTTGCTAGACATGATGCATTTTAAAGTGACATGGAGGGCTTCTCAGTCTGTTACTTGATCTTGCTCATGTTTATCACCGAAGAATCTGAATATTTAACAGTGAATGCACACAGATCCTGCAGGGAACAGACAGCAGGGAAGTGGTGGTCAGCCAGCACGGTAGTTATCTGCTAGAGACAGTTCCTCTCTGAACAGCTTTTCTGCCATCACATTCTCCTGCTATGATCAGAGATATTGGGATATGGGAACAGGAGGAGATAAACAGATGCATAAAATGGATTACATGGTTCGGGATGATAAGGTTCAGGTCACTAACCATTAGTTTGATGGATCAAGAGCAGCCTCCATCCTTGTGGTTTCCAAGATCAGAGTGGACAAAGCCGTGAGCAACTCAGTCTGATCTCATAGCTGACCCTGCTTAGAGCAGGGGATTGGACCAGATGATCTCCTGAGGTTCTCTCTTTCAATCTTAATTAAATTACTCTATGATCCTGTTGCCAGGGTCCCAAATCCATGTTCGGATGCCAGAGCTTCTGCAGTCTGGCATGCTTTCTTAGCTGACTTCTGTCTTGCTATTAGTTTCACTCCTTGCAATGAACACTTTGCATTCTACATTCAATGAAACCAAGGGTCTGGAAAAAGAACATGAACAGGGAAACAGTGGCTATGAAATTCACAGCCAGAGCTCTGACTAAAACTGATGAGCAGTAACTATAAACTCCCACCAACTTTACCCAAACACATTTACCTTTCATTAGGAATAGCAAACTATGCTGTCTGTTTTCCATTCATGATGTCCCCTCGCAAATATACATCTTTCATTTTTTATTCTCAAAGTTTCCCACACCCCCAACTTTGTTTCATTTAGCTATGACCACTAAATCATAATTTCTGTTTCATTTTATGTGGGCCATCTTTCATCAGTCACATTAAGCAATTTCATCCTATTTAATTTATAATATAAAAATATTTGTTTGTTTTAATACCTCTTCCTCAGCCTAAACAAACAAAAAATTGGAGAAGAATCAAGTGCTTCTTTTATTCTGAAGAATTAAAATCGCTAAGGGAATAGGCATTCCTCATGAGCATTTGTTCCTTTGAAAACTCAGTTTCTGTTCAGAAAAAAAAAGAAAAAAAAGAAAAAAAAAAGGAAAGAAAAAAAAAAAAGAAAAGCAAGCCTTTGATGAACATATTAGCAGCTCATTCTAACCAGGATAATAAATGAAACTCTCTCAAAGCAAGAAGAGCCAAATAGCCTCTTAAGACAGATAACTGCCTGTGATCACTTTTTATGGACTGGTGAACTTGGCACAGCACGCTCCTTCATTGCTTCCTCAAGACACTTTCCCACCTCCAGCTTGAGGCTACTGTGCTACAGAAATCCCTATACCATGGCAAGAATCTATCTGTGAATGCCTGCAATGCATATAGGGGCTATATATAGACTGAAATCAGGTTAATTGTCTATAATAGTGCCCTTCACTCTCTTTGTCAAGTTTATTGTTGCTGAAAGATGTCATTCTGACAACTGCTAAGACTGAAATCCCCCATCTTTCACAGAAGAGTGGAATATAGTCCAAATGTAGGACAGGCTCCAGCAACTTCTCATGCCTTCTGATGAGACTGGGTATAAGGGGGACAACTGTGGTGACAGCTTTAACCTTGACAGTTCCCCAAAAGCAGCAGGAGAGCATTGTCCATAAGAAATAGCCATTACTGGATAGTAGCCACTTGTGGTTACTTTTGAGTAGAAGAGGTTTGAGGTGGTCATTATTTCAAAGTCAGAAGCTTCACACCTTTTGATGTATAAAGAGATTTCTATATCTTTTCAGCTCTCTGAACTCCTGGTGCAACACTGAGTAAATGACAGCTCCTTGGAGTATGCTGTTCATGTCACAAAGCAGCCAAGATAATTTATTATCACAAAGGTGATCGCAGCCAAGGTGGTGCCCTCACTGGCCAGGCACAGTCCCAGAGCACCAGGCAGGGTGCTGATAGAGGCAGAGTCCACTGACAGCCCCAGAAAAGGCAAGATGATGAGTCAAGTCCAGGTCTCCAGGAGGGAACAAGACAAGGCTTTCTACAAGGTGGACCCAGTATATCTCCAGAAAAGGAATTAATTAAGCCAGGGCAGTGCTGAGCACAGGTACACAGGCAACGTTGCCCAGGAGATTTATTGAAGCTCAAGTCTGAGCTAATGGGCAGAGGTTAGCCAGCCAGGGCAGTTAAGGTCTGCCAGTGCCTTCAAGGCATGGCAGATAAAATGTTGTAAATAAAGGGGAGCTCCATTAAACAGAATGTGAACACCAGCAGCAAGGGAGCTGGCTCATAGCATCTTGTGAATAATTGCCTTCGGGCTAAGTGTGAACTGATTATTCCAAGGTTTTTTCTTGTGTTGTGGTTTTTTTTTCAGTGTTTTTTTTTTGGTTTTTTTTTTTTTGGTAAAGGATAGAAAGTATTTCCCTTTTGCGTTGGGCTGCAGGCAGTAATACATTGGCACAAAGGATACACATCACTCAGCAGAACAGCTGCGGATTCAACATAGTACAGCAAGGTATATTAGGAAGAAATCAAGGGTAGGGGGAGAGGAAGAGTATAGCCTGTGTAAAAGAGCAAAATTTGCAGGACAACTCAGTAGGTGAAAACAACCACTGCTGCCAATTGTCATGTGTCAAGATCCAAATGGATCACTGTTAGGAAGGCATTTCTTTCCAAAATATACATGAAAACATGAGACGTGTCATCAGCTATTTTGCTACATCTTAGAACACATCTGTCTGATCCTTTTTCAGGAGAGGATACTATGATAGATGATAAACAAAGCTGCTCTAGCATGCAAACTTCTGCTATTCCTTTGGCTCCTTTGGATATGCCAAGCTGCATGCCCCAGGGAGATGGGCTGGGGGAGCCTGAAACATAAGGTGTGAAGATGAGACAGTAACGGGGATTATAATAACCAGAAGGATCTTTATTTCTGTCTGAAAACATGACTAGGACTTGCTGACTTCTGTGGGCCAGTCCCTAGAAAAATGTGGCATACCCCTGTCTCTGAGCTCTCCCTGCATACACTTCATATGTTATTTGCACATGAGGAGGAGACTTAGACAGCAGATGCTGCAGAAAAGGCAATCAGTGAATATTTATTCAAATTCTGCACAGCTGCCCATCTCCACTCCTCCCCCACTCTCTTTTGTTTCTTATTCATGAGGACGGGTGTGAAAGGGAATCTGCCTGGCATGTACGTTTGGGACACAGCTGTGGCAGGGGTGTTTTCTGCATTAGGAAAGAGAAATCTTGTAATTAAAAGCATTCTGACATGCAGTTCAAGAGCTGTAAAGCACAGCACATCAGCAAGGGAGCCACTTACAGGGCCTGAAGAGGAGAGGGGAACAAGCTGCAGACACCTCCCACAGACTGAAGTTTATTTGCATGAACCACTCATGAAATAATTACCAAGAGCAACAAAAAGCAAAGTCTGTTTGCTAATGATTCATGAGCTGGATAAAGGGTTGAATTACTTGGATAATTTATTTGTAAAAATAATCTAGCCAGCTGTAATTAGAAGGCTGTATAGAGTGATCGAGAAAGAGAAGGGAAACATTCCCAACAACACGTGACCTTCCAGAGAGTATTGTTTTTGAACAGAAGAATTCCTAAGAGCCTGTGAGCTTGCCTGGGTGCAGGATGGATCTGGTGGAGGCCTAGGAACCAGGATGCTTTTTTTCTTTTAGTATAGGGATCCTTTCCTTTCTTGGCTTTGGCCTATTTGAGCAGTTGGTGCTATTCCCAGTGGCTTTTGGGTGTAGATCAAAGCATTGCTGAAATCACTTTCAAGTCAAGCAGAGAGCATTTGGAATTAGATCAGCAACTAGCTTCATTTTAAAAGAGATAGAGATTTTCTGTTAAAAAAAATAGGTTTTTTAAAAAATGTATTATGTTATTAACTTTCCTTCAAGTCTCTCTATACAGTTCAGGTCTTCTCTCCAACTTCAGCTCTTTAACTATGGAGGCTGAGACAGGGGTGCCCCTTGCGTGAGGCACCATCCTCTGGTGACAGTGCATCTAACCCATGATGGATATCTACAGGCCCGTGTGATCAATTCCAGCACTGCTCATTTAGCTTGCCAAAGTGTTGAGCTCAAATGATTCCTTGTCTGTCAGCTGGCCTGACCCTGACACCACTGGCAGAGGCTGACAATTCTGCCTTGTCCTCAGCTTTGCTGCAGGGCTGTTTTCCTCTCTGCTGAGCAGGGAGCATGGAGGTCTAAGAACTTGGCTGGGCAATAGGAGGAGGGGAAAGGGGCCACAGGCAGGTAGGAATCTCTCAGTGGTGTCATGATAGTGTGAGAAGTAACCCACCTATTGCTTTGTGCAGAGTAGTCACATCATTCTCACAGAGCTGTCAAGTCAGCTTTTGCTACAGACCTTCACCTGAGCATTCACCTCCAGCCACATATGCAGACTAACAGCTGTGAAAATGGTGGAGCAGCCCTTTTGGAAGTTATCTGCCTCCCCTGGGCCACTGAGGAGTTCCTCTCTGAGCCCTGTCTCCCTGTTTCAGCCTAGCAAGCGGTGTGACTGGAGACAGGACCCTCCTTTGTCAAAAGCAAAACCCTCTGGACTGAAAGCAAGCACTGGCTGGCCCATCTGCAGTTGTGGCAAGCTCTCTTCAGTTGGTCTGTAGTTTAATCATCCCTGCCTGTTTTCCTTGACCTGCTCTGAAGCCCTCAGAACAACACCTGAAGGGGCCTTTCCTGTAGGAAGCTGCAGTGAAATGTTAAGGGGACTGTTGCAGCCCTCCACTGCAAGACAAAGCAATGAGAGAAGATAATATGCTAACTGTGCCCTTGGTTTCCTAACAAAGGGCTCTGCTAAGAGTCCTCCCTCTGAACTATAAGAATACTCCCTTACAGCAGGAGAGGTGACAAAACTCTTTCATCCACATGGGATGCTGCAGTTGCAGCCAAGCCCTTCCAGACCTTCCCACTGCTGGAGTGAGCTCCGTTCTGCTGCCAGGGAGGGCTTAGGTTCAGTTGGTGCCAGTCAAAACAGGGTGAAACTTCATGTAGCAGTTAGAAAGACCTCACATGGAGAAGCCTGTATTTTTTTAAGAGCTATGCAAATTGGTGTAATCTTTTTAAGCATTTGGAGATTGGGTTTCTAAGGTATATCTAGGAGCTACAGGAGATTTTTCATCCCTCCCAGGGGAAATCAGTAACATTCAAAGAGAAACAAGTCCCTTAGATACTGAAAAGCGACTGTTTGTTGCTATCTATGTAACAGTCCTGTACAGAGGGGTTTGAGAAAAGGGTGGGTGGGAAGGGTTTCCACCAGATCAAAATAAGACTGTGAATCATCAAAGTCACACTGTTGTGAAAATGTGCAAGACCATACTAAGACGTATAGCTAGGCTCCTGTTAAGAACTTGGGAAGTAATCTTTCAGCACTAGTATTGGTATGATCTCATCTCGACAACTGGCATCGCACTTCAAAATGTTTGTGGATCAACTGGGCAGTCTGGGAGGAGGGTGCCAACAAAGGTCAATGGTCAAGAAAACAAGATGTGTGGGAAAAGACAGAAAGTGCTGGGTTAGCCTAATCTAGAGAAGATGACATTGGTTGAGGAGGAGGATGTGATGCACAGTCTTCAACACATTAAAGGGCACTGCAAAAAGTATGGGAAAAATTTTTTTTATATCTGTGCTGGGGAAAGGAAATGAACTGCAGCAAGAGGAATTCAAGGCTACAGATGCACTGAAGTAGATTGTCTGGGATGGGTGAGTTTCCATCATGGTAACTTTAGATAAATATCTGCCAGGAATGGCCCAGATATAGGTAATTCCCTTTTGGGCAGGAGATGGATAAAAGGAATGCCTGAAGTCCCTTTTAACCCATATTTTTTACTTGTCGACACTGTTACAACCTGGTCCAACTTTACCCAGTGGTACAAGTTAATTTTAGGCTTCAAGAGATTTTGCTTACCACAAACTCTTGTAAAGCCCTTGGTTCTTTGGTACTTTGAATAAATGTCTGGAGAATAACTACACATTTTGCTCTATGAGATTTCTTTTAATTTGGTTGGCAGCTCAGCCAGTGGTTCCCATGGCCATGTGGCTGCAGCCCATGTGCTCTGGGCAGGCCCAGCCCAGCCCTTCCCCAGGACACACTCACAGACAAGGTGGTTCTGACCCAAGAATGGCTGATCTGGTGTGTAACATACATTCCATATGGTAAAGCCTCACACCAGCCACAGACAGATGATAGGATTTTGGCACTGGAATATGGGGAGAAGGAATGGACATCAGTTCCAAAGGTTGCTGAGCACTGAGAAGGGAATCAGAGAGTTTCCAGACCAGAATATGCCATTGAAAAGCCTTCATTTCATGCATTAATATGCCAAGCAGAATGCTGTCCACACATCATTAGAAGTCAAGGCCTTTAAAGTCTGCTCTACACTGAAATGGAAAACAAAATTTGCCCCAAGTAGCCTGTGTAAAAGCCATAAAAAGAAAATTCTCCCTCATGCCCAGCTGCAATGCACTAGCTACTGAACCTGATTTGTTTGTCACCTTCCAGCCCAGTGATGGTTGCCTTCCAGCAGTGCTGCAAGTACAGCAGAAAGGTGTACAGAATACTTTGGGATGAAAGTTTCTCCCTTCAGAGCCATATGGCCACAAGCAGATAACGCTGTGAGCAGCATTCATTAACAATTTCCAAATCTGCAGCAGCTGGAGCGTGGGATCATTTAAAACATGACTGATTTACTTCCTGCAGCCTTGAAAAGAAGGGATCGGTTGGAACCCAAATGCACAACACATTTCTCTGAACTTATCAAACGAAGCCACATGCATCTCATTACCATCACACACACACACTCACAGAAGTTACCTCTTGGGGAGGGTACTGGAGAGGCTCACAGGACAGATGCTCAGTGGAGCTTTGGCAGGAGACCAGGTATCCCAGTTGCTGGTGTGGTTCCAGAAATTGAGCAGAATGGAGAGAGAGATCTATAATAACCCTGATGAAAACAAAGTATTGGGCTACTCTTTTATTTGAGCTGCAGCAAGCACAACAATAAAAGCTGTCAGAGGCAAGGACTGTTCTTTCGGCAAAACTGTTCTGTGAAGGCTTGTAATGAGCTGCACTCACCTAAAAATAGTGTTCAAGTTAACATGGTGTACCTTAATTTGGGGGACAGTGATCCATCTTTGTGTCCACCAGATGTTACTTCATTAATTATTGACAACAACATGGCATTTCTATAGCACTTCGTAGTGTTAAAAGAGTTTTATAAATAGATACAAAATTAATCAATCAATTTTGTTAGACAATTAACTAGCATACACCATTTTAGTCTGAGATGATGCCAAGATTTATTTTTTTTTTAAAGCATGCAAGAAGGGAGAGACTGAGCTTGCCAGAAAAAAAGAGAAATGCTTCCAGCCTAAAAAATGTGGAATAATTTCTGAATGTTAAGCAATGGGGTTAAATGTTTAGAGCTTCCAAAAATTTTGGGCACTGGGACGGAATTCATCTCCCTCCCCTGATTGAATGCAGACGTTTGCATCTAAGCTCATCATTGTGGGCTTCCTTTATAGTCAGCAAAAAGAAATGAACCATGCCCTTCAAGTGCCTGTTCCTTGTGGCTGATCATAAAAAGGGATATTGTAGATGTCAAGGTCTGACGTAGGCATTACACAGCTGGGGGAGAAGAATCCTCCCCTGACATCTCCTTTGAAAATCTGTCGGGAAAACATTTTAAGCTCCAGCCCTGGAGCTGCTGCAGTTTAATTCTTTAAAGATGATGTGAATGGTACCTCAGGGGAAGGACGGCAGGGCATGTGGTGGGCACAGGTCCCAGCTAGCGCAATGATGGCACTTCCTCTGCAAAGGCATTGCGTAAGGAAGGCAGGCACCTGCCAGAGGGCATGGAGAGGTCTGCTCCTCCAGTGCCTCCGCGCGAGCTCTGCCTGTGAGCTGCACTGCTGCAGAGAGAGTGTGTCTGGTGTCCGGGTTGTGAAGGAAACTGTTGCCCAGGAACACACCGGCAGGTTTACCCTGGCTGGTTTGTGTTTAATTTGTGTGACGCTGGGGCTCTTGCTGGAAAGCACAATGGGTAGTGGTCACTGGCTGCTGTGTGCCCTAGCACCCCAGCTCTGTGCTTTGTGTGGTCTCTGTGGGCTCAGAGGGTCTGAGGCAGTGACAGGAAGCTAGAACCTAAAGAGGCATTACTGATAAATAGGAACAATATCCAGAAACAAAAGTCCCTGCTCTGTTGTGTCTGCAAAAGGTATCAGAGCTGCTGATACACTGCAATACATGAATTCTTTCAGCCATTTCTCTATAGCAAATGAACTTGTGTTTGTTTTAATGTGCTTATTAGGATGCAAGAGGTTGGCTGAACAGAAGCAGAGAGAAGTGATATTGGGCAGGTGGTACAGCATGCCCTCAAGGCTCAGAGACCTGCAGTGTAAAACACCAGGACCAGGATCCCCTCTCTGGACAACAGAAGCTATCACTCACCTGAGTATTCAGCATTTCACCTTCCAGCTGGAAAGGACTGTAGGACTTTTAGAGAAGACAAGATGGGAGGATAAAGAAGCAGGGGAAACTTCCATAAACAGGGATGAAAATCCTATTTCTTCCTCCTGTTTGGAAGACCAAGACCAAGACAGTTCTTACCATGGGGACAGTAGCATCCAGACCCACCAGTACTTTATAAATGCTTTTCCCTGTCATTTTGTTCTAATGCAATGTACACTCACTGCAAAATGCAACAGGTGCTTAAGAGAACAATATTGTATAAAGCAAGAACAGCACTGGTTATCATTATCATTATCATTATCAAGATCATATTAACAGGACAAGAAGGTTTTGTTGTTACATGTTGGAAGGCTGAAGACATGGCCATTACTTTGAAAAGGACTAACCTTTACACCTTTCTCCTATGCAGGCTTTTTTGTGTCCATCTGAGTTGCCACTCTCCCAAATACTTGTGTTATTTAAAAAAAATATTAATTGAAACTTAAAAGCACTTATAATCAGCTCCCATATATCTATACATTTTATAAATAATGCTGAAACATTTAGTTCTCCTGCATTTGTGCTCCTGTGCAGTAGTCCTTCATGGGGATTTCACTAGCTGTTCCCAGGCTTAGAGATGGACACGCAGTGACACAGGCTGATTGCAAAGATGGGACACGTAGGCTACAAGGTCTTTTGTGAAGTAAGGGACATTTTTTCTGGTTTTTACCCCCACTACTCAAAAGAACCCTGTCTACTTTCACCTTGATAGTAATATCTTGATTTTAAATAGTTTTTCACTGTTTTTGTCTTCTTTTAAACCTCTATCACATTACTCATGCATAAGCGTATCTACTACAAAGTTTTCTTTCAAGATCCCCACCAACTAGAAAACACTAGAGCTGCCACTGACCAGGATCCTGATTATTCTACTCTGAACCTCCTGTTACTTCTAGATTTTCTCCTCTTTCTATAATAGTGCCCAATTTCTAGAAGAAACACAACTACATTGTTTGTCTTGTGCCACAAACATTTGTGGCACCCTTCTGGGAGAGAGACACAGATAATTCCTGCTTTCAGGGGCTCTTGACTGCAGTTACATTAGAGCAAGGCAAAGAAAAGAAATAGAAACCTGATAATAGAAAAAAGAGAGTGACATGCAAGGCTTTTGGGAAATTGCTTGTGCAGATTTTATCTTCTCCACACTGGGAGGGGATGCTCTATCTCTCCTCAGAATTAAGGGTCTCATTAGGGAAACCATGCCAGCTCATACAACTGTCTGAAAAAGCAAGCAGTTGTGAAGTGCCTAACAGGGCAGTGAAGAAAGTTTGAAACCTTGATTGACTGAGATACTCTTGCATTCAGACTTTGTGGCTTTTTATGGTGCGTGATTGAGCAATGGGACAGAGCAAGAAAAGGGAAAACAGGAGAGTTCCTTTACCATGAGCCAATATTCATTGATGCTTCTTACTTCTTTCCACCTTGTGCACCTGGAGGCTTCCTGCAACCTGGAGACTTACTTGCAGAAGAAGCCTGGTACTCATCCACCTGCCAAGGAAAATCAAGCCATCCTGACTCTTCAGCCAGTCAGGCCACTTGCCTGATTTACATACTAAACAGAGGAATACTTCCAAGCAGGCAGGCTGATTAAGCTGGCCAAGGCTTTTGGCCTTGTCAGTGGAACCTCCCCATATGTATCTGTTGGACACCCACAAATTCTTGGGTTTGTTTCTCCTAGGAGAAAGCTGAAAAGCCAAGTTTCAGGTGACCAACTGAGCTATATCCTGGGAGTTAAAACTGCGCATTTCTACACACTCCAGAGACAGAAAAATTGGTCCTGAGGGAGCAAGAATCATCCTACTGCACTTGAGAGTGAACTTCAAATGTGGTTTGCACCATAGCACATAGGGTTCATGTAATAGTCCTACAGAGACTGGGCATTGCTCCCTGCCTTTTTGCACACAAAAAATAGTTTGCTTCCCTGAGAGGGAGGGGGAATTTCTCTACTCTTCTGCTTCTCAAGGACAGGGTGTGCTATTTCATCACTTCTAACCCATAAATGCTATTTTGATTTTTATTTTCTTTCTATGAAAATAAACAGAAAACAATTGCCCTAAGTGCTTGAGAACTCATAATAGAATTTCTAATTAACATTTATTCTTTTTGTTTCAGCGGCTGTACACAGTGGGCCAAATTCACCCCTGGTAAATTGTTACTAGTCCCTGAATACATACTTAATCTAATGTTTCCAGGTAGACAAAGAGACTGCCTGACTACTCTCTATCTGCACAAGTTGATTTTAGTGGGAAGAAGCAGATCTTGCTAGTTCAGAAAAGCTTCTTCCCCTTGCAGTCCAAGCTGAGTCTTGGAGCTAGAAACTGGCCAAACGCTTTGAGACCATGACATTCCCCCATAAGATTTTGAGTGTAGTTGGGCTAAAATCATGTTTCTTAAGGGTTAATGATACTTTCCCATTCTGATTGTAGGAAATGTGGAGAAGTAAAAAAAACAAAGAAGATTTCAATCTTTTTGTAGCCCTCCAGAAGTCTTACTTTGGTCTGCTGCTCACGTCACCTCAATCATTTTGCTCTTCCCTACATTTTCTTTTAATAAAGACTGTTCTATCAGTGCATTCATTATTCAGTTCCTAGCAGCAGATCAGCTTCACAAGACTCTCCTGGTTGCAATCATTAATAGCTCCAATCAAACCTGAAGCTGAAATATCCCAATTTTCTTTAAACTCAGCCTTCTACCACCCTTCAGAATTAACTATTTGCACATCTTCTGTTGCTCTACTTGGGTTAAGACCCTCCTGTTATTTCTTAATTAGTATGGTAAAAGCATGTATAATGATCTAAGAGTTCATAAGCAAGGAGATCAAAACACTAATCTTAAAAGATGTTGCTTTACTGGATGAAATATGACCTGGGCTTACCTCTTAGCTGTTTTTCTCCCTTAATCAAAAGTCAGTGCGGGATAAGAAGGTGCATAGCACTGGTGTGTGTGGCTGTACATGTAGCATACAAGTGTGTACTGGGATGGTGGAGGGATCCTCCCTCAGCTTGCCTGATGAGGGACTGTGACCCTTGCACTTTCTAGTGTGAGCTCTGGGATTATACCACACGTTACCACTAGATGTCAAACTGTGTCCCAAATCCCACAAATGCCTCCAGTGTCAAGTGATGGAGGCCCCTGCGTGTTGATCCTGCTGCAGTCTTCTCAGCAACCGTGTCAGAGCAGTTTTAATTTTTCTTCAGAGGAAAATGATTGACAAATGATTGAATTAAAGGGCTTTAGTTACCGCAGACACAGGGATTTCTAAAGAGGTACATTGCCCAGAGAGGCAGGCTCAGGTGTTACTAACAGCTCCTAACCATGATTTTGTTCAAAAATTAAATCTACCTGGGTACACCATTAATGAAAGAAGAAATTAATATAGATCCATAGGGGAAATGTTAACTTATCAGCAAGAGTGGCTATATTATTTCTTTGTTCTGTCTTGGCAAGTTTTAGTTACTTTAAAAGAAAAATCACTAAAAAAACCCGAGGAGCCTTCAGCTTAGGACTGCAGCTCTAACAACACTTGTACATGAAGCACAAAAGTGATCAGCATGCAACAAAACCCACAAGAGTGGCTAATTCCTTCGAGTAGCTTAGTTTGGAAGCATTGGAGGTGCTCCTTTGCAGATGAGTTCAACACTGAAGTCCCTAATAAAGGATGTTAACTATGAGTGCTGTGTTTCCTTCCTTGGGAAAGGTCCATGGCACTGTTACTCTGGTCAGGCTTGAACTCACTACCTACTATGAGTTTGATTTCTCAGATGTTTGCTTCTTTTTGTCACCTTCATGTGTAAATGATAGCTCTGTTACCACCCAGATAAGGTTGCTTCTCAGAGGGAGGTGAAGAAATTCCCATCTAACTGAATGCTTTTTGCATGAAAGCTATTATGTAAAGGATGAGACCTCGCCTTTACCGTGTGTCAGAAAATACAGTTTGTTAGGTGTAGGCTTCTGAAAGGACACATCTTGGGCTCTTTTTAGCCTCATCAGCATCCTTCCTGTTTCTACCAAAAATAAACACACCAAGGCTTTTCTTCCCTAGCACTTTTAAACTTGGCTTTGTCACAAGTTGTGTCACAGGATGTCCCACATCACCACAACATACCACATCACCACAGTATGACATGGGCTGAGATCAGCCATGTGTGGGGAAGTGGCTGGGCCTCTCCTACCTCTAGTTCCTCCTCCTCATCTCCCAATGGATTGGATGTCCAAGCGTACCTGGTGCAGACCCTCCCTCCACAGCCTAATCAGGAGGATTTAATCATCTGTTTTTGACCTTCTCTTTGAGCAATGGTGCCCTCAAGCTCCCTCCCTGAATACAGCCACAGTTCTTTCCCTGTCCCTTCTCCACATATGCTCAGTGTGCAAACAAAGTTTAGTCATGGCTCATGTCCCTAATTGGTTCCTCCTCAATTCCCTCCTCCTGTGGTCCTCTTCTGTGGCTGCCAGGCTGGTAAGAGGCCCTGAGGCACAGCTGTGTAAGAACAGATGGTCTGTCCAACATGGCATGGTGGCTGTCTGCCTCCCACACAGGGAATGGAGGCTCTGGCTGTAGAACAGCCAAAGAGCTGTGTGGGAAGGAAAGGCAGTCCTGGCCTGAAGTCCTTATCTGAAGACACCATGTGAAGGTCCACAGTAGGCCCTCTTTGGCAGTCTTGCTTTAGTACATGTAGCAGCAGGTCTGAGAGCAGGGTCTCCTTAACAAATCAGGCTGCGGAACAAGCATGGTTAGGAAAGTCCAAAGCTGTCTCCTCAGCCAGAAAAGTTCATCTTGGCACACAAGGAGGGCCTCCTTAGCTAGTGTGATCTATCAAAACCAGCAAAGAAGGTCCTTGTGCCAACAAAACCAGGCCAAAACTATGCAACCAAACCTCCAGCATGTTTAAAAATATGTCTGGGTCCCTGTGCATCCCACTTCTCCTGGCTCCCTTTCCAGCCTGCTTCTCAATGTGAGGAAGGACTCCCTAGCTAGCTGAGGTTTGGGAAGTGGTTGAGACGTTTCTGTGGTAAAAGGGTGGAGTTCCCTTGTTTTCTTCTTTTTCCGCAAAGCACTCTGGCTCTTGGACAGTGTCTGTTCAAAAAAATAGTCTTACTATTCCTCTCCACCCCCTGGCTCTCCTTCCCTCACTGGAAAGGTAAACGAAGGAGTTCAGGGATGACGGGAGCATGCAGTAAGCCGGCACTTTCCACCCAAACCTCCCATTACAGCAAGGTGTGGCCAGCACGCAACACCAGAGGCCAGCCAAGGCAAGCATTCCCTTCAAAGGCCCCTCCTTCATACTATACCAATGTTGGGACACCCTTTCTTGGGATTTCCTTACTATGGCAACCCACACCCACACGGTGTTTAAAGGAAGGATCATTTTGTTGTTATCCCTGTGTCACTACCTGCTCCACTTACCTTAAGAGTTGCCTCCAGCAACTGAGCAACAAATTTTCAGGGGCAGGGATGGGGGCATGGAAAACATCAGGCTGCCCCAGGATAGCAATGAAATGAAGCTGCTTTTGGCTGCTTGACAATATAATTTCTCAGTCATCAATTTTCTCTCTGAATTTTATATCTGAGGCTATATCCTGTTCTAAATATACTGAAAAAGTTATTCCATGCAGTCCTATACTGAAATGATTCCCCCTTCAACATCCTTCTTAAGTGAAAGATACAGGTGTAAAAGTTAATAGCCACTGAAAGTAATAATGATGATCTTTTTACAGTAAAACATTGGCATGTGACTATGCTCTTATTTTTCTCTGGCCATGCAGTCTAACCCGTCACAGCTGGCTCATATGCCTGAAACCACAACTAGTCAAAGTTCACAGTCAATCCGTGGAGGAGAGGAAGAAACTGCAGAAAACTTGCCAGATAACATAAGACAATAAAGAACCTGAGGAAATTTTAATCTGCTCTGGGATACTCCAAAAATGGAAAAAGTAGTGAGATTTGCTGAATAAACAATTCATCACAAAATTATTCACTAAGGTTTAGGAGCCAAGTGAAAGAAGGGAGAAGGATCCAGAATATTTTACAGTAATAGAAGGTATTGGCACAAGAGGAATACACTTCCTAAGAGAGATGACAAAGAGGATCTGTCTCCTTATTGGTGTTTTTCAGAAGCAGAACAAAAGGTAAGACTGTAGAAGAAAAATAGAAGCCGTTTTTATCTACAGCCTATAGATCCTGGGGCCCCAGAGCTGAGCTGTCATGTCTTATTTTTATATCCTACTCCCAGTATGTGAGTGTTTTACCAAGATGGTTTTTTTCCTCCCATTTCATATTTTCAGCAATTGCTATTGTTCTGCAGTCTACAAACGGGCTCTGGGAACCCAAGGACGGCATGAAAAGCTGAAGTACGGGAAATGTTGTACCCGGAAAGGGCAGAGCAAGAGCACTGATAGGGGTGACAGAGACTCCAAGGTCTTCTGGAAATGCGGCGCCTGACTATTTCTGATGCAAGAGCTGTACTCAGATGCAGTGGCATTTCTAAACAGGTTCAAAAAATGTTTATAACCCTCAGGTATTTAGCAGCTGTGGTTTCACATGCCTGTAATAAGCAGAGTGTAGACGATACTGAACAGTGTTTTGTAATTTGTTTTTCTTTTGTTTGGAGACTGCTAAGAACATACCAAGTGTTGGGGGTCTCCAATGCTTTCCACTTCTCCTCTGGCCATAAAGAATGAACAAAAGCAGCAAACACATGAGAAATTGTGTTACTTATTGCAAAGGTTAACCTGAAAAGAGACGATCCAGCTCCAACTGATTTCTGGGTAGCCCAGATAGTCTGAAAGGGAGAAAAATGCGAGTTGGCACAAACTGCAGTATCTTAGAAAAGCATTTGTAAAGTTTCCACATGACTGATATATGATTATGTCTGTTCAAGACTGTGTGATTTAAAAATATCAGAGAGCAAAAAAAGGATGATTGGTGTAATCTATTTTAATTATGTTTCGTATTTGTAGTTATTTCCAAATCTCCATAAAAATTACCAGAAAACAAAACTAAACTAAACTAAAAAGGTTGCTTCCTGTTAGCTGGTAATTAAAACATCCTGATTTGAAACTAAATATAGCTCTTCCCCTAAATTTGGTAACTTTTTGCTAGCCTGGGCTCTCTGCACATGTAAATATAATATGTAAATAGAACAATCTAATCGCTCACATTTATTCAAATCCACAATTTGCATTTACTTATGTTAGAAAATAGTGAGTGGCTTAGCTTATTTAGATGATAATTATTTTTTTTTTTACTTTGATTTGTGTCAGGCTATTTTTGGGTAAGAATTGGAATTCAATTAAGATGCAGAAAAACAGCATGTTAGTGCTGCTTTTTGTTAGAAAATGGAGCTACACAGTACTTGTGCAGGATGTACAAGTTGATAAAACCTGATTTAGCAAGAAAAGGACATTGTATCTATAGGCAGTGAATTGAATTGTTTCTTTTTGGTTCATATGTCTTACAAGGTTTTAGAGCTAATAGATCTCAACCTTTCAAGCCTCACTTACAGTGAGACCTCAAAAAGAGAATCTAGTCTTCCTTGGTTTTCCAAATTGCTATGAACTTTGCAGTGCTGATCAGAGCATTAGTTATTGAATCAAAATAATAATAAATAATGAATAAGATTCAGGAAACCTCCTAGAACATCCATGAAAGGCTGCAAATTGTAGGGAAAGCAGCTCTTGGGCTTCAGCAAATTTCTCCTGGACTTTGCATTGGTGACATACGTCACTTTGCCAGTGTGAGAGCAGGCCTTTAATATACTGCGTCAAAAGTTCACATTCATTTTTCAAACAGCTTCATTTTCTAAAAGGAAGATCCATTTCATTTAAGGGCTAAAAACACAGTTAAAGGAAAAAAAAAAAAAAGGCAGCTATGATTCCTCCCTCAGCCGTCCTCCTATTGCTCCTAATCCATTTCACATCTAAACAGAAGTTTCTGCAAGAGGCTCCTCCCAGAACAGGGTTCACCATCCAAACACCAAAGGCAGTTTTTTGTTGGGGGTTCCCCAAAGAATTAACACCACCTGAGCAGCCATTTCACTGCCATCCCTGAGCTTGTCAGGGCGTCATTAATCCACCGTCTTCTCCTGATTCTCCCTGCTGGTATCTTTTCTGTTTCCTGTTCAGCTGGAGCTCAGGACTTCCTCCACCTGGCTGTGCTGCCACAACAGGTCACAAAAGGACCCCAAGTGTAAAATCTCCTTGGACAGTCAAGCAGTCTCCCGGTGGCTTTCTTATAGGTAAGCGCTATCTTGGGGAGAGTCAGAAGAGGAATGTGGCTGCAGACCAATCCCTCTTGCATCTCCTAAGCAACCACCAAAATAGATGAACAGTCTTTTCAAAATGGCATCATGATAAAGTGATTTGGCAAAATGAGAGTATAATTTCCTGTTGACTCTTAGGTCTCCATAAATGATCTTTAGTCACTGAGCACAGTGGATCTGTGTTCTGCAATAAACAGCAAGCATGAAATAGCCCCCTTCTTTATTGCAACACAAACCAAGAGAATCACAGATTTCTCCGTCAGCCTTCGTGCACTAAATCAGGAGCTGTTAGAGAGATAGGCCTTTGTTTTTCACTCTGACATCCAAATTTTTTCAAGCTTTTAGGTTTTGCATCTATAAAATTTCCCTGTACACTAATGATGGCTGTGGCTTTTTCTGGTAGTGTTTTATACTGAAGTCTGAGAGTCTTAAATGAAATTCCCTGACTACAGGAGCTGGGATTTTAAGACACTTGCTGCATATGACCATAATATTACAAGCCAGAAAACCCAGTGCATATTGGGTTTTCTAATAACTGTCTTATTTCCTCTGACAAAGGACATTCCCACTTGACTCAGGGACCTCTGAGTTATTCAGGTTGTCTTCTATGATATGTAGTGTTGCAACAGTGTAGGGTCTTGCTCACTGCATCCTATAGACCCTGTCTGCTAGTGGTCAGTCTGAAATGCAGCCTCTCCTTGCTGCATTAATTTCTCACTTTTACCTGACTTACCTGTAAAATTGAATTGTAACACTTGAATTGTTCCCTGTACTATCCATATATCGACACAGTTTCTCTGAGACTGTTGTCCTACAATGCCCATGAATCAGTGTTGTGTGCCTATGGTGTCAAAATATTATTATCTACTTATTTTTCCCACAGCTGCATTTTTCCTGCCAGCATGTGTTTTCCTAAGCTGTTCTTAAAAGTTGGTTTTGTTTTCAAGTTGTAAATATTTGTTACTGTTACAAAATAGATGCTATGTAACTATAACTGAACCACTGGATTTGTCCCACTATCTCTTAAATTTGCCAGAGGACAATGTGTATGTGGTGGTCAGTGGAGTGAGAGTAGGACACTGGCACTGGGGTCACATATATCCCTTCCCTATTCCTCACAGGAGATTTACAGCCCTTTTCTCAGGCAGGACTAGCAGATGCCTGTGTGGGTTAGGCAGATACCTTTCTAGATGATTTGTTTCCCTAAACTATCATTCTGGTCCTCAGCACATTTCTTCTCCAGCTGGAAATGCTGGCATTTTTTTTTTTTCCCCTTTGGAAGCTCTGACCTCTCAAATGCTTATGGGTCTAAAGGAAAACCCAAAACAGATCAAACTGAAGGATGTTCCTGGAATCTCCCTCAGGGATACACATGTCCTTTTCTGGCTAGAGAAATTTTGGCTCAGATGGCCAAAAGAAGCAATAAAGTTGGAACCTAAGGTAATGGAACAAAGTCTGTGATTTCCAGGCTCTCATCATTTAGGCTGCTGTGGATCAGGCAGACCTCTCTGTCTTAGAAACAACTTCTGTTCATTCTCTTTTCTGCCTGTCTGATGGGGGTTTTTAAGATTGTTTTTGTTTTCCTCCTTCCTTTGTTTTTTACTTTGGCTCCATTTGTTTAAAACAAGCAAAAGGAATCTTAACGTGGCTCTTGCTCTGCACACCAGTAGAGCTGGGGCTGCTTTTTCGCTTCCCTTGCAGTGCTGATGTTGCAGGGAATGGCGGCCAAACACCACAAGAGTGCAGAGAAGAAAAACGGGGTGAGGGAGAAGGGCATCTGACCGCACCTGTAACCCTATATGTACATGGCCGGCTTCTACTACAATCAGGGCAGATAGCAAAAGCTTTCCAGGAACAACCTGCCACTAAAATACGTTCTGACAGGAATACAGGATTAGGGGTGAGGGAGAACAGAGAACAGATCTTACATTGCTCCTTGCCATCCTGATTTGTTGCCTCTTGGCATTTCCCCCATGTCTCCTGACACCTCCTCAAAGACAGTCCCTGGGGCTGGGCCCCACCACATAGCTCTTAGCATGGGGAAAAAGCCTATACTGGAGGTTGGAGCAAAGAGGCACAATTGCTTCCCATTTCTCGGTACAGTATGTTACAAAGGGCTGTTGCAAAGCTTGGCCGTCTGACAGTTTCGTTTGCAAGAGCATTGGCTCCTTTCCAAGCAATTCTTTCAAGTCTCATTGTTTGGTAGGAAACAAACAAGGGGAACAGCACTGGGTGGGCACACCAGAAGAGGGTCTAAATATAGCAGGGCAGCACTAGGGAGCCAGGCTTCTTAGCAAAAGCTTACTTTAAAGATGACAAAACCACTGCTAGACTACAGAAAAGACACCGGTTCTGCTGTAGGCACCCCAATTACACAGGAGAGGGCTCGAGATATCCCAGTTGTGTTGGGCAGCTATAGCAGTGCTACACTAGCTATAAAAGTTGAAGGTAGCCTGTTAAGCTGTGTAAGTAAATTCAAAGCACAGAGAGAATACTACTGGTTCCAGCCTGAAGTTTTCTGAGTACTTTCTGCTATAATTCACACCCAGTATAACTTCAGCATGAGTCAGGAAATAATCTGAACTACAGATTTAGACAATGAGGTGTCAGAGTGACAGCAAGTCAAGCCCTTTTGACCTGTGATGGAAAGAAGATAATGTGGTGCCACCTTTGCCTGGAGGTGTTGAGACTCAGTAGGATTCAAACTAAATAATGTTGCTGACAGCACTGCAGGGCCAGTGACATTTCTGCAAGCAGAGGAAAAGAGAAAGCAAGTGTGCCAAAGAAGTTTAAAAACATCCTCCACAACTTGGCACATCCCCACCGAAAACACAGTCTGCTAGAACAGCCAGGGCACAGGTAAGGAAATGTTAAAGAAGAAACCTGGCTTTTCCTGAGGGAGTACATGGAGAGCTTTAATATTATATATTCTGAGAGAGGGGACACTCAGATCTCAGGCAGAAGGCATCTCCCCACATAGCTGATTTTCCTACTTGGTACCTTCAGCATCTGAGAGCACAATAGAAAGGCAAGTTGTTTTTCCACTTAACATAGGCACATGCCTGACCATGAAAAGAGGTGTGGTGCAAGGCAGGAAGAAAAAGCCCAGAAGGAAGAAGGAATATGATCAGCCCTGCAGTGAAGACAATAGGAGATCATTTGTGCAGACCCACCAGTGCATTTCCTACAGGGACTTAGCTCAGCGAGTAGAAATAAGAAACAACTGTGCTGGAGCCTGCCACTTGCAAGAACACCTGGCCTGGCTTGACGCAGCTGCGAGCACTCCACACGTCACAGCTGACAGCCCTCTTGTAGAGGTGTTGGCAAAAGGGACCTGTGACTTTTGCAAACTTGTATTTCCTCTCTTCCCCCTTCCTGCCACCAAATCATACTTTGTCTTGTTAGAGATGGAGAGAAGGGATGAAGTGTCAGACTGTCTCAGCTGAAGTCCACCGTGATAGCTGGTGATTCTTCATAGGAACTCATCCTTGTGGTAGATGTCCAGGCTCAATAAAAAGAATCTTAGTTGAAAGTTTGTGCTAAAGCAAGACATGGTTTTCTCAGAGAAAAGATGATTCTTGCAAGTGATCAAGAGAAGACCTCAGAATAAAAGAAGTCAGGTTTTAAGTGACTTCTAAAAATAGCATGATCCAGGCTAACTTTTATCCCTAAAGTAGTGAGCATCCCCTGAGCTATTTGTTGCTTTGTTTTGTTGCGTTTTGTCCCCAACAAAAAAAAAAAGATTGTTATGAAACAGCCCTTATCTTCTACAGAAAGAGATCAAACGGATGATTGCTTGAGTGAACCCCTAAACTCAATTCTTTTCTCCCTTCCAGCTTCATCCTTATAACAGAGATTATTTTTCAGTCCTCAGCCTTGAATCACCGTTAAATAATGCAAGTACAACTGTTTCTATGCAGTCAGGTTAACCCACAACTTCCTTCTCCCGTGGCAACATGATTTGCAGAGAAGATAATAAGAGAGGCACATGTGAAAGTAGAAATACAGTCAGAGAAGTGGGTGCTGGTGTTGGTGCTGGTGTCAGTGTCCTCTGAGTTGTGGTGGGCTCGGCTAATCTGAAACTATACATGTGGGGTCTTTTACAGAATACTACCAATGTTGTTGTTTGGCAGAATTGAGAGGAAGAGAGACTAAATAGTTTCTCTTTTCAGATGATAGGCCTCTGGCTCAACAGCTTTTTCATTACTGTTAGGACAGTGTTTATAAGCTTAAAGGCCAGGGGTAACTGCAATAAAACCAGTGGGTTGCAAATGTGGAGAAAGAGATTGATACTTGAAACTCTTCTATCTCTTAGACTGTGGTAGTAAAGTTGCTGGACACAGTGACTAAGTAATTGGTGTCTGAAGGGATAGATCTCCTCAGGATTTTCTTCCCCAATGAGCTGAGTTTTCTTAAGTCCTAGAGATTCTTTCTGTGCTTGAGAATCCTGGTTATCACTTGTGTTCACAGGCTGGTAAGACATGAGAAGAAATGGGCTTATGGTTAAGAAATTTGCATTGTTTGTAGGTGCTCTTGATTTGGCTTTTTGCTTTGCTATAGAGTCATAATGTAGTTTTAAGCAAGTTGTTTAATTCCTGTAGGCCTCTTTGGTTATCTGACTGGGGGGAAAGCAGGCAAAACCATTTCCTGGTTTGGTGGAAATCCCTATTGTTGTTATTTGCAGTAAGGCAATGAGTTGAAAAAGTCATCTCTCTCTATGAAAAATTACCTTGCTTGTACTCAGCATAGAGTTGCCAGCTGCCTCTTCCATGTTATCCTAAAAATTGCCGTCAGGATGCTCTTGAAAAGGCCTCTGTGTGTTTGGAATGGCTCCATCATGTGAGATTTGTGGTCTTCCTGCCTCACCAAATGGGCCGTCTCGATGATAAGATGCTTGGAGAAGGTTCAGAACATGCCTCTGAGAGGAAGGAATCTTTTACTAGCTGTGTGGCTTGTCTGATAGATCTTTTTCTTTGAATGTTTGCTTCATAATACTATCATTTATTATTGAGCTTTCAATAAAGTTTTATGCAGAGAAACATGATGGTCTTTATGTTGTTTAAATAACAAACAATTGGAATTCCCAGCCAAGAATTAGAGTTAGATGCTGGACAAACACAGGATTAGGCAAATGTCATGGTTCAGATGAGTTTATGCTCTGAGAAAGGGAATGGAGGTATATTCCTCATCTTGTTTTCTGTATGCAAGACATCTCTGAAATGATTGTGAGCAGTGAAAGAAAGCAATCTGGCTAAAAATATATTTGCATGTTTTGTAGTCAAGGTGTGTATGGTGAGTTCTGAATATAATGCTCTTTTAGGCTACTTAGAATCATAGAATCATTTAGATTGGAAAAGACCTTTAAGGTAATTAAGTCCAATCATTAATGAAGGACTACCAAGTCTACCACTAAACCATGTCCCTAAGCACCACATCTACATGTCTTATGTATCTCAGACTTCATTTCACCTGGGGCAATAATTAAGGAGATAGCCAACTCAGAATATTCTGTGATTCTGTAAATATATGTCTACTCCCAATGTGTCAGTGACTACATCTGGTCCTCTAGCCAAGAATCCTTGCCCTATGCCCTAACCAGCAAAGAGAGAGAAAAGTACCTTCCTGATGGAAGGGGTGCTCCACTCGTTCTCTTCTGGTGGCCTTCTACAACATGACTGATATCACACTATCATGCAGGCTCATAGCTAGAGCTGTGGGTTCAAGCTGAGGGCCCTGGTAACACTGCCATGTGGTGGGCAGGCATCCAGCAGCAAGGAGACTTGGTAACACATGTGAGGTGCCTCTTTCACTTGTCACTGCAGTGCTGGGATCTGCGAAGTTGCTAACAAAACAGCTGCATGGGCCAGGAAGACACACAGAGCAAGGTGTGCCATGATGTGGGTCGAGAGGGTCCCTGGAAGGCAGAAAGGGAGGTAAGAGCTGAGAAGACAGGGCTTGTGTGGCTGGCAATGGGTGAAATTAGGAACCAAGAGTGGTAGGTGCCCTGTGGCAAAGGTCAACTCCATAGTCTGTGGTCCGAAATGTACTCGGAGAAACAAAAGCTGTCACACCAGCCTTTGGCTTCACAATACACTCCAGCTTTGGCCACAGAGATGGGAGTAGACAGGAAACTGGGCCGGAGAGGGACAGGAGAGGAAAGAGAGTATGTCGAGGGGTGGGGAGGGAGGGTGAACTGCCGTGTCAGAGTCTAACAATGAACCGTCTGTGTCAGGGAAACAGACGTACTTGGCAGGGCTATTTTTAGGGGCTCAGATCTCCCCCTCCCTGGGTCTTCCACGCCCCCTCTTCTGTGCTGAGTGGCGCCTGGCAGATCGGTGGAGATTTAGAGGCCATGGATAGGAAAGAGCTCAAACACAATGAAGGAAATGCAGCAGGGAGGGGAGAGATGGGTGCCCAGAAATAGCCTGTGCAACGCCTCTGCCGCGGCCCCTGACTCTTAGAAGGGGAAGAAATACTTAGACCTGACAGCCAAAGCTGTTCCCCAGGCTCTCTCACTGCTTCGGGTGTCACCAGTACCTTGTCTGTGAGAACGGAGAGAGCTGTGAAGTAGTTATCCGTGCTGTGCTCATTCACACAGGACACTGGCTTACCACATCCGTTCTCAAGCTGAAGGGTGGGTGAGGCATCGCCGATCAGCAGTGAGGTGAGGTGGGGAGGTGCCCCACCTTCCTGCGTGAACCTGTGGCCCTTGCTGACAGGGAGGCCTTTGTGACTAACTTAAAGTCCTGACCTACATTTAGAGGTTCAAAGGGAAGGAATTAAATTAAATGTCGTGGGCCATGTCTTCCAGATTCAGGTTGTGGTACCGTGGGGCGGCTGGCCATCACACTGTGCTTATGGCAGCAGGGACAAGGAAGGAATCTCTACAGAGAGATGGCTGCTATGAGAGTTCTGTCTTGGCATGGTGTTGCTCTTATTCTGCAGACTCACTTTTTTCCTTTTTCTAATTTTTTTTTTTTTTAGGAGGGAGATAACTTCCCCCTTCTTTTCCAGCTGTTTCAGCTTTGATCTCCGTTCTGCTTTCTGTACTTCTCGCCTGAGCTCTTTTCCTCTGGCTTTGCCTGATCTTGTCTGTGAAAGCTTTTCCAGGAGGGACACTGCCTTACTCCTTAGCCCTGCTCTCTCAAACTAGAGCAGAGACCTGCCCTGCCTCCTAGGTTGTGCAAATCCAGACTTCGTATTTTTTCCTCTCTGGAGCAGAACATCGCCCCATTCCCTCAGAAAAATCCCTTGGCTCAGCACTGATTTCAGGCTCCGATATGAAGTGCTTTGTTTGTAAAGCCTCCCTTGTTTGCCTCCCGCTCACCTTGCCTGACCTTCTCCTTCTCCTCCTCCTCCTTCTCCTCCTCCTCCTGGCCACGGGATCCCTAGGCAATCCCACAGTGACCTCCCCTCTGTCCTCTTGCTGAACCTCATCCTGGCATGGGGAAAACCACCCCCATAGACCAGCCTGCCTGACAAGAGCTCTCCTGGAACTCCTCATATCTTCTTTCACTCGCTGCAGCACACACCTCTTTTGTCCCTCTTGCCATGTGATTTCCTTTCTCCATCTCTCTCTTCCCTCCATGGGGATGAGGATGTGGGCATCAGCACAAGGCAGCAGGGCAGAAAATCTACAGTGCCTGAAAGAGCCCCTGTGAATAAAGTGAGACTATTCCCTATTTTATTTCTAGCTCCTCTTCTCTTTTTTTGCTTCAAATACTGTTTTCTTTGTCACAGCGTTGGCAGTCTCTCTCCTTTCTCCACTGCAGTCTGTCTCTGGGTAGTCATGGTCCAGGGTCCTGGCTGAGCACAGTCCTCAGATAACTGAAATCAGACAGCAGCACTCAGTTTCTGCAGTGTTTATCAACAAGTGAGACCCACCACCATGGATTCCAAAGACGGCACCTCACTCAGGGGCTGCAGGCAACTGACTCCCAGAAGTGGGGCTTCCAGCTGAAAATGCCTACTGGCCTGTAAGAAATACCAAGGGGTGAGGGTGATGGACTCACCCAGCAGTGCTGCTGAGTGCCCGTGCTCTGGGCTTCTGGGCTTTGGATCAGGGCTGTGCGAGGGAGGGGAGGGGTTCTGTACTGCATGGGATTCTCCCTGCTGCTCCTGAGGCCAGAGCTCCCTCACTGATGACATCAGGAAGCTCTATACATGCAGGGGTTAATTTTATTTATTGAAATTATTTGTTTTTAAATGAAACCATGCTCTTTTGAAGAAATCCTGTTTGGATAAACTTTCAAGGGAGGAGTGGAGAAACCATATCTAAGATGAGGGAGGGCAGTGGAGGTGGGGCAGGAGTGTGGTTCAGTGGGTCACCAGGCAGAAAGTGAATATTCCCTTCACCAGGTGAAGGCTGTGGACACAGATCCTATTAGTGATGTGACTTCCACCTGATGTAGAGCAATAGAAGAAACCAGCACAGTGAGGTTAAACATCCTGTTTGGTTTGTGGAGGAATGGATCTGCAGAGGATTTCAAAAAAGATGGTGTGGTTCCTCACTATGGTGAACCTGTCTTCCCACTGCTGGTCTGGTGCTGGGACTCAGCCATGCAGGAGAGCGCTGGCATGGCAGGAGGACATGCCTCCTCCATGAGAGGGTAAGGAGAGGGCTTTATCTTCATACAGAAGGCAGCCAGCAGGAGGATGGCCTGGCAAGACATCCAGGTCTGAGCATCCCGTTGTCTGTCCAACCCGTCTGAAGTCTGCCCTTTGGCAGGCAGGCAGGATGCGCTGTGGCACGCGATGGCTTTGGCAGCTCGCCGGTACAGGGAGGGATCCCATGCACTGACTCAACATCAAGGTGCTGTGAGAAGCCCAGAATAAATTCAAGGAAGTTTTGAGTGTTTCATGAGGACTGAGGGTTCCTGAGAACAACCATTGGTCTGGTGGTGAGAGCTCAGTTTTCCTCCATAGCCTGGGAGTGGAAGTAGAAGACAGGGAGATGACAGGCCAGACATCTCTGTGACACCTTCTGCAATCATTTTCCCCTCAACCCCTCAGCCAGCAAGCAGTAAAATGAGGATAATTATGATAATTGCAGTGATAAACTGCACAATAGGAGTTGTAATTGTGCAAGGCCCCTCACTAGGGCTATCAGTGTTTTTCTTGTGTGTGAAGTGATAACATCCAACACTTCTAAAGCAAAAAAAAGACACCATACCAACAGACAGAACCTGAGTTGATTTGGGCAGTGGTCAGATCACAGACGGAGGCTTGATTTTTCTGAAAAATAACTCTCAAAATAAAGGGGTGAGGTAGTAAGTTTGTAGAGGTCTCTGGAAGGAGATCGACGGTTTCTGATGTGTGGGGGTGCAGAGCCCAGGGTTGTGGAGAGAGGTGGGCTAAGGCAACCCTTTGCCCCATTTCCTGGCCAGTTTTCCTTTGAACCAAAACTACTTTCCTTGTCTTTGGTCTGATTTTTGGTGAAAAGCTGCAATTTCCTGTTTTTAATTTGTTTGTTTATTTTTCCACCCAGACCCACACAGCAACATTTGCCACACAGCAAAAGGGGTCAGTGAAGCCTTAACAGAGTTAATTTTGCCTCCCTAGGTATGTTGGTGGGCATTCCCAGCCCTTAAAAAAGTCTGAATTTCCGGGATAAAAAATGTGGAGTAAACGCAAGTGACTGCTCTTATGAGCAGAGTTATGCATGTACTGAAAATTGGACTAGAAAAGTGTTTTGTGAGGTAGAGGGCTGGGATGACATGAACAAGGCTCAGGGCCCACAGGCAGACCTATCCTATTTCCCTTCTTGCTGCCACTGAGTCATTTCAGCTCTTTATCTAAACCCCTTTGTTGGTGAGGGGGAGCCTTTTTTGGGAGCTGACTCAAAAGTATGTTAACTTAGATGCCCGGACAGCATCTGTTTCTGCTTGCCGGGGAGGAGGGAGCTGAAGGTTTCCCTCCTCCCCCCTCTCCTTAGTTTCACAACTTTCTGCCCCCTTCTTGCACTTCAGTAGCTCCAGCCTGCACCTTCGTAGAGGAAGGCAAATCCCGAAGTGACGGAGCCGTATCTGAAGGCAGGAAGGCGCCTTGAGAAGGACTCGATGAACAGAGGCAGAGATTTATTGGACAGGCTCCTGGTGTCTCTGCTCCTCACTGGACCCTCCTCAGGCCTTTGGAGAGCTGAGCTTTGGTAGAGCAGGAAGCGCCTGACCGCCCCACAGGCTGTGCCTCGGCTCGCAGTGATTGCCTCTCGGGCAGCCCGTTATCTGCCGACTGTCAGGACAAATTTTCCCTCTTCCTCTCCGCATCCCCACGCCTGTCCCCCAACTCCTCTCCCTGCCTTCCCTCAGCCTCTCATGCATGCACACACACACACACACACACACACACACACACACACACACCACACATTTTACTGCCAAAAAGCGTCCTCCGCCCCCCTCCTCAGCTAACTTCCTTTCAGCATTTTTTTGAGCTGGATAATCCTAGGATTTGTAAAACGGGGGAAAGCAGAGAGCGAGTGAGCGGGAGTCAGGACAGGAAGCTGGTTTCTCATTCCTCTAACTGTCCAAAGGCAGGAGGAGGGGAAGGGGGGGAGCCAAAGAGGAGCCTTGTGCAGACTCTTCCCCGGTCCCTTTTCATTAGTCCGTTTGAACTTCCAGTCTCCTGCGAAAGCCAAGGGGAGGACGAGACCAGACTGGGACGTTTTCTGCTGGAAGTGGTGACAGCGCGACTGACGAGACCCAGGAGGTGGCTGTGGAGGGTCCCAGGACTGCGCTGAGGGAAAGATGTCCCCCAACCATCTCCTGCGCCCAACTTGCCAGCTCTGATGCAGGCACCCATCCACCACCCACTTCCCTCTGATGAGAACCCTTCCGGGCTCAGGCTATGATCGCTGCTGCTGCTGACTGTGGAGCCTCTTCTCGCCCTGACCTTCCTCTGCCACAGGAGCAGCCCAACATCTGGTGGGGATTAATGTTTACTTCTCTGGCTGGACGCTGTACAGGACCCCCGATGTTGCTCCCCAGGAGCGGGACACGGGCGGTGGTCTGAGAGAAGAGCAAGATTTTTGTCACCCAGCGTGAGGTTGGGGGGAGGGGGGCAAGGCAGGAGGGGAGGCGAACCTCTTTTGGGACTAACCTCATGAAGAACAAGGGAGCCAAACAGAAACTCAAGAGGAAGGGAGCTGCGAGCGCATTCGGCTGCGACCTGACGGAGTATCTCGAGAGCTCTGGGCAGGATGGTAAATGCTTCTTTATTCTCACTATGGTTGCAGAGGATCAGAGCGCATATCCCCCTTTTTTTGCTGGCAGGACTGCAAACCTAACCTTTCCCAAGGCTAAGGGTTAGACAACCTGGAGCTGGTTTATCCCTGGGAAGTGGAGTCACTACCCCATTACTCACAATGAATGAATGATCGGAAGATTGCTTTGGTGACTCGCCTGCATGACCCTTGCATGAGTAGCACTGTCTGTGGGCAAAGGAATGGTCTAGGGCTCTCAGGCTACCCAAGTGTGTACAGACGCAGCCAGACTTATGTTGTGATGTCCTCTCCCATCTGTGTGGCTGCGGAAAGAAGTAGCAGGCTTTTAGGGAGTCAGGTTTGGAAATCGGAACTGTGCTTGGCGTTGCCTTCTCCAGGACTTCAATATGCTCCTGAAGTTCATGGGACTAGAATTTTGCAGGACTGTAGTGAGGAACTGGACTCCAGTACAGTTCCCATGTTGTCCTTTCACTGCTGGATGGAGACAGGACAGAGGTTGGGGTGGAGTAGAGTGTGCGGTGTAGGGGACAGCTGAGCTAACATGTTCACTGCTCTGCCTGTTGTCTTTCTCTCCTCCTCCCCCTGACCTTAGTGTTGCCAGGTATCGGATAAGAACACAGTAGCTCAGACAAGAGGTAACTCCAATAAAATCAGAGGGTCCTGAGTTTGAAATGGTCAGTCCTTGAGAGGAGCAGAATGATTTTTCTTAAAGTGGGTTGGATGACGAGAGAAACGGTTGTGAGTTTGGCAGGCAGAAAGACCTGCAGTTTAGCAAGAGGAAAAAATAAATACATGCCCGTTACCGTCCCTGATGTTAGCATTATGACCCAGGTTTGACATTATGTTCCACTTTGAATTAACTAACTTTTACCAATGTCAAGTTACTCTGATCCAAAAAAGCCTTCTAGAAGCAATGTCAGCTTTGTACAGTCGGGGCTGTACAATCAGGTCTTTCATTTGCTGATGAGCATGGCTGATGAAGTGCAGTGTGGAACCGCATTGGCAGAGGGATGGACTACATAACAGTAGTCCTTTCCACAGTGAAGAAAGCAGTACATACAACACTAAGATAAAATGTTATAAGTGTGCATTTACTTTTAAGTGGGGGAAAACCAGTCTTTCAATTTCATTGTGGTTTGACCGTAACAGGTACTGTATCTTTTAACTTACGTAGCCCCTAATGGTAATTGAATTGAAAGAGCAAAAATAACATACTTAATGAGTCCCTTTGCCAGTGCAAGGTGCAGATAGATAAAATCCATTCAGTGCTAACATGAACTGCCGTGGTGGAGGAACTATTTGCAGCTGTTTACAGGAACCCTGGAAAACAACCCAAGGAAGGCAGGCACTGGCAGTGTATTCACTTGAAGCAGCAAGGGAATTTTAAACAGGGAAACATAGTTACTGCAGTAGAAATTAGGCTAGAAGAGCTAAATCTGTTTCCTAAAATCCCATAGTTTTTTTGAATTGTTTTTTTGAGCACAGGAACGAAGAACATTGTCTCAAGTCTCGTTTGTGGGATGGTCCACAGTTTCAACTTACTTATGTCTTTGTGCTGAGGAGAAGTGGGGGAGAATATGAAGTTCCTTTTCCTTTATACAGTACTGCAATTTGTTAAATAGCACATCCCATTGCCCAGTGCGGAGGGATCCAGAAATGAAAGACTCAGTTGTTGTAGGTTTACTGAGAAGGGTGTAAGTTAGATTGGTACAGTTCTATTCATCAGGACAGGGGGAGTAGAAATGAAAGTATTAGAGATATTAATTTTGTTGCTACTAGGGCTCTCAGGATATATAGGAATCTGACCAAGTATGCCAAAGTGATATCTTGGGAAAAAACGAGGGTTCAAAGGTCATCAGGACATCACAGACTTGTAACCCATAACTATACCAAATTAGAAGCGCATTTAGACTATGAGAGATGGTTGATTTGGAGACTGTTGAATTGGCCTGCTAAGAATTATTTCCAATGACAAGTCAGTGCTCCTGCAAGCAGGGACTTTGGTAGAGACATAAAGCAGTAACTTTCTCTCTGCTTTAGATAGTCCTATGTGTTTTACTGGTAGGATGCAGGCTCAGGTTGTTCCCTACTAGGAAGCAATGAAGTTGTAAGACTGTTCATGCCATCTGGAAGTGATGAGACCAGGAGAGCACTTTGGCTGCTGTCCAGAAAACGTTTTGTTGTGGAGTTTTCTGAAAGCAGGTTTTAAAATGCACCCAGAAGGGTTAACTGGAAAAAGAAGAGGCTGTAGGACGGGCAGGACACGAGTCATATTGATTGTGTTTTCGTGCTCAGGTAAGCTCTACATCATCCTGCAGGGCTGTTTTGTGTTACTGGTCCTGTGCAGGCAAAGGGATGCATAGACCTGCTTTGCTGGTGCTGGCACAGGTAGCACAGGAGATGGCCAAGGCCAGCATAGACAATTCAGTCTGGCTTTTTTTCCCTCTGGATTAGTACGTTGCCTTTACAGTTAGGGGGTGCTGCACTACTTGTGTGTTGCTTTGTGCAGGAGAGGTACAACTTGAGTCTCTACATGCTTGTGGTTGTTGAAGAGCAGCTTGTGCTTTCTGCAAGGACCTTAGTCCCTGTGTTGTTGCCAAATTCCAGTGGAGAGAATTATATTCTACTTAAGGTATCAGCATTTCCTCTCCTCTCATTTAACTGTTTAATAACTTGCTATGGTCCACTCCAGAGACAGCTGAAGATCCTGCTGTCTCCCTTACCAGACACATGTACCTAAGCCTCTGTTGGAAAGGAATTTATGATTGTACAATAAAAGCTGTGGCAGAACTACAAAGTATCTAAAAGCCACCAAATTAAAGACTTTAGCAGGTACAGTGGAGTAGCTCAGGAGAGAAAAATATATGATACAAAGCCTTTAGCTCTAAGACAATTCTTTAGATCTGGCACAGGTCAGTGGTGATGGACAGATGTTGCTGTCTGGTGGCTGGTTAGAATCTCAGATGTGTTAAATTTACTGTGTTTCGAGTCAGTTCCTGTCACTACCACATTTGACCCTACTTGGCCTTTTCCTGCTGGCAGTCTCTACAGAGACACTGGTCACGCTCCTTATGGGGGCAGACTGCTATCAGTGCTCACAGGCATTTAAAATCATGACTCAGGCCACAAAAACCATGATGTAAAATAAAAATCAGTGCTGGGTTCTTTGTCCGTTTTCCCTTTTCTGAAAATTCAGTGTGCATCTGAGTTATGTTTTCAAGTCTTTCTCCTGGTAAGAGGGCTAGAAATTTGGGAAAAATCAACTCTACTTCCTCCCCACTAGAATTATCAAACAGTGACTTAAATAGCAATGTGTCTGAGGCCAAGCTCCCATAGGACATAAAGGCATGATGGCTGGCAATACCAATGAGTAAAAGTTGTCTGATTTCACATAGTCCCTCTTGTGTGGCTGCCAGCACTGAATCCACACACAAAGACAAGTGATCTTTTGGATATCAGAGCTTCACTAGAAAAGAGTGTATATGCCCAGGCTTTGGACATACATAGGCAGCAATGCAGGAAGAAGGTAATGCTAATGCCCTCTTCTAAAACATTTTCCTGTGTCAAACTTTATTGAAGTGTACAGGCGCAATGAGGCTAACAGACAATATCCTTGAAGGATTAACATTAGAATCGTGTCTTGCCCTCTTGATTACAAGCTTGGTTTCCGGAGGAGAAAAATGCATTGTGCCCCTACTGAAGTCAATTGGAACGTACATCACCCCCTCAGTTCCTGTAATAACAACAGTACAATTTTCTAGTGAGAGATGGGCCAGCAGAGAAGACAAGACGCAGGGCTGTGTACCATCTTTAGTTGGGGCAGGACAGTCTGAACTGCCTAAGAAAACAGCCACAGAGAGCAGTCTTGCTTCTGGTTATAACACAGAAGTGTTCTAAGAGGAGGCTGTTGTAAGAGTCAAAGCTGTTAAAGTGAGAGGGACTCAGTCAAAATGGAGTTTAATCTTCCCAGTGCTTCTAACCGTGGGAGATTCAAACTGGGATTTCAGATGCACAACCAGGTACAACTCCTAGTTTTTAGAATGGAAATATACACAGCATCTACAAAAATTGGATTGCGCTGGTAAAAGATAGTCCAGTCTTTTGCATAGAAACTGCTACTGATCCAGACCTACCTTTGCTTCATTTGCTTTGAGTCAGGCAGAACCTGGAAAAATTGCTAAATTGTTTCCTTCAATTTTTAGTATGATGGTGTCCAGATCCTGGGCTAGGAGATACTACCAGGTCTGCAAAAAGCCAAGTCTCAGATTCGATGCCTTGTTCTTAGGGTGCAGGTCAGCTCTGGATGTCTGAGATTCCCCTATTTGCTGGAGAGTTAGTTCTGCTGTTGCTGTACCCCTCTGTGGTTTCTTCCACATCTGTTTCCTGCCTGATGTTGTCTGGTTGGGATGCAATGAGCTCAGCTTTTCCTCTCAACCCCCTCCCACACTCCCCACAGCTCCCTCAATGACTCTCATCCTGAGCTTGTAGCACCCAAAGCACTTTCTAGCTCTTTATCTATTGCTGATTATTGGCTTTGTTTGTTTTTTGCTTTAGAAAAGAGTTGATTCATTTGAGAAGGTTTGTAGCTACCAATTGCCTTGTGCTCCCCACTTGAAGCTCCCTCTTGCCATGGCAGAGAGCAAGGCCAGCCAGCAGCACTCCCTGAGGCAGGGGAGGGAAGGGGAGCTGTTGTCTGCAAATGTAGCACAGAGAGATGTGGGGAAGCCTTTACAAGTCCCTGGACTGTAGTATGGGAAAGGAAACAACAATACGGCTAGCCCATATGATACTCTTCTATGCTGTGTGGTTGTGCAATGGCTGCTTCTCCCTTGTCACAACTACATTTGAATGAAAGAATAAGGAAAGCTTTCATTTAGAGCTAGTGGTCTCAAGAACATGGCAGTACTGGCTCCACAAACAGGATGTTAAATGCTTTTGAGAGCTGTGGTAGGTAAAGACTTTGCTGTAGGACAGGCAGGTATTTCTGAGGGAAAATGGTAGCAATAATTCAGCAGTAATGTGCTTTGTACAAAGGACATTAGTCTTTGGAGTAAAGGACAATACTCTTCGGCTGTTTTGGTGCAGCCCCTTAAGCACACTATCTTGTGTCTGATTTTGACATTTTGTATTTCATTCCGAAGCTGCGCTCTCCATACTTGAATGGATAAAAAGACCTGTCACTCAGGAAAAAAGTAGTTTGTTTTGAGAACGGAGTCCCTTTGGAGCCAATCATTAAACCTGCTACTCAGATGTGAAGCAGCTTTTCTGGCTCGTGTGGCTTTCCTTCTTCACACTAGCATGTGCAGCTGCATGTGTTTATGGGATAAGAGCACGCAGATACCAGCAGGAGGGTGCTTGCAAGTCCATAGCACGACTAAGTGTGTACCACACAAAGGTGCATTTCTGTTCCCTTAGTACATCCTTTTAAGCTGCCTTTCTTGTGATATTTTGAAGTGAACGTATGCCCATACTTTTGGGTAGGTGTTTTCGGTTAGCGATGCATGCTGAAAGTCCTGGGAAAACTGCTGAAGGATCATTAATGACAAAGGGGAGGAAAAAGATGAGGCCTTTTTTATTTTTTTTTAAAGTCCCTTTGGAAAAATGAAAATGCCACACGCTCATTTAATCTGCTCCAGGAGAATGAAGAGCTGCATTCATCCCGCTCTCAAAATTAGAAACTGTGGCACTGGGGATTTCTGTCTCAAGAACTGATCAAGCTGAAAAGAAACTCTTTTCTGTAGCCAGATTGCTTTCAACCTAGATCTCTTCCCTGACCTGCCTTACTCTGTGGCTATACAAACACTTGTCTCCATTCAAGGAAGGAAGCGGCAGGGGCTGGAATGAGAACAGGACAAGAATGGCCTCTTGGGCTGGCTTGGGAATGCATTAGTCCTCTTTTTTTTTTTTTTTGTGTGTGATGTGCTGCTGTGGTCTGTTCTACATTTTCACAGTGCTGATATGCTGAGAAGCCCCATGACCTGCTCTCTGCGGGATCTATTCCTGGCTATAGTCATGCAGGCTGTGTGGATATTTAAGGTTGCATCCCTCATCTTTGTGGTAGGAGCAAAACGGGCAGCTCTGAAGTTTGAGAGCAAAAGAAGTGGGATTGTACTACTGTACAGTGAAGGAGAGCTGTGGCAGAGGGGTGCTGAGAGCTGAGTACATGTACTGGCAGGGGAAGGAGCTGGGCTGGGCTGGGCTTGGGGGAAGACAGCTCCTTGGTCTTTCAGAGTCTTCCACGGCATGTCCAGCAGACAGGAGAGTGAGAAACTCTGCTGCCAAAATGGATAGTGTGGGGGAAAATGTTAATAATGTAAATCTTGCTCTTTCTTCCCCTGCTCTCGCCAGCGGAGCATCGCATTTTGAGTCCCAGTTACCAGCTTCTATGGCAACAAGTGAGAGCAAAAAGACACTGGGAACAACGGGAGCAGAAGCCATCTGTTTGCTTCTGTTACTCCGCTGTTCCTCCTTGTTTTGGAAGATGTTTGTGTTACTTACTCAATCTGTTTCTGGTTCCTGAGAGCTGGATTTTTTGCATCTTTGTGGCACAGTGTTACTGTCGTTTAACATTCATGTTGCGAGCTCAGCTCCTTGTTCTGTATTGACTTTCCATTGCTAGCACTGTGTGATTAGCAGAGAGCTCTTCCATGTTGGTTCCTGCTTTACATTTCCCTTACTGAGCACCGCGGGAGACAGACGTGTTGTTTGCATGCACTGAGCCCTGCTTTGATCCTGCCTTCTCCCTCACCCCTTGTGAACAGCATGAATCACGTCTTGCCTGCAGATTCTAGATTAGAAAATGTATTTTGATTTAGCAAATGTTTTCTCTTTGTTGGTAACAACTGATTTCATCTGAACATGGAAACCAAGGAGTGAACCAAACTTCACTGCTTGTGGTATCACAGCTCGCAAAGGTGGATAAAATGCTGGCACTGCACGAGGTGGATATACAACACAGGCTTATGTAGATGTGATGAACAAGCCTGGGAGATACTCTTTAGACTGAGGTGCTTGGATCCAAAATTTTGGTGTAGGCCTGGTTCTAGTCTGGAGAGCTCATGACACAAACAAAACAGTAGAAAGCTTGAATCTGTAACTTGGGCTTTACATATATGATGCAGTTCTATAGCAGAAACATTTGCTGGCAGTCAGGATTGTGCCAAAAATTTATGTTCTAGTGTTTCTCCTTTAACAGTAATGAAAACAGCCTGTCAGTAACAGCATACCCAGCCATGTTCTGAAAGGCCTGGGTTGGGGTGACCGTCAGATGGACTGCCCACATCATGGCTTGGACTGGATCTCTCATCTGGAGGGTGATTAAAGGATGGAGAGCTACCAGCATCTGCCTTCAGTCCTGAACCACCAATAAGGTTCCAGACACACTTAGAGCTTTGACATGGAAACCTACAGATACCTTACTAAAATGCAAAGGCTGCTAAATGGCTGCACTGCTAGTTTTAAGGGCAACTAGTTTTGCTAGCTGCCTATGAGCGGCTCCTCTCCATACATTCCCAGAGCTGTGAGCCCCAGCTGTCCTTTGTTCCTATGCCAGATCCTTCAGCTTCTCTGCTGATAACTTCAGGTAATGTGTTTTGCATTGTCAACAAAAAGAAAAAGAAAAAGAATCTGCAGCATGTTTACAATAGCCACAGACAGAGAACAGTGTAACATAAATTGAATTTAGAGTTAAATGAAATAACATTGTACAACTGTGCTGACTGTATTATTAACTTTCATACTTAATTCAATAATGTAGACCTCTGTTTTCTATATTTATCTGAAACCACAAGCAGCCTTTCTAATCTTCTGCACCAGTGTGATTGCAGATAGGAAAGTACTTACCGTGGGCTTAAACCCTAGCTTGTTGTCAGATGTTGTGGCCTTTGCATATAATGAAGTTAAAGACATCAGTACTAAACTTCACCCTCACTCAAGTGCCAGATCAGTGCTATCCTTGTGTAAGTGAGGAGTTCAGCCCCTAACACTACAAGTCTTTTGGCACATAAACATACAGGGAAGTCCCAGTCCTGTTCTGTTTCACCCTCCTTCCTTGAAGATGGCATAGCAGCCATTAGATTAGATTAGATTCCCCATTTTCACCCCAGTGGAGGCCTTTTTGATTTTAATAGTGCATCAAAAGGGGCAGAGCAAAACTCACATTTTTTGCACTTGCCTTCAGTTCCTCTCAGTCAGTCTCTGCATTCCCCTTTGGGAACAGCAGCCTGGCCGAGGTTCAAACAGCCTTCCTGCATCCTTGTGTCAGCAGCTGATGATGTACATGACAGACCCAGTTCCAAGCAACGTCAGGTTGGCTGGGTCGCTGCTTTGACTTAGGTGAGTTAATGTCCATATAGGAAAAGTTACCTTAACCAGCAGTAGAAAATGTTACAGAGTCACAGAATTACTGAGGCGAGCAGGGACTTCTTGAGATTACCTACATCAAAACCTCTGCACAAGCAGGATCAGTTTGAGCCAGTTGCCCAGGACTGTGCCAAGCTGAGTTTTGAATATCTCCAGAGACGATGACTCCACAACCTCTGTGACTACCATCACAGTAAAAAAGTATTGTGTTCCGTTAGAGTCTCATGGTTTTTAACTTGTGTGTCTTGTTCTGTCAATAGGCACCACTGAGAAGAGATGGGCTCCCTTTACTTCATTCCCTCCCATCAGGTATTCATTCACAATGACAGATCCCTCCTGATCCTTCTCTTATCCAGGCTGAACAAACCCAGCCTCTCCTCAGATGAGAGATGCTCCAATCCCTTAATCATCTCTGTGGCCCTGAGCTGGGCTTGCTCCAGTAAGTCCTTCTTGTACTGTGGCACCCAGAGCTGGACACAGGACTCCAGTCTGGGCTCAGCAGTGCAGAGGGGAAGGATCACTCCCCTCCACCTGCTGGCAACTCTCCTCCTAATTCTTCCTGATGTTCTTAGTAATCTATACAGTTACTTCCAGAAATTTGCTTTGGTATCCCAGGGTAGGCTGGCAAATTCAGTAAATGACTAATGTGCAATTGGCAGAGTGTAAAGAGTCCTTTCTGCCGTGGTTAATGCTCTTTCTTCCCTGGTTAATGCTCAAAATGAGTTGTCTTTTCATAAAGCACCCTTGTTCTTTAATGGTTTCTGCTGTTTTGCTGCTGGCCAGCTCAAATGAATTAAGGTATGCTTCATATAATATACTGATATCCTGCATCTTCTGAAAGCAGTGTAGAGCCTTCGCTTAATAGAAAGTCTACAAAAATTGCTTTGAAGCAGCACATCTTTCTCAAGCGGTGATTGTAACAGCTCTCCCCCCCCCAAAAAAAAAAGGCACTATGCGCTGTGTGTCTTTTATGGCAGCTGTGTTACAAGCCCTTCTCCAGCACAGGAATTGAGCAGGGGGAGAGAAAATGTGCATCCCTCTGCAGGATTCTCAGCTGTGGCTGCTGCTCTTAGAAATATGCCCTGAGCAGCTGAGTTGGTTTCATAGCCATTTATCTCTAGCTCCTCTCACTGCCCTCTTCCACACTCAAGGCTCAGCTAACTAAATGCCTTTGGAAATGCTATTATCTCCTGTGCTCTCTGGGGCCAGGAGCAGCGTGAAGATTTATCATCTGGAACAGGAGGCTTTGTTTAGTTCTATAAAGCACAGAACAGTTAAAAAAAGAACAAAAATATAAACCCCAAACCAAACACAAAGCTCTATTTAAATCTCATATTGTCTCTTTGCTCTCTCCAATCTGGGAATATACATGTATTTGGCTTTGTAATGTGATTAAACACTTTCACATGAGGAAATGGTTAGAGGAGATACACCTCCATCTCTAAAACAGGGATTAAACATTCAAATGGCCAGGAGACAGTTATGTAACTTATTTCCTGAAGAACATTAGACAGGAGACCAGGTCAGATTCTTCAGTATAAGCTACATTTAAAGGATAGCACTGCTGGTTTTCAGTAAATACAGCAGTATTGGTACTGCCTTTTTATCTGAAAGGTGCTGAACGCGCTCACAAATTTTCTGTACAGGTGACATGCAGGGCTGAGAATCTAGGTTGCATCTGTGCCTGAGCTCACCATCTCTATTCACTGTCTCATCAAAAAATGCTGATTTAGTAGACACCGAACTCTGGGTGAAAAGGGTGTGTGTGTGTGTGTGTGTGTATCCATATCTGAATATTTATGTTGGGGTATTTTTTATACTATTGGTATCATTCATTTACCATCTCAGCAGTGAATGTGAATGTCAGTACTATTGCAGACAGGCAGCTTGGCAGCACAATAGGGCCATCCAGCTTGTGTAAAACCATGTGTCCCACATGCAACTAGTGCTTGTTTATCAATTCATCTCTCATTATGGTGCCACTGCTAGTGGTGGCAGTCGCACCTCAGGAGGTTCAGAGGTGTGATCAGGCAGGGTGAGCCTCCTCCTGGAGCCCTTGCATCTGTACTACAATTTGTGTGAAATAAATAAGCTGTCAGCGGGACTGAATTGTTTTCTTTTCTTGTGCACAATCAGAGAGGGGAACAGCTTCACCACTTTGCTCTTTCTCTTTTTATCTTCTCATTGTGCTCCACTTGGCCCTGCATTTTCCTTACCCTTGCTCTGGTCAGGTAGTTTCGGATACACAAGAGGCTAAATGAGAACAAAATCTCTTGTGAGATTTATTGCATCTTCTGCTTCTAATCAAGCCAGAAAAATAGAGCAACAGACTTCCTTCTATAATCCTGTTCTCTCCATTCCAATCCCAACTGGAAACCAGAAGTACAACACAGAGGAATGCAAGAAAAAAAAAAGTTAAAACAAATGTCCTGGAATCTCTAAAAAGAGCGTGGGGTTTGGCCTGAGGCAATGGCTCAGGGTTACAATGAGGGTATGGAGTATTCTCCCTTCTCTTATTTTCAGTTCCCCCTACTTAGTTGTTGGGTTTTTTTTTTGTTTTGTTTTTTTTTATCCCCTTCTGTCCCCCTCCATTTCCATAACTTTATTGCCAGGATGGCAGTATGCACAGGATGCCAAAGTCAATACATCAAGTGTCTGTGCCTCAGGCAGGCTTAAGAGCAGAAATAAGAAGAGCTGGTTTTGATCCACTGAGTCCGTCATTCTTCCCCCCTGGCTTGATAGTGAGTTACAGACTGCTGCCTCAGTAAAGCCACAAACAGGGGCTGAGTCAGGAAATTCAGTTCTGTACCCCAATAGCTTCAATTTGGTCTCGCTCTCCAGACTTGCCAGAAACTAGATGAGAAATACTCCAGCAGCCCTGACTCTATGTCAGGTGGGTGCAGGTGACCCAGTGCTCGCTGTCCTTGGGGTTGCAGGCAGAGCACAGTGGTACGGGCAGCCCTCTGTCACTGCTCACAAACCTGCTTGAGGCGGGAAGGAACTGATGTGATAAATACAAAGAAGGGCTAGGAGTCCTAATTAGGCCTCATTTCTAGCCTGCTAAAACACCCATCTGTCACTCTGCTGCAATAATGAGATTTGAGAAGATTAACGGGATACTACTTAGGCTCCTCAGCATGGCAGCTCAGTAAGTGTGCTGCTGTTCAGCTTTAAGCCACACTTGCAGCAATTACACCCTAAGCAGGTTTATGTCTGGTTAGTGCTTGCCTGGGAGTGGCCAAAAAAAATCTGCTACAGGAACGGAGTGGGTGATTCAGAAGATGGCAAGAGTAGTATTGATTCAGTCAAGTTGCTGCCTTGGCATCGTTTGGAGAAATGTTGCCATTTGAGCACAGGGTAAAAAAAGGATCTCAATGTTTTAAAAAAATCCCTGGTTTATCTTTTTTTTTCCTGGAGGGTAAGGCCTTTTTTATACCTGTACATGCTGTGCTGAGTCTTTTCCTTTGCAGAAGCAGTTTCTGCTGGAGCTAGGATTTGGTTTTTTTTCATTTAGTGTCCTAAACTGTCAGGTAGTGTTTCTATGCCTGGCTCAAGAGTTGCCACCTCCCAACCTAGAGTTGGGTGGAGTGTTGTTTTTGCAGTTTGTGAAATATTTCAGGAGGTAAGGTGCTCATTAAATTATTGATGTTAGCTCTTGGACATTAAAGACAGACATGAACTGCGTCTCTGGATCCTAAGTGCTTTGGAGGCTTATCCCTGCCCTAATAATGGTTCCCTACTTGGGATTTTTCATGCATCTCTTGCTACAGTTTTGAACTTACTGTGGGGTGGTGGAAGGATTTAGCAGATAGGCAAATGACGATAGCAAGGCTTTTCTTTCCAACATTGTATACCTGTGAAGCAAGTCTAATTGGGCATTGGTAGAAAAAGGGGAAAGACACATGCATGTTTTCTTTAGGAGAATGGGAAAAATCAGAAAAATGCATTTCTGCCTCTTGATGAAAAACGTTTGAAGAATATGAAAAGATTTTGTATAGTTGTGATTCAAGGAATAGAACAGGTGCACCTGACATCAGTTCTTGTGCTTAAGGAAAGACATTTTATCTTGTAAAGTGCCTTATTTCTATCCTTTTCTCCACTCCTGCCTCCTTGAAAAGAAGCTGATAGCAGTAGAGCTACTATCTCATGGTGACTCCAGTGTGGCGATTGGGACATTCAGTGCAGTCATGTGCCTGCAGTGCTATCAGATCTTTGATTGGACTGTGGTGGTAAAAAAACAGGACCTTGGCTGATGTGGGACAAGGAAGAGAAGGCAGCAAGCATGGCACTGTGTGCTGCTGAGATCTCTGGGAAGCTTTGTGGGCTGCTCACAAGTTCCCAGGGAACCAACTGCAAACAAACCCCCCTGTTATGGAAGGAAAATCCTCTCCCATGTTTGATGCCACATATTTGTGTTTGAATGGGATGTGTTCAAGAGGCTTCTCCCTTTGCCGCCCCTTTCCCACCCATTCTGCCCTCCCTGCTTCGGGATGTTGTGGTGGCACAAAATCCTCCTGTTTATTATGGGAGAGAGGAAGGGGTGAGGTCCATCTCTGACCCTCTCCTCCCCCTGGCAGTTTGCATGTTAATTAGCTCGTCCCTACGAGACGAGCCCACAGCCCAACAGAGCAGCGATTCAGCAGCTGAACAATATCCAATTATCCCAGGCTGGGGAGCAAGAGGCTACTCCCTGACACGTGGGCTCCATGGCCCTGGCCAGATGGCTCCTCAAACTCACTTGGCCAGGCCAGTAACACTGCTTGGGGAATTTGACACGTGTCAGCAGTTTTGGCTGAATGTTTTTGTGAGCTACCAGCAGCACAGTTGTCTGAAATATTGGGAAGAGCTCCATGTGTACCCTGGGCAGTGCATCCTCTCCATGCCCTGTGCTGAAGAAGTGCTGGTGGCTACAAGGGAACATGGATGTTCACATGAGAAATAAGATTTTGCACGCTCAGCTTGGCTTCCTGTATTCCACATCCAGTTTGGTGACCTGGTGGAGATGTAGGCAGCTTAAAAATACACATTTTGCTTCTCTCTTTGGATTCCTGTGTTTGTACACAAATGAAGACGGAGCTGCTCAGATTGGAGTTTGAATTGCATAAGGAAGGTGGCAGGGATAATATCTATGGCATGCCACAGGCTATGGCAGGCTCTGCTCCTGCCACTGCCTGACTCAGTGAGAGACCTCCGGGAACTCCTTCATTTTCTACATGCTACCCCCCTCAGTGATTAAATGATGCTGGTATTGTCTTCTTTTTGGTACAAACTTCTCAGTATGATTGTTGCTTATTATTATTATTAAATATGAAGAGTCATAGCTGTTTGCTTATTATTAAATATGAAGAGTCATAGCTGTTTGCATTACCCAGTACTGAAGAGTGAGCTTTTGCAGCTATGGAGTGTCAGACTGGATGACAGGGAGGGGAGAAAAGCATCATGTTCACCCAGCTTGCCTACCTCAGACAAGCCCCATACCCAGAGCCTCAGAGGAAGGTGTGAGGATCACCAGGGTGGCATTGCATACCCAGAGTGGATGGTTGTTAGTGCTTTCTTCTGAGCTGATGAGGCCTCTGCCCCAATACGTGACATTTTAGCGTTTAAGAGAACATGACAGCTATTTGCTACCTAACCTCTGGTGCTAGGAAATGGAAAAAACAATGCAGTGTGTATCTGAAATAGTAGAAGAGATTACCCTAAACTGGAATTTGGCCAGGATGTTGTCCTTAGTTCTGCTAATCTTGCAAAAAAAAAAAAGTAAAAAAACATGCTACAAAGAATTTCTGCAAGAACTGCAATCTTCATTTTATAGTCTCTGATTTAGAAAGGAGAATATGCAATAACAGCTTTCTCTTTGCACTCTATGGGACATGGTTCATTACTGGCTCATGGATAGGACTGCCCCTTACAAGTCACCAACAGCAACTTCAGTTGACTCTGGTTTTGGGACCAGACCTAGCCTTAATTTATGGATAGAAGCTAATGATAATACATCCAAAGAAGCAGCTGGGAAGGAAGAAGTGTGGCAGAGAAATGGAAAAGGACACCAGAGGGAATGGATGGGGAATAAGGGCAAAGGTGGAGTGGAGCAAAGCACATGAGGAAATTCCAATATGCTTGAAACAGAGGAAGGAAAGGTTGGAAAAACTAGTCTGAGATCAAAACTAAGCATATTGGAACAATGAGAGACTGCTAATGGATGGTAGAAAAGAGAAGGCTGTAAGTGGGAACAAAATTCAAAATCCTGGCAGCTTTGATAGTAGGGGTAGAGCAGATGAAGAGATACTTTTCTGGGTACAGACAGTTGGAGGATAGATAGGAGTAAAGGAACATGCTCACAGTGCCAGCAACTCTTGTTATCCAAAACTCCTCTTCCAGATTCTTATCCAAAACCAAGAAAAGAAAAGAGGTGAAATAATAATTTCTGACTCCTTTCAGCCCTTGAAGCAAGCTTGGCTTTGTAAAGTACAAGGAGATGCCATTGAGTTACTACATTGTGAGTGATGCATTTTGTCATAAGCTAACTACATTTTTTCATTCCCCTTTTGGTCCCTAACTGATGTTAAAATGATCTTTAGTCTGTGATCATTTCCAAAGTCTATGGATGTGAGCAAGAGCAGTTTTGTCTCACTTGGTTAAGCTTTCAATACTCAATGTTTCAATATGCTCAGCTACATTGCCTGCTGAAGGGTGCAGTGCCTCATCTTCTTTGCTTTGGAAGCCTGGGCTAGGAATCAAAACTCTGATTTTAGTCTCAGGCAGGTTCATGCTTTTAGATCATTCAGTTCATCCCCCTTTGAAATAGACCTGTTCAAGGATATAAACTTAGCCTGGCATTTTTTTCCCTCTGAAACACATCAGCCATGTACTAAAATCAGGGTACAGGTCGTGGCCTGAAGTGTGTGGCTCAGCTGTGTTGGCTGTAGAGAACTGCAAAGGCAAAGAGATGATTGACTTGTATGGCAGTACTGTAGCTATCAAAATGTAAGGAAGTTTGATTAAGTATGATCTCAACGCCCTTTTCCTGCAACACCCCTTCTTGTGTTTGCAATGTGTTTGTTAGTGTCTCAAAGCCCTTAGTACAGCAAGATCCAGGAGTAAGAAAGACAAAAGAAACACAGTCCAGAAACACAACTCCTGGGCATATGCCATTGAAGAAATGTAATACATTGAAGGATTTTTGCTTCTTTCGCGTCCTCTTTCCTTGCTTCCTCCGATCTTTGTTATTCCCAGCAATGACTGTATTTACTTATTTGCTTCTTCCCAAACCACTGGACAGACAAGGACTTCATCAGGGAGCGGTTTAGCCAGAGTGGGCAAAACAATGGGGCTTTAATCAGGGTGCCTCCAGCAGCCACTGCTGGCCAGAGGTTTCTCTGAATTCCCAACATGGAACAGTTGCCTCTTTCATGAAGTGCCTGTGGGATGAGCACAGGATTGCTACACCCAAAGCATTTTCATGCAGCAAGGGCTCTGTGAAAGGAAACACTGCCGAAGACATTGCCTGCAATGCCCCAAGCTACTGGGGTGACCAGTATGAGAGAGTCTTTCTTCCACGCCTGGGCTGTGTTTGCCTTCCGCATGCAATCTGTGAATAGCTCAAGTCTGGAAAGTGTTTAGGAAAGCATCTAAATTTTCTCTTAAAGGAGAAAAAAAAGAGGAGGAAAAAAAAAGAAAACGTCAGGGATAATGAAATACTTTCCAGTGACTTGATGCAGTGTGGCCAAACCATTTGTAATAATTTCCTTTAAATTCTTTTAATATAGAAAGAATTAAATATGAAATCATGAGTCAGGAAGTATTCATCCTGCCAGCCAGTGACATGTACAGAGAGATCAGAGCAAAGTGAGAAAGACACAGAACAGCGGGAGACTTGCAAAAACCTTTTTTAGCTCTCTCTTTTTCTTCCCCTTTTTGTTTAGTGTACACATCCATGTAGAACTAACATTTCTTACCCAAATGAAGCTGCGGGAATCTCCTGCTGTTCCCTGTCTCTCTGATGGCAGCCGTGAACCTTCCTGTCTTGATGTGTCTCATCTGTCTGTATTTCCTGATAGATTTTGCAGTCCCTAGATGTTTGGATACCTGATTCATCTCAGAGGAGGCTGTGAAACATTAGGTATTTTTAAATACACAGCCTTATAATTGCTTTGTTTAACTTTGCAACATTCTGAACTCATATAAGGCAATAATAAAAATCGCTGCTGTTTTCCTTCAAAGTTTTTTGTTGTTGCTGCTTCTAAATTTGTGTGCACACAATGGCTTTTGCCTTTGCGCTAGCAAGGTTATAACATTCCTGTTTCCTGAATTATTATTTTTCCAATTCTTTTTCTTTTGTAAACAGGAGGGCTCAGGCTGTTGTGTAAAAGAGGACTGAGGTTACCCAAGGGCTACCAAATTGAAGTTAAGAAATTTCCCCAACAAAACCTGCAATCAGAAGAAATAGACCATATGTTTGTTGTCTATGAAGGTCTACAGGCCTACAAAGCAGACTTGAGTTGCACTCGAGTTTTGAATATCTCAAAAGCCCACTTGAATTACACTCTGGAGATCTTGCACTGGCCTCTGCTGTCTCCTGGCCAAACTGGGAGATGAAGATGCCTGTTTGGAGCTCAGTTCATTTTGAACTGATTCCTCTCATATTGCTCTGTTCAGGGTTGAATTTGAAGTACATATGCCTGAGTTCAATTTCCCTAAAATACAGGGTGTTCAGCTGCAGGATTTTTATCTGAGTCTGTCTCTAGCTTGGCTCCAAGGGAAAGGAACATAAATACTACAGGCCAGGAGACTACAGATGCAAAAAATTATAGGCTTTAAAATGTCACTAGCTGAGCGCATAATAGATATTCTTTGCATTTTATGATTAGCTGTTGTGTTCTTTTGGCCAATGCTGCCTTCCTGATGCAATTTATAAAGGAGTCTCAGGTCATGGTCAGACAAGCCAGATTCAAAAGTGGATTCCCTGGGAAAACCACTATATTTTGCTACTTTTCCTTTGCTTCCTCTGAGCAAGACCAGCTTGCCTATGTACACCTGACTGTGACTCCCACCCTCTTTGCCATCTCCACTTCTAGCCCTAGTCCAACAAGACATCCACGCAAATATCTACTTGCATAATGCAAAATCAAGTGGTTTATGAACCAGGCTATGCTGAATCATGCCATAATGACAGCATTTCAGGTCAAGGGACATGCAATATGTATAGCACTCATACAACTGCCTCCAGTCTCTGCCCAGAGCCATCCTAGAAACTGGGATGGCCTGAATGCTGCATGTGAAACCAGTCTTTAAGTCTACAAGGGACCATCTGTGCCCAGGAGACCAGGGTATTGGTCTGTAGACTTTGACAGCTGTATCTGCACTTCATCCATTTATATGGACATGTTTCCCTGCAGCCCCTTTCCTACTCTGCTCAGATAGGCCAAAGGCAGATCTGGCCTCTCTGAATGTCCTCTGCCCAGCTGTCCTCTGCTGGGTGAAGCTGTGGAGTAGAAGGGAATGTGCAGAGCAGAGTGGCAAAGCTGGATGGAGCAGGGCTGTACAAGCCAAGGGAAGCAGTTAGGAGCTTACTTCTTGGCTGTATATTGTACAACAGATCTTCCCTAGCATGTGGCTGCTGTCACCCTGTGTGTCCTTTTAAGTTCTCCAACACACAAGGTGTCTCACAGTGGGACACAAGAAGTATAAGAGATTTGCATGCTATCAGAGAAAGGCTGCCTTCATTTTGTTACTGGGGCTCTGAAAGGTTTTTCCAGCCCTTTGCAGCACTCTGAGCCTTGCCTCCATTTTAGCATGCTACGTTTTACCATTGAGCACCTCCAGAAGCACAGCCTGCATGGCATTGGGCCAGCTTCTGACCTCAGTGATTCTAGAAAAAATCTAGTATACTGTGGCCAACTGGTATGGAAGTACTTCAAATCTGCACATACAAAAAGTATTCCCAGCCATAAAGGGGTTTATGATTTAGGTTAGTGAAACAGCAACTTCTTCTTACTTGCAAATCTCCCCTGCAACAAAGTGCTTCTGCAACATCCACACTTTCCCTGTTACCACCAGAGTGAGCCACAAATTAGTTCCAGGGAAGTCCAAGGAATGCGTCAGAACACAACTCGTGTCAAGAGTTAAAAACAAAAGAACCAAATCTTAGGTGGATTTGTCAACAGTAGGTAGCACTGTTGTCATTTGCTGCAGTTGACATTGAAAATGGTGGTACCATCAATTCCAAGGGAAGTAGGTTGTGTTGGCCTAACTCTTCTCAGACTGCTGAGAACCTATTGGTGAGGCTGGATATGGATCAGACGAGCGCTCAAGTTGAAAGCTCCGATGACAGTGTCTGGATGGGAGGTTCTGGAGATCTGGAGACAAGACTTTGTTTTTGAGAGTGCTTGACCATAGAATGACCTTCCTTAAATGAAACCAAGCTGCAGACAAATATGCTCTTCTGTGAGACTTGCAACAAAATTCCTCTTTGGCCAGGGCCCTTTTTTGCTCTAATTGAAGAAAATCAATTAATAATAAACAGTGAGAAAAAGTATTGTGATAGGAAAAGATCTACTGAAGCTGAGAAATGCAGACCAGAGAGCAAGAAGAGCCTCAGCTCATTCCTAAATAGGATCACGTCCTTCCTGTAATGGCTCCCAGGGAAGTGCAGTAGAGCAGTGCTGCTCAGGCTCTTCAGACTGAAGCCAAACTTGTTATTTCAGAACAGCTGAGGGGCCATGAGTGAAATTTTGCAGAATATTTGTAGGCAAAGCAGATAGAGAAAGCAGGACAAATGTCCTGGAAGCCCTGAAGATCCCCCTTGGTACAAACACTTGGGGTGGGCAGAGGAGTAATGCTAGGACAGTCGTTACTGGGCAGTGCAGGCTCAAAGTGTTTCCTGTGATGGAGCAAAGAAAGATGCCCTGTGCTCGGTAGCTGACTCAGAGCTGATTTTCCTCATCCTTCCTATGAGCTGCTCTGGGATGCTGTGACTGCAGGCAGACACATTTTGCAGGTAGTTCCCAGTGCTCATGCACAGCCTGCTGGGCTCCCCACAGACCCTTCTTCAACCTTACATGGAGCAACATGGGTCAGTATGGCCAGCAGTGCTGTCTGCCCCTACCCCACAGGGCATCCAGTACTGACCAGGGAACAACCAGTAGCTGGGAAGGTCTCAGGTAATCACAGAGCAGTCCTAGGGGCAGATGGGGAGGTGACAGGAGATGTCTGGGGGAGGACATGCCTGTTCATCCCATCCCTATCCTGCTGCACACACACATACACACGCACACACTTGGATTCGAGTGAAACCATTTCCACATGGAAGTCAGCAGAAAGCTAGAACAGCCATGAGGTTTGTGAGCTCTGACAGCCCTGACAGCCCTGCAGTCTGTTGGCTCAGGAGGCAGCAGCAATGCACATATTTTGAGCCTTACTCCAGACAAAGCAGGGAATGTCTGAAGGGGTGGATATCCATCCCAATATTCAAGGAGAGCCCTGAGTTCCCAGCATGGTTTCCTGTCCTTCTGGCAGTGTCGGCAGCTGCTGGTTTGGAACAAATAGTCTGAATGTCCCTGTGTGAGCCAGGGCAGCTGGAGGTGGATTTGTTTTCTGTTGATTTCATGGCAATGTTGCTGCTTCAGGCCACTGCCTTGGTGTGAGGAACAACAACATCCTAGAGGAGACACCCAGTGAATTGCTGACTGCTCCACAGCTACCCAATCCGCATGCCCAGCGTGGGAAGCGGTCAGACCACCCTGACGGCATCAACAAAGCCATCATGTTTGCTGACATTTCAAGGGAACAGAGAAGGGAACAAAAGCTGGGAACAAAAGCTAGGAACAAAAGTCTTTGATGCAGTTTAGAGCTGCTGTTGGAAGATATGGGCCTGAATCCTAAATGCCAGATCCAACTGCCTTTTTGCTGGGGAGGGAGTTTAAACCTCTATTGAGGTCCCGGTGGTGAGGTCTGTGTTATTTTTGTGGAAAGAAAATTATCCTGAAAACTGAGTGCCCTGTGAAATCACAATGAAAGGTAAAGAAAGGAAACCAATGGGTAGTTGAGGAGATGGAGGAAATCAGTAGACAAGGAATGCAAGAAGTGTTGTATAACTCCTCTGTGATCACAAGACATTTTTCCAGGGAATTCAAGGCACTCCTGCCACCCCCTACCAATCTCCCTTCCCTGAAATGATCAGAAGTATTGCAGTTTCTCCCCAGATGACCTCTTGGTAGCTTCTTGCTATTATTGTGGTATTTAGTTATGAGACAACCATTCAAGAGGGGAAAAAAAGAAAAGAATTATAGAAGTGACACCAAGCCACAAAGTGTGGATCCAGTTGCAAACATTCCCAGGCACAGGGCTACTGAAATCTGCTTTTGGCACAAGCTAACTTTTAGGACAAACAACCCAAAAGGTTGCTCCAACAGTCTGATCAGTGGTCTCTGACTCAAGTCCCCTGAGGTTTTAGCCTGCATGTCGATGTTTTGGCTAAAAGTTTGTGCAGGGAGGCTCTTTCTGGTTTGATAGAAGCTTGGGGGAAATTAAGTCTCTCCCAGAATAACACATTTGTGTGAGATTTTCAACTCAACTTTCTGGGTCAGTGATTCTGACAAACCAGTTGCAATCTCTGCATGCTTTACCAGCTTCTGAATTTTTGAAGGTAAGTTTCTGTTTGCCAGGAGTTCACATGCAAGAAAACTGGCCATTTTGAATAGTTACAGAATGAAAATCAAAGGCATGGTCTCTAAACTTAAGTCATCCCCTATCTCACTGCAGGACCTTGGGCTGCCAAATCATTTCTGTTTCTCATTGTTTGCACCTATGGGATCAGAACGATACTTATCCTCTGTTAATTCATGACTCCTTGCATAGGACTTAGATTTTTGCTGACAGAAGCAAAGCACATTCTGTGAGATCATGCTCGGATCTCATCCTTGCAATGGAGGATGTGAGTTACAGGCAGGATTTCAAATGAGGGTCAAAAAGCAAACCATATGACATTCTCCTCCTTTTTCTCTCATTCATTGACAAGAAACACACGTGATATTCTGGGCTTCAGCTTGCAAGGAAGAGTGTTGCTATCCTCAGAAGTGTATAGAGAAGAGCAAACACTAGCCAGTCATTGATAGTATCATTCGATGTCCATTAGAGCTGGTTCCTGTTTTGCACTGTACTCTACTTCCCCTACCACAAGACTTCCTTTCATCTGGAGTTGCAATAAAAAAAATAGAAACTCCCCCCAAATAAAAATTCTCCAAAAAGTTATATTACATTGAAAATAATCATATGGGAATGCGCACATTTAACCTTCTAGAAACAATAGATTTGAGTGTTTCTTTGGCTGAAAAATTGAACAGAATCCCTGCGTTGTGCTGAAACATTTTGATCCTGTGAAATGCACACTTTCCCACTGGAAAATAATTCTGTTGGATGATTCTCAAGTAGCCTTTCTTCCCATACGCTTTAGTATCCAATTTAAACTCCAGCTGCTGGTTGCAGTTGTCCCTTGCTGCAGTGAGTGCTGGCACTATATGTTTTGCTTTATAATTAACTCAGCAAGCTCTTCCAGGGGATCTCTCTGTGGCTTTAAGGCATCACCTGGTAATGACATGGGAAAGCTGGCAAGATTTGTCTTTGTCTTTGTTTTGTCTCTGCCTCAGTGGCCTGAGCAGGACTGCTCCCTTCTGAGTAATCTGGCTGAATTTGAATATCCACGGGTGTGCCTCCTACCCCCTTTCTTGAGAGGGCAATTCTACATGATACTATGTCTCGGTCTTAGGAGGTTTTTCCTACCATTCAACCTAAATATGCTCTCGTAATTTCATTCACTCACTCATAGTTACAACCCCTTGATTACCCAGAACAAGCCATTTCCCTTGGTGGTATTCATACCCTGTGCAGATCACAATTGTGCGCCTTCGTTTCTTCCTTGGTCATTCAGGCCAGCTGTGCCTTTTTACCACCACCACATGTTCTTCCTTGCTAGTTAGTCTCTGTAGATCATCAGGGTTTCTGCTCCTTTACTCTTCCTCCTCCCCATATGCAGCATGGTATCCTGTTTTCCTTGTAACTGTAGCCATGCTGCAGGGCTAAAAGACTCAAGGATTTTTCCATTAATAATCCCCACACCCTTTTCCTGGTCAGTACACTGCTTCAGAGGAATTGAGGTAATTCATTCACAAATAGCAAGCCATACTAAAAGAGAGGGAGAGGGCAATGGGAAAATGTGGGCGCAGTGGAGCCTATTTCTCCTGCACGATCCTTCATCAAAGTGCGGCTTTGCTCCCAGAGCAGCCTTGAAGGCAGGGTCCCATCCCACAAAACACTCACAGGATTTAGCTGGCACGCCAGCTATTTGGCACCTTCCAGAACTGCTGGCACTGTGTAGGCTGGAGCTCCCTAAAAAGCACAGGGAGGTCTCCTCTCCTGGTCCTCCACCCCACTGTCATGTATGAGGAGTGGCACAGCTCCAGCTGAGTTAGCTGTGTGGGTCACACCTTCCATGTCCAGGAATGCTTGCTTCAACGTCAGCAATGCAAATTTCAGTGGCCTTGGCCAGCTTCTGCTGTGAGAATGTCGGTGGGCTTTTTTCCTTTGCTTCTTACACCCGTGCCAGCCATTAAGATTTTGTAATTGCACCTTGAATAAGAATTTCATCTTCTGAGGGAAACTAAGCCCCATTTCACTCTTACAGCTCTGCTGTCTCTGCCAGACTTGGGGCCACATCTGCTGCTGGCTACAGTTGCATACAGCTGGAATAATTTTGTCAGCCTCTGTGGCAATTTACAGCCAGAAACTGGAAGTGTAACCCTTTGCTTAGTTCCTACAGTGACACAGGAAGGTGACCAGGCCACAGATAGGAAAAGTATAACAATAAATTTTATTGAAATATACCTCAAACTCATCCCAGAGGACCATGAATAGCAGTAGTTGTCTGCTAAGGGACAGGTTCTGTTCTGGTTATTAATAGGGACCCCTTAGAAAACCCCCTTCCCACCCCACCTTGTTTGGCCATGGTGGTATAGGAAATGCTGGAGTTTTCTATTTTCCCAGTCGTGGGAAACCTTATTGCAGGGGAAGAAGTCCTAAGGCAATCCAACCCCTTGCTCTGTGTGGAAGGCCATGGGACCCCCTGTGGCTGAAATACTGTGATGGGCAGGCAGCACTTCTGCCATGACTGGCTGTGCTCCTCATCCTCTGCCCTGTTTTGTGTTCCCACCATGATGATGGAGCTTGTGGTCACGTGTTCCGTGACTGTTTCTTACAGTATGCAGCAAACTGTTAACCTCTGGGTGGGAGCTGGGACAAGACCATCAGCTTCTCTAGTGGGAAAAATGAAAAACTTGAAAGCCATGGACTGGAGGAAATGGTGAATACATGAAATAGCGCCTGGTTGGGTTTTCCCTTCTCTGCTATGGCAGTGGCTCACACAATGGCAGTCTGCAGGGCTCAAGTGATTCAGCTTGGTATGAGTTGTGTTCTGCAATCGTCGCCCAGTTTCTCCACTGTTGATGAAACAGTGTTGGCAGTGGTAGAGATTCCTCCATTTGGGAGAATAAAAACGAAGGCAGTAGTCTGGTGTAAAGGTCTTGGCATTTCCCACAGCTTATGACAGTGCTGCTGGAACGCAGGGGCTGTGACTGTAGCTTTTCTTTTGTGAGCTTACATTCCTTAGCAGTAGGAAATCGGCAGCTGTAATTAGTCTCTGATGTTCTCTGCTAATAAGTGATTTTCTAGTACTTGCGAATCCCAGCATCCCTGAGACATAGCTGTATTGTTTTGACCTCTTATCTCTTCTCTCTCCTCATTGAGAGGGGTCCCAGATGTTCTCCAAGACTGCTAGGAAAAAATCCCATCCACCCCTGCTCCTCCCTATTACATCCCTTTCTCCACTACCATTTTTTTTTATTCCCCGGCCACTGTGTAGGAAAATGGCTCCTACTAATCCTCATGGAAAAGGACACAGATGCTGTCAGGAAGCCCATTTGCTTTACGAGGAAGAGGGGCCTGACATCAACAGGAAGCACTGTGCAGCAGAGCTGCTCCTGCCTCCAAGAGAGGGGGGCCTTGAAAACAATGTCAGCTTGCAGTTTAGGACTCGCCAGCAGGAAACGCATGCACACTGGTGTTTGCTATGCAGAGGAAATGATAAGCACTACCTGGCCTGACTTAGAGCAGAGATAGCATGGTGAAAAAAAGGTGGGGGGTAGGGGGAGCGGGAAGGTTGTTTTTCTTCATACCAGTTCAGAACCTGTCCTTTGCCAAATGGAAAACAAAATAAAGAGTGAAATATGGAATATATTAGGAATCCGTTGGGAGGGTTGGAAACTGAGGAGCACAATTGCAAAGTGATTAGATTTACTACTTTAGTAACAGCTTGATATTGCTTTTTCCCTCATTGTTAGCACTGAGAATGACCCTCAGCTTGACAACCCCTGACATGCATACTTATTGAAAGGTGAAGGGAGGGAGAGGCTTGTATCCCATGTGGAAGGAAGAAAGACATGGGGACAACTGCTACCACTGGGGGCAGAAGGGCCTTGGAAATACAAAGAGTATTGTATAGACTGATATCTCTTCTGACTTGTCCCTATTAGGTGAGGGGATAGAAGCCTTTTGGGGAATAAGAAGACACCATCATGCTGAGTATTTCATTCAGCTTTGTTTCTTTTCCTCTGTTACTTGGGTCTGTAAAAGCCGTATTGTGCCTCCTTTCATCACTGATCTTCTGACAGAACTAGATTCTGTTTCTGATACTCTTACCCTTCTGGCAGGCAGTTGCTTACGTACAGTCCCTGCAGCTCAGCCTTGGAGAAACCATTCCATATGCTCCGGGTGCATCTCAGTAGTTGTGTGCTGACATCCTGAAGTGGAGGTAGACACAAACAGCATGGCAGGAAATATTTTCTTCTAAACAATCCCAGCCCAGCATCAGCCTCTAGAAAGTTGGGAGGCATTGTGACACCATCTGCAAATGTTGTTCGGCCTGCTCTGCTGTCCTTGATGATTCTCTCAGGCTCTGGAGAGCAAGCAAACTGCCCTCTTGCAACATATGTGAAGCACTGATGTGCCACAAGGCTGGCAGATGGAGCAGTGCTGTGCTCCCTGCTGTTTCTGAAAGAAGCCCTGAAGGAGCAACACCACATCCAGATGCTGAAGCCAGGCTGCTCAGCAGCTTCTTTTAGAGCTCTTTACCCTCCCTGGTGTATGGAAAGGAAAATATGATCCCTGCGATCAAGGCTGTAAGAGTGCGCTTTAGAGTACTGCAGCCTCTGGAAATGAAAAGAAGTAGCCAAAACGACCCATATCTCATGGGCTGCCCTTCTTAACTAAACTACTGAGTGAAACCAATCCACTGAGACTGATTCTGGACTTACTGATGCAGAAATTCGTGCATGCTTGAGGAACACACCCCCAAACCGACAGCTTTCCTTGGCTGAGAGCAAGTACTTCACCCAGAAAGACCTTCTGCACAGTAGAAACAAACAGGGTGATGCACTACCTAAATTCCCTTTGCCTGAGACAGGAGAGCATTGAAAATGTCTGGCAATATCTTATTTTCTGGTTGGCTGAGGAAGCTTCAACAAGCAAGAGATCCAGCATGTGGTGTTGTATCTCCCAGACCTATGACATCAGCTTAGTAAGACTTTTGCACCTTCTAACTCTGTTAGGCTTTGATTGACACCTTATTAAAAATCAGCTGTTTCTCTAAGAAGATTTTCCTGGTAATGCACATGAAACCTCTCTCACACATATAAATTAATATAGTTGCATATGTAAAAGTACGTGCATATATGTATATATGCACACACATGTATGCTGATATATACATAGATATACATTTATTCATGTGTAGAATTACGTGTGTCTGAACAGGGGCTGCTTCTGGCAGAATTTTCCCTGTGCCTCTCAGACACAGAAACTGAGCCCACAGGCTGCGGTGATCGTATACCCTGGGTACTACTTAGGATGGGTAGAGCAGCAACTTGTTTCGCCAGGAAAACATCAGCAATCCGAGTCACCCACAGCTTAATCCTCTTCAAATAAAGACTGACCTGTTTCCAGCCTCCTCTGAGCAGGGCTGGGAGGAACATTTCTAGGTGACCTTCCACTGCCAGCAGAACTTTTAATTCTCCACTGTGTGTCAAAACTCACACTATTATTTTATGCTCCTGTAGAGCTGGTAAAAATGGTTCTATCATTCTTATACCTCCTTTGCTAGTATTTGGATGCCCCAGTAAAAGGTAAGAGGGCATAAAAAACCCACATTTTTTTTTTCTCTTCTGGAAAATACTGCTGATTTCAATGGGATTTTTTGTGTGAGTATGGTTATTTGGGTCAGGCCCAGACAACCTTGCAATGAAAACCCTCATTCTAAATACATGCTCAACAACTGAACAAAGATGGAATGGATTTGATGCTGCTTGGCTTCAAATTATGATGCCTGATTATTGTTAATGCCTTCACATGTTTGTTTTCAATGAGATTGACATCATAAAGCCTTATTTACTTTTTCTCAAAAGTCTGTTTTCATTTGCCTTTCACTTCTCATTTGCAGCTGCTATGGGTTTGTATTTAGGCTCCTCATCTGTCTGTCTGTGATATATAATGATCCTCAGTGATTTGTACTGCTCTCTGCCCTTAATTGTTGACTATCTGTAAAACAGCCCATTTGGAATAACCTCTAGAAATTGCTATATTGCTCTTCACTGGGAGAGCCCTAGAGGCAAGATCAGCGAGAGGCCTGAATGAGAGAACATTGCTGCACAATCTAGTGTCAGTCTGCATCACTCCATCAGTGTGACAGAGGGCAAAATGAAAAGAAGAGAGAAGATATAAATATGTGCTGTGAGATTCAACCAAACAGTTTTTCATCCATATGAGAGCTTGGTCCAGGACCAGCTTCTCTGTTACCTCATACCTGGCTACCGAAGAGTAGCCTGGGCTCTCAGTGGGGTGTTGGGTCCCTGTTCTCTTTCACACACGTGAGCTCATTGGCACTGCCATTCTGCATTAGCTGGCACAGCTGTATGTGTGCTTTAAAGCTTGGGAGTGTCTGTCATATACACCTGTAAACGATTTGCTGTGTGGCAAGCATGGAAGGAGAACCATGAGTGCTGATGGACCTCCATCCTATCCTTGCTCATTTGAAGGGACAACAGAAATTTCCCAGGAAAGAACAGCAAAGAGAACTGCAGAGCAGCCCACTTTGCTGCAGCATGAGCATGTTAATGAGATAACAACCCAATCCCTCATGGCACCCTGTTTCTTCACCTCCTTCCTAAAGCCTGCCAAGAGCATTTATTTGGGAATTAATTTCTTTGTCACCACCATGCCATCATTGCAAAAGTGAAGTAAGGATCTGTCAAACAGTGAGATATCATGACAGAGCAGCACAGAAACTACAGACAAATTTTATAACCTCTAGAGATTGCTATAGATTTCAGTGTATGGAGGTGGTGTTTGTGAAAGGCACAGTACAAAGCGCTTCAAAACTGTTATACTGATAGCTGGTATTTTTCAGGTGCACATGAAGATCTAAATACCCATAATTTCTTTGTAACAGCCCCAAAAGTCTTCCTTGTAAAGAGAAACTTGGAATCCCTATTGCCTGGCACACTAGAGTCCAAGTTGAAAAGAACTAAGAGACAAACTAACACTGACAACCAGGTAGGGAGTATGCATTGATCCCTTGAATTACCTTTCTTCAGATTCTGGGATCCTAAGAATCCCATGTAAGGATTCCCATGTGTTCAGAGAGATGATGGTTTCTACATCTTTTTGTCAGTCAAGAAATGGGTGTAATAGCTTATAAGTTGCCTCCAGAGTAATTTTGGGACTGTAAGAAACTGAGCAAGTCTGCATCAGCCAGCAGGCTCAGGAAAAAGATGGAGACTGTGCTTCTTTACTAACTTGCTTCAGAAGGCCTTGTAAATAAAAACATGTAGATCAAAATTTGTTGAGATGAGGAAAAAACTTATGAAGTCCATATATTTTCATCAGTTTGTTGTCAGCAGTTAAGTAGGTTAGCATGGCTTTCATAACTGTCCATGCTTAAAAAGAGAGCAGAGGAAGAAGGGAAAGCATGATACAGAAAACATGACACCTGCAGTCCATAAGCTTTTTATTGGTCTAGATGAATGACAACAGGCACTTGAGTCTTCAGATGAAGCCTACATCACTGGTTGTCCATCCCAGCACCCAACACTTACCTGCACTCTTCCCTTGCAGGCTACTTCTTCCAGCTCCCTTGAGCTGCAGCATTGGCATTGCCCCGCTCACTCCTGCACTCCATCAACTGATGCAGCCTTTGGATCTGTTAGTGTTTTAGTACGTGTCATCAGAATTGAGTCCAATGGCAGAATCTCTGTCTTGTAGTCTGCTTCTCCTCATAGCAACTAGGCATTTACAGAGACAGGGATCAGTTCATTACATGCGGCTTCAAAACTATTCTGATATTTTCTATGCTTACTTCCAAGTCTGTTTCCTGAGGCAGCATAAATTGTCCTGTTACTCCTACCTCCAGAATTATTTACCCCAATGGCTTATGCTGTGGTGAACAAAATGCTGTACAATATCCACCCTAACCTGCTGTGGTTCAGAGTTGTTAGGATTCAGATGGTTAGCTGAGGATGTGCACAGCTCATTGGCCTGCCATGCAGAACCCAAGCCACTGTTTTCCGAGGTGGTTGTACCACAGAGTCATAAAAGTTAGGAGTGGAGATATCCTGTTCAGTTATCTGTCCTTTTTTGCAGGAAATTCACAGCAGGATGTTTTCCTAACAAAACTATTCTAGTATTTAGTACAAGCTCTTTCAAAAGTGCCTGCGTGACAGAATTTGCCAGCTATGTCAAGGTAAAGTCACGTTTCAGAGGGGCACAGTGACCGCTGGGGCTGGGAGTCAGCATTCAATGTCTGCTTTGGCAGTACTTTCTCTCGGGCTTTCTTTGATCTGTGTTGTCTATGAAACGGCCAGGTCTGCCCCAGGCTCTTTCATTTCTGTCTGGAACACCCCAGTTGTCAGATCCGCCCTGGAAAATCAGGTGTTCCTACACGGATTGTTTAGATATGTCAGATGTAAGCTGGGTCTAATATCAATGGGAAAAAAATCCTTGGTAGTGGTGGCATTCATTTCTTTCACACTCACACTGAGACTGCAGGCCCTATTGAAATGCATTTACTTGAAATCAGAATACCACATCCCAAAGAGCACTCAGCATTTTCACTTCCCACGCAGGGCATGGAAGGTGATGGTTTACAGCATCTGACATATTTGAGATCTCTTTTTCCTACATTTTTGCCCACCAGAATCACTGCTGAGTACAGGATGGTGCCTTCATTACAGGGAATGGCAATGTTGTGCTAACCTTTGTGACATTGCAGGGACATTTCCCACAGAAGCAGAGGGGGGAAAAAATATGAAGTGTGTGACTTACACAGTGAATCAGTTGTGTCGTCCATGCAGACAGATCACCTTGGCGCCAGCTATTTATCTTTTCCAACTGTGTTTATGGCAGCTAAGGGGGAAAAGACAAGGTGAACTGTAACAAGTAGTTTTGTTTTTAAGCCTTCCTGGTGTTGTTTATCTATCTCATGCTATTTAAATACAGGTGTGTGTATGCATGGAGGGGTTATGGCAGCTCAGCACTAACAGCCAGACTCAACACTGGAATTGGAGGGTGAGACAGTTTATTTTTATTTTTTTTTTAATTCTGTAAAATTAATCTAGTGCTGGTGAAAAGTATGCATATGCATCCTGGAGAGTGAAGCCCTCTCTTTGTCCTTGTAGCAGTTATGTCCAAACAGGGCAAACCATTCCCCTTCCCCAGCTCTGCCAGCTTCATTTCTGAGCAGGAGAGACACTCTGCTGAGATTTCAGATGCTTTGTTTCCTTCTATCTTTGTCTGCCACTGGAAAGGAGACAGTGGAAAGCAAAGGAAGTAATAGCTGGGCAAGGCAGGATTTATCCTTAGCTGGTGAGGTCTATGCATTGGGAGGCAATCTGGAATTGTGACCAACGTGCTGGACCAGGGCTCAGGCAAGCTGCAGGGAGGGAAGCACAGTTTGATCTGCTCTGGAATCTGTTTCTCAACCAACCTTATGTCTAGAGAAGATCAAGCAATGTCAGCAAAAAATAAAAATAAAAATATCTAGTGAATCAGCTCTGAAACTCATGATTTACAGTAGAAAGTCAGGAAATGCAGAAAAATGTCATATCAGAGATACTGACTCTCAAGTATGTTGCCATTTTTACAATCCTGTTCCTTTCCTGTGATTAGGAGATCAAGTTAATACATTAGTTTGTTCTGGTTTGTTATTTTTGCTTGTACAAAATAACAACTCTTGCTTAGTAGGCTGAAACACTTACTTTTGAGAAGCAAATATTTCCTACTTTAGCCATTTTAGTCATTGAAACAAGAGACTGTTTTGACCTTTATTGTCATGCTATTGACATAGCATGATAGGAAGCTTGCATTACTATTGAGGGCAACTGAAGACAATTTAAAAAAATATAATATATAAAAATCCCAAAATGATGAAATAAAAATGCCCACAACTCTTTTTTTTTCCATATAATTCAGTATTCATTTTTGGGAGAAATAAAAACCCAAAAAATCTAAACTATTTCCTGCAAGTCAAACATCAAAAAGTTGATGTTCCAGGTGAAATGAAAGGTCTGCATTTATCCTTCCATTACTTGAACTAAAATTAAAATAAAATTAGAGGGGACATGAAACCTCCTCTGTGTGGCAGAAACCAACTACTAAGGAGGTCCTGAATATCTCTGTCACTAATGTTTTTCCTTACAAGGAGCCCTCTGAGGAAACAACAGAAGGATAAAGTAAAAAATTAATCCTGCTGCTGTTCAGTCCAGTTCAGTGCAGTGTACCCTGAACATATGACCCAGTAAGACAGTAAGATAGCTTACTGTCTTACTGGGCAGTATTCACACTGACTCCTCCCTGGGCTCCTGTTGTCCACGGGGACTCAGTTTCTTATAGAAGGTAGCACTGAAGGCTGGCATCTCCTGCTGGACCAGGGTCTTCCTTGCTCTTAGCTGGCTTTGGTGGGGGGCCAGGAAGCCATCCTCCCAGCAATCATTAAGTGGGAATACTCCCTTCTTTCCCAGTGTCCTCTCCTACTTGGACTGCTTAGTGATTTAGATTGGTATATGCTTAAATGTCTCCCCAGCTTAGGTCCGAAATGCTCGGTCTAGTGCCAGATGAAGCCTTTGTCAGACAGACAAAGAACGAGCACCTTCCTTGCTGTTGGGAAGGTTTGGTGGGTGGCAGCACTGTGGCTGGTAAGAGACAAAAGGGAGTCCTGTCCATACCAGCAACGCTGGGAGACGAGAAGTTCAGTGCCCACTGCTGGCACTGGAAGCCAGAGGGATCACAAGGGAGAAGACATGGTACCTGACCTAGCAGGAGTAGCAGAAGTGCAAAGGAGGTGGCATGAGCTGTGGTTTTGGAGAAGACCATGGTGAAGGTGAATGTCTGCGTACACTGAGCTTGGAGGTGATATACAGTGAGAGTGGAACGAGTTACTGCAACTGCCCTTGTATTTTATTTTTGTCTAGGGGAAGAGAAGTATTGTCTTTTGTGTGCAGTATGTTTATAACTCAATTTCCCTTCTGACTGATGCCTTGCTCCCTGCTCTCTTCTCCTCCTCCATCTGGTTTCTATTGTAGTTTTAAATGAGGACAGTTTGGCTGTCTGGCAGAACAAGCGGGATCTGTGTGACACCAGCTGCCTCTTCCAACTTCTAAGCCTCCAGCACAGTTTTAATTATAGAAGTGTCAAAACTGGACATCCCTCCACCCACTCCTTTCTGTGTCTGCACGTACAGACCCTGCTACAAATCCCCATCCACGTCTGATCTTCCTTCGGGAGAGACCCAGCTCTGTGATTTAGATACGCCCTGTAATGCCAAGAGTCCTGTTGCAAAGCACATGCCAAAGTTTGTACCTCCCCACATTCAGGGTTGATCACAGCCTTGGTTCATCAGAAGCCTCATCTGAAATAATGAAACCACCTCAGAAATGCCTGGACATGGGAGAAAGCTGCTCACTGCTGCTCTAACCACACCTCCCCCAAGTGCGCAAAAGACTCAGCTTTGTAGAAGATCAGAGCTGCTCAGGAATGTCAGAGCTACAGGTTCTGCTCGAAGAAAACATTTATTGTACTCCAGTTTCATACAAGCGCTGCATTTAGGGGCTTGATTTGCAGGAAGCTGATGCAGTCCCTTCACCTCCAGGGATCTGAGGTCAAAGTCTGTAATTTTCAGCTATAAGTGCAAAGTGTCCTATGTGGGATTTTTTTAGACATCACAAAACTGCCACAAACTTTCATGCAACTGGCTGTTTCTTGTCATATGAGCCAAGGACCTGGTATGGCAGGAAATCTTGTACAGGATGAGTGAAGAGCACCAGCAAAGATTTGTGATTTGTGAGAAGCCCAGGGCTGGAGGAGTGCAGGGCTGCAGTAAGAAAGACTGACAGAGCTACTGGCAGAGCTCAGTGCATCTTGTCTATGTGCAATCTGTAGGTCATCTCTGTGGAGTCTTCATCCACTTTTAAAAATGGGTTGAATTTTATACATTTGCTACAGATTGTTCCACTCAGGCCCCTGTTTTTCCTTACCAGTCCTCAACAGACAGATCTAGCCTTCTCGGATTTGTGTGTAGGGGCTTTGCTTACCTGAGGTCTCTTGATCTAATTTATTCCAAGGAAACTTAAAACTGAGCCAAAAAACCAGTGCGATTTAGTAGGTCTTACTTTCAAGGGGTTAAATTAGTCACAACAATTATCAATATATGCATTTTTTGTTGATGTTTTTCATTCTGAGGTTTTGAAAAGTAATAACAAACACTTTATGTATGGACCTCATTCTTGTGGCAGCTAGGCACCATCATAATAAGCTTGTCTGTATGAAAGACTGTTTAACTTTCAAGCAAACCTTGTCATATGGCTATCCTGATCAAGTATGTTTCCTGTTCAATTAATTCTTCTTTTTTTCAGGTTGCATAGAGTGCAATGGTTTCTGTTCTCCCACCCAAACAGATCTGGAGTGAACACGGATCTGCCTAACTTTCATATCTGCTGATTGTATTACATTTATTCCAAGAGACCCCTACCAAGAAGGAAATCTTAATATGCCATGTATGCATAACTCCTTCCATAAAGATTTTGCAGCCTTTCTATCCAGAAATGAGTAAGGCCTGAAGAAATTTCTCTTTCCCTTTTTTTATTTTTAGCATGCTCATCATCATATGATCTGAGTTCCCTACTGCAGTTCCAGATAATCAGGACTCACTCAGAGATAGGAAGGTCCTCTTTCTTGATGTGTGACTTGGACTTTTCTTGGCAGCATATTAAGGAAATTTCATACTTTTTTTTTTTTTTGCTCTGACTCCTTCCACACCATTCAGCCCTCACAGGAAGTAGGTGTTGTAGGCACTGAAAGGAGTGTTTCCCATGTTCCTTCTGAAAGGCACTGATGTGATGCCTTCTCAGAAGTCCTTGAGGAGAAAATACTGTAACTCTGTGACTGTTGTACACAAAGCTTTGACTCTGTAGACTTTATTTGCTCCCTTGGTGATTTCATGGTTATCCCTGAACATTATTGCAGTAGGCTGGGGCCTCTGCCATGAGCTCCACTGTTAGTCCTAGCCCAACAACTTGACGTTCTTAAAAATCAACACAACGGTTTTGAGTGTAACACAGAGTGACTAATGTACCTGCATTATGAGTCCTTGCTCAAAAAAACAGAGTTAAATTTTCCCAGTTGCTTTGGAGATGCTCCTTTGAGTGAGAAGAACTAGTCTGTTTGGACCATTTGGGCTTCCAAATAATCATTGACACTTTGTGTGTTCTGGCATTTGGGTTGGCCAAAAGGGAAGAGAAGGAACACACAAAGGGGCCTCTTTACTTCCCACAGTAAGAGTCAGGAGACAGAAGGGTAGCACTTCCCCGACTGACTGGGGTTGGTAGCAGCATGTCACTGAGGTAGGAACCAGCTTGGGAGCCCTTCTCACCACAGCCTGTGCCCTGGGCTGCTTGGGAGGGGCAGGTCGCCCTGTGGACTGGCTCTGGCCTCAGTGGCTCCCATGAGAAATACAAGAATGTACTGTCTCGTTTTTGTTCAGGCTGTCATTGGAAGCCACCTGATAAAGCACATGTTAATATGTCATTATGGTCCCGAATTTTGAGCAGAAGAGCTCAGGGAAGGTCCAGCCAGAGGTGTTGTCTCAATGGTGTCACAAAGATGCAAGAATTGATATACCTGGCTTTCCAGTCAAATCTATGGCTTAGTCTGTTTTCTTCCATACAGTTTTCCAAATATGCAGTGCAGCAGAGTCAGCATTACAGTGGGGAACTTTTAACTTGTGCATTTACTAAATTTTGTGCCTATGGCTATGTGAAGCATTGCATTAAATACACAGTAGTTTCTAGCACCTAATAAGGAAGGGCTTTCTTACTGTTATTGTTATAGCTAGGGTTGTTATAGTACTGGGGACAGGGAGGTTTGGTCTTACCAAGAGAATGGGGGGTTCTTATACCTTTATAATGGGGAAAAAATAAACATATACTTTGTGTCCAGGTCTGGATGTAAATGTTGTGCCTCAGGCTCCTCTCAGCTTTAAGACTGGTTAAGTCCTTGTCTAGTTATGTTGCTGGAGTTCTTTTGAAGCCGATGTCAGGTTTTGTCAGTGTGCAGATCTAGTCAATATTTGAACTTTATACCCCCTTTGTGGGAGTTTATGAGCACTAAACTGTGGGTATGTAGGCTTATATGGAAGTGAGAATGCTTCTCTGATTTTTATCCAAGCAAATCAGACCTTTTGGCACAATGCAGCGAGGCTACAGCCCTATATTGGGGAGGGGGAGGCTCCCAGGACTTTATGCTTTACCGCATGCTTTCAATTAGAATGAAACAGCTTCTTTTATTTTTTTTTTTCCTTTAAGGAAAAGAAAAAGAAAGAGAGAGAAACCCTAGCTTTCTTTCCACAATGTTCTCTAACTTTAGGGTTAGTTATTGTCCCATGTCAATGAGCATGTCATGGCACAACCATAGCATATCCTCATGGCCACTTTGCAAGGTCTGTTTTTGGTTTGCCCTGTCTTCCTCCCATTGCTGTACCATTCCCTACACCTGCAGAGAGCGTCTGCTGATTGTCTCCTCTGTGGTGACTTGTAGAAGTCATCAGTGTGTATTCATTGGGCATCTTGACTTGCTTTCCTCTTCTAGTCCCCTATGTGCTGAAGAGCTGTGCAGAGTTCATTGAGACTCATGGCATTGTGGATGGGATCTACCGCCTCTCAGGAGTGACATCCAACATACAAAAGCTGAGGTAAGGACAACGTATTTGAGTGTCAGAGGGATTCATTGACATTGCTCAGTACCTTTTCAGTGTTAATCCCTCAGGATTAGATTGTGGCCAGCAGCAACCTACACTGATACAGAAGATAAACTGTCTCTGAAGTTGGTAACAGGGAAATACAACATTTTAGGGATGAGCTCGTGACAAAGAAAAAAAAAACTATCTCCTTCTACATCTCTTAATGGGAAAGGCAAGGAGCGGCTCAGCACAAATGCTGAATTGTTCTCTCTCACTCTGAGACAAAGCAATCTGTTTATATCAGTTTGGGGTCCACTCATGGGAATATATTAGGGATAATGGAGACTAGTTGAAACTTCAGGGCCTGAACATGGCAGACAGTCTGGGCCAGTCTGCAAAGACATCTCTGCTTTCCAGTTTGTTTTTTCTCTAGCTGTAAAGGAGTACTGAGGGTGGAGTACTGGCCTGCTACAGCTCTTATCTACCCATATTGTTATGTTTCCATATTGTTTCAGACAAGAGTTTGTTTCTGACCAATGCCCGGACCTAACAAGGGAAGTGTACCTCCAGGACATCCACTGTGTGGGGTCACTCTGCAAGCTGTACTTCAGGGAACTGCCCAACCCCCTCCTCACTTATGAGCTCTACAAGAAATTCACGGTGAGACCCTTTGCTGTTCTTGTTCCTCTGCAGCAGTGCGGATGTGCTGCAGATTCCTCCACGACAGCTGCTTGGGATTCTCTCCTGTGTTCTGGCCTCTGGTGCATCTGTCCACATAAACACTTCTCAGTGCTCTTCCCTTCTCATCTTGTGTTGGCTCTCTTTCCGTATCCTTGTTTCTTTTCACCATTTCATGTTTATTTCTGTCAGTTTGTCTGCTGTTTCCTCCCCTTCATCATGCTCATTTTTTCACTGCTTTGCTTCCCTGCTGCCTCTCTCCCCACTGTGCACCTCCTCCCAGAATTACAAATGCTGTTTCTTTTCCTCATTACTGTCCATCACTGAGAGCATTCTGGGTCACCTGGGGCTTGTGATCACAATCACAAGGGTGTGGTTTCGTCATTCCTATCTCTCCAACTGTCCCTGACACCTGCACAAACTGATTGCTCAGCCCACGTGTAAAGCAGCAGCTTTTCTGCATCTGTAGCATTATTCACACAGTTTGTAGGAGTGCAAGCGATGATGCAGGTTATGCCAGCTATAGCATGTCAGGTCCATCATAATCACATCACAAATACAAATGGCAGAGCAAAGTGGCAACTGGCCAAGCAGAAATCTCTAACTTTGTTTAAAGAGATTACAGTTCAAGGACTAGTTACTTGATTCTGCAAAACATTCACAGATACATGAATGCAGTTGGAGCCTAGGAGCAGACTGCAGGGGAGCAGAAAAACAAGACCACAAAGTCTGAATTTTTAAGAGAGTTGGCTAATTTTGATGACAGATAATATTTTATTAAAAGGTGGCACAGCAAGCTATGATTGTTGTTAAAGTTGCCTGCTTCTTATCACTCCAAATGCACTTTCAGTTTTTTTGTGACACCAACAAATTTAAATCCCATTACATGCCAAAGGTATGCATTTTCAGCTAAAAGAATTCACCAACTTCTGTGGATAACTGGGGTGGGGGGATGGGGAATGGGAATGATTGTATTTTCAGTGTTAGAAACATCCATCCTTTGTTAAGAATTTCTGTCATCCTACTCATTCCCATTTGCTGGGAGGAGGAGGAGACAGTCACTGCCAAAAATGTCAGATGTTAAAGAGAAATGTTCTGCAAAATCAGGTGTTGCTGTCTGCATTGCCTCTATCCTGAATTAAGCACTTCCAAGTGACAATGTATGGCACAGGAGGCACTGAGAGAGGTCCACTGGGTCCACACTAGAAGACACTCTCCAAAGAGAGTTGCCTGTTGCCTGCTATGGGAAGAAGCAGGCATATCTGTGGAGGGGGGAGCTTGCTGTGGGGCAAAGCCACATGGGACCAGCCAAGCGACAACCTGCTATAAGAAGTCAAGACACAACAGCACTGGGGAACAAGGGGAGGGAAGTGGCTTGCTGTGCTGCCTGACTCATACACAATAGTGTTAAGGTATCTTGCTGTTTCGATGCCAGATTTTAAGTAAGATTGGTCTATGTTTCAAGGTGATATATAGTCAAATTTTCAGGAAAAATTCTGAGCAGATTTGAAAGATTGACCTGTATCCTCAGGATACAAGGATTCTGAGGATATAGGCTAGAATCTCTGGAGACAGTCGGAATGAATAGGATCTTGAAAATACAGGGTATTATTCAACCATTCACTGTAACTGATGAGTCTCATTCTTGTTGAAGCTATTTGGCTGGTGTCTTTCTGGCTATCACTACTGATTTATGAAAGAAAAATGCTCTAAAGGAAACATGAAGATTTAGATGGAAACTTCTTTTAGGAAAGAATGTTTGCTGAAAAGTGCAGTTTTGGAATGATGATTTGCAGATTTTCAGTAGATACTTTTTCTAAATAACTTTATTCAAAAACAAGAGAAAAAACATTTCTGTAACTGTCTAAGTGTTTCTTTTACAAATACTCTCTAAAGGAAATGTTTCAACATTCCATCAACACATCTAACTTACATAAAATGTCTATCAGAAAAGGGTTAAACAGCCTAAAATTTATAATCTAATTTCTTTAACTTATGGTTGAGTGTGATGCTTTTGGTCAACCTTGAACAATTGTTTTCTAAAATCTTATGCCAGCTCCCCAAAAATGTTATCACTTTGAGTTGACCTAAAAGAGTATTTTTTAATCTCTGGCTTTTCAGTTTGTCCGCTTAGACACAAAATCCATTATTCATGTAATCTACTCAGTAGGGATTTATAATTGGTAACCCAGCTGACAGGAAGCACAGTCGGATACCAGGAGGAAAGAAAGAAAAAAGACCAATTCCCTAAGGACCAAGGAGTAGGAGCGTGTGTATGCGTGGGGTGTCTGAACATGGAACAGTGGCAGCTGTACCTTGGCAGACGAGTGCTGGTAGGAATAAAGAACACATGCTAATCCCAGCCTGACTCAGTCAGAACTGTCTCTGAGTTGGGATAGGCTGCACTTTGAGTCATCAGAGTGATTCAGAGATTTCTGTCTAAGGAAAGTCAAATTTTTAATGACTAGGGAGGGGATAGCTATTTGGTCATGACTATGTCAAGCTCACAGGTGTAACATCCCAGTCATGACCTCACTGGCTATTAACTTTTGCTAAATGATTGCCATCTTGTATTGAAGTGAGGGTTGGTTGTTTCTCACGATAGGTAAGTTGACTCTGCTTGGCTTGTTCTAACCTGGGTGTACAGGGAGCAAGTACTCCCTCAGAGCAAATCAACTCTAGGAGGCCAAGCCTACCTTCTCTCTGGACCCTATTCCACTTGTTAACCAGGGCTTATGAATCGTGTACTCCCAGAATCCCTAGTGCAGTAAAAAAAATTCCTAAATGACACAAATTCATACCATGATCAAGTCAATATGTAACAGATGGAATTATGCATTCTTCCTTGAATTCTGTATTCTGCTGCTGTCATCCACAGTTTTGGAGGGCACCTCAGATTTCAAAGGCACAACTTGTATGGGTCAGAAATATTGCTCAGAGGTTTGAATAGGTCGTGACCTCAGGGTAGTTGGTATTCACTTGCTGTTGAATCATTAGGTCTTTGAGACCTGGAAGTTAAATACGAGACTGAAAATCACCACTGGAAGAGAAAATATCATGTACAATCTACTTGTAATCTAATGCTTTAGGTGCACCAGTTAAAGCTTTTATTTCTCTCCATCTTAGGACAAGGCTATTCAACTAGAAACCTAGTATCAGGATCACAAGGGCTTTTATACTTAGGATTTCAGGGCTGATGGTATTAGGCTTTCTATTTATTTTTTTTTTTTAAAGAGCTATAGTTATGTGTAAAAAGCATTAGAAGGAGTTAAACTACCTTTAATTTGGGCAAAACAAGTACACCTGCATCTCATATACACCAAAACAGTGAGCTCACTTCTCTGTCTTTGAAATGTTTGGTTTGTTAGCTGTTGTACATAAAAAGTGATCTGCTGGAAAAAGGACAGTGACAAATACAGAGGTGGTAGCATCATCAGTGTGGATGTAGTAGTGACTGTTACAAAAAGATGCTCCTTTAGTTGTGGCTGGCAATTTCAGGTTCATAATGTTTAACCAACAGGGGGTTTGGGAAGGGTTGTTTCCTTCCTTTCCTTTCCTAGCAGTGCTGACGTCTGTCTGTAGGCACAGCTTCTGCTGGCAGTGTGGGTCGCAGCATCTGTGTTTGAACTTGCTCCAAAGTCCAGTGGCAGTAGGGTAGGCAGGAGGTTCCCAGACAGTCATGCATTGTTTGAACTTGCTGGTGGTTTGTCCTCTCCCAGCACAAATATTGAAAGGGAATAGCTGAACAGATGAATACCCATGCAGTGAACTCCTAGGAATGCAGACGAAAGTTTATCATGGCTCTCTAAGCTCTTGGTCTGCTGAAGAGATTTGCTCAAGACCAAGATGTATAACCTTGGTTCTGTCTAACCCTGAATATAAGAATTTATTAATCTGCCTGGACAGTGATTTTGCTAAGGCTTCTCCCATCATAAAAGATGCAAACTCACAGAAACAATCCCTACAGCTATCTTCAGGAAACAGTCAAAATATTGCTTATTTTGAAGAATATGGAACATGCATGTCCAGGATGTTCTCATAATATAGGGCTTGAAAAACCTGTTTTATTTTTAACACAGTTTTGGGGGGGGTGGAAGGTTTTCACTGGTTGTGTTTTTTTTTTTTTTACTTTTCCCATTATTTTTACTTCTCTCTTTCCCTCTCTTTCTATTTCACCCATCACTGCTCAAGTTAAAAAAAGGGAAAAGACCCACAAAACCCCCATAAACAAACAAACAAAAAACCCACAACCCCCCATAATTCATAATCGAGGGCCTAAGCCCAAATGTCTGGGGATGATGTACTGGGACATGAAGGAAATCTCTGCTGTGCTGGGGGCACAAATCAACCTCTTCTACCAATAGCTCTGTAAGGTAACAAGAGAGCACTCCCTCTGAGACAGTCTGTCTCGTGTGACCCTTCTTATCCTTTTCCTTTTCCCCTGAGTCCATTGCCAGGGTGTACTATTTCCTTTTATCTCTGCAGGAAGCCGTATCACGCTTCCCGGAGGACGAGCAGTTGGCACGAATTCAAAATGTCATCCAGGAGCTCCCGCCATCCCATTACAGGTAAGAATGTGCCCCTGAGATGCTGAGGATCACTGTGGTGACCCTCACCATCAGGGAATATTGCCTGAAACAGCACTGGGATTCATTTCCAGAAATCAATTCCCAAAGGCTGACTCACCACTTCCAAATCTGACAACAATTTATCTGGCATTTAAACATCATTGAATAAATGGTTGTTAGAGACAGAACATGATCTCCCTGCTGCAGACTGTCACCCTCCTTCCCCAGCTCTGACTGCTAGGGCACCTTTGGCTGGCACCCTGGGTCTGGTAAGGAGATGATCTGTTGGAGGTGCTTGAGCAAGAGCATCCCACTCCTTCTTTCACACATGTCCCATCTTCTTTGCTCCCATCTTGCTAAGGACAGTTAGGTTCATGCCCCATCCTCGGACACCCCAGAGTACAGTTGTTGAGGTTCACTGCCATCCCATGCAAATGCTGGTGCTGTGTCTCCTCTGCCCTGTGGGGGCTGTTGTGCCATTGCAGACTCTGCCTTCCTTGAGAAGGGGACAGGACTGGGTCTGAGCCTTGCTGTTCAGTGGGCAGGCACCAATAAGTTGACACATTTTTCTTTCTTCATGTGGAATCACTGCAGAACGCTGGAATACCTGATCAAGCACCTGACTCACCTGGCCTCCTTCAGCAACATGACCAACATGCACACCAGAAACCTGGCCTTGGTGTGGGCTCCAAATCTCCTCAGGTACAGTAGAAAGTCCTCCCATCCAGAGCACCATGCTGAGCTTCAAGGTGAATTCCAGCACCTGAGCCTGAAGACCCATCACCTGAGGGATAGGCAAAGACAGGGAAGAGCTGAACAACTAAAGGGAAGAGCAGAGCAGAGTGAGCAGCTTTTCCAGGTTGAATAATCTAAGGTTTTACTGCCAGCATCCAAGGAAGCTTGTGGTTTTGTGTGTTTCTTATTAAAAAAAAATTGCTATTTGCAAGTTGAGCATAGATTTAAAAATGAGGAGTTAGCTCATCACTGGGGAACGTTAATGACCTTTTTCGTGGTGCCAGTGCTTCTGCAGTGGGGTGGTGAGAGACACCACGACTCAGAAAGGAGAGAAACAGGGCAAAAATACTACAGACTGTGCCCAAAACTGCTTGCGCAGAAGTGGGATGAGCTTGGTGAGCTTAAAATGGTGGCTAGTGTCAGATTTGAGATGATCAGCTAGTTTTCCATGTGTGCTATGCCTTGCACTCTGCTGGGAAGAAACCTGGATAAGATGTAGGCAGAGGCTTGGCTGGTATGTTGTAGAGCTAAGCAGAACAAGAAAAAGGAGTGTCTGGTGAAAAAATGAAACATTTTATATGTTATTGAAATTGCCTTCCGTGTCCATCCAATACCCCTTTATTTAGAGGAAGGAACAACGCAGGGACAGTCAGGACTGAAGCTGGACGGGAAAGGTGTGATGGCAGAGCTGGTGGGGGAAGCCCTGGGCTGGCAGAGGACAATGGCTAGAGAGGTACAGGCCTGAAAAGCATTCTCTGGAGAGGTATCTCACCCTTCCAAATCTCAGAACTGGCAGAGCAGGTTCTGAAAAAGAATCAAATGCTGATTCTATTGAAATAACAAAGTGGGCCTTTACTACTGAAACATTTTCATTCTAGCATCTGTCCTTGTCAAAAAAAAAATAAAGTCTTCTTCCCTTTGCAATCTTTCATAAGTACTAGTCCCACAGCGAAAAAGAAAGGAGCAATCAATGCAACTGCAGTCTCCTTAAAGGGTTATCCTCTTGGCAATGCCCCAAGCTATTATCTAACACACCAGTCATTAACTTTACAAAGGATCCATTGCGCAGAGATAATTTCTTCAGCAACACTTCGGCATGTCAAGATAAGGAATGTTTCTTTGCTGAGAGCAAAAGTGAGAATGTGGGAGTACAGAGGGGCAGAGAAGAGACTACTGGGGCACAAGGCAAAGGATTCAAAAAATTGAGCTGAGGAAGACCTGACCAGTGTTCTAAGGGATTTCACTAACAGGTGATTGAAGCACTGAGTAGGGATCTAGAAGCAGCATTTGAAGGCTCCTGTGTTTTCTTTCATGCCCAACTTTGAAATAGCTAAAAGGGGAGAAAGGAGAGAGAAGGATAGAGTCTGAGAGTCAAAATTTTATCTCTGCTGAAGAATGTAAAAGCCAAGTAGGAAAAATAACACAGTCAGGAAATTAAATAACAGAGGTAGCAAAATAAAAAGGGAAAATAATTTTTACAAGAGAAAAGGCAAAGACAAAATGAGGGCCTGTGAGGGAAGGAGAGCAAGAAGTGCAGAAAGAGTGGGGAAAGAATCCCCATCAGGAAGAAATCTGGTCTTTCCTTCCCAGGGGCTGTGTGTGGCAATTCTCACTACTGGTACACCTCTTTCCTCATGCAGGTCAAAGGAGATTGAGGCAGTTGGCTGCAATGGGGATGCAGCTTTCCTGGAGGTGCGAGTGCAGCAATTGGTGATTGAGTTCATCCTGAATCACGTGGATCAGATCTTCAGCAACAACAGAAAAGCCAGCTCTGCAGAGAACATTGGTAACAACCTCCCTGAGCCACTCCACATGTCACTTGCCATGTACTCCAGCTCTCCCTTCAACTAATATTTCAAGCATATTAACTCTTACCAGCATCACAGACTCCCTCAAAGACACCTTGAGCCCAATACCTACTTACTCTTGATCTCTTCAACTTTTTCTTTTTGAATACTAGCCTTCTCCAGTGTTTTCTCAGGTTGCCCTATGTCTCATCTTTTGCCCGATCTCATCTGGTTTAACCCTTTCCACAAAAGGAAGACCACCTGATTGATTCTCAGTCCCAGACTAAGCTCTGTCTCAAGTCCATCAGCCACAGCCTCAACTCTTCCCCCAGTCACAATTCCTCATACCAACAATACCTTCCCTGCAGCCACCATATCCACCCAAGTCAGAGGTCACACTCCCAGGACAAAATTTAATCTTTTTTTCCAAAACCTTACATCATCTTCCTGAGGTTATTTTATGAAAGAGATTCCTTTTTTTTTTTTTTTTCTGGGACATCAACCTTTTCCAGAGATGCTGATATTGTGGTTTAATGATAGTTTTGTTGGCAGAAGGCTGGAAAGTGAGAAGGCTTGGCTCCACATTGACCTCAAATAATTTCAGAAATATGCACCTTTCTGTTTTACACACTGGAAAGACTTGCAATATCTTCAGAACTCAGGGAGGATCCACCTTTCTGCTTTCCAGCCCTGTGTCAGCTCGTCCTACTCATCTTTACTTTATGTGCTAGTCTGTCCCTGGATCCCACTATTCCAGTGTGGTGTCCTGCTCAATATGTAACACCCCTGTGCAGCTGTCATTCCTATGCCCTTATTTATGCCCTGGCAGAAGGCACAATGTGAGTGACTGCTCCTATACTGCCTTAAACATTGTAGTGAAACAATGACTAGTAAACTCCAAGACTTCTGGTTGTACTGCAGGTCACAGAGCCAAAACTGGCCCAACTTCGATAAGTGCTGAACACTGCTGGCCTTTTAACAGCCATATGGAGTCAAGAGAGGAACCTGCTGATGGTCTGAGTTTATTTCATAGTGGGAAAGCATCCCTTCATCCAGCCCCTCTACACAGGCAGGAGCCTGCTAAATACTGAGCAGATTCCAGAGCCTCTGCTTCCTTCACACACCTTGAGGTGGTCTGTTCAGGAGAGGACTGTTGTTGGGGTGGTGTATGGGAAATTGGCTCTGCCATTGCCCCTGTAAACAGGCACTTTCAGTTTCCCAGGCTGTCAGTCTCACTGCTTTCTATGACCCCGAAATGGATTAGAATGTTAAAGTAATGCTGGTTTTTAGAACAATCCCCCTTCCTGGAACAAGAGAAGGAGAAATATGTAGAAGTGAGAGAAAGAACTAGACACCAGATTTGGATCAGGGACTGAACTGCTCCAATACTGGGGGTGGTTGGGAGTAGATGGAGGAGGGAGGAGAAAAGGAACTGTGTGAATCCTGGTGGTTCTCAAAGACACCTCTTTCACACAGAAGTGCCTTTGGCTAGCAAGCATGGCCCCTGCTGGGAATGCACTCAGGTGGATAAGGTTGCTGGGGAGCTGAAAAACTTATCTGACAAAAAGCCTTTCTCCCTGCACGTGCCACTCCTTTTCCCCCTCCACAGGAGATGTCCCAGTCAAACAAAGACATGAAACTCTTTCTCTCATCTCTCCTCACCCCAGACTGGAATGTATTTTCTTGCTTTTCAGAGAGTGCATCAGTTGTGAAAAGTCTGACCCTCCCCTCAGCCTCCCTGCCAATGAAACTGGTGAGCCTGGAAGAAGCACAGGCACGGAGTCTGTCTGCATCCCACCCTGCTCGGAAGGAGAGGAGAGAGAACAGCTTACCCGAAATTGTGCCTGTAACTGGGTCCCTCTTCCACACAGTTGTTGACCTCCCCGACAGCAAGTGAGTTCCAAGATGAGTGTAAAGTACAAATGAAAAAGTGCAAGATCCCCAGTGTGATTGGGAATGATCCTTTTGTTAGCACGATATCCCCACACCTGCCCTCACGAGTCTACAGCCACCATCAAGAGAAAATTCTGTGCCCCTCTCAAAAGAGGACAGCTGCTCCTGAGAAGTATTGCAGTTTCTGGGTTCACAGCTCCACTAGTCCTCATCCTCCCATCAGGACAGAACCTCACAGGCCTCCTGCAGGAGGAATTATTTGTCTTTGCATCCTTGTGCCAGCTCTGAACTTGGCTAAACATGGGATGAATGTGGAGCTGGTTAGGGCACAGCTCGCCTGTGAGTTCCACCTGCTGGTGGCTGGTGCACAGCATGCCTGGTGTCACTGACCTACTCAGCTTCATCATTCTCCAGGTTCCTCTACAATTCAAGCCAAGCAGTAAGGCTAATATTCACTCGCAGCATGGAGAGATATTTACATAGTGGCACCTATGCCAGCTATGTGTATGCCAGGAAAAGAGTCCAATTTCAGCTGAGGTTGCTGCAGTTGTTGGCACAGCTGCCCAGCATAACTATTTATCTATTGGTCTATCTAACTGTTCACATGTGGCCACTCTGCTGTCTGGTTCTGACAGATTACAACCTCTGCAGCAGGAGCCTCATTAATCTACTGACCCATAAAGCACCAGAGCAAAGATATTTATTGTCACTTGATATATTAAAGCAAAAAGGAGCCATCTAACAGAATACTGGCAAGAGGATAACAAGCTTAAGACAAAAGGATGTATTGCTCCTCTAGAGTGCCTTTTCCTTTCTCTTTTGAAGAGAACAGTCCTATCCCAAGATATTAATCCTCTTTGTAGGACTGATTTGTACTCTTCTGAGTACTGATCTGAAAAAAAAGCGGAACTGTGGGGGTAGAAAGCCCATTATGGAGAAAAAGACAGGGAGATAAGAGAGTTCTTGCTCTGGAAGTGGGGAGATTGGAGAAGGAATCAGAATGGGTATGTGAAGGAACTGAAACAGAACTTTATGCAGAAATATGCCTAGAAAAAAAAATGACTTCAGGACTGGCAGCTTCTTTCCGCATAAAGCTGGAGTTTCCAAAGAGGCACAGGGAACTGGTGTCCCACTTCCTCTGACAGTTACGAGAAATTGATTTAATTCCCTTAAGCCTCCTCTTATTTGGTTAGTACATTATACTTGCATATGAATATAAAACACCTGTGATTAAATTAATGTTGGCCTGAAAAACATTAATAGGTCGTTTGTATTAAGTAATCCTTTTATTTTCATCATAAGACATAGTCTTTAAAGGATAGCTTTGTGCACTGAGCAATTGTACCAGTTCCATTGATTCCCTGGAATTTATCATGCACTGTATCATTAAAACCTGTTAAAAAGGCAGTTTTTCTTTGGTGGGTTGCATGGTAGTCTGAGCCTTTTAAACCTCTCCTTTCTGGACATGGTTGATTGCTCAGTCAATCACAATTGCTGTAGCATGATGCTAAGCCAACTATCTGAAGGTTTAGGTGTCTTTCCAACCATGAAATGGTTAAATCAACAATACAGATAAATCACTTACAGGGTAATTGCTAGCTATATAACCAACTAGAGTTGGTTGTATAGCTATGCCTTGCATGCTTTAGAATTAAACGAGGTTTGGGAAGAAAAGAGGGACAGTGCTGATGGGAGACAGCTCAGAGGTCTTTGTGGGATATTAAAAAGATAAAAGTCTCTAGGGTTCAGTAACCTCTTGAGCCTTTTTTCCTTCCAGGAGAAAATTATCCACCAAGTCCAAGAAATGGAAGTCGATATTTAACTTGGGCCGCTCTGGCTCAGAATCAAAGTCTAAACTAAGTCGAAATGGGAGTGTCTTTGTAAGGGCACAGAAGCTCTCTGGTAAGAATACACTTTTCAGTACAGTGTTTCTCTCTGAGGCTTTTCTCCTGTGATGTTGATATCATGGTGCAACTTGCATCCACATGGCACTGATACCATTAGACTTGAGACAGTCTAAAGGGATCATGCTTTCTGTCTACTTTCATGCACTTCTCATTTTCATGTAATGGCAAGAAGCAGCCTTTCAGGAGGACATGCCAGACGACTACAGTAAATATTTCATTTTGGTACCTAAACAGGCTCATGTTGTCCAGCTGTCAAGTTTGGGAACTAGGAAATGCTACGTAGGTTTGGATAAGTCCATTCCAGCACAGACAGCCTCTGTCTCCTAATGTTCCTTATATGGCACTGGGTGAATGGTTGTCCTTTTAGGCTGTTCTTCCACCAATGGGCAGTAAGAACCAACTGCATTCAGTGTCCTTATGAAAAACAAGGCACAAGGAGTTCCTATGGCTCCTTGCTCTCAGGACTTTGAGGGAAACCATTGCTTTTGCAGAATTTCCAAGAGAGTTGTCATTTTCTTCTGGCTGTAATCCAGAGTTCTAGCCTCTCCTGAGCTGCAATCTCTTAAACACTCTGCCTCCTAGAAAATCACATGGCAATGCCAATACCCAGTGTTCAGCAATGATGACTCAAGTTCTAAAAATCAGGAACTTGACTGAAAAGTAACCACATTTTTTAAAAAAAGCATACCCCCTTTTTTTTTTTTTTTTTTTTTTGAGTTTGTAAAGAAATGTCTTAGGTTTATATGTCCTAGATTTTTTAGTATCTCCAAGTCAAGGAATTTACTTTTTGAAAGAAGATGGAGTTTTTATTTATATAATCTCATGACTACAGGAGCTGGTGTTTGGAGGACCACTACCAAACATTGCAAGACTTAAAATAAAATAGTTAATGTTGGCAACATTCCCTACCACCACATATAAGACAGGCTGTGTTTGGATCAGAAATGCATGTGATACCAAATGCTGGATCCAGCTCTTTTTGGACCCTTGCCTTTCCCCATGTTTTGCACGTACAGATGGCCTCGCATAGGGTGCCCATGGCAGACCTCAAAATAGCTCTCTATCCTATTTTGATCACAGGATCACCTTGTCACTTTGATAAGGAATACTCTGTCTCAAAATAGAGCTAACCCAAGGATGCCCAGGAATGACTGCAGCCCAGTGACTGTGGAGGCTGAGTCCTGTTCCAAGAAGAGTTCTGAGCGAGAGGGAGCTGTACATTTTCACCAGCAGGACACACAAATGTAAAACTGTGCTTGGAGTTTTAAGGACTGAAGTAGTGCCTTTCTGAAGCAGTACTTTTGTGCTGCCATGTTGTATTTATGTGTGCTCTCTGCTTGCAGCCTAATGTGAGGAAACAGATGAACTTGTTGTTGAAACAAAGCACATGCTTTAACACAGCTTGTGTCCATGCACACAACTCTGTAAGTCATATAAAATGTGAGCTCCACAGCTTGAATTCTGTTTCTCCTGAAAAGTCGAGCCAGTGCTCAAGACGTCACTCCATATGAACGCAAAAAGTAGCCAGAACTCCATTTAAATGCAAAAAGTAGCTGAAGTTTCTCCTATGCTTGTGAGGAAGTTAGAGCCAGAAGCCTTAATTATATAAACAAATGAAGTCCAACAACCTTGCTCACTTTCTGTTTTACCTACTCTGTGCAACTCTGTAAACAGCAAACTTTGCTCCCAGACATTTTCCAGATCTCCACAAACCCTTTTTGGGCTGTCAGAGACTAACTTGTCTTCCTTGCCAGCTACATTTCCCCATCTCCCTTTTACAGAGCAGTAACAGCTACAAGCTTCCAAAACCTGTCAGGAACAGACCTGTAGAATGTCTAGTAACAAATGGCAGCTTGTTTACAGACAAGCAAGTCCAGTGAAGATGACTAGGAAAATAGGTTGCTTACTGCCCTCACAGATTTCCCAGTGTGCTTGCTGGCGGCAGGGTGTGCTCACATCAGCAAAAGAGACAGGGAGTGCAACATAAAAATAACCCAACATTTGCTATCAGGAATGAGAGGTGAGAAGGTATGTATGTCAGTTTAGTTAAAAAGTGCCCTACAACCAATAGCCTGACTCGATCAGGGAGGGCAGTGGCACGTAACAGCACGCGGGATGCTTAGCTGCTTCACAGTGGAGATGGTGTTGACTGGCTGGGTTAAGTATAGCTCTCCACATGTCCAGCAGGTGCAAAGCTGTTGTTAGCACTAGCAGATCCCCAGCTGTGTGGACAAGTGTTGTGGGTAATAAGCCACGTGGTGCAGATACATGGGGGGAATGCTTGGAAATGGAAAAGAACTTTGATGTCTGCCTGGCATGCCTGTCTATGCGTATGTAGCATTTGATCTTTATAGTCTGAAGCCTGCAAAGCCACAGGATCTGATACCTGCTTCTAAAACTCTTTTTCCACAGAAAAAGCAACTATACGGCCCGCAAAGAGCATGGACTCATTGTGTTCCCTCCCAGTGGAAGGTGAGACATCAATAGCCTAGACTGTAATGGTGAAGGTCTGCATTCTCAGCAGCATGAATCATAAAATCATGGAATTGTTTGGGTTGAAAGGGACCTTAAAGATCTAGTTCCAACTCCCCTGCTATGGGTAGGAACACCTACCCACTAGGTCAAGTTTCTCAGTGCTCCGTCCAACCTGGCCTTGAACACTGCCAGGGATGGGGCGTCCACAACTTCTCTGAACAACCTGCTCCAGTGCCTCACTGCCCTTAATGGGTACAGCAGTCTGTATCTTCATCTGTCGCACCATGCTGTGTATTATTGTAGGCTTATGCCATGGCTGCTGATGTATGCCTGCACCTTTGTGTGTGCATGCATTTTTTGACCCTCTTCTGTGTCATTTATCTCAGTGCATGCACCTGAGAGTTACCACTGTGTCTAGCTGCTTCTTTACTAGCAGTTGGATTGGTTTGATTTCTTTTTTTGGTTATTCTGGGCACAAAATTCCCATTCATAGATGAAAAGTGCTTGCAATAAGCCAACAAAGCCTGGCACTGTGCATAGCCCTAGACTTGGCTGCGTTTGCTTAAAAAGAGTGTCTAATAAAAGTCTTCGGTGACTTCCACTGGAGGGCATTCTATCCAGCCCTGCCTGCCCACTTTGAAGAAGGCTCCATAGCTAGAGCCTGGGAGGTCTTCAGTACCTACTGTCCATATATATCTGGGGAAATGCCAGTGTTCACCAGGGCAGGACTCTTCCCTGGAGGGATTGAGGAAGGCTCCTTACAGAGGAAGTTTGTTTGCTAGTGCTTTGTTTCCCACTGACTTCCTCCTATGTTCCTGTCTCTAGGGGAGGACGAAAAAAGCAGGTTCAAACGGTCAGTGACTACTGGAGGGTTTTTTGTTCCAACGAAGATACGGACAGGAGGAACAGGCAGCTCATATGACCTCAGCAAGGACAATGAGTGGGAGCGGGAAGGATCTGCCATGGGTGCCAAAGGAAGCTCAGAGCTGAGTGGGGAGAAAGGTTCTTCCCGGACACCACAGGTGAAGTCTCCCCCTGAGCAGCTGAAGGTTTTCCGGGTAGCAGAGGATGCTGAAAACGAGCAGGCTTCAGCCAAAGGAGTGCTCATGTTCTACACCTCTGAAACAGCCACCAAATCAGGCTTCCCAGGCAGCCTCTTTCCCTCGGAGTCCTCTCCTCGTCACCAGAGGAAAGCCCTGAACATCTCAGAGCCGTTTGCGGTCTCTGTCCCCCTGCGGGTATCTGCAGTCATCAGCACCAACAGCACGCCCTGCCGCCTGCCCACCAAGGAGAAGCTTTCCCTTTCCAGCCTAGAGGAGCTGTCTTCCCTGATGGTGGAGAGCACAAGCCCCTCTGCTCTGGAAGCAGGGACCCACACAAGGACAGAGCAGATGACAGAAAGGAAGGAGAAACAGTTGGGGCCCACTCTGTCAGTGGCAGAATCCAGAGGTAAATTGTGTTAAGGATTGGGGTGTGGATCCTTGGTCAGGCTACTGGAGGTGCCCCACAGCTTGATGGTGGGGAGGTTTCTCCAACCTGCTCTTGTGGCAGGAAAGAGACCAGGCTGTAGCAGGGTGGGTGTTGGCTCTGAAAGCATGCCATGTTGCTGTTCATTGCAGCAAGGAGACTGAGGAGGTACATGGCCTCCCAGAAACATCCTGTGGTGCCTGGAGGGAGCTCTTTGTCCCTCTTGGTTGGTATGGGCTTTTAGCAGCACCACTTTGTCTTGGGGCACAAGTTTTCGGCCACAAATAGTTACATCATTCATTTGTGTTTCTGATCCAGGTTCTCACCCTGAGGAGCTGGTGGCAGCCAGGAAACCTGAGTCCTTAGAAACTCCGCAGCCAGCAGCAGAAAATCAGAAGACATGTGGGCAAAGCAGCTGCACAAGCAGCACCAGCAGCCCTCAGCAGTCTTCAGAGCAGAGTCCCACCTTGGAACAAACACCAGCCTCAGAGTTTCATAAGGGGCCACTCCCAGCAGACAAAGCAGAGCAAAGACAGCTAAAGATGAAGGATGACTCCTCAGAAGGAAGCTGTAGTCAACAGGAGATCAAGACAGCTAAGCCAGAAGAAGGATCACACTTAAGAGATGTGGTAAGGAAGAAGGCATGAGAATGAAGGTGGGGGATCTTGTCATGGTAGTGACTGGGAGGTTCTTTAAAGTTTAATTGTGTGTATGCAGTTGTGAAAACTCAGCCTATAACTTAGGCAAAGCGGTGTTGAGAATTGACCATGAACTGACTTCTATTCTGTCCACGTCACCTTGTAATGATTTACCTTTATATAAATACCTTCTGTCCCCTTTCCTGTAACTATACAAATTCAGTTCCTACAATCTCTCTGCTCTGAGACTCTCCAGATGGGAGACTGTCCGGATGTCTGAGCATTTTGACCTGTGGTCTCTCAATTTCCCTTCTATTTTTGCTGTCCCATTTGTCCTGGACAGCCTGAACAGTCCTTTTTTCTTCCATTTGCTACACACAAATTTTTTTAATTCTTACTATTTTTGCCTCCTCTGTATCTCTATCAGAGGCTTTTCACTAACTTTCTTATAGTGATACTCATCTCTGGACAGCTATTTAAAGATCTGTTGGCATAGCTCCTTGAATAGATTATTCATTCGAGTTTGTGTGCAGTTTGGGAATGCATATTCTCTGGCAAGGCAAAGCGAGCCTGAATGGGAAGAGTTGAGAAATGGACTGAAACATTCCAGCTACTCATTCAGCTCAGTGTTTCAGTACATCTGTCCAGACCTCATTTTGGCTGCACCTTGGATCTTCTCCTCCATAAACCCACTTGTTTATAGATATATTTTCTTCACTGAACTGGTAGCAGGATGCCTGTCTGTATTTCTGTAGCCATGAATGTCCTCATCCAGAAGCCTGCTTGTTCTAAGAGGGCCGTTTGAGGAAAGTTGAGAGGTATTTACTGGTAAGTTGTGAGCTCCCAGGTCATAGCATTTCTTTTGTTTTTCAGACTGAGGAGGACACAGCAAATGCTCTTCTAGAACCTCTGTGGCCAGAGATACAGCAGGAACTGAAAATAATTGAACCTGAAGAGGAGCTCTTGCTCTTGCCAGCAGCTGTCCCCAAGACAAGCCTAATTTCTGAATCTTCTTCTTCAGTACAAACAGAGAGTCTTTCCTCTGGTCCAGGGCAGAGTCCAACACTAGCTGAACAGGCATCTGCAAGCAGACCATCACAGGTAGCTCAGGTGCCATTATTTGGTGCCAGCAGCATGGAGCGACAAGACAGCCTCCACGCCTGCCAGTCTGATGCAGCTGCACAGCAAAGCTGTGCTTCAGCCCCACCCAAACTGAGTACTCTTCCAACTGGCACAGCCACTCCAAAGAATCACCACCCAATGGTGGACAGCAGGAGTGAATGTCTTTCTCCCACCCTGGACCAGAAGATTCATAGTCAATCAGAATTGAATGAGTTTGCCCCAAGTGACAGATTTTCTTGTTCCGAAGGAGCAGGCTCAGAGTCAGGGACAGAAAAAGGTAGCACTTGCCAGCTGCAGAGGGAAAAGGATGGTCTTACCAGAGTCCAGACCCAGAGGGAGAAGCATGACATAATGACTACTGATGAAAGGGATACATTCTCCTCTAAGGCACTGAGTGGAGCTGGAATCCAGGAGGTGAAGGAGGGCAGTGCTGTTAGCAGAACCCAGGATGCTGGTGACCAGGACGATGAGGACACCTGGGCAGATAATGTGCAGAGCTTAGAACTTGTGGAACCATGGGAGGATCACCAGTGGGTTACAAGCCCTCTCCATTCCCCCACCTCTAAGGACATTCATGAGAAGATGATACAGGAGTTTCATCCACAGACCCAGAGAGCGGAGACAGGCTTTTCTCTTAGACCACGATTTAGTCGCAGCCTCTCCCTGGACAGTAAAGACACAGTGATGAGTCTGTGGACTATCCCATTCTCTTTCATAGATACCACTGATCAGCAGCAACCACGCAGTGACATTTTGTCAGTGACTTGTGATCTGTCCAAAACACAAACCATCTCCACCTCTCGTTTGGGCAAAGCTATGCAAGATGAGAATGGTCCAAGTCCTCCAGAAGAACCTCCAAAACCTGAGGAGCTGAAATATGCTCTCAGCAGGGAGGAAGCACCAGCTGAGAAAGTAGGACCCTCCAGAATATCCCTTTCAGAGCCAGAGGGAAAGAAAGTGGATGTGAGCAAAGAAAATCCTTGGAGCTCAAAGCTAGACCTGTCTCTGCCATACCAAAATAGCCCAGACAGTTCTTCACAGACAAAGAACCCAAAGGAGGAGTTACCCATCTCTCAGGACGCTGCCCTGGAAGGAGAGACTGTCACCAAAGCATTATGCTCTGCCCCTGAGTCACAGCTGAGCAATAAGGGTGAAGAAACACCTCGCAAAGCAAAGACTAGGCCTTCATCCCTCAACTTGGACTCACTCCTCCCAGCCCCAGATTTCTTCACATTTGAGAGTCTGTCTGTGCCATCTGCCCCTGGGAGCCTCCTGTGTGGGCAGAAGGAAGTAAAAAGCAGTGATTCTGTCCCATCCCTGCCAACACACTGCCCTGCTGCCAGTAAAAGGGTTCCTTGGGGGTCTTGTTTCAGTTCCCCTGTGGATCTAGACTTGGATTACCTGGCAGTGGCCCATGCCACAACTGGCCGTCGTAACTCTGCCCCCGTCAGTGTGTCAGCAGTCAGGACCTCCTTCATGATTAAGATGTGTCAGGCTAGAGCGGTGCCCGTGATACCTCCCAAGATTCAGTACACCCAGATCCCCCAGCCCCTCCAGGCTCAGAATGCTGCTCCACCCTCTGAGAAGAAGGAAGCAGAAACCAAGCAGGCCATCAGGCAAACTCCACGGGTGGCATGGAGTCACCTGGAGGCCCCCAAGAGCCCACTGGCAGAGAAGAAAGCCAAAGCAGAGAAAGAAAACAGTGACCCAGCTCAAAAGGACTCAGCCTGTCCTTGGCAGGGCAGCCTTAGTGCTCCACTGGAGCCGTCTCAGTCCAGTCATCACCCGGCTCTAGATGCCCCTGTTCTACGCCGAAAGCGCACCTCTGGAGGGGAGACAGCTGGAGATAACCCACAGTCGTCAAAGATAGAGAGGCCATCAGGGTTCTCCAAGCCTTCCTATAGATCAAGGCCCGGGAGGCCCCAGAGTCTGATTCTCTTCAGTCCCCCTTTTCCCATTATGGACCACCCCACCACGTCAGCAGACTCCAGAGTATTATTATCACCCATAAGGAGCCCCACTCAGACCACCTCTTTGAGTCCCATTTGCGGTGATCTGTCTGAGACTTCGCGGACGACACCTGAGGGGGTGACACTGCGGAACAAAATGACCATCCCCAAGAATGGCCAGAGACTGGAGACCTCTACCAGCTGCTTCTACCAGCCCCAGAGGCGTTCTGTGATTCTGGATGGACGAAGTGGGAGGCAGATCGAGTAGCAGCTGCTTCTCCTATTCCTTTTCTGTAATGGTTGAGATGGGAGTGTCCAAGACCAACTTTGTTGCCATTTTGCTGTTATTATAACTATTTCGTGCAAGATGGACCTGAATCCTTTATGGTTTCCTGCAAAGCTTTTTGCTATGGAAGGTCATAGTCTCTTTGTTTTGCTTTTTCTTCCCTTTCTTACCCCTGCCTAGTCCCTCACTATCTGCCTTTCTTTTTTTTTTCTTTGTAAGCTATTCCCAGGGAACTTGTATTTTCTCATGCTTATTGCCTAACAAGTCCTGTGAAAGTCTCATCCTCCCTATGGAAAAAAAGGAAAAATAAATCTCTGTATAATTAGAAAATAGGGCTTGGAGAAAACCCTGTTACAAAACGCTGCAGCCCAGGGTGCAGGGGCACAGCATTTGCTGAGGAGGTAGATGCAGATGTTTGGGAACTCCTTCCATTGTTTCCCAGACAGCAGTGAAGGACTGTTTGATTTAGACAGTGTAAAGAAACAGTGCAGGAGGCTGGGGATAGCTGAAGAGGAAGGTGAAGCTGGCACAAGCAAGTCACACAGGGTGTGAGACACCCAAGGATGCTCCAGAGACAAACATACAACCTGAACACTCTGGATGCTCCAGAGACAAACATACAACCTGAACATAGTCCAGCTCTATCCTTGCATCAAAGATGTGCTCTTTCCAGCATGTGCAAGGGCTGGAATGAAAGCAGCTGGAGAGGAAACGCCTAGTTGTTCTTTTAATCTTCCAAGTGTTGCTCATGAGTTTTTTGTGCTCAGCCACACCTTCCTTGGGCAGAGGAGATCCATGTGGCTGAGGAATGAGTGTGCAGCTGGCTGCCCAGTGCTAGAGACTTCTCAGGCTGGAATCAATGAAAGCCAAGATATGGTCATAACAAAGGCCAGTATCAACTATTTTCATCTTTGCTTAAAGCCAGGTGACACCTCTGCAGCTATCTCCCGCTGATCTCCACACTGCCAACAGCAGAAAAAAGCAAGAGGATCTCCTGATCTGCATGTCCTTGGGCTATTGCCCTCTTGCACCCTGACTGACATATCTTTGACCCTTGGTCTTTCATTGCCACTGTGTGGCATGTCCCCAGGTGCTTCTTCCTTTAAAATTCCTCTCGTTGTGATTTTACATGTTTCTTTGAGAGCATGGCTGGTTGTCACCTTCCTGGACCTCAGTGCTTTCAGACTGATTAAAAGTGTGGTAAAGATGATGATTTGTGGCACTGCAGAACAGATCATGAACAAGTCCCGAGAGGGAGATTTGTTAAACTCTCTCCTGAAGGGAACATTCATGTTACAGGAAAATACATGTTCAGATATGCAACAGCTGCTGTGGGAATAGAATTAAAGCTTCCTTTATAAAGCCTCTGACTCTACATTCCCCACAGACTCATCTATTGCCTGTTTATGTGACCGTGGGTGATTGCAAAGTCAGGTACAGCCTGTGCTGTCTCTGCAATTTAAGTGTCACTAGTGACTACGGAAGAGACGGGCACACAGGTGTTGCTGCCAGCACTGAGATTGTCCCTGTAGTGGTGCTGGCAGGGGCCATCATTCCTGGAGATGTCTGAGTCTGTAGGCCCTCGGATGGGTATGATGGGCTATAGTTTAAGCAGTAACTGAGCATCAGTTAGGAGGTGCTATAGCCATCACAATGAGTGTCAACCAGAATTTCCCAAAGGATGTATGTTTAAGGCTTTGTTTCTGAAGTACTGGCAATTTCAAATGGTTAGTAAACCAAACCCATGACGTCCTAGCCTGACTGTATCACTTTATTAGTGTCATTATGGCTGGAGGGCCCTGAGCCTATATGGCGCTTTCTCTGTACTCTTTGATTGCTAAAAGGGAGAGGTGCCAGAGTATTCTTGAGAAGTTCTGGCTCCACAAATGCAAGTAATATATATTCAGCAGAATTTTCTCCTGCCATATCCAAAGAGAGTCTGAAAAAACAAGAGGGCTTTTCCCTGTCACAAGTTGCAGTCTTTGAACAGAGCAGAGAGCTAAATCCATGCTGTCAGTTTTGTTAAGGGAAAACATTAAACCAGATGAGAGCCTGGAGTTCCTGTTTGGGTCCATTTTCTCTCACAGATGTCAGCCTCTGCTTTACCTGGGCAAGCTGTGGACAGCAGGCCCAGGATATGCAGCATTATGACAATTTTATTATTCTACTCCAAGATCATAAGATGCCTGTGCAGCCTTCTATGAAAACTAGGGGGTTGCCAGTCCCTCACAGATAGCACAACTCTACACTGCATAAACATGGCATCCAAATGCTTTTTTTTACTGCCTCATGAGAAAGCTTTTAATCACCATGGCTGGGGTAATGGCAAATGACTTGGGAAGGTAGGATACGAGGTATTGTGGCAAGATTTTAGAGGAAGTAAAAGTTGTGGAAATGATGCCCAGGTTTTTTTGGCATCAATAAAATAATTTACTTTGGACAAGGATTTATTCTTTTAGTTCCTTTCAGTTTTGACTGCCAAGACACCTGGAAGAGAGCTAGAGAAGCTCACAAAATAATGTATCAAAAGAAAAAGAAAATGTGATGAAACCTTGGCATGTTAAAACCACTTTTTTCCCCCTCTCCTTACTCTCATATACGCTGATCTATGAACAAGAAATGAGGTCTGGCAATATGTATATAATACACTGTCTCAGCTCTTAACAGCATTCCAGTAAGTAATAGCGCTTTTGGCATAAGTGGTGAAACTCCTGCAAAAGAAAATTATTAGAAATCGTTACTTAATATTAAAGATCAACCTCAACTAAAATCTGTATCCAGACTATACTTTTTAAGGATGTTTCAGAATTTGAACTCAGACTCGGGTCCTGGATTTTGATTAAGCAGAGATGCTGTAACAATATCTCTATTTTGTACCTTGATCCTGTTTCTTATCTACAGTTTCATCTCCAGCCTTCAACTGATGTAGCAAGAGCATTTAGCTAAAGCCCCAGGTCCTGCAGAGTTGAAAGTACCTGCTTAGTTGTAAGGTGCACCGTTGCACAGGGGTCATCATTCCCAACTCCAGACTCAGCCTTCTGCAGAGTCTGTAATGCTTGATGATGGATCCATGTTGATCCCACCAGTTGCAGGCAGCTTGAAGGACCAGAGCTTTAATAGCTGGTCAAAGTCAGAAGACAGATGCCATCTTCCATTTGAATGGTGCTGACTGTGTGGCAGGATCTTCCTGAGATTCAACTTCATTAAGCTATCCCTGATGTCAGTTTCAGAGTCAGGCCTGATCTCTCTAAGAAAGGCTTTGTGGGGTTTTTCCCTTGGTTTTGGGTTTGTTTGTTTGTTTGGGATTTTTCCACTGTTTATCTGTGAAGCATTGTGTAGAGGAATAGAACAGATTTATGGGAGATGAGTCTGGCCCAGCATTTGAAGGTTTGTGTTCAGCAGAGCTACATTGGTTGTTCTTGGTATTATTGAAAAGACTAAACAGACTGGCTTATCACCTGCAGCTCCACAAGGATCATTTCAGGGACCTTGCAGTACATTTCAATTCTCCTGAGACTGTGAATGGTGTAAAGGCTATTCCCAAGTTTGCAGATGGTCCCAGTATCAGACATTATATATCACCAGCATGTGTTGCTTGTGGACTTTTACCAATAGAAGACAAGTGAGTAAATTTCACTTATTCTTCCCATGTAGTCAGGGGGTTTGTGCAGCTTCTGTTAAATGTAGCTGAGAGTGAAATAGCTGAGCTGGGAAAGAATCCCCTGATGGAAAGGAGGGACATGGTTAATGTTAGCTCATGTGGGAGCTGCCTTATTGTCAGGAGAATAAACAGAAATGAGGACTGTGTTTAACCTTATAAATCCCAGTCCTCTGGAATGTCCATCTTGTGTTATCACTGCAGAAAGACTGAAGTACTTACTTTTTTCATCTTTAGAGCTTCAGATGAACTTAGGTCTGTATTAGAGAGCATCTATAATGCCTGCAACATTTTCCCTTATCCAGAGTCCAAACAGCACAATAAAAATCTTTTTTCTTTCTTTATGGATTCTGAAATGCCTGTTGTGGGGAACTTTTTAAAAATTTATATTTTTTATATATATATATATATATATATATGATCATTCTATATAAATATATATATATATATATGATCATTCTATATAAATACATTTAAAAGGAAATTTAATTAAAATGAAGGAATTGCCTAATGGTATTTTACACATCTATCAAAGTTGGGCTGATGCATGGAACTGTTTTCTGCGGCAACTTTTACAGCACTGAGGGTGTGAGATCAAAAGTGGGATTTTTGCCCATGGAGTAGCTAATTAGTTCTGGTGAATCTGTGGTGGGCAGAAGGCCTGAATATGCCTTCCTGAGCAGGATCTTGTCTGGGGAGAGGAGGGATGAGATCAGGAGAGACCAGAGTGCAGGGGCTGGTTTAGCTTTCCACCACAAACTTCTCTGCAGTCCTTGAAAAGGCAAGCAATCTTCTGAAGCATATATTACCTTTCAAGCATGCCCAGGTTTTGCAGTTGTCCTTCTTGCCCCTCTCCATCTCAAGAAAAAAGAATAAAAATCTCTAGGGGTGAGGGAGAAGCTGTAGCTGACCCCTGTTTGGTTTAGCCTTTGCTTGCTCCTAATTGATGACTTGGTTGATAACTAGTTCTGCTCCGAGCAAGGAATGGAAAGCTTGCCACTGAGTTCAACTGGAGATGGAATAGGACTTTTACAGCCCCAGAAGGGATGGATGACAGGAGGCAAGAGCTTTCTGAGGGCTCCGTGTAGCAGTCCAGACCTTAGGTCTTGTGCTTGCTGCCACAGGTCCCCTTTGAAATGTTATTAGCTGCCAGGTCAAAGGAAGGACTGGAAGTCAGACACTGTGAAAAGGACTGTCCCCATCCCACCAGCCCTGGTTTGTGATTATTTTTCCTGCTAGCTCTGATGAATTGCATTTTTGTTAAGCTTTTTTCTATGTGTGGACTTGCCTTCCTCTGTGTCTGATTGTTAAGAAAAACAAAAAAACAAAAAAAAAAAAACACAAAAGAAAGATGCTTTGCCAGGTCTCAGTCATAAGATTAAACTGGAGTTTTCATAAAAAACAGACCTGTGCCCTAGTGATGTTTTGGAACATTTTCTTTTTCCTGGATTTGGTTTATGAATACAGTGCAAATGTTTTTGTCTTCCTCTAACATAGTTTGAGCCCCTCTTTTGGTGTGTGAGTGGCCAGGGCACTGATCTGTGTTTGTGTGGGTTTTGATGGTGGGGATTGAAGGTTAGGGCCCAACCACAGTTTTCTGATTGGAGGTTATGAGGACTGCAGCTGCTTTGCAGCTCTGAAAATGAAGTGAGGACTTGGAGACTTTTGTAGAATTGCTGTTACCTGAAATATTTTTAAATTTTCAATGGTAAAATGATCTTTTTTCTTACCATTTCTAGTTCTACCATGCTGAAGTTTCTGCGATGTACAACCACGTCCTCCCATTTAGCATGTCTCTTGTAGAATTCTGCCTTGCCTGTGGTAATGCAGAGCAATGCAGAGTAGAGTATGGAAAAGCTTTGGGATCCCAGTGCTTGTACAGCAGAAGCCAAACTGGAACAGAAGTTACTGCGGAGCCTCTGGTGCATCATGTATGTGCTTCTGCTGTTTTGTAAAGGACATGAAAGAACTTCAGCAAATTATGAATTTAATTCTGTGGCTCTCATTAATCTAATATGTGAGCTGTAGCATGGAAGTGAATATTATTAGTATGTGGCCCTTCTTTCCTGGGAACGAAGACCAAAAAAAAAAAGCAGCGGGCGAGGGGTGCTCTTGTGGCTGTAACCTCAGAGGGTATATCTGCAGTGCAGCTTGCTCACTGTTCTCCCTAAAAACCAGATGAATCATTAGGTTAAATAAAATACTTCTTCTTTTTTTTCCCCCTAGTCAGCAGCTGAACACAGGGCTTGTCTCCCTTTTCCTACCTCCTTCATGACTTCAGTTTCCCTTTAGGAAAATGCCTGGATTGTGCTTCCTGCTTACCATGGCAACTGGCACACAAAGTGAGACAGAAAACCATGTTTGTTGAACTCTGGAATTGTTTTTAGAGCAAATTACTAGTGCTGTATGAGAAACAGTATTTTTCTATTCTTTGTGCCACAGAATCTAGCAATGACTTGGCCATAAGGCAAGAGGAGAATCTCAAACTGCCCAGCAGCATTCCTGTGGTTTGAAAATTAAGTAAAAGGCACACTGCAGACCTGCTCATGCTCCAGTCAGTACTGCACTCTAAATCAGGGTGCTTAAACACGTCGAAGTGTTTGAACACAATTTCACCCAGTTTATTTTGCCTGACTGACTCAGGACAATTGTCTGTATAGATTGTATTGGAAGCCACAGCTATAACATCTTGGATACTTTCAGCTAAGCCGAAATGAGGATTAAGCAAGTTCCCAAACTGGCTTTTAACCAGGAAGAAATCTAACCCAGTGCCAAAGAGCATTTGGTACCGGTGCCTCACACATCCTCATTGCACCCCAGAGCCCAGCAGCTATAGGCAACAGGACATCTAGCTGCTCTGGCAAGCAAAGGGAAGGCAGGCAGTGGAGGGAAGGAAATTTAGCCCAGTGAAGGAGACTGGCACAAGGCATCAACAACAGCGAAAAAGAGCAGGATGATAAAGGTCAAGATAGAGAAAAGGCAGTGAAATTTCTGAATTAATTTTCCACCTGAACAGGGTAAACTTTTCAAAGAACATGCTTCACCACAAGGGCAAAGGATGAACAGTCTCAGTGTTAAGGATTAGAAATGAGTGGGACCTGCAAAGTTCAGACCTGCCTAAGTCCTGATGCTCTGAAAAGTTAGATACAGAATCAGTGTTAAAACTAAAATGTTTGTTATTAGCAAACTGCAGCATGAGATGAACAATTTGCAAACCTACAAAACTCATAGGAATCATGTCATTCATCTTAAAATGGGGCCTGTTTTCTTCCATAGCACATCTGCTGCAGGGACTATATATGTCTATAATTTAAATCTCTTATCTGAAAAGACCAGGAAATATTTGAATTCAGTGAGAGAAAATGACTTCAAAGAAAACTTTGTAGCTGCTTAAGAAAGAACCACAAGGCACACAAACATGGGAAGAACCAGAGCTGAAGAAAGGAGGAAAACAAGAGTAACATACATGAGGATTATTAAACAGATAAAGTTTCTAGGTAAGTAAAACTCAAAAAGGAAAAAAACCCAACAACTAGACATAAGATAGAGTTGAACCAGTTTAAAGAATATCAGGTAACATTTTCTTTCCCTCTTCCTTCTTAGGAATCAGGAAGTATAAATCAGAAAAAATAGGTGCTCACAAGCTGCTTTACTTGTTGGGGTTTAATCGTTTGTTGGTTTTTTGGTTTTTTTTTTCATTGTGAGATAATTTACTTTAAACACTAAGTGTCAGACAGTGGAGGCAGAAAAGAGGTGTAAAAGGACTAGGCTGCTTATTTGCAGAGATTTTTTTTTAAAGTGACTTGGCTTTACAGTCTCCAGATTCTGTGTCAGCCACAGTATTGTGCTAAAGGTGAGCATTGCTCTGGTAAAATAGAGAAGTCCTGCATTTGCTCACAGTTAGCAACAGCCCTGGGTAGCCAGAGTAGCTCACTGCTCATCACTCAGCTCTCTTGCAGGGTTCATCTCATCTAGTGGATGTAAAAGAACTGCAGAGGACATTGCCTATGATGGAATTTCACCTCGCAGGCAAGTTAACACAGTCAGAAACACCCTCACCTTTTTATCCTGTTGAGGATAAACCCTCAGCAGTCATCCTCAACTCCTCTGCAGCAGGGTCTACTAGAGATAGATGCCTGAGATGACAGGGAAAGTTCTTGCAGGAGGTTCCCAGCATACCACACGTTGCAGGGACTTTCCCCAGTTGTCAAGGAGGGCAGGGCTCGTGAGGGCTGGGAGTAGGAGGCTACATTTATGAGCTTGTTTTAGATCATTCTTGATCCCAATAAACATTTGCTTGGCACAAGTCCCTGTTGTTAGGAATGTAAAAAACTAAGATGCCAGGGCAGCGAGCGGGATGGGGAATAAATCATCTGATTCAGAGGGTACTAAACACTACCAGCAGCCTGGTTCCTAGTTTCCACAATGAGGTGGGTAGCTGGATGAAAGCATGGCACATAATGGTCATTGTACATTGTATGTGAACCAGCAAGGTAAGGGAAAACAGGGCCTGAGAGAGCCTGTGCAAAAGATATCTCATGCAGAAGAAGTGAAGGGAAAGGAAGAAAGGGTAGGAAAGCTTGTTGAAAAAATGGGGTCAAGACACAAAATACACAAAGGCAGCCCGCCCATTGCCCTATTGCCTGAAGGAACAGAGACCTTCAGTACTGCCAGCTACAAACATTTGACAGTGGGAAAAACATCAGGTTATGTTTCTGTGTGCATGGGAGGGGAACAGCTGAGGATGTGGGATTCTTGTTGGCTTGGAGGTCATGCTACTCCATCAAGTATGAACATAAGATGCTTCTCATTGAGACTCTGTTTTCTCAGAGCTGTGAATATTACAATAAATTAATAACCTAAAAATACATTGGGTAACTCTATGGGAGAATTTAAATGTATTTTTATTGCCAAGAGAGAACTGTGAATATTTACTCCTATGGAGAATAAATACACAAAGTAAATCTCCAAACAAACCATATGGCTTCCACCTGGAGAATTTTTTTCTTCACCCTATCTTAGCAGAGTATCTTATTTCAGTAGCATTCATGCACACATGCATATTGCCTGCTCTGAAGACCATGTACATCCTTCAGGATGCAATACAAACAGCTGAGAATAACCAAGATTTCCTTACATGTCTCAGCCGACACATAAACCAGTTCACCACCATTCCTGTCATGGACTCCATCCCTTCATCACCCTTCCCGTGGCATCCCAGGGAACTTGAAGAGACTGGAATCAACCTTCAGAAGCTGAAAAACCAGAAAAAGCTCTGTGGGATTTTTCATGACCCTGCTCAACATCATTCTGACATCGGCGCACTCTTCTTGTTTAGTTCAAGTGGATAAAGCTGGCTTTTTCTGGTTGCACTGTGGCATGTTTGGGGCTTCCGCGTAGATCCACCATTGCCTGGATCACTTGTTCACTGCATTTATTCTTTTACAACACAAATCATGAAGTGCAATGGGAGGAAAGGCTTATGAAGCAGAAAGTAAATGTGAAGAACCCAAACTTAATTGGCTTTAGCTGCCATTTATGTAATAGGTCAATGGTATCATTAGCAACTGGTTGGAGCAGTTAATACTGCAAAAGTAGTTTCTTCTGTCTTGCAAAATCTTGCAGCATTTTCCTCTATATTGAGTGCAGTGCTTTAACCACCCCACATTTAGATGTAGCAGAAACGAAGAGACCTCTGGGTTTGAAGCCAAAGACCAGAGGAGGAAAATAATATTTAAACTTATCTGCTTCTGAGGTTCTAAAGTTTTCACCAGGCTGTACCTAGAGAGACATCCACATACAGAAGGCCTTACTGCTCTCTAGAAAGCCCCATAGCAGTTCATTTGCAGTTCATGGCAAGGACCAGAGAACCCAGCCTTTGCTATTACTCCTTTACCTAGGCAAATGCTGATTGCCTTTAGATTTCTTTACGTTAGGCTTTACTGTAGCTTTCAACAGCATAGACACAAAAACCCACAACCCTACCACCAAATTCCCCCTCCCCCCTTCAAAAACAAACTCTACCCACTGACATACAGGGTCTGCATGGTCTATCCATGACTCAAGTCTCCTGAAAAAAGTGAAGACTAACTTCCTCATGGAATTTCTGAGCTTCCAGGGCCTCCAGGACAGTCACCACCCCACTGAACCAGGGCAGTGGCTGAATCATGAGGATTTTCTGTCCTGAAAGCACACTCATACAGAAAACTTCTATGTTGAAGGGACCCATTTCTTCTTCAAGCAATTTGCCCTCATGTCTTTTTCTCTTCCTCAGCGTTCTAACAAGAGACTATTAAGCTACAGAGTTTCTGCAGCACCATGCTGCTTTGCAGTCTGCTCTTCAGGATGGCATTACAGGACATTAAAGCCTGCCTTTGCCCTGCCCCAGATATCCCAGATGCAGATCTTTAACATTTCCTCTTCCCAAACACACAATCTGGAACTAAAGAAAAAATTCACTTCCACTTCTTTTTAATTAGTATTTAGGTGAATATACAAAAACAAAGAATCAAAGCAGATGGCAAGTGCCAGAACCTGAACCAGTACAAGGTTTCATCTTAAAATGCTCTGTAGGAGCATATTTCTCATGATACATTTAACTACTGAAGTGTTCACTAGGAAAGACAGCAGGTAAGTCTGGGCCAAAGTAAACAGCCTCTGTTGAACTGATGGAGAACTGTAAGCGCTGATGCAAGGACTGGATTTGGTTCAGTTAGCTCCTTGCTTGCATTTTTCACAAGAGTTACTCATTGCCATTATTTGCTTTTTGCCCTACCTGATCCAGGGATGTGGAAGGGTAATTACAAGGGAGATGTAACCATATACATACAAGTAGCTGAAGCATAAAGCACAATAAACTAGGGGCACAGGACAGCCACTTTTGCAAAGCCAACTACAGCACAGGACCCTTTGTATCCTGCATGAATTCTTGCCTGTAGATGTGTGAAATCTTGTGTGAAGTACAGGACAGCTTTTTGAACGAGTTGCTTGTTAGCAAGCAGAGCTTTTCCTGGACTGGCACTTCTGAAAGTAGGAGCACATGCAGTAGGTTCATCAGTGACAAGAGGTAGGCTTGCATAAAGGCAGCATATTGCTGAGGAGTGAGCTAGCCTTTTATTGTGTTTGACTAGCAACACTTTTTATCTGTGACATGTCTTACTGCTGACACACTTAAATTCTCAGAGAATCTCCCTTATTCTAAGGCAAGGGGTGACAGAGACCAGAAGAGAAGTTGAAAAATAAAATATATTAGAGAGGTCTGCAGTCTTCTCCCTTGCAGCATCCGTCTTTATTGGTCACAGGAGGTTACAGTTTTTGCTCACATAGCTCTTGATGGAGCCTTTAGCATTATGATTTAAATTCAGCCTAATATTAGAGAGCCATGTTTCTGCAGCAAGTGTGTATGGACATTTTCTTTTCTGATGTCATCAGAGAACAAATCAAATCACTTCTCATGCTCCAACGATTTCTTGCACCGTGAAAGAAGGATTGTGCCTCAGCCAGGAGACATTGAGGCTGCAGAACAAGGGGCAAGGAGGGACAAGAAGATTCTTCCCTGCAGTCAGTTCTGCATGTCAGGTTTTTGGAGTGGCAAAAATATACATGGGAGAGGTAGTGGGAAAACTTCAATCCTCCATGGCACAAGGAGAATGGAGCAGGAGACAAACAAATGCAGTTTCACATGGCATTTCAGGACAGCGCTGAGGTCACTGGGCCTTCAGTATTCAATTCCACTCCAGTAGAACATGGTACCAAGGAGGACACAGAACTGAAATGACAAGACTAGTAAGTTTCTCTGCTCCCCATTTCCTTCTCGCCACCTCTCCCCCAGCCCCATTTAGTCCTATTGGTAGGAGGTAGCACCAGAAATTCTTGAAAAGCAAAGCCTGTTCTGGCAAAGGAAGCTTAAAGTTTTTTATCTGCACAGAAACTATACAGTGAAGAAAAAAGATATGTGCAGCTATCTGATTGTATCGCTTATCTTATTGGGGATTATCTGTCATGAAGCTGCTGAACCCTGAATACTTAAAACACTCATACAAAAACTTCAAAATAAAAAGTGAATTATCTATCATGATTGCTCTTTAGATGGTTCAACACCCTTCACAAAGAAGTATATGCAATCTGCTTTTGTAAGTTGTATAGCTGAGATGGCAGCAGGCCACATCAGGCTGGAAGGCCATCTAGTTGCTCACCTCTGCAAACCAGAATGGAGGGGAACTTGTAAATGTAGCAGTTAGTGGAACAGGCTACAGGCAGATTGGTGATGAATGAATAATGATAATCTATGGACATTTTAAATGCGTCAGTCCTGTCATCCACCTCCACCCAGCTGGGTGTGGAATAAGCAAGAGAGAAGGAAATAAAGGCAAATATTAAGTACTTACAGTCCAGCAGAGGATGGCAAAACCAAACCAGGCAACACCCCAGGCGTATGTGTTCACTGGCCCAGAAATAGCGTCATAACAACCCTGTAAGACAACCAAGGATGACTCAGTACCAGCTTTGAGCTTTTATTGCGGGACAACAAGCTTATCCATCTCTGAGACAGACTGAGGTGACATGCTCCTCTCCTACTGTAATTTGGGCACCTCATGGGGTCTGAAAAAAACAAGCCAGAGCTACACTGCTTTTTGACAACTTGCAGATAACCTGTTTCTAGCTCCAAATCCAAAGTAGACCCATCTCAGACACTTTAAGGACAACTTCCTGTGCCATCCACTTGCCAAGTACACTTAGATAACCAAGGACAGTTGACACAGAATTGACCTTTAGAATCAAGAAGCTGCAGACAAAATTGGAAGCTTGAATGCCTTCTAGAAATGTATGCTAGTGTGGAAGCTGATGCTCATGACCCAGCAACCTATTTGAATAGCACACAGTGGTCTACAGAAAAGTTCTACATTGAGGAGGAAAACTTAATTTGCTCACTTGTATTATATGCACTCATCTTTGGGCTAAGTTTGATTTAGATACTGTTCATCTACATGTTAGAGATGTCACTTCTTACTGGTGGTATTGAGAGAGTTTACTTAATAATTCTCTATCCATCAGGAAAGTCTTTGTCTTAAAAAACTGCCTAGCCTGTGTTCTGCAACATGACCAGGACTCTACTTCAGGCACATCTTCTCCAGAAAACTTATGAACACCCATAGCTTACAGTGGAGGAGAAAGGCTATTCACGGTTTCTTTCCCTTCCAGCAAGGTACTGTTGACCAACATGTTAACTGGAAAAAGCAGGGATGATCTTACATCACTGTTATAGTAGCCAGGGACTCCAAGTTTGCAGCCATCAAGGTTGATGGGAAGCCCTTGGGCGTCTATGACACAGCATTTTCGTGGCCAAGGGTAGTCAGCGTCGCTGTGTGTGAGGCGGAAAGCAGATGTGTACTCCTGCCAGTCAGAGGGGCCCAGCACCCCGCAGCAGTGGTTCTGCAGGGAGAGAGAAGGGAATGGTTTTTAGGGACCCACGTCACAGCCCTGCACATGTCTGGATGCTGGACATGGCTGGTTAGGCATTAACCACAGATTTATGGAAGACATTTTTGAACTGCCTGCCTTTGACCATCTGCCATCTGATAAACGAGCAAGAGGGAGAGTGTGTCAGAACTTTCTTTAAGGTTCAGGGCAGATGCCATCCTCTTTATTACTGAGTGGCCCCAAGAAGGACTTGAAATTCCAGACCTGCAGAGCATGTAGTAATTAGTGACTTTTCAGTGTTGTTATTACCTGAACCATGATTTTATCCCACGTCTTTGTGACCCCTTCAGTCATCCATTTGTCAGTGTTATTGGCTGGCTCTGTCTTCTGATACCTCTCCAGCATTTGCTTCAGGAAGAGATTTGGAGTGAGCTACAGAGAAAAAAAAACAACAAATAAAGAGAAGAATACAAAAACTATGTAAACAAGTGTCCACGTAAAGCAAATATGGGGTTATTTAGGGAGGGTTTGTTTGCTTGTTTCAGTGTCCTGCTGTAGAATAGGAATGATGTTCTCCCCTAGTTTTACACACAAGAGAATAAAGAGCAGGATTTGAGGAGCAGGAGCAAGAAAGATACAGATCTTAAACAGGCACTACCAGATGTCAGACCACAGGAGATGTGCAGAAGCTATGGGTTGCATTTTATATGTTGCTTGGAACCAAAGCACCACAAATCATTTCCCTCCCCACCAATATCTTCAATAACCCATGTAATCTTTCCCTCACTAGTAACACTGCCTGGGGCAATGCTGAAGATTTGTCTTCAGTGTGTGTGATGGATTAATCAGCTTGTAGCTGAAATACTAAACACTGTACTGATGATTCAGCTAACCCATGCTATTATTTCCTTAACTGCAAGGTTGCGAACTTTTTAAGAGGTTAAGAATAACAAAATTCTGCTAGAAACAACAGTTATTTCCTTGATTAGAATAACGATGTTGGAGTCTTTTTTTGTGAGGATGTCTTCTGCTCAGCAGTAGTCCTGTGAGTTTACACTATACTATCACACAGGCCATTTACTACAGTGAACAAGACAACTGTGTGCCCTAGGACTGCATGCTCTGGGACTGCAGTTAAAAGAATACATGAGGAAAGAAATACTCACAAAGTCTCGATGAGTTGCTGCCGTGATGCAAGAAGCCATTTCAAATGCAAAAGTGATCAGCATCAGAATGATATACTGTGGGAGACGGAGAACACAGTTAGTTCTCAGAGAAACAGTTAAGCTTTTTTTTTTTTTTCCAAGATTAAGCCTGAAATTCAACTCAAGGCAAAAGTGGCCAGGCTATTGTAGTCTCTTCATTCCTCTCCATGCCCCTGCATGTTCATGTAGCCCTTCACCATGCTTGTTTTAATTGGCAATCTGCTTTCTTGAAGGTAAATGACTGAAATTGTTCTCCATCTCACAGATAAGATTTCATCAAAACCTCATGGCATTTAGACTACCCTGCCTTTATGGAAAATACTTTGCCTGGTATGTCCTAGAATAACATTTGCCATTTTCTGTATTGCAACTCATTGGCAACCTATGTTTGTGTCATGTCTCCTCATTCCACTTGACAGCTATAGGCTTTTCAGCAAGAAGCTGTTCACTCCTAGCAGGAGAGCTTGTAATTTGGGGAAATAGAAGGTGCAACTTAGGGTGTCATTCTGATTCTCCTGATTGTTCATCATCAGATTTCCTCAACACTCCTACATTGTGAGCAAAGATCTTTCATAAAAACAGACTCCAAGAGTCACCTTTCATAGACTATTTCACTCCTTCTTTTCCCTTTTCAGCAGAAACTCTTTGCCATTTTCCATATTACATTTGAAGTTCTCTTGTGTCTATTTCTCCTCCCACATTTTAAAATGCTCTTCTCTGGTTCAAGACATTTCTTTCCTTCTCACCCCAGCTTCTGCCCCTTGTACCCTATCATATCTCCTAAAACAGATACTTAGGTTTCAGCCAGGACACCAAAATTCAGAGTGAAGAGAATTCTACTTCCTCAGTTTATTTGCCAGCAAATTCCCTGGCACAAGATTTCAGATCTCTGAGCACCTCTTGTCTAAAACAGACCCCCTGCCACCCCACATAAATCCAGGGTAGAGTCAATTCCTGAGTTTTCAGCTCTATCCTTTGTTCATGCAATCATCAAGTTTCGCCACTGAAGTTTTGCCAGACTAAAGGACTAAGTAAGACACTGTACAAAGACTTGTTCACATCTTAACATTGTCCTCAGCTTATCCAAATCTCTGTCCCCACCCCTGCAATTTCTGTCTGCCTGCTGATGTCTAATGTTCTCAACTGCACCCATATTTAGTATACTGACACTCACTAATGCTTTGTATAGAAGTCATTACTTGTCAGCTCCTAAACTGAATGGTGTATGACAGCTGAAAAGCAGTAAGAGGTGGGGAGAAACAAGGATCTAAACCACATCGCGGCTACATGTGATTGCACAAGTGCTTCTGCATTGTTTCAGGGCAAGGTCAGGGTCAAGCCAGTCAGCTTAAACTTCCACTGTGGCCATCTCCATCAATTCCCTCATTCTGGTTCATGAGCTTCTCATGCATGCCTCTTCACAGGAGTCACATTCTGGGACAATACAGCCATGATCAAGAACCTTTGCCTCCTTATCACTATAAAAGCTGTCTTTGCCCATTGGTTGATTACTGAGATGATCAGGGCAACTGAGGCAGGATTTATGCAGTTTGGCAGCAATAGGTAGGTAAACTTTGGTACACTTACCACCATCAACAAGGTCCTGTCGGACTTAATGATTCCAATGATACCAAGGATAGCGAGAGCAAAGAGTGCAAAGCCAACAAAGATGCCAATCCAGGCAGCAGCATAGATGTCATTGTTTTCTGTGGCTTCCAGCAGAGGGTAGACACCACGTGGATCAGACACAAAGTAGATACATTCTGCTGTCAGGGCAATGCCACACATCTGAGAAGCACAAGTTCAGGAAATCCATTAGATCAAGCTTCCTCAAAGAAATACCAGAGACAGAAACAGGCATAGACTGCTTTCCTTTCATTTAACTTCCTGACAAATGGGAGCTACTCAACTCCTCCTCTTCCCAACTCTACAATCTCTTGTATTGAGAATTCACAGAAGAACTGCAGGCAAATCTCACTCAGCCTAGACCTGAGAGGTCTGGCTTAGGACTTGAAGGTGTTGTTATGAAAGAATGAACAGAACCATTCCATCACTATATGGAGGGAAGTGGCTGGAAAGATGTTGGTCAGCTCTTGCTGACAGTTCTAGAACTTTGCCCCTTGAACTTGCCTTGGTCTTCAGGATAAACCCCTGCTTTCCCTCTCCCACCAAACTGATCATATAGGACAGCTCTCCTTTTCCTGTTCTCTCACACTTTACTGGACTATTTACGTGTGAACTTTACATGTGAAGAAGGATTTAATGTCTGAGAACTGCTGTTTTTAAAAAGTGTCATACTGGAAGGAAGCCTCCACCCATACTTGTTCCACTTCACTTACCCCAATGACCACATTCCCAAAGACTAATAGTCCCTGTAAGATGCGCATACAGTCATCACTTTTTGCCATCTTTAATTCTTCATGCAACCTAGTGAAAACCAAACACAGTTTTCAATTAGACCACCAGTACAATACAGCTCACAAAGAAATAGAAATTATCCATGAAGAGAAGGATAGATAGAACTTGCCAACCTGTCTGTACACCTTCCGCCCCTTGCTTTATATTAGCTTTAGACAAGAAACTTTCCCAGATGTTAGTCTGGTAACTCAAAATCTCCCTTATACTTGAGCTACAGAAGATTGGGACCACTTCGGGGGCAGCTAGTGTCTTCAGCTCTGTTTTTGGTAGGGTTTTCATTATCACAAAAGCACCCATGCCAACCTTAGCTCAAGGTGTTGCATTTCCACCCAGCCAGAAACACCAGCTACATCTGGATGGACAAGGGACAAGTTCAGTGCCCTCACCTAGCTCCTCTTTCAAAGGAGCCACTGTTACTCCAGGGCATGCTATACACCCCACTGACTGTTTCATTTTCTAGAGTGATACCATGGTATTGAGCTGGTAAGCACGGTGCTTTAGCTGTATCCCACACACATACCTATGGTGCAGGGCTTGGCAGAACTTTGCTAAGGGTAGCCCCATCTCCCATCCATGCTGGGAATTGGAGCTGAGCCCCCCAAGTCAGATGTGAGGGAGTGAGGGAGTAGGACAGGCTGCAGCTGGCTCATGGGAGCCAGGCCAAGTGGCATTCTCACCAAATTCCTAAGAGTGCTATATCCTGCAGTCTGGAGTCAGGTGCCCCGTGTCAAATTCATCCGCTTCCAGAGAGAGGAGTATAAAGGCACTAGTCAGAGGTGGGAGACCTCTTAGAGAAAGAAGTTGAAATGCCAGTGCCTACCAAGTCCTTCTTTCAAAGGGATGGAGCACATGTGTGCATGGAGAGGGGGAGGGAAAAAATCCAAACCTAGAGACAGCTGCATTTGCCATGTGGTTAAGAAAATATAAACCAAGAAATAAAGGCTGAAATGGGCCCAATTTGAGCAGACAAAAGGAAAAGCAGCTTGAAAACACTTCTTTTGCCAGAGTACCTGTACTACTGTGTCTCTTGCTCAGGTCACTGACTTCACAGTTCTTCAAAGAAGCTGTGGAAATATATAAGCAGACACAGGTGTCAATGAAGGGGATTTTCCTGAGGAGCAGAGAATTGTGAGACTTCTCTAATAATGCAATCTATTGCCGACTCAGCAGTTGCCCTATTTGGACTTTCAGCACTGACAGATGGAAAACAGGTATTTCCTACCACTCCTTCTGCAGTGGTTTGAGGGTTAGCATAGAGACATCTCTAGTGCTCTCACCATTATACCAGCAGAGGACACAAGTATTTTCTATTTTTCTATGACAGCATGTGTAGGCATGGCCATTATTTTTAGGGTGAGAAGCCAATTTTAGTCACAAACGGATGTTTGGAGGCCAGAACAACATACATGAAACTGTATGGCTCTGTATTTAAACATGGCAGGCTCATGAGGTCAACCTGAAGCTCTGTCCCTGCCAAATTTCCTGACCTCTGAGCATGAGGGGGTCACATAAAACTGTTTTGCAGGTCAAATCTGGGTCTGGGCAATGTTTGGTCATGTGTTCTACAATACAACACTGCAGAGTCTGCCAAATCTGAGATAGACTCTGGTCCTCTACTCATCTGAAAGCTGGAGAGATCGCTGCCTGGCTCATGGACCTATGTGCTGCAAACTCCAGAGATTTTAGAAAAGCCTTTAGTTATTGTAATCTAAGAAACATCACAAGCCAGGGAGTGTCCAAAAGCAAGGAAATCTTTCCTGTTCAAATGCAGGCACTTGAACTCTGACTACCACATGGAAAAGCAAGTCTGCTCCAGCTGCCATGTAGATACCATGGTTGAGTGTGAGATGCCTCTTCAGTGTAACAAGAGTGCTCACAACTTGTATGTGGGCCATCCCCCCTAGCCCATGCTCTTCCCTCCCCACAAGCTGCCTTTCTTCTCCTCCTTGTCAGGCAGAACCTGGCTTACTCCTACCTCTCCTTGAGCAGCTATTACTGCAGTCATGTGAGTTGGAGAAAGCAAGCTTCTTCTTCTGGGGTGAGCCCTTCTCCTAGGCTACTATAGTTGTGGGAAAAGCTGGACACAGTCACCACCACACAGGTATCAGCTGGAGAGTGGCAAGTTTCTAGACAACCTAAGGCTCTTCAGTACCTTAACTAAGTTCAACAGCATTGCAGCATGACAGGAAGCAGAGAGACCAGGGAGAGGAAAAGGGAAGGAAAAGTTTTTACTGTAGATCTAAAAATAAACACCATAGTGATGTTGTCATATTTTTATGAATTCTGTCTCCAAGTGATTGCCATTTCTTGGTGTTCACTTCATTCCCCTGTGCCATATGTGGCAGCCCCTTGTCTGACCCCTTCTTTATTGAAGATGGTCCAGTATCATCACTGATGAGAGACTGTGAAGGTGCTCCAATGCCATGAAAACAGCTGGGCAGCTGGAGAACCAATCCTTCAACAGGCCTCAGAGAAGAACCTGTGGGAGATCTGGAGCTTTGCACCTACTGCCTGCTCCTCACGCCTCAGAGGTAAACTGTGTTAAACAAGAGCAGATTGCACAGTACTTGGAGCAGGTACATGAGTACAGAGGCATGAGGCAAACCTTGGCCAACTTGCCCGAGGCAAGCTGCACAGAGCTGTGACTCACAACCACCCTCGGGTGTGACACTGGTAGGCAGCCCTCCTCCCAGCCCCCAGAGACACAGGTGCACCAGCCTCTGCCTGTGGACACAAATGCATTTGGAGGTAGAGGAGCTTTTATGACCCAAATACTTTTATGACCCAAATACTGTTTCCTGTGGCTTCAGGTAAACCCCTGAGGAAACTGGAGGTTCAGCTGCAACCATTATCCAAAAGTTCCACATAAAAAAGGCAGCCAAGTCCTGGGATTTCAGCCTTGACCTAGTGTTTCTCAGGACATCACAGGAACCTTACCATTTAACTGTGACCCATCTAGGTCTGAGGTATTCAATTACTGCTACCGCAGACTTTGCTCCATACTTCAAGTAACTTTGGCAAGGTGTATGTTGCTCTCATTGTACAAAAGAAACCTATATGCCTCCTGAAGCACATGCTTCTTCCTCTTTCTGAAGTACTGGTCTCAATGCAGACTGCAAATTCTCCCCTCTCCTCTCTCCTCAGAATCCCCAAACACTGCTCCTGACAGTCATGGGGGTGCAGCTGTCAGAGTCCAGGAGCAGTGGTAGCCATGCCTCCTTCTCCTCCTGCTCCTCCACAAGTTGCAGACAGATCTGTTATTTCCATGCCCTTCAAGCTTCCTCTACTCACAGTGGCTATGTGAGACCTGCAGCACAACTGCGGGATATGAAAAGGAAGTGCTTTTCTGCAGTGGCTGCCTTCTGTGCTTACATTTTAGGTGATAACCTTGTACAGGCTTTGAAAGGAAGCCCTTCCACCAGCAGTCCCTGGATTCCAGTGAGATTTGGGCTCTGTTGTGCAGCCCTCACACACATTAGGCTCGTTGCTCTTTTGAAGCCTCCATGCCTTATTTCTATAGATCAAGACAGAATTTCAGTGGCTTTACACATGAATCCTCCCTTTTCAGCCTAGCTCTACTTCATCTCTAGACAAAACAAGCCAATGGGTATGAATTGATCTGGCATTGCCACATGCAGAAGCCAGTGCCATTTAATTGTTTTGCATTTTGTGGTAGTTGTCAAGCATTGTGAGAAAGGGATGTCCAAAAACACCCCTGTGAGTATTATTTGCTTCTACACTCTGCTCATGGAGGTTTCTCAGCATGGTGGGGGGGCTTACAGGGGCCTCACACCACCCCTTGCTATCTCACTTTGCCTCAGTGTCCCCAGGAAGGGCGTTGCATTCCCATCCCCTGGTACAAGGAGGCAGAGACAAAGGACACATTTGTTTTATTACTCATGGGCTCCACACACCTTGGCTGAAGGGCTCCGCACCACTCGAGTGCAACTAAGCAAACCCAGCTGTTCAATGGCAGAAACTTGGTCCTTGTCTGTACACCCCTCTGGCACAGAGGCCCGAGCACCACACCTCCTGTCCCTCATGCTCACCCAGCCCCGGGGGAGAGCATGTCTCTACAGGCAGGAGCGAGATGCCTGGGCTAGCCCTGGGGTGCTGATGGAGGGAAGTCATTGAGGTGGAACTGCTGCTGGAGGTGCTGTGCCAATGCCAGTGACGGTGTCATGGGAAGACTCCATGAGCCACAGACCCTCCCACACCCAGACCTGCTGTGGGGTCTGATGCATTAAGCAGGAAACCTACACTTTTTCTTTTTTTTTTTTTTTTCATTTGGTTGTAGCAGAAAATGTAGCCCCTAAAGGGCTTACAAGGAAAGTATTTTCAAAGAGCTTGGGTCATCTTCAGAGTTACACAGGTTTTAAGAGGATGCAATTTAATATGTTAAAGATGAGTTGCTTGGACTCCACTGTAAGAAGACAAATGCTTTACAAATATCAATTCATCATATGTTTACTTATTTTAAAGCAAACACCTCTCGTGCACACAAACCCATGCACTCCTCCTGCCCCTCCGGACTTTTCCCAACGCTCCACCTATTCCGAAATGCAGCTACCTTTGACAGAGAACGGCTTCTGTGCTAGCAATCAACCACACTCAGAAAAGGAAGAGTCAGACAGTTATTTTGTGCTACCAGGGGAGAAAAATAAAGCAAAAACAAAGCTTGGCATCAAGCAAGGGTCAGAGACTAATTAGGTTTCCTTTGGAGAGAGATTGCTATGAAATGAAGCCTGTGTGAACAGTGGAGTGGCTGGTAAATCATCATCAAGCATAATTACCTTGGAAATAGTGCTGGGAGGTAGGTTTTTCCTCTCTCCCTTATTAGTTCAGCACAGCCAAAACAAGTGGGTTTTTTCCCTTTACTATTTTCACAAGTGAGGGAGAATTACAAGATTCATTGTTCTCTGCAACATTTTTTTCTTTTTCCTTTTTTTAAACTCAGTTTTACAGCAGATTTAATTTTTCCACTCTCTCCTCCTCAGTCTTTAGGTGAAAAAATATGAAACAAATTAAAAGAGCCATAGAGAAGCCAGAGGTAAGAAAAATGAAATACTTAATAACTTACTGCAGTTAACCTTATCCAGGTACCAGACTCAGATATACTAAACAGAGTCCAGGAATTAAAATAAAAAACATTAAACATAAGAGCTGCCTTTTTTCCTAACAGACACTTATCCCTCACATGCCATAAAAGGAAGATGATGACCAAAGCAAGGCACTCACCTCTCTCTTCTCGTGATGCTTCCCAGCAGAAATCCCAACCCACCTGCAAAGCCAACAAAGTCCCTTTCTCCCACCTCCGCTGGCCTTTAAAGAGCCCAGGTTGCTTGAGGAACGTGCTGTGTGATTGGTAGGGTGTCCATCACATGAGTAAAACTTTTTTTTCTAGCCAAACCTGTTCCCCAGTCCTCCTGGGACCAGAGGGTGTCTCCATGATTCTTAGATCGTATCGGAATGCTGTTGTGCCGAAAACACAAAGCTTTAAAGAATTTCTATTATTAGACTCTCGAAAGGGTGGATGAATGAGTCACTCATATGAGGTACTTGAACTTTAAAGAGGATGGGCAAATTGTAAAGACGTAAATATTGCTGGACTAAAGGATTGCTGGACTATTGTTTGAACATGGGTATCAAAAAACCTGAACAGAAACAGTGAGTAAATTAATTTTAATCTTTTCATTTAAATACATTGCATGGGAAAAATCCAGTGGTTTGGGTTGGATCCATTTTCATTTTATTTAGCCTGGTTTTTTTTTTTTGTTTGTTTTTTTTTTTTTTGAAACAGAAGTGTAAGTGTTGGCTACTCTGCAATACACTGTGGATAACATGAAGACTGGTGGGATCATCCCATTTCCTTAGGCCCTCTCGATTTTTAACCTATTCAGTCTTATTAAGACAGGGCAAAGTCAAGCACAGACATATCTTTATATATATATATAAATTGGCCTGTGATGAACTGAGAAGGGCTAAGGCTGAGAAACACAGCAGAAAAGGAATGTCACCTTTCTCTCCCTCACTGATTCCAGTACAAATCTGCCAAAAGCCATGATTCACATTACCGAGCCTTGAGTGTGTCTCTGTCAAAAGCACAAGTGGTTCTGCTTGACATTCTTCATCTCTTGGTGCAAAAAGCAGCCAAATAAGTAATGGGCTTGGGAAGGGTGAGGGGAGTTCCATGTTCTTAGAGTCTTTCACAAGTCAAAAAAACCCACGAAAATAACATGCATGTATCCCATTGGTAGCCATCCTGGCAAACGTTTTGTGTGAAATTAGTGAGAACTGCAATAGTTTTAACATCATACGGATCCCTTGGTACCTGGAGACAACTGTAGAGAGCGCCAGCTCTTGCATGATACCCCCATGAGATTTCACCCTGAAGAAAGGACAGTGCTAGTGGCATTTCCAGTGTCATGAGGTATCACAGTGATAAGTGAAAGAAGACCCAGTCATTGCAGCCAGCCTGATCTAGTAGACAGGAACAAGGCCATTTGGGTCCTCAAGCATATAGATGCTGACTTGTCTAGACCTAAATAACTGAGACCTTGCCCACTATTTGTGCTCCCTACAGTTGAAGTCTATTTTGGTGCAGTCGCCACCCCATATTTTGGCAGTGTTGGCAGGACCAGGCGTTTCTCACCAGCTGGTGTCCTGAGTTCTAGAAGGGCAGGCTCCCATCATCACTGCTGGACATTGAGAGCAGCTGGCAGGAGAAAAAGCAGTGCACCTCCTGAACATCACAGCCTGGATGAGCTTGGGGCAGTGATTAGACACAAGCCTGTTCTGGTAAGACACCCCATCTCAGCTGGGAGGAGAAAAGAGAAGACAGAAATTGTGGAAATATTGTTTTGGGAAAAACAAATGACGAAAGAGGAGGGAGGGAAGGGGAAGCTGGTGGTGAAGTTATAGTTCTGCCAATCGCCAGCACTGACAGTTGTTGCTGTGAGAGAGCCCTGGTGTGGTTGAGCTCTTGCAGCTCTGTAGCCCTGTCCAGGACACTGCAAAAGGCTGTTAGAGTGAATCCTTCTCTGGGCTGGAAGAGAGTGTATGGCTGGGGTGGGTGATGGTCACTCCTCAGCTGCCATCACCATTTGGCTGCTCACAGTTGTTTAATCTGTTTTATAATCTGGGTAAGATTTGGTATGGGAAAAGAGAGAGTTGGATGGGGGAGTTTGTTTGCTTCTTTGCACTTCTTTTGGTGTATGCTAACAAGGTCAGACTGTAAGTTTGCTTGAATGCCTTTGCAGAGAAGGGTTAGACAAAGACCTTGTCTGAGCAGGGACCACAGTGGGGCTGAAAAGCCATGGAGTGGAAAGCTAAGGTGCCCCCATGGGTACATCCAGTGGGGTGTCTGCAGCTCTTTTAGCCTCTCTTGTAGGTCTGTGTCTGTGCTGGCATGCTTCAGATGAACCAGCACTTCTATATTACCAGACTCATAGATTTGTGCAATCTCTTGCACTTATGAAAGCTACAGACTGACAAGTGCACACATCCTCTCACAGAGCCATATGAACACACACTTCACATGCAGAAATGCATACATGCATGTGCTTTCTTTGTGTACCCAGACATCAGACCACATATGTGCACATGTCTGTTCCATGTGAATTAAAGGAAAAGTGCTGGATTGGGAGTGAAGACACAGTCATTCGGGATGTGGTCTGGAGGGACAGTCAGATGATGAGGCCACAGTCTGGCCTATTTTCAGGTGAAGGTGAAAAATGAAATTTTTCAGGAGATCTATCACTTGGTTATTACAACGTGCTCTGTAGGTGACACGGCAATGTGAGAACATCTGTCATGAAGTATGCTGTGTTTACTCAAAACTGGCATGGAAGGCATGATGGAGGATGCCCAAAGTTGCTGAGAAGTGATGATTAGATGTTATGAGTAATTCTAATTGGTTGCCTCTGCTCCTCACCTCTGAGAATACTTTTTCACCTTCCTGAATCATTTGAATTTCTTTTCTTCATAGCATGAAATAATGATTTAAGACTAAGACAATATGCGATGGAGGATTTAGGGAGGGAGAGAGCACACACAGGGGGAAAAGAGCTTATGGCCAAAGTAGCAGACTCCTTGGAGTCGTTTCTGTGACTGCCCCATGCCAGTTCCGTGATGGAGCCACTCCTATCCATGAATAGGAGGCTCCTGACTGCATTTGTCATGTTGCATGGGAAGATCAAATCTCACTGTTGAGAGAGAGGACTTAGGAGATCCTGTATCCCTAGCAGTGAGGCTTCAGTATTGGCCAAGCCATGCACTGCCTGTTGTCCCAGGGAGGGGAACTTCTTTGATGATCGTCCCTCCAGCACAGGGTGGCAGTGCACAGGAGCACTGCTGGGAGTGAGGCCAAGCACCCCCACTGCAGCACGCTGTGAAGGTGCTGCTCAGGAGTGGAGGGGCTGCTGCCTTTCCTGGCAGAGTCCCAACATCACTGGCCAGGTCAGCGACCTCCTCCTGAGGGCACTACTCCCGATGGCTGCAGCCCTAGTTCCTGCCACCCAGCTCTGCTCCTGCATTCCCAGGGGGGCTGTGAACAGCTGCTTCCCAGTCTGCAATTTGACCTTCCTTCCCTGGGCCAGATTTGGGTTTGAGACTCGTGCCTACCACCCAAGCCCTCCACGTGCCATGGCGAGGAGCCAGCTCCTTCCAGGAGGAGAAGGGAATTCCTCATGGCTGCCTCCTCTCCCATCTCAATGCATCCGCACAGGGGGCGAGGATGTGGGCTGTAGGGGACAGATGTCCGCTGTGCCCCTCGGGTTTGCAGCTGGCCTGGCCTCCTGCCAGCTTTGCCTCCTGCCTCCCCAGTTGAGTTGTGTCTTTTGCTGCAGCTGCTTCCCTCTTTTGGCAAATTTTTGCCACTTTTATACCTCTCAGTCTCAAGAGAGAGGAATAACTGTGGGGTGTGGAGAATAAATTAGTGAACACCACCTAGTGAGATCAGGGGAGAGCAACTCTGTCTCTGAAATTGTTTACCAAACAGTGCTGAGTGTGGGGAGACAAATGGCATATGGTTAGCAACAACCATGGGCTAATTATAGTGGGTTAGGATAAACCACTGGGTCACTGGGCTGGCCACCCCAGCTAAACCTGCAAACATATAGGCTGAAAAGCAGAACTGTATGTATATATTTACTATAATGTGGAATGCAGTAAGTAACTTCTTTCTAAAACCTTATATACCTTGGTGAAGGGCGTTACAGAGAATCCACATAACAAGTATCTTTGTGACACTGGTAATCCTGATGTTTTGCATTTAGCAATGAATATGGCATTGCAGTCTTAATTCCTAAAGAGAGTGCTATGGGGCACACTCTCGAGGATTGGGGTTTTTTAATGTTTTGGGGAAGGAAAGGGATACACCATATTTTTCTAATTTTGTAGGATAGCTTTATTTACCTATAACAATGTCTGTATTTTGGTGTCGTTAAGACTTGCAATTTTGGGTGGTTGCATAAAGCCCGAGCTACTGGAATAATGAGATTGCAGGAAAATCTGTAGTTTCAGCCTTTCAGAAGAGACTGTTTCTCCTGACATGTGAACAAGCAGAAAAAGCAGCTTGGAGGAAGCTACTCTTGTGGTAAAGAACTGAGTTCAGGCAGGGAACTGCTTCCCCAGGGACTTTTGGACTAGTGCTTATAGTGGTATTTGCAAGCATGGATATAGGCAGAAACAAATTAAATCTTGGTACCCCACTGCTAGCAATTAGACAGCTGCTTAGGCTCCCTTCCTCAGTGGTCTCAACCCAAAAGCTCAGAGAAGTAGTAGATGTTTATAAATGTTAATCTCTATTGGCTACTACTACTGTTAATAAAGAAGACCATTAGGGTGCCTTCTTGCACACCTTGAGAAACATTTAGGCTCTAAATTTCACCCCAAAGATGCCTCTTTTACTCTGTTGACTATGAAGGAAACTCATAGGAGAGCCTCAACACAGGCCTGCGGCTAATTTCTGCAAAGGAAAATGCAGACCAAAACATCTGCATCTTAGAGCAGCTGATATGACCTACGTCTTTCAGCAACTACAGGTCACATTTTTGTACATGCAGAGACCAGAAGATAAAACACACAAGGAGGAGCCTGGGGGAGCCCTGAGGTCAAGCTCTACCCTGACTCCACTCCCACCAGCAGGAGTTTCTCCTGGCAGGCAAAGAGGGCCAAGCCCTGAAAGAGTGACGCTCCCTAGCCAACACCCTTGATGGCATAAAAGGGCCAGCAAAGGAGATGTGGCTTTCTTTTGAATGTCATTTTCAGACAAGGGCAGGCCACTTCACTCTGAACAGGTGCCTGACCAGACAGAATCATAGAATGGTTTGGGTTGGAAAGGACCTTAAAGATCATGTACTTCTGACACCCCTGCCATCAGCAGGAGTACCACTCACTAGATCAGGTTACTCAGGAGCCCATCCAGCATGCCCTTAAACATGTACAGGGACGAGGCATCCACAACTTCTCTGGGCAACCTGTTCCAGTGCTTCACCATCCTCTGCGTAAAAAATTTTCCTCTAATATCTAATCTAAACCTGCCCTCTTTCAATTTAATACCATTGCCCCTTGTCCTACTGCTATCTGCCTGTATAAAAAGTCCATCTTCCTCCTTTTTATAAGCTCCCTTTTGGTACTGGAAAGTCACAATGAGGTCTCCCCTAAGCCCTCTCTTCTCCAAGCTGAACAATCCCAGCTCTCTCAGCCTGTCTTCATAGAAGAGGTGCTCACAGGAGGACAGAAATCTCATTGTGTCTTGGCAAAGGATTGTCTGGGGTTTGCAAAGAGATCTCTGACAGGACAAAAGACTTTCTGCTAATGTTTTAGACTGCTTCTTTGAAAAGCTGACAATGTCCAGGGAAGGTCTGCTAGACAGTGTTGCTCTTGGTTATGAATTTGAGGGCTTCCTGGCCTCTGAAAGACTGTGTATGTCAGTGTCAATACCCTTAGGATGAGGTCCCAGCTCCCAAATGGCCTTGGCACTGTGATGGTCCTTTGCTACTGGTGGTTCAATTGAGTTTCATCTAACAGACTGGGATCAAGCTGTTCTGTCTGGACCTAGTGACTGCATTGTTCTTGCTTGTGGTTAAAAGCCACTTCTCCAAAATCCTATGTGTCAGTCATGATCCACAACATGCTCGAAAGAAGAGGTTTTGTTTGGGAACCTTTACTGCTTGTTTGCAAGGGGCAAAAAAATCTCTTCATATTTATTGAATTCATCTTATTTTCAAAGGGTGTTTCAGGATACCTTATTCCTCCCAAATCCATCCTAACAGAGATAATGCCTCCCCTGCATTAGCTACTTCTGATGTGGGAGGCTGTAAGGGGCTGGCTGTGGAGCACTGCCATCTACATATGGTTGCCTGTCACTTTCCAGTTTCCAATACACTTGCTGCAAGCATATGTCTCATTTATCTCAGCAACTCCACCATCCACAATGCCAGAGGGCTGGGGTACCCAAGAGAAGGAGGGAGGACAGTCAGTTTAGAGCTGCGTCACAAGAGCCCTGGCAGCAGGATGAAAGAGGAATAGCAGAGGGGTGTTGGCTGGTGTGACATTGTGGTGGAAATAAACAGCATGCATGCCTTGGGCGAGTTTATAGTGCTCCTGGGGTGACAGCCTCTGCCTTGGCAAGGGTGTGGTTGATGTCTCACACTAACTCATTGGTTTGACAGGACTGTAGGCACTGTCCAATATTCTTCCTCTGAAACTCTCTTAAGGTTTCAGTAAATAACTAGCAACTTCCCTGAGGCCATTCCTTGCACACAGCTGGAAGAAACCAGCTGGGTGCATGTGCACCTGCTGGAAGAGACTAACCTGGGTTTTAGTTTAACGTGGGCGACGGATGGGGTTGTGCTTTGGGCAATCCAGACCTTTTACGTGGGCCTTTTCTCCTCTACTTGTAGCTGCTCCATAGCTGGAACCAAATTCTTCGAGTTAGTCTCCCTGCCTCCTAATAATAGCCTTTAGCGAAGGCTCAGCTGGTCTGTGCTGCCCTCTCATGGACGTGCGTAGGAAAGGTTACATTTTACTCTGTTTCAAGTTGCTTTTTAACCTGCTACTCAAGCGCCGTTTTTCTACACGTGATTTCCGAAAAGCCAGGAAGGCTTAGAACTACTTCTAAGAGGTATATAAAATGTAGCCACGAAACATAATTCCGCCTAGATTTGTGCTGGACGCTGCTTAGCTCTTACCTTTCTAAAGGGCTTTGCTCTTCATTTGGAAACATTTAGACGCCTAACAGTGCAAAAAGTAGGGAGCTGTTGCTTCCAACAACAGGCTGAGTTTCTACCATATGCACTCTTGTCTGCCATGTCAAACACATATTGGCATCATGGCACCATACCATAGTCAAGGAGTCTGTCATGATAGCTCTCTTATCCTACCAAGAATTCAAACACCATCACCAAAAGCTGGGTTCTTCAGGGGGCAGTACTTGCTTTCAATTCTGTGGGGTTTCAGCAAACCGGCAATGCTGCCTTCCTCTGAAACTCCTTGCAGGGAGGCAGGATATTATACTAAACCCAAGGGGATACTTAAACAATAACGGGATAGAGCGAGCATCACTCTGCTCTTCAAAGGGCCTGTGGTGTTCACAGTGTTTACGTAACTTTGAGCCACTGTTAAAAATCTTTGGGTCTCTGACCATTTGCCTGCACGTAATATAGCCTTCTCCCTAAAGTCTACTCATCTGTCCAAACACCAAAAGCTCCTCAAGGACTGGTATGACATGCAGTTTTCTCATTAAGAAACAATTGTGCTATTACACATGCCTTTATATACCTCTGTTTCCTGTGTTATGCTAGAAGGAAAGCTGGGGGACAGGAAGAAGGAAGGACAGAGGTCACCTCTTTTTCTTACAAACTCTCTAACCCTAATATAGATCCTGCATCCTAGTTAATAATAAGGATTTTCAAGGTTGGACGAGGTGATGCCAAATAGGGCATTTTCCTTAAAGGTTTGCAAGTTTATAATGAAGTTTTTATGGCAAGTGTAAACTGAGAGTTGCACTCCTTTAGCTACAATGCCTTCCTTTTTACTTTGAGAACTGTATTTGATAGCTGTGCACCTCTGTAAGCCCAGCTCTGTTTAGTCCCATGTTCTTCCATCTCTTGCCACTTTAATGAGTGACAATGAGACAGATGCTTATTTTTGGTCTCGAAGTAACAACATAGAAAAGCAAATGAGTCCATCTCATAGTCATTTCTTCCCTGGTGTTATTTCACTGCAGTTTATGGAAGGACACCAGTGGTTTCTCCTACTTTCTACACTGAAATACAGAAAGTTTACCCCAGACTCCTAGATTCATAAGCCAATGAGATGCCCTTCCTAGTGCCTGAGAGCAGCAAGGTTTGACAAGGGAGGGTGAGCTCTTTCCACTTCTGAGAGGAGTTACATGGGGAATTGAGATGACAGCCTTGAAGGAGGAAGGAGGAGCCATTCCATTAACTCGTAACAGGTGTTTCTAAAATAGAGCAACTACTGCAGTGTCTGCAGTCAGTTTCCAGTGCTGAATTATGAAATTACATAGAATTAAACAGAAATCTCTTTTGCCTAAATTCATTTGTTCTGCAATGACACTCCAGCCCACCACCTTTCCCCAGGAGAAGACCGCAAGTGAGTGGTCATCCAATCCATGTCACCTCAACAACTCAAAGTTCTCCTTTTCATTTCTGTATGTTGAGCTATGGCCACAGACTTTTGGTGGTGGTGTTATATCAGTTTTGCCCATGAGGACAGTCCTGAAAAAGGAATGCAGACATGGATATTAATTCCTGACCTTCATGGAATGTTTCTTCATTTTCTTCTCCATTTCCTCTGGCTGAAGGAATGGCCAAGAGAAGCTTCCCCCTGAATACAACCTGAAGGCATGTTAGACAGGGTTTGATCAATTTGCCCTGGTATGTTCCCTTCCAAGCTCTTCCACATTCTCCAGTCTTCAGCTGGAGATCTCTCTTGAGCTCTTTGTCAGACTTCACTCAGAGGTTAGTTTCTTTCATTTCAGACATGAAAGCCCTGACTAATTGCTGCTTCCTACTTTGAGTAACACAAGATTGTGAAACTTTGAAATCAATGGCATTAAACTAGCTTAAAGTTGGTGTTATGTAGCAATGATTCATATCCAGTGAGTCACAATGAAATGTCTCATGCTATAAGCAGCTGGCCATTGAAAAATGTGCTCTCCACCTAACTAAGAAGCAGAACAGAGTCTGTATGAGCTTTTCAAATGATCTTTAATCAGCTGTTGCAACATTTTTATTTTTTTTTCCATTGGTTAGAAGCAGTACACAGGCAACTTTAGTATTGCTTGGGGCTTCTGAGTAATTTTAAGTTCCATACAGAGATGGCAGAAAAAAAACCCTGATGTTTTGATCCCAGAGACCTATTTCACAGTGATTTCACTTTCCTTCTGATTGCTCCTCTGCAACCTCCTTCTGAAGGAGTAAAAGGTTCATAACAGAAACGTTCTATGGACCATAAGATCATGCCATTTGGCAGATGAACTGGATGTCATACTCCTGTGTGTGTCCATGGATCAACAACAAAAAAAAATCTCTTCCTTGAAAATAATGCACTTTCTCACTGCCCAGCTCATGCTATGGAGGAATCATCCTTGTGAACAACAAACTAACCCCAACTTCCACACCTTTCACTCTATGACCTATCCTTATCCATTAGAGGCACACAGCAATACACAGGTGCGGGTCAACAACCACAAACCACCCTTTCTAAAAGAATGCACTTCAGTGCACAGACATCTCCCTCATGGAGAGGAGAAAGAGCAAACAACAGATGTTAGTCACGTTGCTTAGCACACTCTGGAGGGCATTCAAATATACTGTGACTAGTGTGCTATAAGGACTTATATGGAATAGTTTCAGTTACACACAATGAACTGCTAATTCCTTCAGAGCACTCAAGGCAAGAAATTTAATGACAGTTTAATGTCATGTTGATAAATGTCCACTTATGAAGAAGAAATAAGGATACAATGGTTTGAGAAAGAAATTATGGAAAAAAAGACCATCACTCTGGAATTTAGACTACAGTAAAAGTTTCCATTTTAAATCTAATTTTTCTCCTTTTTTTCACCACAGAAAAGCCTTCTTATACACAAACAGCATTGCCTTACTGTGAAGTAGAGTTTCTCTAGAACTAAAGTGTATTTTATAAAAGAACTCAAGCAAATCAGAAGTTATGTGACACTAGCTTAAACACAGTAACTTGCAAACATTCTTGAGGAGGCTTTTTTATTTTCATAACATCAAGTTCCTGGGCTTCTTTTTCCTTGAAAAACTGCAATTCAAAATACAATCCAATCATCTGAGAGGCTTGAGGTGAAGAAAATGACCGTTCTCGCCAGCTCATGTGTTCCTCAAGATTCCTGGTCAAAGTCCTTGCTCAGAGCTGATCAACTCCCTCTAAGACAGTGAAAGCTGAAGGATTGCCCTTGGCCTACTGCCTTCTCCAGTTTCTTGCCATCTACACATTCCAAACTCAGGCCCAAAGAGCTGTCCTGAGTACAGCCTCATTCATTTCTATAGAATTGTTACTCCTCAGAGGAGAGTGACCACTCCTCTGAGGACAGAAATGAACAGAAAACAGTTTCTGTTTCTCTCTTCTGAGAAATGGAAAAGACAGATGCTCCCTCTTATGTGCAATGGGAAGACTTCTTGCTACCACACAGCAGCTTTGCTGGCATGAGATAAGGTGGCCAGGCCACCAAAGGAAAATTTTGGCCCTGAGATTGCTAAGAAACACTGGGTAGGGCCTCTCTTGCAAGATTTCTGTCATTTGTAAGAAGACTGCTTTCCAGGTCACTTCAACCTATCTGCAAGAGGGATTAAGAATCTTTCCTTGCATAACTCCCTTAATGATGACATGAAGTTGAAGGCATACACTTATAGTTTGAGAATATTACAAGTCAAAAGCTTTTCATAAGAGAACAATAAAATACAATACACAAATGACAGAAGCAGGAAATGCACAGTTAAGGCTGTACCCAAAAGCACCCTAATCCTGCTCCATAACAAAATTCAAAGACATGCCATCTTCTCCATGTCCTGGGACAACATGCTGACAAATGACCATAGAGATGAGAGGGCTTCAGCCACTATCTTCATCTTCCATACATTTCCTGTTTCATGGAGATATGTTAGGACAAGGCATGTATGCGTAGGGCTGCTTAGAAATTCCTGATCAAAAAATATATCAGGTTGAAAAACAATCTCAGTGTCTGATTCTTCCAGTTGCCAAAGAGAAGTAGAGATCTCAAAAGCATGTCATGGCTTCAGTGGGATCTCAATGCCCAAGTCTACATCAAACTTCTTATAAAGCCAATGAAGATTGAATTTAAATCTTGAGCCAGCTTCAGGTTCAAAATAACCTTAAAAACCTCCCTGCCTTATGAATGACAGGGGTGCTTACATACATTTAACCTGGAAACACATGAGTTAACTGATCTTTTTTGAGAATCTTAGATAAAAAGGAAACTCTTCTCAGACATGGAATTTGTATGCCAAATACTTGCCTCTGTTATTCCCAGACTTTTTGAGCTGAAGCTGTGCTGCAGGGAATCACACAACCTAATCATCAGACTTTTAGCTAAAAATAGATAGATGGAAGTTTCTGTGGTGTTATCTTCATAGCCATAGAGACAGTCATTTGGGAATACACTTCCAGCCATCAGGAAATTGGAACACTTGTCTAAAAAAGAGAAAAGTCCGTAGTGATGAAAAAAAATCCAAAACTTTCTGGCTTCTACTGCACATACACAATACATGAAGCCAAAGCAATAAATAGTATGCTGTGTTGCACATTTTCAATAATCTTCAGGCAACAGACAAGAAAAAGTTTCTTAACAGGCTGAAAACAGACACTTGGGTAGTATGAAAATGAGAATTGTGTTTTAAGAATCAGACGCAGCTCAAATGACGTGTTTGCGAAATGTACCTGGACTCTGATGAATTTCCTGGGTTACCGGTGCTTGGTTTTGGTTTGTTTAGTTTTATTCACCTCCCACATTCCTGAGTGACAATGTTTTCTGAAGCCATTAAGGGTGTGTGCAACTGTTGCTTTACTGTTGTTGTTATCAGATATACTGTACTTGCAATGATACAAATGAGCAACCCCAAAAAGCAGAATGATGCATACCCAGCAGGGATGATTAAGGGTGTGACGGCTGCATCCAGTGTGTGGAAGAGGCAGAAGACAGCTTCTTGTATCAGAGGAGCTCTGGAGGCAGTGGGGAAGCCCAGACCCAGCCTATCAAAGTGTTAGATGGACATAGGCACTGTTGCATAGCTGAGGACAGTAAGCCACTAGTGTAGCATGAGAAAAGAGAAGGTTGTGGGTTGTCCAGGGCTGCTTTTTTAATTCTGCTTGTTTTTGTGCTTGCATGGTCTGAGCTGTGAGGTTTCTCTGCATGGAAAAGCAGAGTCTAGGAGTGGCCTAAATACAGTATTTATGCATTTGTATGCACAGTCTGCATAGGAGTTCATCAGACCTGCCTACTCAAGATGTGCTATATATGCACACAGGTCCACGCACACTTAGATCTGAGTTTGTGATTCCAGTATGTGGTTGCAGGATTTAAACCCCAGGGGAACCACAAGCATACAGAGCAGAGAACACATGAAAGAGAGATACAAGCACACCCGTTCCAAGTTATTGTCAATGACTACAAAAGCATGATGCAATAGCAGGATAGTAAGGTCAGTAGGGGCCAAAAGGAGTGGACAGGCCCTCTTCTAGAAACACCTACACATCCTTGTTCTTCTCCGATATTGTCTCTGTTTCTGCCTGCCTGGCATCTATCATAGACTGCACCTGGGCAAAAGAAAAAGGGTCATTTAGGAGCTTCTTTCCTTACACACTGGTGCCCAGAACTGACCTTGACATTCATGTGCAGGTTTTGCATTCAGTACACCATGAACCCAGTAGCAATACACAAAGGCGGTGCTTCTCCTGACTGACTAGAGGGTAATGAAAGAAAAGACTCACTCTCTGTCTGCTTTCTTTCCTCTAACCTCCTTTCCCAAGAAGTAACCCACACTTCTAACTCATTCCCAAACTATTGTCTCACTTGACTGACTTTGAATTAGCTCTGTTTTAATACCCTGCAGGATCAGCAGATACAGCTCTCCTGAACAGAGGTGTGTGGGCAGAGAAGGCGTTCCCTCCCAGTCTGGGATAGAGAGAGCTGGGGAATGGTCCCAGAGGGCCTCCATCTCTGTCCCCAAGCTTCCCTCACCTCTCTGGTAACTCCAGGGAACATTTACCCCTCCCTTTCTCCACACCTGACTCTTCACCCACCCTCCCATACCTTTTCTCCCTCTCCTTTTACAGCACACATAGTCCCTTGCACCACAGGCACTCTGCTCCTGCCCTGTGCTGTTCCTACTCTAAAGTGAGCAGACAAACAGTGAGGGAAATAGTCCTGGGTTGACCATTATTCTGGTGTGCTCAGCAAAGATGGCTTTCTGCTGTGGCCCTAACAGACAGTCCCCACTGAGCCAGCCCCAGCAAGACCATACCTCCAGCAATATGAACTGCAAGGGGTCATCAGGCCTGTGGTACACGAGTTTTTCTGTGATCTCCTGAGACAGAGATAGACAGAAGGAAAGAATTATTGATCCAAGCGGGTGGCTGCACTTTCTGCTCCAACATTATCTGCATTTTAAAAAGCAAGCATCTCTTTCAAGCCCCCAAAATGATCAAGGGTCCTTTTCTACTGCTTTTCTTAAGTTTACACTTAAGAAAGCACAGAACAAGGAGGGATATGGGGAAGGGATAATTTGGTTTAAGCTAACTTTAGGCCAAGGTCCTCATGTAAGCCTCTGGAAGGAGAAGGGAAATATGTATTTCACCTGAAATATCTCCAGAATTTTATGTTTCTCCACGTAATCAATGGAGAGTTGATAGGCATTTTCATATATCCTAGGCTCTGGTACTGCATAAGAAGTGTCTCCTGCTGATGTTGCAGTCTCAGGTGTGTTATTATCATCCTGTGTGGAGTCAGACATATACATCTTGACTTTGAAACCTGGCAGTTCATCCACAGGTGATCGGATCTCAGGTGATCTTTCCTTGGATGGGAGTGCTAACTGGTAGTTTCTCGATAACCAGCTGGTCTGCAGACACTGCCAGTTCCACTACAGATGGCTGGTCTGGAGATGCTGGTGTTTCAACCTCAGATAAGTCATCCAGTGATGGTGGGGACTCAACTATAGGTGTCTGGTCCTCGGATGGTTCAGCAGCTGGTGGTATGCCGGATTTTCAGCGACTGTTGTGCTCTTGCTAAAATATTTCACAAATAAAGAACAAAGGAGACTTTAAACACATACCTCCACAGACCAGATACATCACATTACTGCATCCTTCTGCAAATATGCTGCAACCCCTCTGAAAACATGCACTAATAGGCTTCAATAGGCTTCACTTTCTGTGACTGGCCCCACCTACACCTTCTGTATGATGCCAGGAACAACCTTTAAGCCCAGGCCCAAGCCTTCAGGATTGCCCTATGTAGCAGGTGTATCTTAGTTTCCTTAGGGGACTCTGAGTATATATGGTGTGTAGTTTTGTCTCTGTTGAAGTCTCCTGTGAGGAGAGGCTGAGGGAGCTGGGTTTGTTCAGCCTGGAGAAGAGGAGGCTCAGGGGTGACTTCATCATTCTCTACAACTACCTGAAAGGAGGTTGTACCCAGGTGGGGGTTGGTCTCTTCTCCCAGGCAGTAGGACGAGGGGGCACGGGCTCAATCTCTGCCAGGGGAAATTTAGGTTGGATATTAGGCAGAAATTCCTTACAGAGAGAGTAATCGGGCATTGGAACGGCCTGGCCTGCCCAGACATGTGGTGGATTCACTGTCGCTGGAGGTTTTCAAACCGAGATTTGGCGTGGCACTTGGTGCCACGATGTCGTAGACAGAGTGGTGTTGGATCACGGGTTGGACTCGCCGACCTGGGAGGTCTTTTCCGACCCGATCGGTTCTCTGATCCCGAGTCCCTTGGGTGGATCCCAGCCGCCCCGGGCCCTCTCCTTGCCGGGGGCAGCGGGCGGTGTCTCTGCCGTGCCGGGGCCGCCCTCGCTCCCTGCGGGCTCACCCCCGGCCCGGCCCGGCCCGGCCCTGCTCCCCCACAGCACCACCCGAAAGCCCCTCTGGGGCCCGCCCCCCGCGGGCTCTGCTGCCCTCCCGGCCCCAGGCCTGCGACGGACCGCAGGCAGCCCCCGCTTCTCCCTGGCGCTCCAAGCCCTCCCGGGAGCGCCCAGGGAAGGCGATTCCCGGGGCTCTGCCTCACCTGCCCCCGCCTCGGCAGGGCAGGGCAGAGGGCGCTTCGCCCCCCCGCCAGCACCGGCCCTTTCTGCCTCTCGTCGCTCGCCGTAGGTGGAGGGGTGAGGGTGCGAGACGCCGGTGCGGTTGCCTGGGTAACCACCGTCACGTGGGCGGCGAGTGCGGCGCGGCCATGTTGGGTGAGGGCGGAAGCGCCTGGCGGGGGGCGAGGGGGATGCTGCAGTGCCGGAATCCCGGAGTCAGTCAGGGTGGAAAGGAGCTCTGAGCCCGTCGAGGCCAGCCCGTGACCCAGCATCACCATGCTAATTACAGCATGGCACCAAGTGCCACGTCCAGTGTTCTCGTTAACGCCCCCACGGACGGTGACTCCACCGCCTCCCTGGGCAGCCCATTCCACTGTCTAAGCACCCTTTATGTGAAGAAATTCCTCCTAATGTCCAAAGTGAATCGCCCCTGGCGCAGCTTAAGACTGTATTCACATTCTGTCACTAGTTGCCTGGGAGAAGAGACCGACCCCCACCTGCCCACAACCTCCTCTCAGGTGGCTGTAAAGAGCAATAAGATCCCCCCTGACCCTCCCTTTCTCCAGGCTAAGCATCCCCAGCTCCCCCAGCTGCTCCTCACAGGACTTGTGCTCCAGACCCTTCACCAGCTCCATTGCCCTTCTCTGGACAGGCTCCAGCACCTCAGTTTTTCTGGCAGCAAGGCACACAGCGCTCAAGGTGTGGCCTCACCAGGGCCGTGTCCAGGGGGGCAATCCCTGCCTCAGTCCTGCTGGCCACACTACTGCTGATCCAGGCCAGGGTACCATTGTCAGCAGTGCCCTGGTCCTGGCCCTGGCCCTGGCCCTGGCCCTGGTCCTGGCCCTGGTCCTGGTCCTGGTCATGGTGGCTGCCCCCTCGCCTGTGTTATTCTTCCCCTCACAGCAGCCAGAGAGGTCTCTTGGCCTGTGCCAGAGCCACTAGCCATCTGTGGGGGCTCCCTTAGCACAGGGAAGGAAGGGCAGGGGGTCACCCATAGCCCAGCCTGCCACTGCCCTTCCTCTCTGCCAGGAGCTGAGTTGCTTCACTGTGAGTTCCAGGGTCCTTTCGGCCTTACTGTGCCCCTGTGAGGGATGCAGGAAAGCCCAGTGTAGCCCTTTGCTGTTGCTGGCTCCATTAATAAATGCCATAGTGGTGAGAAGGCCTGGAGGAGAAGGACAGAGAGAAGCTGTGCATGGAGGGACAGATGGAAAAGAACAAGTCAAATAGCTCGTAAAGGGAAGCGGGAAAGCAAGAGGTGAAGTAGTCTAGTGCTAAGAGAAGTATTTACATGTGCATTCATGTGAGAGGTACTTTCTTCTCTCCTCAGTTTTACACAGATCCAGACAGTTGGTGTGCTGCGTGATGAACTTCGTCAGAAAAAGCAAATAAACAGATTGTCTGTTTCCCTCAAAGAGGAGATGAAAGGAACAAAGATAAAAGCTGTGCTGGGTTACCACAGTAACCAGCTTCTGACATATTCTGGTTCATGCTCCAGTCTGACGAGCTGGGATTGAAACCAATGCTGAAACTGCCATGGGGCTTATGGGGAGTGAGCGTGAGGGAGATACTGGACTTCAAAAGCTGTTCTAAACTTACAGATGTTGCTTCCTTTCAGAACAGCTCAGATTGTGTGTGTTTTTCAGGGTGTGCTGTTGAACTTTTAAGATAAACAGGTGCCTGACTGCTGCAGTGCAGGTTCATGACAGTGCTGTCCATATCCTCAGCCATGCTGACCCCTCAGATCATCTTGCACTGGAGCACTGGAGCATGGCTGTTTGGCCTGATGCCAGGTCACTACTTAGCTCCCCTGTGCCCATCTTGCCTCTCCCACTTTCCCATGTGACTGCAGTGATTTCAGACAGCATGGGACTGCTGGCTTTTTGAGTCTAAAGGTTATTTTGGTCTGTGTTCTCTTGGAAAGATCTTGAATGATGCTGGGCAAAATTAGTAAATTCATTGAAGGGTCTTAGGCAGTTGCGTGGGTGGACTTTCAGGGAGATTTCAGGATCTGACTCCTTCAATCTCCACTGATTATTCCATCCTCACATGATGGGAGAGGATACAGTATACTGCTAGTGCTTGGGGTTGTCAGTCTTTGATTTGTGGACCCTGCCATATTTCCTCTAGGAGCTGTGGACCAATGGAGCAGGCTTGTGTTTGCAGGTAGGTTATTTACTGGTTTGTCTTGTATGCCCCTTAGAAATACTCTCATTATTTTGCAGTGACCTGTGCAGTTATAAGCCCACATCTGCAACACTTGTAGCTGTGAAGACTCTTGTAGCTGTCAAGAAGTTTTTGCTTGATGAGATTTTGCAGCCAGTCATTCTAAAAATTTAGGACAGCAACATCCAGAAACAGTTGAGTTGTGAGTTAATAGATCTTCCATGCCCTGCAGCTAGGTGTTTCTACAGTTGTAATGCTCATAGAGCTAGTTTATCGAGGGTCTGAAAGGAAAGCTGTGAACAGTTACATCCCTGTCGTACTCCATGGGGGTGGTGTTTGCTCTGGTAACCACCGTTACAGTTTTATCTGAAAGAGTCATCTTGATATCAGTTGTGTGTATGGGTAGTTGTGTGCTGAGCCACCCAGTGCTGTATTCTCCACAGCGTGACTCCCTACAGAACTTCTCCCATGAGTTTTTCCTCTCTATCCTTTACTGGACAGGACTAAGCAGTTCTCAGCTGCCTGCTGGCTTCAAATAGTGTCATGCTGTGGGTAAATCTCCAGCCCCATGTGTTCCTTTCATCTGTGCCTCATTGGTAAACATCGGATCTCTCCATTTGCAACCCCACTGCCTATTGCAGGGATTTGGCTGCTCGAGCTGGAAAGCTAGAATTTTGCACAAGGAAATAAGATGAATGACTCTATTAAATAAACATCACTGCTCTGTTTATTCTTTCAGAAGAACAGATTACAAAAAGCAGAAGATGCATTTTAAATGCATTAAAAATTCTGAGCAAAATAATGCCTTAAATACAATGCTCATGTAAGATAAATCACATGGCTTTTTTCTACCCAGGCACATGGAAAGCAAAAACGTATTATTATATCATTATTTATATGGCACCATATGCTAAGTCTGGAACTTAAAGACTTTGAAATAAATAAAAAAACACCAGCTGCAGATCAGCAATACGGTCCTTTATTGGGAGTCACTGTGTAACTGTGGCTATCATTCCTGCTGTTAAGTTAAAACTTAAATAAATTGTCAGAGAAATAAGATAGCCATTAGAGATTCAGTGTCTGTCTCCTGGGAAAGCTTTTTCTAACAGCTGTAACAAAGACCTGCTGCTGGTTTTGTCCTATCTGTGTAGTAACTCATTGCATTTGTCCCTGCAGTATCACACAGTTGTTTAGTAGAGATGGTTGAGCTGTTCACTATAAATAATGTTGGTTAACAATGCGGACCCTTTTGGGTTAATAAATTATGCTCAAACCACTCCTGAGCCTCTTTGATTGGTTTCTTCCAAGTCTGCAGTGGAGAGCTGGAAGAAATCACTTTCCACAGTCTGTTTACTTTGAGAATTTCTTCTTATTTTATTGAGCTGTAAATATACATATATAATAGCCAAATCCTGAAAATGCCCATCTTAAAGTCTTGTCGCTTCATCTGTGACTTTAAAGTCATAATGAGATGCATGAGATGAAATATTAGAAAATTAAATGTCATTGCTTAAAGTGGCAGAGGGCCTTGGTCTGCACCAAGATGAGGAATTTGCTCCCCTCCTTTGTGCAGGAGCTGCTGTCGGGGCCCAGGCTGAGGTTGCTGGCTGAATCAATGAGCTCACCTGGTGCACAATCCATGAGGCTGCGTCAGCCTCTTCAATTCCTGTGGCCATGGCCTTGCGGTTTCCCTGCTCACTGTCACCCTAAGACTCCCCAACCTGTGGTTTTGCACAGCTGCAGACAGATGCAGTTAAAGCCTTCCTGAGGTCTGGTAAGCAAAGAGTAGCTTTGTGGCATGAAGCAATGATAAAAAAACCCCAAACAAACAGGCTGTGGGAAAGAGGCTTGGGGTCCTTGGAGAGACATCTCTGTGCATCCATGTGCTGACTGGTGACTCTGGGTGTGCCATGCAGTTGCCTTGAGCATTGGTTCCTTACCTGTATGGTGAGGTAGTTGCTCTGCCCTCTGCCCAGAGGGTTTTTGAGAAAGTAACCGCATTACAGGCTGGGAGGAGAGCAGGTGTAAGTGCAACAGAGTGGAGAAAGCCATCTCCTGCATGAGGTAGAGAGGGCTGGGGTGCAAAGTGGACAGAGGTGACTATGGCTGCTGACTTGCACTCAGGCTGCCCCTGCACCAGCAGCCTTTGACGTGGATCCGCTTCGGACAGCGACACTGAGGAGGAGACTGCACCAGGGATCTGCTTTTCTACAGGTGGCTCTGAGTGTTTTCGTTCAGAGACCATGCTAGAGCGTGCTGGCAAATGCCGCGCTTCCCTCAGGACGGCCTCTTGCTCGGGCTCTGCCCGCATTTCCCAGCAGAGAGCAGCAGAGCCTCATAGCTGCTCGTAGGGGCTCCGGGTGCATCGTCCTCCAAAGACCTTCTGGCAGCGCTGGTCCCCACAAAGCACAGCAGCAAACCTTTGCTGAGCTCGCAGGCACACGACAGACTTGTCAAGAGCATTGGTGTGGGCAAACAGAAAACAGTGCATTCCCGAAAACCAAGGTGTTAATGGAAATCAGAGAGACCTTTCTTCTGGAGATGATCTCCGGATTGTCTTTGTGCTCAGTGCCAGAAGGGAGAGCCTCAAATACGGCTTCAGAAAGTGGGGAGATACCTGTAGCAGGTTAAGCAAACCTCTTTCAGAGATGACTGGCACAGACTAGGTAACCCCCTGAGGTCTCCTTCACCCCAGTCTTTGGCAAAGCAGGAAAGAAACATTCTTTGCTTCTGTGTTTGTAAATATTTGGTTTGGGAACCTGTTAAGCCTACCTTAAATTTAACCCTTTCTGTTAAAAATAAAGTTTCAGCTGACTCTTTCTTGTTCCCTCACTTTATAATGTTACCATGGATGTTAGTGGTGATAAGGATGAATGAGAAAAAGTGAGATACTGTTTCTTTGCCAATGTATCAAAACTAATTTATCTCTGTCTAATTTAGACACCATTTTCAAGAAAAACAAAACTTCATTCCCTGTTTGGAAATTTACCTGCTGTTCCCATGGCATTTAAATAAGCCAAGTTTGGGATTATACTGGAAGCTCCTCAGCAGTATTAACCAGGACAGGAATTCTGTCTTTCCTTAATTGTCCCATTCTAGATCCTGAATCTTATGGCTTTATACATTCTCTTGGGAAATAAGCATAGACCTTTTGGAAGGCCCAGTCCTTGTAAGGGAGAATGTTTGAGTTTGGTCTCACCATCACATGGCATGAGAGGGAGGGGGTGCTGTGTTCTGACTGAAGTCCACAGTGAACCTTCATCCAGTCCTCTCCCCATCAGCTGTGAAACCCCTGAAGGAAGGAAGAGTCTAGGTGTGATGTTCACCTGAGGGATTGGTGTGTGGGGAAGATGCTGGGGGTAAGGATAGCAGCTGGGTAGGGGTAAGGGTCAGGTTTGCCTTTTTTCTTCACGCTGCAAATGTGCCTTATTGCTGTGCTCCCCTCTTCTGTGAATCCATCTCTTACATTGGAACAGGGAGGCAGGCATGGTACCGAACAGGAATTTGGAAGGAAAATGTATCATGCAGTGACATCAAGACCCTGGATAACCCTGTCAGTAGGTCCCTCTTGAAGAACCTATAATCTATAGGTTGTTGTGAGTGGCTTTCTGCATTCCTCAAAGCTTTTTGTGGCTAGAGTACCCCCTCCATCCTTACTTACCCACACCTCCTCATTTGTCCCATATGCCAAGCTAATTTAGAATGTGATGCAGACCACCTAAGCCCTGGGATCACTCAGCTGGCCTCCACAGTCTCCCACCACTCACCCTAGGTAGGATCTGTCCTTTATTGATGCAAATGATGCTTTGTCTCTGAACTGTAGCTATACATGGGAAAGGTGCAATTAGCTGTGGCAAGGAGCTGGGCCTGTCTGCCTTCCGTTGTTTAACAGAGACTTTAATTAAAGACCCCCTGATGCTAGAAAGGCACATTAATTATTCATCTGAAAACATTTACATAGAGTCCCCCGTTTCCCTTCTTCAATAAATTATCAACTTCACATCTCCATAATTCATCGAAATGACTAAAAATACATTGTCTCAGCCTCCGTCACCTCCCTTTTCACTCTGGCTTTGTCTGTTCCAACTGTGACGGGTTCAGTATCTTAATGTGAAGGTCTCTAGTGCTCTTGAGTAAAAAGGGAGGATGGAAGAAAAGGGAGAGAGTGAGACCGAAATATTTGTCCCTGGATGGAAGTCATGCAGATGGCAGTAATTTTTATTTTTTCCTTTCCCACACAACTGGCATGATCCTGAGGTTTGAATAAGCTCATTGACTATTTCTAATGAGGAAAAATCCACTGAGAGCAGGAGAAAAGATGTTTCTGAGGCAAAAGAGGACAGGGTTTAGATGATTTCTATACTCAAATGTAGACTGTAATGCTTAGCCCAGCAGTTAATCTCCCTGGATCACATCTGTACCTCACCTGTAGACTAGACCAGCAGTTCCTTATCTGCCTGGTGGAGGAATGCTGCTTTACTAATCATAAGCTGATCTAGTATAGGTGTTTGAAAGAGGAAAAAAGTAGAGAAGCTTAGACAGAGAGAGAAGTTCTGCAGGAATTCACAACTAAGATGTAACTGCAGGTGCAGCTGAGGGAAAATTCAGTGCAAATAGTTTTCTCCAATACATTTCACTTTGTGATGAAGTAAACTGTCACATGAGAGAGGAAAAAACCAGTCTGATGAGGGCTTATTTACATGGGGAGTTAAGACAAATTAATGTGAGGTGTGAGTTAATGTGCAGAAGATAAAGTGCATTAAATCTCTGTGTGGGGGCTCCAATACAAAAGGGAAATGAACTGGGTTCACTATGATGACAATTAAACAAAAGCAAAGCAAGGTCACTTTATCCCAAAATATCCATGCAGGGCTTAACATGCTTTAATTCATGTGTGCTCATTTCACATCTTAGGTAATTTACCTTAACTTTAACTTAACTTAACTGGACAAGTGCATGCTCCACCTGACTCTGAATAACTACTGTTCTCTTCAAAAGCAGGAGTGGTCTTGGTGCCTACAGAAGTCAGACCTAATGTATTCTCCTGGGAGCAGAGGGAGCCAGATGCTACAAAGGAGTGATCTAAGATGGTGGGTAGAAGGGGGCAGGATGGATACAGGCAACCTTCTTGGGATGTGGTCAAAGAGGACATTAGAGAACTAACCAGGAAAAGAGAGCACTGACTCCAGAGGAGCTGGCACACTTACCTTTAAAGATATGAGTTGAGTGTTTTCGGAGTGAAATATAAAGGTTTCTATTTTGGGACCTGGGCGTATGTGTCTCTGGATCTGAAACTAAAAATGGGGTGGAACTGATTACAAAGAGAGTGATGCACTTATCTGAAGCATTACTCTCTTGACTTCTGTATTTTTTTCTTCTCCCTTGCCCTTGTTGCTGTTTTAGATGGGCTATCTTGGCTCAGCAGTGAATAGCAATGGTGACAGAACCCCTGTCCGGCTATGAGGATGTGTCTAAACCTTGGGCACTGAAGTCTTGGAACTTGAAGCCCTTCCAATGCTTAGATTAAATTTACTAAGATATAAATATAATCTATTTCTTATCAATTAAATTATAGTTCAGACCATGTTATTAAGGGATCTGAATTAAGGTTCTTCTGGATGTAAGAGAAACTCATCTTCGCAGGCATTAGCTAAAAGCTCCCATCCTTCTCTTCCACATAAGCAAATTGGATTAAAATTTTCTGTAGTGACGTTTTTTAGCACTTCTACTGTCTACGGAGACCTCTTAAAATTGTCCAGGCTATGGCTTCCATCCAAATATGTGTAAGTATCAGTCTTAAGATACCTCTGTCACAATCCAGCATTTGCTGTTAAATTTGAATCAGCTTTAACATGCTTTGAAGTAATAACCAGTGCTGTGTCTCCTGAGGGATAGGACAATATGTAATTGGCTTAAACAGAAGGAAGATCTCGTTAGACATTAAGAAGCCTTTACTAATGGTACAGTAATTAAGCACAAGAATAAATGGCTTGGGGCCTTCTGCCTGTAGAGAAGTTTGGATCTCGTCTTCTCCCACAAGGAAAGGAGACGTCTTTCTTTGCAGTTTCTTTCAACTTTGTTTTCTATGATTCTGCATATGTCTGCAAAGTTTTCTTGCCAAAAGTGGCAATAGCAGCATTTTCATTGCCACTGCATTGCCATTGAAAATGCTACCCATCAGTGCCCCAATGGAAGAACAGGCTGAAATAACAGAATGCCAAGGAGAGCATCCTTTCTTTCCAAGCTGGCAGGATCAAGCCATTTTGGAAGGTGATGTACATCTCCTATAACCCATGCTCCAGCTTCCTTGGTTGAGCCAAATTGTCTTCCCAGCTTGTCAAATGGGAAAAGTGTTAACACTGTAATTAGAAACATTAAAGCAATCAAAATGAGCATACAGGCATAATTAAGGCACTATTGGTTTATGTCCCCTGCAGGCATTCTTTTAGAATAAATGACTTTTTGGTTTAATTTAAACCTCTTCCAAAACATCACTGAAACAAAGGAGGAAAGGAATTTCTATCCATATATTCACCAGTAAAACTATTTAGTTTTCAAGCTTGTAACCTAGTTTACACTGGTAAAATTTTCCTGCAATGACAAACTCTAGGAGATATTGCTGAATAAAGAGCTTAGCTTTAATAGAATAAGTTGGATCTGGACAACAAGAATCAAAGAGAAGCAGGAAAGACTTCCCTGGCTCTGGATCAAGCCCTTCATAAAAGAGGAATTAGGTCTGCTTGTGACAGTGTCTGATACGATATTATGAAAGTGTCATTTTTTCGTGTGAAGAAAAGGTACACAGAATAATTAACAAAGCTGAAAGAGTGTTTTCCAAATTGGGTGGGTGAAAAAAGGAGATATGAAGATCAGGAACATCTAGTGAGTATGGACGAGTTGCGACCCTTCTGCCACTCTGTAAGACTTGGAGTAATGTTGCACTATGAAAGAGGTTGATCTCCACTTATAGCGCTCACTGGGTTAAGCCTTGGAGAAGTAGATGTTCAGCTCTGAATTTCTGGGTCTGAACTGCCTCCAGAAATTAGCCACAGCCTGTCTGGTTGGGTAATATGGGCTCAGCACCACGTGTGCATGTATATGTGGGGTGGTTTGAGTAGTGACAAAGAAGCACACTTGCCACCCGTTAAAAAGTGCTGCCTCTTGGTTCCTCATTCTACCAGGGGAATGCTTTTCCTTGTGACCTTGGTAGTTCTAATGGTCATTTAAGCCCAAGAAAAGGTGCTCAGAGTTACCTGTGCTGAACAGCTGAGAAGAGATGGCCAGCATAAGCCACAGAAGTAAATGACAGACACTGACTCAGAGTTTCATTATAGTTCTTCATACTAAAAATGAGTCATGATAAGAGTCAATGAGTGTATCCTTCCTCCCCAAAACTGACTCAGCAAGAGGTTTGGGGATGCAAGGGTAATTTTTTGGCTCGTATTTGAGCATGCCCATGAAGATAAGAACTGTGGAAAACACATCTGTCTTTGCTCCCTTTAGCTTGGCTAGGATCTTCAGCCATAGAGTAACTGGAGTGAGCAGCACCCTTATCCCAAAGTTTTGCCCTCTTAGTGAGGCTGCTGCTTCCCACAGTTGCTTGGCTTAGGTTGCCGGGCTTGGACAGCTGCACTTCCTAGACAAGGAAGGAAACACAAGAACTGGAGGATGTCCTGCAGCACCTCTGCAGAGGGCCACAAACACCACTTCTCTACCACACTTTTCTCCACCCCGTCCCCACTGAGTGTTACCACAGCTGTGTGCCATCTGTACAGAACAGGCTGACGGCCCTTTTCCTTGCCCCACTGCAGAGACAAGGGGCTGGCAAGTCGCTGTGACAGATGTGCAAAAGGACAAGGTGAACATCACATGCAGCACCAAGAAAATCCATCTGAAACCCTGCTCCATATGGGGAAGCACAGTTCCAGCTGTTCATCCTTCAGCTGAAGTAAACTGGCTCTGAAGCTGCTGCTGCCCTGGCTGTAATGCTAGGCAAGCACAGCTCCATCAGAGCTGGTGAATAGGGGAAAAGCAGCAGGGGTAGCAACATCACACTGGTACAAGGAATCTCGTGATGCTATTGCTCCCCATGATTGTGCTGTTAACAACCAGGCAGGGTGAAGTTTAATGAGCAAAGGTAGATGAGAAAAGGAAAACAACTGAGACAAATGATGTTTAAATGTGATGGCTCATTAAACAAAAGCTCTCTGCTATGTTTCTTTCCTTGGTAGCAACAAAAGGGACAATGGCCATAAGTGAGAAGCAACCCACTGACAACAGGAAGGATTTATAGAAAGTAACACACTTAATTTAGCAGCTCCAGCATGAATGAGCAGAGATATTTTGCATCAAGTAACGCAAGTGAAGGGTTTTGCAATGTCTTTGCATGAGCAGAGAGCTATTTTCTGCCCAGACCTTAGGAACATCTGACTCTTTGAATATCAAGGACCAGTCCTGCTTTTCTGCATATCTGGACTCCTGTTGTCTCCAGCAGATATTTTGGAATACAGAAGACAGTTCAGCATGGGCTCATACTAATGCATCCACCATCCTGTCTGGCCTGGTCTAATGACACCTGCCTGTTGGGCTTTGATCTTGACCAGATACTGTAGTTTTTAGTGATCTGTAGGCATTAACAGATTATGAGAAGTTATCCTAATCAATCCCCCTCAAAAAGGTAGGAACAGCTTCACCAGGGTCCTTCCTGCCAGCTATATAACTTCTTCCTAAAGCATCTGAGTGGTAGAGGATTTGTTCCCACTGAGCAACTGTTTCAGTGTTTCATTGTTATTCACCTTGTCAGTATATTGCCCTATCCAGTCAGGATATGGAGGACAGATTATTTCCTCCCTCTTTGCCAAAGCCTTAGTATCGATTTTGTAGTAGACTGCCTTTCAGCTTTCCAACAATATGCAAGAAAAGATCTCCATAATGTTCATCTGTCTTACAAGGCAAATGGCTACTCTGCATTCATATAAATCATGGAACTAAGTGTGATTTTTTTGCCCCCCAAAAAAGATGCAATCTATTGTATTGAAGTTTCTATTGTTTTATTTATGAAACTGGTGAAGGCAATAGTCTTCAGACATTAAATACCTGATCCCCCAGGAGTTCCCACCAGTAAGCTCTTGAGCTCAGAAGTTGGCCCTGCAATCCACCAAGACTGGAGGATGGGACCCTGGCCTTCCTTGCTGGTTCAGAATACATAAGGAATGAGAAAGACTGAGTACATGATTACTTTTGATGTTAGGACATCTCTGATGTTAGGGCATCTTGAGTAGCAAGAGAATGATATATTTACTGCCCTTTTCTTATTTTCTGTATGGGCAACTTAGCTTTATCAGAGATTACATTGTCCAGTACTGGAAAATTTAGTCATTTGGATGCTGTGGAAAGTATGTTGCTAGCTCTCTCCGTAATTAAAAATAAACTTAGGAGCAGATGTGGAGAGATAAGATTTAAACACCCTATTCATTGGCCCTTCTGAATGTCATGTGCCAAGGAACTAACACAGCTTCTAGTATTCCTGTTGAAATGGTGGTGCACGACAGCAGTGGTTTTGTTGGTTGTGTTCTGCACATGACTGCACTGACATCGTAAACCACAGTAAAACAGATAACTTTGTTCTGACTGATGTAATAGAAGGTCTTCTGTTCCCCAAATATCATTTGATCCAAGAGGAATTGAACTGATTTGAAAGCAGCTTTTATCAACACCCTCTCTGTTCCAAGTGAGAAGCTTGAACTGCTGGGACTGCCTATTCACAAATCTCACAGGAAGACAGTCAGCAAAATACAGTGTCCATATGGAAAGTGGTTATTGGTTAAGAGATGGCACCTCTGTGGAAAGGAGAAATACTGCTGAGACGATGTATCTACAGTGAGGAGTTCAAACATTCAGTTCTCACTTCCGTACGGCCACATCTCCTGTTTAGTGGATGTCAAAAATTTGCAGTTGAGCAACATCTCATTTTGTGCATAGAAATCAATGGTCTGATTGATTGCCCTCAGACTGATTTTTGTTCAAAATTGCTGAAGCCCCATTACCTGGATGACATGAGTCAGAAAAATTAAAGTCTCACTGATTATGATGTTATAAGGCAACCTGAGTCTGCAAAAGAATAACCTATATATTTGATATCAGGACATGTTGTGTTTGCAGTTGACACTTTGAAGGCAGATACCTAATGTTAGTCAGAGCAATCTACAAGAAAAACAGAACACAATGATAAGTCAAGGCCAACTGGACATGCAGTGACTGAACCATTTTTCACCTTAGAATCTGCAGTGAGTGTATTTCCAAAACTTCTCACAGACAGCAAGATTTACATCCAACTGCATTGCCTATGTGTAGGTATGTGGAAAGGTGTGACACTGCAGTCAGCAGAGATTCAGTCAATGCAGACACAGTTGATCAGCTACATGGCTCTCCAGAGTCTGCAGCCTGCATTGACTCATTTTCTGTTGACTGTAAGTCAGGTTCACATGTAGGTATCCACACTGCAGACAGTGGCATCTCACACTGGCTTTAAGTACATACTGTTTGTATCAGTCCTGGGCTACCAACCTCTCCTTGATATTCACTGTGTTAGTCAATAACAATAACAAGAACCTGCAAAAGGTGGCTGCCAAAGCATAATATCCATTTCCCTGGGAATATCAGCTGAGTGTTTAAGACTGGTCCTTGCACCTTATTTCACACTGTAAGGATATAGAAAGTATTTGTAAACTGAGTCCTGAATAGGAATGTCTTCTGAAGGGTATGTTCACAAAATATTCAGTCCCAGAAGTCAAGAATGTATAAATGTATATAAAAATGTCTTTCTCTTGAATCTTTCACCCACCATGTCTATATTATAAATGACTTCTTCTCATGACTTTGCTCTGATGGATTTCCTAGAGCTTTCTTATTTCCTTCCAGGTGGCCTCTTTCCAGTTTCACATCTCCTGATGTCCACATTGTCTTTCTGTATCTATTGAAGGCAGCAACCATTATATCTGTTCCAAAACAGTTCCCCATGGCCAGATTCGGAGGAATTCTGATGACAAACAACAATTTGGTGTTTATACACATTATGCTGACATGTAAGCCCACTGAGGATGACCAGAACAAATGGGACCTGAATGTCTACATAAATTTTCTTAAGTGCCTGGTGGCAGGCAGAACATGCTCTTGCCAATGACCTCTAAGACTTCAGTATAAAATTAACCTAAAACATTTAAAAAGCAACAAGAGCGGAAGGATGTATTTTATGTCAATTCAGTCAAAAAGTCCTCAGAATTAGTTGCCTGAAGTGTTTGGGAAAGCTGGCAGTGCATAATAGCACAGAGACTATTTTCTTGCTTCTCAGCAAAGACAACATTAATCGTCTGGGCTTAATATAGCCTTCCACATGCCAACTGGGTGCAAAATTATGGCTGGTATTAGAAAACCACTTACCATGTGGACAGGCTTAAAGTGCAATAAGCTGTGGGATGTGGATGCAGATGGAGTATGCCTAAGGACAAACAGTGACCTTGAGATTGTATGCCATGTCTCTAGAGATATAGTGCCTCTTCATTATGAACCCTGACAGAGATGGAGCTCTTCATCAGTGGTGGGGCAAGGAAGGACTTAGATTTCAAGTCATGCTTGAAGTTTGTGATTCAGGTATATCTAGAGATGCCTGAGCACAAGAGATTTACTGGAATATACAGTTGTATACACTGTTATAATATCTCTATTCATAATACATAGACTACTCTGCATCAGGATTGTGTCAGAGAGCAAATCCACAGCTCTGGATGTTTGCAAGAACACCACATGGAGAAAAAACTACTGACCACTAAACATTCTCCATCCTCTGCTATACCCAGCCTGGCTTGACTGGAATATCTTCTGCCAAATAGCTATGCTTATTTTAATAGAAAGGGAGCAGAAATATGGCTGGGTATCTCATATGAGAATTTGTCTTAGCACTTGAAGAATGTAGAGTATATCAAATAAGGTCAAACCCTTTAACACCCTGAATTGTAACATCTGTACAACACAGCTTAGAGATTGTTGTTCCAGTATTACTACCTAGTAAAGTGGGGCCAATGGCACAGTGCTTATATAACACCCTTTTTTCTTTTTTTCTGTACATGAATTGTGTCTCATTCTTGTTTTTATCCCAGTAGATTTTCTCAAAAGTTATTAATAAACAATTTTAGCTAATAAGTTACAGGTTTTGCAAGGCATTCTTTGTATTTTTGTCTGTAGTTGACCTCCTTGGTTATGCAGCAATCTCTCTTGGTGGTCTGTGATGAGAGGATTAATTTTGACAGCATAATAATAAATGTACTGTCGTTGAAGTCTTTTGGACAAATGTAAATCTTCGCTAAAATTAGAAGACATTCAGCCAAGCATTTCTGCAGTTATCCAGACACTGGCATACAAAAACATCACACAGATTGAGTTGAGCTAAAGGCTGATTCATGGATCAGGATTTTTGATAATCAACCAACACTAGTATTTAGGTAATTATGTCTGTACAGGTTGTTATGACATCTCTTACATGTAGTGCCACTTACTGAGACAGCTTCTTTTTATTACTAAAATGTACCTTTCCTACCTTAAAACATTATGATGATTGTGGGAATTTCTCTTATTTCCTGAGCCACCTGCTGCTTGGTGAGAGTGACAGAACTCAGGTTGCATGAATTAATGCTGAACTGAAAGCACAGACTATCTGCTGCCTCTCATCCAACTGCTGGAAGTGTGAAAGACATGGAAGCAGGGATGGAATTGAAAGAAGAAGCTAAGAAGAAGAGGAAGAAGAAGAAAGGGAAGTGAGAATATCCCAGCATTTCCAACTGTCATCTTCTGGTGTAAATAACCATGATGACTGCCACTAAGATCCACTAAGCTGAGGGGCTGACCATGTCTCACTTTCCAACTGGAAAAAAGGTCCCTGGGAAATGTCTGGATACTGTGCCACTGCTTGGCTATAGCACCTATCCAGAGGTATGAGCATGCTTTACCACTTCACGTGCTATGGTGCAAACCCCTCTCCTGGCTGCAGTCAGGAGCAGAGAGTTGAAATCACAAAAAGCAAATGCTGTGCTCTTGTGTTGTCATTACCAGGTGTGTTAGTTGTTAGTTGTATTTGGGACCTCCTTTCCTTTCCAGCCTGAGGCTGGGAAGCATAGCTGTGCTCCTCACTGCTAGGTCACCATTTAGGCTGTGAATGGAGGGTCAGCCCTGTCTCCAGATTCCAGACACACATTGATCTCTGATCCTCTCATTGGCAATCTTCCAATAAACTCTGCCCCATGTTCAATTTTGGGAAGAAATAGCCTTTATTGTTTGCCAGACCTCTAATGAACACCTTGCAAAATCTACTGGGGTCTATTTGAAGTGCTAAATAATGAGGCACAAGATGCTTGCTCTGAGGCTGGAGTGCTGTAGCCGTGCTGGTGTTCCTTTGACAGTTCAGGGCTGCTGACTGTGCTCCTTCTGCTGAAAGATACCTCACCATTTCTGCTTCCTTTTTACTTTTCCCTTCCATCCCCATGGCAGGAAAGAGTCCTTGGCTTTTAGGTGGGAGCAGGTCATGGCAGATGTGTGTTCTCCTTTGAGACTTGCCCACTGCTTGGCTTAATTAATCCTGACACATTGCAGTTGCTGTTACGGAAGAAATGTCAAGAGAAATTAGACCAGCTGGTAGCACAAAAACTGGGGAAGTGAGGTGCCTCACTTTCCTGGAGAAATTTGATTTGCTTTCCTGGCAGGGGTTGTGGGGAACTGGATGGCTGTGAAAAGGAGGAGCTGACTTGTGTCACCTGCTCTTGCCACAGTCCCCTTGCACTGAGATCCACTGAGGGGACAGCAAGGAACTATTCCCCAAACAAGCCAAGCCAGAGCTCTAACCAGCAGCAACTTGCATGGCTGGGCTTTCGTGAGAGTTAGAATAGCCCTGGGATTTGGCTGTAAGGAGCTCTGGGCTTTGTGGACTTCCTCAGGGAGGAGAGAAGCACTACTGACTTTCTTCTTTATCTTTTTTTTTTCTATTTATGCACACCTTTAGCAGCTGTTACTCACCATTTCCTTCACCTTTATACCTACTGAGTTGAATTTTTCTATATACCAATCAATTGTGTGGGATTTATCAGCAGCTGTCATGCCTTTTTTTTTTTCCTTAAAGCAAGCAACCTTCATATTTTGATATTTCATTAGACCATCACATCTGATCTCTTTCCTTTCTGCAGTGATCTGATTTAATAAAATGAGAAGCTAGTCTAATAATACCCAGTGCAGCTGCACAGTGTGGATGCATTGTAAATGTATATTTCCCCCTATATGAACATCTTCTCCTCCGTGCTCTCCTGTGGCACATCAGCTTGTAAGCCTGCAGATGCCACAGGCCTGGAATAGAATTGCCCTTGCAGAGAACTGGCTTTGAAACTTAAATATTGCCCAAAGTTCAGGAGTGTTTTTTGTGCTGTCTTGGGGATGCAAGCAACTAAAATTTCACTTCTGCTTGATGATTGGCAAACGAATCTCTTTGTTCTACCAGACAGGCACTTACTTGCCAAAGGGATATTACTCACATTTAATTATTAAGAACAAGACCTTGCCATGGCATGATGTCTCTAACTTGAGAAGCTCAGAAGTAAGTTTGAGTTCTAGTGGTGTAAAAGGAATGTATTTCTCCTGTTTTGACCACACAAATCTCACATGCTGTTTCAGATATTGGAGATCTCACTCCTTATTTCTGAGCTGGCCTCAGTGAAGAAGTGCTTCTCTGAGACTCCTCCAGGGAGCAGATCATGGGCTGCACTGCACCAAGAAGCAGAGAAGAGACCATGGATTCAGAGACAAGAATGGAGAGGTGAAAAAAAAAGGATGGTTTTGTGAGGGCCATGTCACTCCACAAGGGACAGAGGTCTGTCTGCATCAGGAATTTTGGTAGCTGTGATGACAGTAGTTGCTCTGCACTGCCAGACTCTTTGCACTGCACTAGCAAGCTCCTGGACCAGGGGTTTGTTTAGGCACAGGATTACCAACGACAAGAGGTTATAGGAGGCAGCAAGACAGTCATGGTGTCTTGCCCACTGTATCTGTTTGTGAAAAAGAAAGATGGGCTATTGCTGACCAGTGGGAGCCCCTCTAATCTGCAGCAATCACAAGTGCACTCAGGTCCCCTTGGAGCTCCCATACTGAGCTCCATCTTGTGTGTCAGAGTATTTTCCATGCAAGCTGGTGAGATGAAAAAATCATGAGACTCAGGGCTGTCTCAGGGCTTCTTAGCCATGTCATCGAGATTGCTACAGGGTTAAAGGACTGAGGCTAGATCAGGACTTTCAGGAAGTCCTGCCATTGCTGAACTGTTGGAAGCATTCATCTTGTCTTGCATGGCAATAAGTCCATGTTCTAAAAGTCCTCTGCCTGCTTGAGCACAGCAATAGCCAGCCTGGATCAATGATTTGGCTTAGGTGAAGCAGGCAGTGGGGTCATTGTCCTGGACTTTGCACCCCTTGGTCCAGCCTACTTGCCTCAAGAGCTGAGCATTGCACCTGATGGATGCCCTCCTCGTTCCCATCACTGCTGTTGGGTTGAGCACAGCAGGTGACAGTGCTGCAAGTGGTGTGGGCTGCCATGGCAGCCAAACAGGTTTTGGTCAGGGTGTGATGACAGCTGTCTTTTCCCCGGGCCTCCCCAGGGATGTGAGGTTATCTGTACTGATGGGAAGTATGGCTGTCTGAGCTCACCAGCACTGCTGTCCTGTTGAGAGTTGCCAGGCCTGCACAATCTGCCAAGGAAACTGTGCAAGTTTCCCTCTTTCATCCACATTGTGCAAAATCCTCAAGCTTAGGTCACATCAACAATTTTGATGGCTTCAACTAATCTGTTTCTTTTTCCTGTGGCTTGAATTTCGAAGAGTCCTGGGAACTGGTCTGACAGCAGTGCTGCATAGGCTCCATCCTCTCATTGGCAGGGAGAGGAAGCTGAAGTACATCTGCTCTTCCACTGGCTTGGCTGCTCCTGAGGGAAGGCACCTCTCCATTGCCTGAGGCCTTTCTCACTCACAGCCTTTCCCTGGGTTAGTTAAAGCAGTGAAATCCGCTCCCTGAGCTCTCTCATGTCAGTATAAAAGTGTTTTACATCTGCTTTTTAATTCATAATTTCCTTACAGACTTAACTTGGATCATCATAAGCTTTTCTCAATCCTATAGAGTGTGAGAGAAGGTGGGGGTGCCTTCAACTAAATGCATGTTATACCAGCACAATTTTATGGATGGGCAAGCTCTGAGCAACGTGACTGAAGCCATGTGAATATTCACAGCCATTAAAGTCAAAATAAATGCTGTGGGTGTCCTAATAGATTCAAACAGTGAACGCAGTAGTAGGAACTGCTGTCAGTGTCCATGAAAAAAGAAAGATAAAGTTTATTCAAAGAAATAAAAAAATATATTCACTCTACATTATTCACCAACCACAGCTTCTCCTCGGGGAAACCAAACTATTAATGGCTGGAATGGGGGAAAGCAGAGCAAAAAGTGCAAGAAAAATGGAAACTAAGCATTTTTTCAGGTCTTACCTTTTGGGACTAAACTATCAAATGCATCTGCTCAGGGTGGAAAGATGTGGTGTCTGTGAGACATGGAGCCCTCAGGCAGGAACAGTGACACAGAAAGATAGCCCCGAGACTTTCCACTCCAGTTCTGAAAGTGCTCTAAAGATGATTTTTCCACTGGGCCTCCTTGAAGGAAGAAGAGAACCCCCCACCCTTCACTGTAAGATTGCAAGCTAGTAGGAATGGAAGAATTGGCACCTGACTGGGTCTGGAGGGTAGACTTAGTTGTGGTTCTCCTGTCCTTGTACCAATGCACTTGAATAAACCACTAGAAATAGCTATCATTAGTGTCTCAACAAATTACAAAAATGTTTGGGGACCAGCTCCTTTGGGCATTTTAGTAAACCTGAACTTTATTAGACATCTTCCATAAAGTCAGCAAAGTCTTTGTACATTTGCTTCAATGTTATTAATTTACAAGGGCTACTCAATTAGGCGAGTCCACTAACTTGTAAAACTTTACTTATTTACACTGTTTCTTGGAGACGGATTTTCTCAAAGCGTGATGATGATAAGCTTAGGCATTACAAATCCTCTTGCTGCTTTTGTCAACAGGCAGCCTGAGAGCATTAATCAGAGAGATGCATGCTACTTGGCAGTGGCTTTGCTCCAGCTCCCACTGCTTCCCTGCTGCTGCGTACAGCCCTGTGAGGCACCAGCCTCCCTCCAAGTCTGAAGGAGCTCTGCACACTGGCATTAGCTTTCACCGGGGGCTGGATATCCCATTTGAAAGTCAACAGCAAATCAGAATGTTTCTTATGACCCCTTTTTGGGCAGCAGGCAAGACAAGGCTGTCTTTTCTTCAAAAGGGAAGCACTCTCCCTAAAGTGTGTGTTTCAGCTCAAGGCAATTTTCTCACACCATACACATCCCCGCTACATGAAGCTTCATCAGGGCAAGATGCAGGGTACACTTGGGCTTCAAAGAATGCTCCAAATCACTTTCCAGACAAGTGAAAATTGCAGTTCAACTTACTGCTGTAGAGAAGGGAAATGGGAGCACAAAATGAGGACTGGGAGTACTGTGACCTCACAGCCCTCCAGGTCACCTTCAAGGGTGTCCCAATTGCTCTGTGTTTGTCTAGGAGCCTCCAAGTATTTCAGTCCAAGCCAGTTATGCAGCTCCGTGTTATTCACAGATGTAGTAGGTAAATGCTGCTGCTACTCCAGTGAGGTGCATTAATGATATGAGGAACTTGGCACGATTTCTGCCCTGCCCCAGGTGGGATGTTATTTTTCCCTGTGTCACTATTGCAAGCAAGATTTAACAAAGATGAGCTTTTCATTCCTGATAGTTACTGAGATTTTGCCCTGGGCACTTGGTGAATCCTCATCTGCCTGGTGTGCAGGCACTATTGGTGCATGAACTGTGAAGTTTGAACCCACCTGGCAGACTGGGGTAAGTCCTTCCTCAGAATATGTTCACTGAGACAGTGCTGGGGAAGGTGAACCGACTGACTAGCTGGTGTGGGCAAGAAAGCCACTTGTCTTGGGCAGTGAGGAAAAAAGGGTAGCATCCATCTGTCTGAACAGGCAGATATTAGACAAACAGATAGTTTGACACAGGTTATGTAGAAGTGAATTATTAAATGTGTTGACCCTTTGCCCAGTGTCTGCCTGTCTGGATACTCAGACTTTTTTATGTGTTATTCAGAGCATTATGCTGCGTATTGACATTTGCCTTCTTTGAAAGCTGCAGGGAGAGGATAACCTGCTGCTTCCTTACATGGAAAATACCAATAATGAAATCAGATACAGTAGGTTCTTCCTTCACTAAGAGCTCCATGGTGTCACAAGCATGTCATAAGCATGTTGTTAGCCTTTGCTGCCTTGAATGGGTTTCCTTCTTGAAGTAAATTGATTTCCACTCCAAGTCAACATAAAAGCAAAGTTTTTGAGCTCTATTCTACAGGTGCTTGTGCAAAATCTAATATATGTGCTAATGTGCATGCAAGGATGTTGCTAGGAAACTTGTGAGAGCTAAATGAGGAAATGCTGTTAATAGAGAAAAGTGACAGGGCCTCAAAAGTCTTCCTTTGCAGTCCTGCTGATGGTTGTTATTATATAAACAGGGGCAACTGTGATATCGGGTTGGGTCATCCTCTGGTGTCAGTGGGTCTGCATAAATAGCAGGGATAAAAAAAAAAAAAAGAAAGAAATAATTAAAAAGAAAGGCTTGACTCTTGTGGTGGGGTTTTGATGTGCTTCCATCCCAGATAAAATTTACTGCACTGTCTGCTTCTGGAAAGGATAGTTAAGTGCTTTCTCCCTTGACATGCAGGTGAGGACTGTGCTCTGCCTTGTTTCACTGTGCCTATTTGATACACACGGGTGACTGATCTGAACCAGCCTGTTGCCGGCCTGTCTAAGCCCCAAGATAGGGCAGTGCTTTCCCAGTCAGCCTGAAAACTTTTCCGGTGTCTAAAGCACCGAGGGAGGTAACTTTTTGCCATTACTTTTGCCTGTCTCCAGTGGGCCTCTTTGAGTTTAATTTGGTTCAAAGATGATCTTGAATGAGAGATTTTCCTCCCCTCTTTGTCATGGTATGATGCCTGTAGAGCCCAAGGAATACAAAGTTAGCAGGGACTGCTAATATCTTACATTTGGAAGAGACCAAAAAACTTTTGGCTCAGGTTGCCTGTGGGTACACTTGATACATGATCTTCCCAAGTTAACTTCTCTTGCCTTCTCCTCCTAAAGGCATATTATTTCTGTAACAAGTGTTGCTCTTTCTGCCATGACAGACCTTAGGAAGTAACCCACTTTGCTTCTTCCAAAGGTTAGGGAGTGCTGAGCTTGTTCTCTTTTGGAGAAACATTAAATTGTGTGTGTTATGTACTTTCCAACTGCTGTGGAAGTTCGGGCTGGCAATCCTGTTTTCTTTGGATACAACCATTTGTTCTCTCAGCTAACAGTGACCTGAAGGTGCCTGCTGTCATCTGGAAAGTCTTTACTGTGGTGTGATGTGTGGATGGGAGCAAGTTGCAGGCCAGGTAAGCTTTTTTTGGAATGGGTTGATGAGGGAGTTGTTCCTAATGTATTCTGAAGTACAACTTGTTTATGTGGTTCATTCTGAAGAAGCCCAGATAATGTTTTAGCCTGCTGCATGCCAACTGCTGGGGAAAAAAACCCCACTGAAATAATGTAGTGAGCTTAAAACATTTTTTGGAAGAGTTTTCTCCTCCTTGGCTCCCTAGTGTTCAGATCCAGAGATTTTTTTTTTTTTTTTTTAAATCTTGAAGGCTTAGAGTGCCTAAGAGATTGACTGATATATTTTTTTATCCCTTAGCTGATCTAATAAAAATTAATTCCTTTTGCTATAAATTTTGTCTAAGCTATAGCCTAAAGTGTTCACAACTACAACAATACTACTACTGTGAACAAAGTTGCCTCCATTTCAATGAATCCAACTGTGTAGAATTCAAAGGGAATTAACTGTGCAACCATTTAAAAATTACTCAAATGCATTTCTATGCAGAAAAAGTCATAACATTAAAATCTTGAGTCTTTTCAGGACATGTGTCCCCTTTGTGCAGCTGGGAATTACCCTTCCCTAATAGCATGAAGCTCCTATTTCTATCCCTTCAAGACCATCAGGCATTAAAGATGAGAGGGTTTTTGTTGTACAGGGATTTTATGCCTAGAAAAGCATCACTCGCCCAAGGCTGAATCTGAATCTTGTCTGTCCTGAGTGGGGATAGTTTGGGGAGAAATGCCTTTGAAACCGATGAGTTATTTGTAACACTAGGATACATCTTGGTGAAGATGAATTAATGGGTAGAGTACAGCTGAGCTGGTGAAAGGTACATGATTAATTCAGTTTTGACAGGACTGTATAATTTATAGCCTGGATCACACCTTCAATTAGGCATATCACATTCTTTATTTCTACAACTGTAGAGCCTAGGAATACCATAACTGAATGTTGGCCATAGCGTGCTTTGTGCTGTACAAACAGAAATAAATGTAAAATGTGAAAGAGGAAGAGCACACATGAGTATTGCTGAGACTATTTTGGAGGGCAGTGCTGCTTATTAGTGAAATATTGGACTATTGAAGCTTTCATGCTTAGTGACTTCTTCACTATTTCCGTAAATGTCCCAGTTTCTGTCTTTGCAGTCATTCCTTCAGGGAGGCCAAGTTCGATTCCAAGGAGAAATAAGCTGAGAGGGCAGGATAAGCATTGCAATGGTGAATATCCAGTGATGCTGTAGATGATGGGGTTTGGGTGCCAGAGTCACCAGAGTTTTGCTCATGAGTGATGTATGGGTTCCTGCCTTCTGGTGAGCTGAAACTCTAACACGGAACTATAGAAGAGAAAGGGAATTTGCCTGTAAAGGAAGAGGTCTTTCCGAGGCAGGAGAAGGTTACTGTGCCTTGTCATAGGCATGGTCAAGGTGATGAGGAAAGCTAGCTAGGCTGGAGGTTCTGGTTCCTGTAAGGGCATTAGCTGCCCTTGCTGGGGGCCCATCTCTCAACAACAAATAGGCTAGGGAGAGCAGGCTTAAACCGAACTGCTGCCCCTTTACACTGTGGGAAAGGACCCCCTGCCAAATGACTGTGAAGAGGATGTCAGTCAAAACCCCATGCTGCTGTCGTGGCACTGAAGACCTTGCTGTCATATGTCTGTCTGTAAGATTTGCAAGGCAGTTGTAGGAGCTCTGCTGCGCACCTCTGTGTCACACCTTGGGACTGCTGTTCACCGCATAGCTTGTGCTCCCCTTTTTAGGGATTTAGGAAGTATCACTGCATAAATCAATATGCAGGAAACAAACATCATCTCTGCCAGGTGCTTTTTTTTCCTGTAGCCTTCCCCAGTATTTCAGATTGGATTGGTAACGAGCAGAGAGCTATATCTGTGTGGAAGTGAGATGCCAGCTCTTTAAGGATTCATTTGTTGGGCTGCAGGCCAAGGCATATTTTGGCCCTTGATTGCACCTTACTTGCTGCATTCACTTAATCAAATGGGGAAGCTTTTAAACTTTCAATCCAACAACATGAATACATTATTGTACAGTCTGATTTTCTTACTAGCAACATGTCAGTAATGAGAATGGAGCTAACAAATAAGGATCAACAGTAGTTCATTCTGCTACTACTCAGTAGTTGTCTGAGTAGGCTCTGGGCTCCAGGTATGGATGAGATAAAGACTGTGTTCTTGTCTCTTTCATAACACCAATATCCATTTTATGAGATGCCTCAGAAAAATCTGGTTTGTAGCTGTTTGATTTCCTAGAGAAAGCCAGCTGCTTTTTTCTCTTTTGGGAAAAGGATTCATCCTTGGAGATGACACCTCCTGGAAATCATTATAGAAAATAGTATCCGTGGTAACTGGAGATGATATTTCTATAGTCAGAAGAAATCTGTGCCATCTTAAACTGGGAGTTGATTAGATGGGGGAGGATAACTTCAGGGAGAAAAAGCTGCTTTGAATGACTAGGGAGAGGATCAGGAGTCCATGTGAGGTGCCCAAAAGTAACCTTTCACACAAGTGTAAACCCAAGCCCAAATTCAGTAGTACTTGCATCATCTTTCAAATGGTGGTATGGAGCTTTTCTGTCCTACATGCTCTTCAAGTTGTTAAACTATTTTAGTGCAGATGCTACTCTGAGAAAACTTGCTTTTGTTATCATGCCCTGTTATCAGAATGAGCTTGCTGTCATCCTGTACTGATTAAACTGGATTGAACTCAAATACTGTTGCAGTGATGTAGAGGCTTGGATTCACTACCACATATGGAAACCAGGAGAAGATGAGGCAACTGGGCTTCTTCAGCCAGGAGAAGAGAAGGGATAGGGGAAAAGACATCTGTTTTCCAGTATGTGTATGTGAAAGTCATCAAGAAAATGGAGGTAAACCCTTTTTACTGCGGCTAATTAGTCAGTGGAGAAGCTCAGAGAAGTTTTGCAGTTTACATTCTCACAGGTTTTGAAGAATTGGCTGGTCAAAGAAAGCTCCAAGTAAACTAGCCTGAGTTGAATGTTGACCCTGCTGAAATTGTTACATTTGCTAATTATTTTTTTTTAAGAGAAGGGTGGGGGTGGTTTTTTGTTTGTTTTTGTTTGTTTTTTTTTTTTTTAGTTTTGCTTTTTAATTTATTATTTTGCTAAAATTATTTTA